>OY731399.1:2400000-3600000 GCA_963425845.1 Sphenostylis stenocarpa | reverse complement strand
TTAATATTATTAATTTATACAGTTAAATTTATATTCGATTCACACTATCTTATATCAATGTTTTCAATTTTATTTTAAAAACCTACTATATATATATAACATTTTGTAATTTTAAATTATCCCTTGTCTTTTTAATCAATGCTATTTTAATCACCTACACTTCAAAAAAAAAAAGTAATGACTGTTCATCTCATTTTCAATAAATAAATATAAAATGTCATTCAACTTTTATAGATTGAAAATTAACGGTCAAGGATAGTTAGTTAAGTAGAGTGGGTCAGTTGTAATTATTTTTTATATGTCCATACTGTTAAAAATCGTGTATGTATAAGACTAGTTTAGGTAAATTATCTTTAAACATAAAATATTTTATATTATTAATCAATCACATATTATTGTAAATATAAAAAATATATAATTTAATTTACAATTTAAATAAGTCAGATTTGTTTTGATGTGTAATATAAAAGAATTTTAATTTTTTTAATCTACTAAACTCAAATTCAAAAATTTAAATGTCGTTGTTATATATATATATATATAGAGAGAGAGAGAGAGATTTTAACACAATACAACGTGTCAAAATGTGATGTGTGATTATACTATCATATTTCGCATGTCAAATATTTTCCATTTCATGATGTGATTTTGCCCTATGCAACAACTGCACGTGTTCACATGAGAAGAGGTTATTTGATGAGGCAATGGTTGTCTTCCTCACATTTTAAAGTGATGATTCAAACAATGGACATCTAGCTAGGCTTGTTGGTCAATCAAGATGAAACTTATTGAGTAATACAAATCTTACATATTTCTTCTAGGTCAATTTACTTTATTTTATTTTTGTAACACATTATTTCACATTATGTATTTTTTTTTTTAATATGTAATTTAATCATTTATTTATTTAAATATTTGAAAGTGGTTTTAAAATTTTAAATATAAAGATGACTATTGAAATTGATATCAATTTTGGATTATTGTTATTTATGTTTTGACTCCATTATATTAAATGTTTAGTTGGAATATCAGTTCTGATATAGTTAGGTGTCTGGTTACAGTTACATGGCAGATTTGTCACATCACATCAAAATTACAGGAAGAAAGAAATAGGGCCCGCGGATGGTCATTTATCACCGATTCTCTCTCGTCACCGTCGTTCTTTGATGTCGCAATGGATCGCTGGTAGTCTCTCGTGTGTTCGACTTCGCCGTTATCGTAAGTCTCCATTCCATCATCATCGAAAACAACTCGCTCCCTCAATGTCGTCGTCGCAAACCTTAAATGGAACCAACCTTCTCCTCCTTCGTCATAGTCAATCTCACACACGACGGTGATTGAAATCCTAAACCCTCATTGTCGTCACAAATGAAACGCTCATCTCCCATGTCGTTGCAGATCCTCTCATTTTCCTTCACCCATTTGCACAAACTTTCAATTATTCAAACCTTAAACACATTCGCAACCCTATTCCTTTCTTCTTGCAATCTTAATGTGACGTGACAAATCTGTCACGTAACTATAACCAATCACCTAACCATATCGAATTGATACTCCAATTAGACATATAATATAACGAGTCAAAACATACATAAGAATAGTCCAAAATTGACATTAATTTCAATATTCATGTTTAAATTGAAATTTTTAAAATTTTTGAGACCACATTAAAATATTTTAATAAATAAAGAGACTAAATTATCTATTTAATCTTATATATATATATATATATATATATATATATATATATATATATATTATTTATTGCATGTTAAGAAAAATGCAATCAATAATAATATTGGAATATAAATGTTTTTAATTATTAACCATAATTTTCATTTCCACTCATTATAAAAACCTCTTGTGCATGGTTCAGTGGGTGTAAAAACAAGTTGAGAAGTTAGTTAAAGTTGTTGCAAAATTATTCCTACAAACCAGTTTGGAGGCGTCTTAATTAAAAACCTTTTAATTCAAACAAGTTGAAAATGTTGTCGACATAAAAGTGAAGAGTTGATGATTTTATAATATAATTCGTTGGTCACTTTAATGTATATGTCAATGATCGCATCTCAAAATGTGTTTTCTATGTAACGGTCAAATTAATCATCTTTTTAAATTATAACCTCCATCAAAATCTTTAACGAGTCTAAGATTATTGATCAATATTTCGAATAAATTAATAATCTTCCTGCCACCACTATTTCAAATTTGCCATTTCTGCAAAATTCGGCTTCAACCATCCCTCACACAATATTTATGTTTAATTAACTCTCTGCAATAAACATTATATTGTAAATTAGTAATGTCTTAGTCATTCGATTTGAAATTTATTTTTCTTTTTTTAGTTTTTCGCTACGCAATTGTTTGATTCTGTCTAAACGAAGTTAATGAAACTTTGGTTGTCGTTGCCACGACCTATTTCAAATTTAATGTTTTTGTTTTTATCTTTATCTGAGTTTCAAGGAAACTTAGGAAATATAATTCTGCATGCTACTCAGACAACATGAAAAGAACGTGTGTGAGTTATAAATTGAAATTTCTTCCACTTTGTCAAACTAACGACTCTGTCATAATATCCGTTTGAAATGTCTTTGATGCATTGAAGTTTCTATCGAAATATTGCTTCCAATTTTTAGTTCTTTTTAAGTTGATGTTACCATTTTTGTTTAACTGAATCGGGTTATGAACACTGTTCTCTATTTATCAGGGGAAATTTTCTAGATCAATCAAAATGACAGGGTCAGAATAATGAGAGACCATTTCTCCAGGCTTTATCATAAAATGGATGAAGTCAAACTACAAACATTAGGGTTCTAATGAGGTAAAAGAAAAAAAAAATTATTATAAATTCTCTGTACGAGACATTAGAATTTTTATAATTTTTGTTATAAATATTTATATTATATATTTTCTTTGTTATTCTTTATATTGTATCACAATAAAAAAAATTATTAATAAATTGAATTACGGATTAACAGATGAATTAACAAACTTGACAGGACGGAATAGAACGAATTACAAACTAAAAAAATTAACCCATCCTACCATATTATAACGAATTGGTGGACAACTCACCAAACCTAACTAATTTTGTTATCCTATCTTAAACCTAGGCAACCTTTTAGAGTTTTATTTGTTTTGGACAACACGGATTAGTCATAACAAAAACAATCTGAATCTCATTAGTATTTTAAGCATCAATCTTAATATTTAGTAACTGGTCTAGAAAAAATTATAAGAATTTTAACTAAATTTATGTAAAAATTTATCTTTAATCAACTATTGTAAATAGAGTTTGATACTAATAAATCTGGATTTGATATTTATTATTATTATGTTTAATATTACAAAAATAGTGATAATTATTTTATTTTTATGCTAGAGTTGAGAGTTATGATATTTAGTAAGATCATGGAGATTAATCTTAATTATCCATGTCAATTGTTGAAAAAAAAATAATGATTTAAATCGAGAGTACGATAACAAATAATTAGTCATCATGTAAATATTTATGAGTGGTGATATTTTGACAATCAGAAATTATATAACTCTTCGAACAACTCATTTTTATTAATATAATAATTTATACAATGATTTAATAAAAATAAAGTAAAATTATTATTATAATATTAAAAGAATTGTTTATAGAAATGGTATAAATTTGGGTTATCAACTTATTATTTTTCAATATTTATTTAGTTAAATTTTGTATTTTTTGGGTAAGACAGAGACAAAAGAGGGCCTTGTACAACGACAGCAGCCCTTGTACAACGACAGCAGAAGCCAGAAGGGAGAAGCAAAGAATGGGTATTGAGAGCTCAAAAGTCAAAGAACATGCAGTTGACCAGGGCAATGGCTTAGGTTTGAAGTAAAATGGGTCGGGTAATTAGGAAACGGGGAGTCAAGTTTTCGGGTCCTGTCATGTTTAAGCAGAGTGAGCCAGAGATTGTTCGGATCGGGTTCTGGATCAAGTTAAGTATCCAACCCAGTTTAAAAAACTGGATGCAGATAGAGAGAGAGATATGATTATAATAATTGAGAAGGTAAGGGAGTGGAAGGTTCGTGCGACAATCATTGGAGGCACCTCCGTTGAGAATTAAACACTTTTTCTCATTATATATTCCTTTTCCACTCTCTCTGATCCACTCAAACTCATCCTCCCATTCTTCGTTCATCTTCTCAATCAGTAGCAGAGAAATTACTATGGCAAACCCAAACCCTCTTCAGCTTTCTGTTCTCAATCAAATAAAGTTGCATCTTTTTGGTGAACTTTCTCCTCTTCCACTTGCTCCCTCCTCCAATCTCATCCAAAACAACTTCTCTTTTTTATGCGAGGAACCATACCCTACTTCCTCTCAATCAAGCTCCCTCGCCACCCAAAACGATTTTTCTTCGGATTTCTTCGACTTTTCAACTACTTCCACAGAAAACCAGTTCCCCATCTTCGAATTCGATTCCAAACCCCAAGTAATTGACCTCCAAACCCCCAAACCCCACGCTCAAACATCGAACTCGGAGTTCACGTTTCCGACCACACAGGACGGTAAGAAACCTCAATCCAATCGAAAACCGTCGCTGCAAATCTCTCTCCCAAAAAAGACGGAGTGGATCCAGTTCGGAGAAAGTGAGGTGGCCGAAACGGTGGCGCAGAAGGCGGCGGAAGAGAAGAAGCACTACAGAGGAGTTCGACAGAGACCGTGGGGGAAGTTCGCGGCGGAGATCCGCGACCCGAACAAGCGCGGCTCCAGAGTGTGGCTCGGGACGTTCGAGACGGCTCTGGAAGCTGCCAAAGCCTACGACAGAGCCGCATTCAGGCTTCGCGGCTCCAAAGCCATCCTCAACTTCCCCCTCGAAGCCGGCGCCGATAACCGGAAACGCCAAAGGGAAGAGGAAGAGCCGGTGCTGGAAGTAGTTAAGAGGGAGAAGGTGGAAGAATCCGACGTTACCCGCATTAGGGATACTCCATTAACGCCGTCTAGCTGGGTTGGCTTCTGGGGTTCTGATGCAAACGAAATCTTCACCGTTCCGCCTCTGTCGCCGTTATCTCCTCATCCGGCGCTGGGTTATCCACAGCTTATGGTTGTGTGAAATTGAAATGACATTTTTTTTTCTTTTCCCTTTTCGAAAATCGAAATTATCTGTTCATTCATTTATTTAAATTGAATTATTGTGTCGTATTCTGTGATTCATGTTCATTGTTCCTGAAAGTAAAAAAATATTTCCAATTTATATCTGTCAACAAAGCAACATTTACATGGCAACATGACGCAGAGACAACCTTTACATGAAATTTACTCATAATCACAAACAAGGAATAGAAACCCAAAAAAGTGCATTAACATTGCAGATACTGATGCAACAAAATCATAGATTTGTCTATTTACATCCTAATAATAGATACATGCAAGAGCGAAAGTGCAACTTGGATTCATAGAGTAAAAAGCAAATTGTTACTGGTTAACAGGTGCAGGAAAATTAGGTGTGGAGCAATCTCAGGTCAGCAATGCGAAAATACAACAATCAGAGAGAAATGGTTACCCATGGAAGGGAAGGTTGCCAGAAAAGGAGAGGTTCCATGAGAGGGGCTTCATCGTGCTTCCCATTATGGAAACACTATCTATCTGCGATTGTCACTATTCTTCTTTACGTTTGCACGTCCAAAACATACATGTGTGTCGGGATTTTCACGTAAAAATATGAAATAAAAAAATAAAAAATCAAAAGACATAAATTAAGTTAACATGATTGATCACGTCGTTGCAAAAGCTAATAATTTTTAAATCTTCCTCTAAAAGCGTTTCCTAAAAAATTCAGACTTTTTCAATTTTGGAATTAAGGTGCATTGTTTGTCAAAGTGGTGATCTATATTGACCAGTTCACAATCACTTTTAATGATATAATAATAGTTCTTATTACACTTAATTGTCAAACTATAATTTTTCTTGGCAAGTTAAGGGAAAACAGTTTTCGTAACTCATCCTTATTAAGCCTAAATTATGCGAGAGTTAAAAGATAAATTAGATAAAACAATTTTTCATCTGAGACACGACAAAAATAATGAAGATATAAAGGAAAGAATTATAAATATTAAATATATGGAAGTTAATATATATATACATATTTATTATTTTTGTGAGTGTCTAATGTTTTATGAATTTGGTGAGTGTCTAATGTTTTGATAAGGATGATATAAATATGGGTGAGATTTATAAGGCATATGGTGTGTCTGGTCACTGTCCCACCCATTGATCTATTTTTCTGGACAAAGTCCTACCTTGCATCATATTTTTTATTTTATCTTTTATATTCGAATAAAATCACTACATGTGATAGATTTTCTTAACAATATTTAACCCAACATATACCCTAAATGCCTTAAATTTTATATCCACTTCCATTTTTTTCTTCTGATTTATGGCATCGTTATCTTCTATTCTTTCCGAATTTTGATCGGTGAAGGACTTGGCTGAATCCAGAGACTCAACATATTGAATTAAAAAAAGGATCAGATAATCCTTCTTAAACACTGATTATGTTATTATTCCTTAAGATAATATGTTATCTAAATATCAATACAATGATAATTGATTTAGTTCAATGAAATATAAATTGTTACATAAGTGTGATTTTTTATGCATATATTAAGTACATAGGTTAAATAATAATAATTTAAATAAAATTATCTTTTTATTTCATAATCTTTATATATATATATATATATATATATATATATATATATATATATATATATATATATAAAGTTGGGATTAATATGGGCAGAAATGTAATTTTTATGAAGTATTGCAAGATTTTTTAATTCAAAATTACTAATTATGCCATTAGCTTTGTCTTAGTTGATTCACGTTGAGTGATTTTAATTTCTTAATTTCTTATAGTTCAAAGGTAAGTTGGAATTTTATATTATATAAAAATAAAAAAGTAATGTATAATTGAAAAAAGTTTACAAACTTATAATATTAAGATTTTAGGTTAAATAGATTTCATAAGAAATGGTAATCTTTTAATGATTTAATTAAAAAATATACAATATCTTGATTTTTATGATTTTAAATATATATGGGCTGCATGAAAAGAAATTGATAAAAACAAATAAGAAGAATTATACTCATTAGTCAAGACTTTTGAAAATTGTTCATACTAATAATTTTTCGCCATTTTTAAAACTAACTTTATATTAAATAAACATTATCTATATCTGTATATATGTCTATATCTATATCTGCCTGATTAATAAGTTTTATATAGCTGGACAAGTTTTGAAAAATGTTCATTGTTCTACCTTTAAAAAAAATGAAAAGTTTATACATATGAAAATTAAGAAAAAATATGCAATCCTATGAAGAGTGAGAGAGAAATTTTAATTATTATGTTTTAAAACAAAGAAATAAATAAAGATAATTATTTTAAAAGATTAATAATTTAAAAATATGGACACGGTGGTTTTTATAAAACATATTAAATAATACACTTACCATAATATTTATAAAGCATATTGAGAACATAGGTATCGTGAAGTCTTTTTATGTAATTGGTGAATGAGGCTAGCCATTGTTTTGTTTTGTTTTGTTTACATTGCATTAATTAGACGTGTATTTTCAGTTCCATAATGTTATACACATAATGTTTTTACGTTTTTCTTCTAACACGATCTAATATTATGCACAAGTTGAAAAGCACGAATGCGTTTTCCTTGAGAGATTAATCTATTCATAATTTTTATGTTTCACTTACTTCTGTATCCTGATTAAGGTTAAACGCAAAGTTCAACAATAAAAATGGTTTATTTAAGCAAGTAGGTAGCACACTCAGTTTCATATTTCGAAAGGTGCAGACTTTAAAGTGGTGCAGCATTCAAGTGCTATTCCCATAATGCACATGTACAATTGCTCCATGACTAGACCTTCCAACAACGCTTTTACTAAATATATGAAAAGAAAAGACCTTTCAAGTCCCAACAAAAACAAAGTTTCTGCACAGTAGAATTTCCTTGTGGTCCTTCCCAAAGGAAAGTGACTTCACTGTCATTTTTTATTTGATGAGTCACTTCCCTCCTTATCCCCACTTATCACAATATAATATATCAGACATAATTTTCTTAATCACAATCACAAATCCCTCGTCATTACGTTGATCAGGGAAATTTATAATTTTTAAGGTCGGTCACATTTTTCATGTGGCTTCAGACTTTGGAGATACAATAGTTTAAACCGACATCAGAAATTTAACGTTGTCCTAATGTTAAACAAGAAATGATAAAAGCTCAAAATTTGCGTGGCGGTGGCTACCAGCATGTTCCGATTTGGGATAATGCTGTAGTGAATCACCCTGTCTTTATTGCGTGCCCTGTTGGATTATCAGGTTCTTAACTCATGGGAAACGAAGTCATAGGACACTACCAAGCACCATGAACCACTTGACTGTGATGCCTTTTTAATCATAGTGCGACACCTGGTAGAGGAAGCAGTGTGGAATTTAGACGAAGATTCTAATATATATTCACCTTCATATTTTGTTTCTAATCAAGTTTGTTACTTCTGATATCAATGGAGCTGAGTTCATTCTCTTCCAATTTTTTGTCCACTTCTGAGATTGTCCATGTGGGAAGAACAAGAGCCTATTTTTCTTTGCTCTATGATTTTAGCAGCGTTAGATTCTCTAGACAACTCAACTGTTTCGGAGGTAACAACAAATAAAGCCTCACTATAGGCTTTTCTTTCTATTTGTTCTTCAGTTGTTGCATTTTCTTTTCCTGTATGTATATGGATGAAAACGTATATGGTTGGCATAATTTGAGTTTTACACTCCACTGTCTTCAATGTCAGGGTCATTTCTAAGAAACTATGAAGCCTCGAATAACATCTACATGGCTCATAAAGCTGTCATCAGTTCAGCTAGTCGAGATAATCTTGCGGCAGAAACGAGTTTCCATCATATGAATGGCATAAATGGCTCATCTTCTAGCTTGGGTTACAGAAATCTGAGAGTACTGGATGCGTTTGATGATGTGTATGAAGGGGTTGTAATTGATTCAGAGCGGTTACCAGACAGCCCTACTAGCTTTGCAGCTATTTTGCGGTTTTCTCTTTCTCATTGGAAAAAGATGGTAAAACCTCTGTCCATGTTCGTGGAACATCTAGCAGAGAAAATGTTAACACCTGATACTTTTATCAATTCCACAGAATTACATTCTGTTAACATATAACCAAAGGAGAAGCTTATTCATAATGTAATTTGGGGATGAAGGGCATGAATATTTTCAATTTTATTTTATTTGTGATTGGATTTGTTGCCTCATGAGAGCATTGATAGAGGGTTATCTGATGATTGCAGGGAAAGAAGGGGATTTGGCTTAGATTGCCTTTAGAGCAGTCTGACCTTGTTCCAATAGCTATTAAGGTAACAAAACTTTTTGATTGTTTTCCTTAAAACAGAAAGATAACTAATTGACTATAAAAGTGTTTTCTCATATATTCAGTTTTTCCCGTGCTATTAATTATAGAAGAGTTGTTGAACCCATGACTATGAGTTAGCTCATCCTGGTCTCAGGAAGGCTTTGAATACCACCATGCGGAACCAGGATATGTGATGTTAACATACTGGATTCCTCAAGGACCTTGCATGCTTCCAGCCAATGCATCACATCATGTAGGAGTTGGTGGATTTGTCATCAATTACAACAAAGAGGTAATAACGTCAAAATCATGTAAGCTGATACTAGTTGAAAAGAAAATATGCTAATTGAAAACAAAGAAAACACACTTAGTTTATGTTTCCTTCTCTTTCCCCAAAAAATAATATCCTTATTTTGTATTTCCAAAAAAAAAAAAAAGTTCATTTTATTCATGCTGTTACTAAATTTTTTGCGTTTCTGTTATATGAAACACTTGTGTTAATATAATTCATGTAATAAATTTACAAAGGTGCTTGTAGTCCAAGAGAAGTACTGTGCTCCTGCAAATCGTGGTCTTTGGAAGATACCAACTGGATTTGTTCTTCAGGTAGTTAAATTTGAAGCTTCACTTCAGCAAGTTTCTTTAATGCTTCAGAAATAAAAATAGAGGTGGTGTAAGTTTTGTTTTCTTTACATGCGATGTTCCAACTCAAAATTCTTTACTACTGTCTTAACTTTTGGCAGTCAGAGGAGATATATGCAGGAGCCGTAAGAGAAGTGAAGGAAGAAACTGGGGTGAGAATGAGATATTATATGAGATTTTTCTCTGGTGTTAGTTTATATTGATTTTATTCATGCTGCATAATATAGCATCATTGCTTAAAGTCAGTGCTTTCTTTTATTGCTTGTTTCCTATGTTGCAGATTTGTACCGAGTTCATGGAAGTCATAGCATTCAGGTAAGATCATAATTCATACTCACTTTTAAGTAATCTTGAAAGTTTAAATAACTTTTGATGTCTCTGAGTGATATTAAATCCTATTCTCACAAATATTTAATAATTTGAGTACGATGTGATCTAAATTGAAAGAAAATAATTTTCTCTCCTAAGTCTCAATCAACTAATTACCGAGTCCAATGTGGTCAAAGGGCCTGTGCTACTCAACGTTATTAGTAAAATGTGCTACAAGGTTTTTAATTGCATGGTTGCAGTAGTTTTCTTGTAATTTTTATAACCAACAAAGTTTGATGAATTACATCATCAATTCCAGACATGCACATAAGGTGGCATTCGAGAAGTCAGATTTGTTCTTCATCTGCATGTTAAGACCCCTGTCAGCTGAGATCATTGTAGATGATCCTGAAATTGAAGCTGCAAAGGTTAGATAATCTTACCCTTTGACAATGACAAAAGAAATAATAACAACCAATTAAGATCGAGAGACCATTCATTTCCTTTCTCACAAGCTTACTGAAGATAAACTAAACAAGTAGTGTTTGTAGTACGTAGCATAAAATGAGTAGTATAGCACTATTTTTATATTCAATACACTTGGTTGTTATTGTTTAGTTGTTTCACTGTTTTTGTTACATGCAGAAATAATATTGTAATGCTAAATTACTAATCTAATTCTAGAAACTGGATCTGAGATGGGACAGTGACAAACTGATTCCTGTCCCAACCATAGTTTTTGTTTCTCATGCGTCATGATTGTTTTGCTAATTCAGAAAAATTGATGTGATGTTATGCAGTGGATGCCTCTAGTTGAGTTTGTGGAGCAACCACTTATTCAAGAAGACTCTATGTTCAAGAAGATCATAGATATCTGCATTGCTTGTCTTGAGAAGCGTTACTGTGGCCTATCTGCACATCACATGGTTTCCAAATTTGATGGCAAGTCATCTTCCGTGTACTATAATGTCATCAACATGGAAGATGTCAACTGTATTGGCAATTAAAACACTCAACTCAAAGCATGTGCAAGTACTATCAGTTCAGCTTATACACTACTCTAATTCTTCTCAAATATGAGCAACAAGTTGAAACCTGTAAAACCATACACACTATAGATAGTGATACCCAATTTGTGAAGTGATGAAACCGAAATTTTATGTAGATGATGACTTCAAGAACAACGTTGGAATGGAGCATGCGTAACTGTCACACTTGTCCAGTTGTTCCCCGTTTTCTGATAACACCCTTACATCACGCCTTTGCAGAGGAAATTTTATTGTGTGCGTTCTGACCTGAGCCCAGCAAAATGATTGTTGATGCATGTTTAAAACCCCCTTCTCCCTGAAATCAAGAATTTATATAATTATTTTTTTACTTATTGACATATGTCGACAAAAATATGCGATGTATACTCATGTTTTGGTTTGTTTTGTATTTGAGCGTGAATTTTTAGTAATATATTATTATCTGTGTTTGTTTTTCACATACCGTAAAGAACCACCTTAATTAATTAACATTGAAAGGTGTCTGGGACGGGGAGTGATATTCTTGATGCCATGAAAAATGAAATTGAATAAGTTGTGACCTGTAACGTCATGTTCTGCCATAACTTTGCATTCACCTAAAAATTGCCACTGAATATGGAGTCAACATGGCGAAGAACTTGGAGTAGGTTGGCTTCTTCTCCCAACCAGAGAACGACAGCATCATGTGAGATTTCAGAGCTTCATCCATAAGTAAGAAAATCCAACACCTCATTATTAAGCTTCAATTATTTTCAAACCAAAATGGTGGTCCATGCCTTACCATTTCAATTCAACAAAACTATGTAACTTACATCATTGGGGCTATCACGCAAGTTCCAACAAGTAAAATCTGACTAAATCTTCACTATTTCAACACTCGAAAATATAAAATGCATTATCTTATTGTAATTGATTAATCTCTTAAATTTATTTTTCATAACTATATTATTGATATATATTGATCTCTCTTGAAGAATTTGACTAATTATCTTTAACGGAAACTCTTTTCTCAACCATATTTTTCTCATATACAAAATTTTAAATCCAAGATCGATCTTACTTTTGGATCCGAGACGGATTTGCAGATCGAAGAAATACAACAAAAGAAATTGTGAAACACTTTCAAAATAGCAACATATCAGGGTGCAAATCCCTCTTTCTAAATTCAAAATACAATTTATTTATTTATTTGTTTCTGGTGGAATTTCGATCGATTTCGATTCTAAGGGTGTTTTGTTCCTAATCAAAATTCTACCACGTAAGCTCTTTTTACTTAGGCTAGCAATTTGATTTTCAATCGAAAACGTGTATGAGAATCGAAAACTCCAGGATATCGAAAATGCTGTTTTTGGTGTTTTGTATTTAAAGTATCGAAAGCATTAAGACTATCGAATCGAAAAGCGTAATATTAAATTGCGAGAAAATGTAAAATGCGAGAACCCCAAATTTGCATTAATTGTAAATAGCGAGAAATCGAAAACAACGCAAATATAAATGACAAGAAATCGAGATTGCAAGAAAAGTAAATGACAGGAAATTGAGATTTGCAGAATGTTAAATAACAGGAAATCTAAATGCAGAAACTCAAATTTTCATTGAATTGAAATGGAACTACAGAAACATAAAACTGCTGAATTTAAGTTGCATCAAAGTAAATTACCAAGGAAAATACAGAAAGCGGTAAATGTACTCAGTGAGCAAGGAAATCCAGATTGCCAGAAGCTTCATGGTGTTCGTCGTTTCTCCGGTAGACTTTTCATTACTGATCCTGTTCTCTGCCAATTTCTGCTTCCCCCCCTTTGTTCCTTCCTTCTTTGCTCTATTTATAGGGCATCCTTCAAGCTTTCTAAGAGCAGTTAACACGACTGCTACCACGTTCTACGTGCGTATGGCAGTTTATCTTCTAGTTTCCCACGTTCTCACGATCTCCGACTTTTTCCCATGATTTCAAAACTGTTCTTTACTTCCTTTCATGATTTGGTCAAAGTCTCGATGTCCGCCTTGACTTTCTTTACTCTCGATTCTGTATTTTTCGAGAACTTCGAATTGCTTACAATTCGTTTTTAACCCTGGTCTTATATGACTTAGTTTTTATTCGACAACAGTCATTTGATTATTATTCATTTGATTCTCGATTGTGCTTCTCGATGCTATATGTTACGTATTTCTAATTAGACATCGAATGAATTTCTGTTTACCTTATCGAGTCACATCTCTTTCCTTCGATTTCGATCGCTTATCTCGATTTGCCACTAACAAAATGCCCCCTTGGAAGAATATAAATGATTTGTTTTATATTCTTTCAATATTCCCGCCTTAGTGTTTGAAAGCCCACAGGATTTAGGGTTTAGGGTTTCTGGGGTTCTAGGGTTAAAAGGGGTTTTAGGTTTCTTTTACACTTTACGTCGCCGTCTCGTCAGTCTGTTGCCTTTCAGTACAAGTTACATTAATTATCTTTCCCTTCCGTCGTTTCCAACTCCCTAGACGATTTCCCTTTAACCTTTCCTTGGTCTTTACTCTGGTCTTTACGCGAACTATCACCCTCTTTGCAATCTTATCTTCTCCTTTGAGCTCCTGCTTTCGTCCTGTTACCTCATCCGTTAACTCTTCCCTTTCTGTTTTCTTAAGCCCATTACAATGGCCAGCTCATCAAAATCTTCCGACTTTTCCGCTCCACCCCTTCCTTCCCTACCCTCTAACCTCGTTGGAGATCAACAACCGAAGTTCGCTCCAGTTCCTTCCGATGGAGGAGGCTTCCCGCAAGATTGCCGAGACGCAGGTACTTATTCCTTATACTCGTTGAAGGGGTAAATTTTGCTTTTGGGGTCCTCTCCGTCCTATCGATGACACTTTTACTCCTCTTAACTTCTCAACTAGTCCGGCTTTGGTTCATCAACCTGAAGTTAGGGTTGATTTTCTGAATCTTACCTCTAAAGTGTATAGAACGGGCCCTCCTTCCAAAAAGCCTCAATTTATTAGGTGGTTCGATAGGGTACAAGCCAAGTTTGGGAACCATTGGAGGGATATAGGAATTTTCGACTTTTTGCATCTGTCTCGATGCGATTTATCATTTTTGGACATGACGATGTTTTTGTCTGCAGTGCATTTATGGAATAAGGACCTACATGCTTTGGAGTTGCCTTGTGGCCCTCTGTCGCCTACCCTTTTCGAGATTGCGGCTATTACCGGGTTGAAGCCCATAGGGGAAAAGTATATTAAAGGTGCATGTCTTTCGAGTAGTTCTTTGAGGTCCAAAATTGATTGGGAATCGAAGGCTTACGGACATTTCATTGAGAAACATTTTGTTGATGACCCTTCGATAGCTGTTACTGATGAAGAGCATGTAGCATTTTTGGTGTATTGGCTATGCACCCACGTCTTCTGCCCCCGATCGATCCAAATTTCCCCCCATCTTTTTGACCTTGCATATGTCCTGCACATAGGCCAGCCTAAGATATGTTTGGCTAAGTTGTTACTAGCTCATGTGTATGCTACTTTCGACGAGGCTGTCGAAATTTTGAACACACCTAAAGCATCGGGGAACTTTTCAGGCCCCGTTTGGTTTGTACAGTTGTGGCTCACTTCGATCTTTGAGAGTGTCCTTCCTCGAATTTCTTCCGTCCCCCCGAGTGTAAATATAGAAGGGGCCCGATTATCCTCTCGTCACCCTCGCCATAAGTCTGATGAAACTACCTACCGTAAATACCTTCAATTTTTGTTAACCAGATTGACTTTCGACTCAACCTTGGCCCCATTTACCGTAAATCTTGGACAAACAAGTGGCCAACTTAGGGGCCGATTTGGTTTAAATCAAAATTTCCCGCCTCGACTCCGGGTTGCAATCGAACCGATTGATGTATGGAGCAATTATTTGACCCATGATGTTTTGGTGTCGGGTTTTCAGTCGAAGGATTTTAAGCTTGTCACCTATTACCCCCGACTTTTATCGAGACAATTTGGGTTGAGCCAATCTTTGCCTTTCTTCTCTCTCGATACCTCCCCAAAGTCCAAGTTAACTCGAATCCACAATTAGTCGGGAGCTTGTTGAGCTTTTACCAAAAATCCCGATGCATTTTTACCCCTATGCTTTCGAGTCAAATTATCTATCTACTGTGGGTTTTTCTCAATGGTGGGCCGGTTGGTTCTCGAGTAGTCATGCTACTTTTGATGAAGTTCGACAGAAACTGACTACTCAACCTTCTTTTGTGTTGCAGGACAAGTCAAAATCGAAGAAAGGTACACACTTCCACTGTCTTCAAATATCTCGATTCGAGAACTTTTATCAAATATGTTACACCCCACTGAAATTAGAATCGACCTATTATGATGCTGTTATCTCCTTATCCAATAAAACGGACATTAATCGATCGAACCACAAAATAATCAATCCTTTAGGTAGAACTCCTTTTGAAATATATTGTCCAAATCGCCTTCCTACTTTTCCCACAGCTCCTTTTGGACTTGCCAAACCATTAACTCATCCAAAATGGGTTCGAGAATTGAGAACCCTCAGGGAAACACGTCGCCCAAAACCCAAAAACAAAGATATTTCTGTCTCGAAATTATCTTATTTCCCTTACCTTAACCTCCCTGAGGCTCTTTTGCCTCCCTGACTTGTACATATCGACCGTTTGGTGAGATTTCACTGCTTTCTTATACTTTTTTGATTCTGTATATTATAAGCTAATCTGTCTTCTTTTATTTACAGTTTCGAAATCTACTAAGGTCACCGCCGTCGAGAAGGGTCAAGAGAAGGGACAAGAGGACTGGGGATCCTCGGGTGAGTCGGACCCGTCAGCCTTGATCAGAAAACGCAGACGCTCGACCACCCTTCCTACTTCTTCGAAAAAATCGAAGGTTCCTTTTGACTTCAGTTTTGTCCTATTCATTTCTCTGTTTGATCAATCCATATTCTTATACTTATCTTTTTTTGATCTTCTATTTTCGTAAACAAAAATCGAAGAGTCCTCGATCCGTTCGACCAATTGCTCTCGATCCATTATCGACGGACTCTAATACCATCCCCACGACAACACCTGCCACTCGTTCAAGTCACGTAAGTTTCCTTCTTTATACAAATTCTATGTTCTTAAGTCTCGATAAAATTTGTAACAAGGTTTCAAAATTTGATTTTCAGGATCTTCCATCGGAGACTGTATCGACGAATGTCGAATCTCAACTATTAACACCCCTCACTGAGGTATCTTATATATCATTGTATGATTGCTGTTACTTTTTGTGCATTTTTTGTTCTAATAATGGTTTTCGATTTACAGCAACCTGAGGCTGTACAGATTCTTCCTCCTGCCTCGGCACCACTTGCTCTACCTCCCCCTGATATTTATACTTTTCATTGTCACTTTTTCATTTCATTCTATTATGAGCCTCTCGATTTACATTCTCGTTTTCTTTCTTTTCAGTAAATATTCCAATAATCGAAGTCCAAGGCTCTCCTTCCCCTGTTTCTGTGGAGCAAGAGGATTCTCCTCCTTTTGCGATGCCCCCTATCGAGTTGCTCTCGGCGTCATTACCAGAGATAGATGTGCCTGCTCCGAGCACTGCGCTAGAATATCGAGCTGCAATCAAAGAAGACCCCTTTTCTATCCTCGATATTCTATTATCTACGTAAGCGACACCGTCGAGCTCTTCTAAGACGCCCATGACTTCTATCGAAGGACCATACCAGCTGAAGCAACGCTTCCGATCTTTCTTTTATTCCTCGCCCCTTGAAGTTTTAGTGGAGTCGCGCGACAAGAAGAAACAGCTTCCAAGATATTATTACCGCCCTCGAGACGTGTCCCGATGAAGATCTTCCAAGGGGTCTCGATGCGGAGGTCGCGGCGGCCGCCGATTTGTTCAATAAGGCATATGCGGCGAGGAAGAAAAAACAATCGATTTCGACCAAGCTCACCGATATTGCTTCCTTCCAGTGCTGAAAAATCAAATTTCTTGAAGACTCGTAAGTTGAAGCCGAGTGAGGCATTGTCCGCACAAACTTCGATCGATTGCGAGATCGAGCAACTGGAGAAGAGACTCGCTCAACTTAAATTGCGAAGGATTTTGTTGCTTCAGTAAATAGATACGATCAAATCCTCTCGCAAAAGAAGTCGCATTATCTTTGGGGCAGAGCATAGAGCGCAAACAAGATCTCGACTCGTCGAAGAGCACTCGATTTCTTCATCTTGGACTCAATTGTTAATAGACTTTGATCAACTTAAGACTCGATACTTATCTTTGTAGAATATTATTCAATTTAATTTTTGAATGTTTATTTCTCTTATTCGAGGCTTATATATCTTTAAGTATTTTCCGTTTATCGACAACACTTTATCTTTGTTATACCAATCGATAATTGAATAGGCATTACTCGATAACACTTTAATAACTTCGAAAGGTCCTTCCCAATTCGGTGACCATTTCCCATAATTTTTACATTTCTTGTCCATTGGTAAAATTGTTTTCCACACTAAGTCACCTTCGTTAAACTTTTTCTTTCGAACTCTTTTATTATAGACTCGAGCAATTTGATTCTTCTGCAACATCATATTATTCAACGCCTGCACTCTTACTTCATCGAGTTCGTTTAATTCATCATACATCAAACTCCAATAATCACAACTGGGTAAATCATTCTCGCCTCGTATTCGATTCGATTCAATATTTATTTCGATGGGTAAGACTCGCGTCGTGTCCATATACCAACTTGTATGGGGTATTTTGTAAGGAATCTTTAGGTGAATTTCGATAAGCCCATAAAATTTGTAATAACGTTTCATGCCATGTTTTTTATTTATTACCAACATGATTTTTTATTAGCCCAATGATCACTTTGTTAATTGCTTCGACTTGCCCATTAGCCTCGAGCATAATATGGAGTTGATGTTAGTAATTGAATATTTCTCGATTCAAGCATATTTAACTATCTTTCTACCAAGTAAACACTGTCCCTCTCGTCCGTAGTGATAGACCGTGGGATCCCAAATCGATAAACGATGTATTCTTCAATAAAATCAATTACATCCTCGTCGATCAACATCCTTTAATGGTATTGCTTCTACCCATTTTGAAAAGTAATCGACAACCACAATTATATACCTATGTCCTTTCGATGATTGTGGGAAAATCTGTCCGATTAAGTCTATAGCCCAACCTCTAAAAGGCCAAGGTTTAATGATCGAGTGTAATTCGCTCGCGGCACCTGTTGTATTGGATCGAACCTTTGACATTCTTCACAGGACTTGGCATATTCGATACAATCTTTTAAAATCGAGGGCCAGTAATAACCTTGTCGAGTTAATGTCCATTTCATTTTCTGACCTACCGTATGAGCCCCACATATTCCATTATGTACTTCGGCCATTGCTAAGTAAGCATCATCATTTCCTAAACACCTAAGTAATACTCCATCGATTCCCCTTTTATATAACTCATCATTTAACAAAACATATTTCACTGCTCGATATTTAATTTTCTTGTCAATTTTCCCATTGGGATTTTGCAAATAATTTATAATCGATTTTCTCCAATCTTGATCATCTAAGTCATTAATGTACAAAATCTCATTTTCTTGAGGTAATTTTTCTTTGATTTGAATTATTTCTTGTAACCTTTCCGGGGATATCTTATACTTCGATGCAATTTGTGCTAAGTCATTTGCTTCTTGATTGAATTCACGAGGAATATATTCGAATATTATGTCATCGAACATTCTACTTAAAGTCATCACTCTTTCCAAATATCTGATCAAGTTGATATTAATGCATTTATACTCTTTTCGCACTTGTTTGATCACTAATTGCGAATCACCTCTTATAACCACATGTCGAGCTTTTAATTTGATTAAAGTCTCGAGGCCCGCTATCAAAACTTCATATTCAGCTTCGTTGTTCGAACACATAGGTTGAACCTCAAATAATAACTTAGTCGGAATATTGTTTGGAGAAATAATCGAACTCCTATTCCAGCATTTATTCGATGTACTTGAACCATCGAAATACATTATCCATTTACTTATTTCAATAAACAAATTCTCAGTGGAATCAACTCGTATGTTCAGCCATAAAATCGGCAATTACTTGACCTCTTATCGATTTTAAGGATTCGAAGGATAATGAGAACTCGTCAAAGCTAACACCCATTTTCCTATTCTATTATGCATAATTGGTTTCGATAAAAGAAACTTCAAAATATTATTTCTAGAATAGACCATTACATCATGAGGCTTCATTACATACTTGAGTTTTGTACAAGAGAAATACAAGCATAATCCTAATTTCTCGATATTACTATATCGAGTTTCAAGATCATTTAAAATTCTACTCAGATAATACACAAGCACATTCTACACCATTTTCATCTTCTTGTGCTAATAAACTCGCTATTGTTCGATCCGATGCGGATACATATAACTTTAATGACTTGTTTCTCTTTACTGGGATCATAATCGGAGGATTCGTCAAGCATCATTTTGATTTGCTCGAAGGCTTCTTGATGTTCCTCTTTCCACTTAAACTCGCTTCTTTTTTCAACTTTAACAAAGACGAAAAAACATAAGTTTTGCCAGACTGATTAGAAATAAATCGTCTCAAATAATTTATTTTTCCCAACAAAGATTGTAATTCTCTCTTAGTTTTTGGAGCAGAGGTATTTATTATTGCTTTGGCTTTATTTTTCTCGATCTCGATACCTTTTCCATGTACTATAAATCCTAAAAATTCACCAAGCAGATACACCAAAAGCACATTTCAAGGGATTCATTTTTAATCCATATTTTCTCATTCTCTCGAAAGATTTTCTCAAATTGCTCGGATGTTGATGTTTTTCTTTCGATACCACAACGATATCATCTATGTAAACTTGCATAAAATCATTAATAAGATCATGAAAAATTAAATTCATTGCTCTCTCGATATGTGGCTCCAAGCATTTTTTAATCCAAATGGCATCACTACCCATTCATAAGTACCTAATGCCCCCGGCATCGAAAAGCCGTTTTAGCTATATCATTCTCGACACAAATATTTGATTATATCCCGAATAACCATCTAAAAGACTTAACATTTCATTACCAACTACTCGCATCTATTAGCATATCGCCTATTGGCATAGGATATTCATCTTTAGGAGTAGCTAAGTTTAAGTCTCGATAATCGATGCACACTCTTATTTTACCATTCTTTTTAATCACAGTGTACAATATTAGAAATCCAATCGACATACCCGGCAGCTTCGATGAATTTGGCTTTCAAGAGTCTCTCGACCTCTTCCTTGATCTTGTTCATCACCTCAGGTGCAAATCTTCTCGTGCTTGTTTTACCGGCTTTCTACCTTCGATGATGGGTAATCTATGCTCGACGAGACTTCGATCCAATCCAGGCATTTCTTCGTATTCCCAAGCGAAGCAGATCCTTATATTCTCTTAACAAGGAAATCATGTCCCTCTTTAATTTTTCCTCGAGATACTTGCCGATATATGTGGGTTTCTGTTCCTCTTCACTTCCTAAGTTAACTTCTTCTAATGGATCTTGAGCCTCGACTTTTTTATAATTTGATGTAATAGATTTTTCGAAACCTAAAGGAGAATAATCATAAATACAATCAAGTATAACTTGATCGCTATTATTTGCAACTACTGGCCGAGTGAATCGACTTATTTATCCCTATTTTACTACTACTACTACTTTCTTGGCTCTTCTTCCCATCTTCATATTTTCCCAATCGAGCCAAGAACTCTTCGTATTCTCTATTCATCTTCACCGGCCACTTCGAGGTTGGCCCCTCTTTGATCATGATGAATCCTTTCTTCTCATTCATCTCTAAGAAACGCTCCTCATGCAGCTTTGAATTAAAATCTTCGATCATGTTTCGAAGGTGAATGGTTGAGCAAGCGCCAGATTCTCGCAGTTGCTCGACCAGCTCGAGATACGAATGTTACAAATTCGTGTTGATCTCCTCGGATTACTTCGAGATGTCCATCTCGATTCCACATAAATAACTTTTGATGAGTCGTCGAAGGCACAGCTCCTACTCCATGAATCCACTCTCCGCCAAGTAATGCATTGAAATTGGCATGCGACCGGACCACAACAAACACAAGTAGGTCTCGAGTAAGTGCCCACTTTCACGTCTAAGGCGACCATACCTTCGAACTTGACGTCTTTCCGCCGAAATCGAAATCATAATGTTGTGCTTGACTAAGTCTTTTAGCTCAATACCAAATTTCTTTAGCATAGTCATTGGCAGGATATTCACTCGCCGCTCCACCATCGACGAGGACTCTATTCACCATCCGTCCTTGAATCTCGATGTTCAGCAATAATGGTTTCAAGTGGAACCTCATTTCCTCGATGGGGATCAATGAAAGCAGCGTCCCTATGAGGAACTTCACATGAGGTTTGTGTTACCCATGTTATTTTTGGCCTTATGTTTTCCGAATAGAAGTCACCTTCCCGCTCGACATCTATTTGTTCTTGATATTCTTTATATTCGCTCACATATTCCGCAGTAAAATTGATATTACCCCGATCCGATGTTCGTCCCAAGTACCATCATCCTTGTCATCGAAAAATTCTCTTGTATAATGACTCTCTATTGGTGCAACATTTCCTTCAAAGTTTCGTAATTATTCCAATAGGGGATCCTTCCTCCTCTTCTCCAGGGCCTTCCTCGAATCTTCTTTGGAATGTTGGGAATCTAGTGGTCGATCCATCATCATACGAGAGTCTTTCGAAGACATCATTACTTTGAAGTCTACCTCTTCCTCCTCGAGAAGGATACATCTCTCTTCTAATCCACTCGCCTCGATTTTCACTAACACCGGAGCCAACGGATTTCGCCGACTTTCTTCGATCATTGGTCTGACTCGTTTGATCTACTTTGTCATTTTTCCTTTTATTTTGGTTTTCGATCTTCCTCATCTCGTTCGTTCGAAAGCTTTGGCACCGATTTATCGAACACCGCGCCGCATCGTGGGCATAATGACACATCTTCGTCTTTTTCCTTCTTTCTATTCAAAAATTCGATGAGAGAATCTCCTGATCGAGGGTATATTTCCTTTTCAAACTCTTTCTCGAATTCACTCATGTCAAATTCCATATCTTCTTCGATACATCCATCCGGACATGCTTAGGATCGATGTCTTCAGTGACATCTACCATGCCTACAAAGGCCGAATGTGTTAATCGGACATCATCAGCAATGCCTGTTTGGGATTCGAGGTATCCTACTTGAGCCTCGAATGGACTCGTGTCAACTTTCATTGTCATTTCTTCGAACTTCAATCTTCCTTGGTCGATCGCATCTTGGATGGTGTTCCCGAAATGTATACAATTGTTAGTCCAATGTCCATAAACATTATGAAATTTGCAATATTTTCGACCATTCCTTTGTTCTCGCAGATGGCGCTTTATGATCATCACTCAACTTAATCTGTTTGTCTTTCAATAAAATATCAAAGATTTTGTCTCGCTTTTGTTACATCAAAAGTATATGTTCGATCTGCCATTTTATCTTTTACTTCATTCTTTTGCAACAATTTACGTGTATATGGAACCCCCACTTTGAGTTCTCGCTAAGTTTACTTTCTCATCGACAGCTTTCTTCAATATCATTTTCTCGTCATATTATCTGTCTCATATACATCATTTATGTATGCTATTCTTTCCTTTTTTAGAGGTTTCTCATATTTCTTATACCTTTGTTTCTCATACTCGATTTGTTCTACTCTTCTCACTTTATCGCCTAATTGAGCCATGTCATTCAATGGTAAATTGACTAGTTTTTTCCTAATCGAGAATTCTAAACCCGCAGAGGCCATTCTGACTAATTCATATTCGTGAATTTGAGTGAAACATCTCGATTTCATTTGTCTAAATCGATTCAAATAATCATCTATGCTTTCATGATTGTATCTTTTTATATTCATCAAGTCGATGAGACTCACTTGAGTTTCTCCTCTAAAGAACTGTTCATGAAAATTCCTTTCCAATTGCGACCAATTATATATCGAATTGGGTGGCAATGACGTGAACCAAGTAAAAGCATTCTTAGTCAAAGAACTTGGGAAATATTTCATTTTCAACTCCTCACTCATCGCTAGGTCTCCACATTCGATCCGATATCGAGCTACATGCTCGATAGTCGATTCACCAACTTCTCCAAGCAAATTTAGTGAATTTGGGTACTTTATACCCTCGAGGCAATTCTCGTCTCGAGAATCGCATTCTGAAAGGGAGACACAAAATATGTCCGATTAGGTGGTCTAAATTCCATCCCTTGTAAATTCATCCTTTGTCCCAACATATTATTCCGATTGTGTATATTTTGAAATCCTTCGTTCAAATTCCCATAAATATCATTCCTCACATGTTGATACTCATGTCCCATACGCCGTCGTTGATCATTGTTTCTATTTCTTCTCAATAGATATGGGGGATTAATATTAGTATTTTGGTTAGCATGATTTTCTATCCTCGTTTGTCGAGGCACAGCCAATGCATCCCCGATTCGTGACATTTGGTCTCGCTAATATCTCAAAGCTAGCAGTAGTGTTTTGCACTAATGGATTTAAGACTCGTAGTCAATTGTTGTGATAACATATTCACCATTTCAAAATTACTCTCATCCATTTGTTGTCTAAGTACCCCTAATGAATTACTAGATATTCCGGTACCCATATTTTCGATAGAATCAAAATTAGATCGATGATAGTCTCTATCGAATACATGTCTCCCATGATCTAAGTATCCCCTCCGATCTAGATTTGGAGGTATCTCGTTGTGTGCCTACATTCTCGTCCATTCCCCGAATTCCGGGAATTACTAAATTTTGCGACGTCCCTAAATTCGTGAGGGATTCCAAAATTTTGTGGCATACCTAGTGTTTGGGACATTCCTAAAGTATACCTCGAATTCCTATGCATTGAAGAAGTTCCAGCCCCACTCACATTATTAAGTGAAAACCCTGGCGGTCTTACACTCATACGTGGCCCTACATATGTAGTTGTGGGATTTCCTATAGTTTGCATATTATTTGGTATCACCGTACTAGATCCTACTTGGGTGTTTGCTAATGTACCCGAATTTTGTTCACTACTCACAGGTATCGACATGCTCACAGCTTGTCGATATTACGTGTATGTTATCATTATGACTTTGCCCCCAGCATTTGGTGGGTGTGACCCATTTAATCCCTCACCGTTACCTTGGTTATTTGATGAACTCGACTCATGACTCTCCCACTCCTTAATCTCATACAATTTCGAACTAACCAATTTTGTGTTTCTCAACACAAGACTCCCCTACCCGGCGCGCCAATTTGTTTCGGTGGAATTTCGATCGATTTCGATTCTAAGGGTGTTTTGTTCCTAATCAAAATTCTACCACGTAAGCTCTTTTTACTTAGGCTAGCAATTTGATTTTCAATCGAAAACGTGTATGAGAATCGAAAACTCCAGGATATCGAAAATGCTCGTTTTTGGTGTTTTGTATTTAAAGTATCGAAAGCATTAAGACTATCGAATCGAAAAGCGTAATATTAAATTGCGAGGAAATGTAAAATGCGAGAACCCCAAACTTGCATTAATTGTAAATAGCGAGAAATCGAAAACAACGCAAATATAAATGACAAGAAATCGAGATTGCAAGAAAAGTAAATGACAGGAAATTGAGATTTGCGAATGTTAAATAACAGGAAATCTAAATGCGTAAACTCAAATTTTCATTGAATTGAAATGGACAAGGAATCAAATACGTAAACATAAAACCGCTGAATTTAAGTTGCATCAAAGTAAATTACCAAGGAAAATACGAAAGCGGTAAATGTACTCGATGAGCAAGGAAATCAAGATTGCCGTAAGCTTCATGGTGTTCGTCGTTTCTCCGGTAGACTTTTCACTACTCGATCCCGTTCTCTCGCCAATTTCTGCTCCCCCCTTTGTTCCTTCCTTCTTTGCTCTATTTATAGGGCATCCTTCAAGCTTTCTAAGAGCAGTTAACACGACTGCTACCACGTTTTACGTGCGTATGGCAGTTTATCTTCTAGTTTCCCACGTTCTCACGATCTCCGACTTTTTCCCATGATTTCAAAACTGTTCTTTACTTCCTTTCATGATTTGGTCAAAGTCTCGATGTCCGCCTTGGCTTTCTTTACTCTCGATTCTGTATTTTTCGAGAACTTCGAATTGCTTACAATTCATTTTTAACCCTGGTCTTATATGACTTAGTTTTTATTCGACAACAGTCATTTGATTATTATTCATTTGATTCTCGATTGTGCTTCTCGATGCTATATGTTACGTATTTCTAATTAGACATCGAATGAATTTCTGTTTACCTTATCGAGTCACATCTCTTTCCTTCGATTTCGATCGCTTATCTCGATTTGCTACTAACAGTATTAAAATATACTTAGTTATTGTAAAAAGTTAATTATATAAAAATAATAAGGTAAAGGACAGTGAGCATTAAATTTAATTATATTTCTTACAGTGAGGTAACGATCTCTGACGCAGAAGAATCCAATTGTTGTTGACAATTGGACTAAAGTCTGAAGGAAAAAAAAAAAAAAAAGGTTGTTGTAATAATAAATCTTATACAGTTATAAATTCAGACAACCCAACTGTGATTCTTATTATGATGAAAATAATGTTGTCCTTGTCCACTGTGAACTGAAATAATGACGGCGAAGCCACTAAACCCAAACCCAACCTAATTTCAGTTTTGGAACCAAGCACTAAAATTTCCATATCGAACTTTCACACCCAATTCCTCTTCGATTCTCAATCCCCATTCCTATGTAAGTTCCTCTTCCCTTTCTAGGGCTTATTTTCAGCGATCCTGCCCTTTCAATGCTCGCTCACTCTTTCCGTTGCAAATTCTAAATATGTGTGTATTTCATCAATTGAATTCTCACTTTTGTATTTCCCCCGCAGAATTGCAGAGAACATTGAATTGAATCTCTTGGTGTTGATTAATTGATGCTTATGCAGGTTTTTTGATGGGAAGAGGATGGGGTTGTGATTTGTAATTGGAGGAGTGTGGAGGAGGGAGGACATCGTCCACGGCCACAATGCGGTGGTTTCCATTGAGTACAACTTCAAACTCGGAAAGAGAGCGGGATAGAGAGAATAATACTACTCGTTCTTCGGTGTATCTCAATGTATATGATCTTACTCCCGTAAACAATTATCTTTACATGCTTGGTCTTGGAATATTTCATTCGGGTATACAAGGTTCGTGTCTGTTTTCCTTTTACTTCTTTTCCTGCTATTTTTTTCTCTCCCTATATGGAACATGTTATCACAAAATTTAGCTGGGTTGAAGGTTACCACTTATGAATGAGAGAATTACATTAATTTAATTACAGTTTATTACAGCAAAGAACTTGCCCCATAAATGAGATTACATGTCACTATTCTGCTCAGTTAAAAATCAAAGTTTGAGGAATATTGTTTAGCATGAGATCTCTTTTGACGGCTTCTTCTAAAGTCTTTCTTGGTCTCCCTCTGTTCCTTTCTTCGCTTCAACTCGACTAACAATCAAGCAATTTACTCTACGCGCAATTATGGAGAAGGGTTGTGTTAGGCCTTCGGCAACCAACGGAAAACTTGCCGATGATCTGAACATTAATTTACAGTTTTTCATTGCTAACCATATTTGATTATTAAAAGAAGAAAAATAGAGGGTAATTCAAAACGAAGTTGTTATATCATAAACGAAATCGCTGTGTGCATTGTACCAGAAACTAGGCAGGTGTTAGAGTGTACATTATTAGACAGCTTTGTGTGTTGTATTATTCTACCATTTGGATCGCTTGGTGATATACCAAGCAACCGTTAGCTCCATAAATTTTTTTTACTAAATGATTGATTTAGTTTGCACTCATTCTCGCTTTATTCCTCTTGGATTTTTCATTCGTGTATTTTCAACCATCTATTTTTCTTTCCCTCTCCTTGTATTCTTCTTAGTTTAAGAAGTTCTTACAACATGCTTAGTAATTAATCTATTTTGGGATTATTTATGTACTTAAACCCTCTCTGTGATGAATATAGGAATCATGGGATAAATGGTGTAATCAATATTTTAACAAGCAAATGCAAGCATTCCACTGAATATTGATGTACGTGTCATTTTCGACTAGATCAGCATACAAAAATGGTAACACATTATGTATAGAGTAGTCGATGGTTTCACAAATGTGTAGTTTAATGGTTTAAAGGAGGACAAGACGAAGTGACTTGTACTTTCCTTCTTTTTTTCGGTTTTCCGTTCATTTTGTATTATTGCCGTTGTTTAGAGGCTAGCCACTACTGTTTATATCTAAAATGTGCTTTCTGGTACTGTGTCCAAAATTGGTTGCTAGTTCTATTTTGAATAGCTTGGATGTATAGGAATATTTTTCTTCTATTTTTTTCATGTAGTTCCATTTTGTTGTTTAATACCACCTTGCATCAACTTTTAGCTTATTGTTTTCATGAACAGTTCATGATATTGAATATGGATTTGGAGCACATGAATATCCAAGTAGTGGTGTGTTTGAGGTGGAGCCTAGAAGCTGCCCTGGCTTCATCTTTAGACGTTCAGTGTTGTTGGGCAGCACTGATATGTCTAATTCAGAATTTCGATCTTTCATAGAGCGCCTGTCAACAAAATATCACGGAGACACTTATCATCTTATTGCCAAAAACTGCAACCATTTTACGGATGAAGTTTGCCGACATCTAACAGGAAGTCCCATCCCTGGATGGGTAAATCGGATGGCTCGTGTAGGTGAGAGAATCTTTCTGCTTGCTTATTCTTATCATAAGTCATAATGTGATTTGTATTAATACGAATGTGTAACATACATTCGTATACCACCTTCCATTCTGCCTCCTTTTTGTCTTTTAAGAAGATGCGGTCCTGATTGCACCAATGTGAGTTTTACATTACAACTGAAATAGGTTATACGACAGTATGACAGGACAAGGGAAACAAGCATGCTTACATTGGGTTTCACTTTATGAGTCTGGTGATTATGCAGACTAGTTTTGTTCTTATCTAATAATGTGTGGTTTAATCATTTAGGTTCTTTCTGCAATTGTCTGCTTCCAGAAAGCCTCCAGGTTGCCGCTGTTAGACATCGCCCTGAACGTCTTTCATTTTCTGGTAAGATTCTAGGATTATATTGTTAGCCAAATTGAATTGAATTTTCCATAAGCACTTCTAAGGGAGTAAAAGAAAATAATGAATTGAATTTTTTCATATGCTAAAATTAGCTTATACACAGATTAAAAAAAAAAGTTAGAAAATTTATATGAGAGAGCTTCTACAAATTAGCTTATCTACAAGTTAAAAGTAAAAATTTTGAGAAATTATGCGAGGTTCTATAAATTAGCTTATGCATAAGCTTATAAACAAGGTAATTTCAATTTTCTTCTTATTTTTCTCCTAGAAAAGTGCTTGTGGAGAAGCTCATCCAAAAAAATAATACGTCTCATTTCAATTTGTTTCAAGGGTGATGATTATTTGATAACCCAAATAATCATTAGACAATCCAAAATAACACTACATAGTGTTATATAGTGTTATTTTTATTTTGAGTTTCTAAAGATTGTTTGGGTTGTGAAACAATCATTTTTATTGTTTCAACGGCTATCCAAGAAAGAAAGTATATTTGTACACATAGGCACATATAATACATAAGCATGGGCTGATGCACTTAAGGACAATTGTTCCCACAAGATTTATTTTACTTAAACCTATTTAATAATTTCTTTTGCCCCCATACAAAAATAGATGTTGCCCTTGAGAAATTATAAGAAATAAAAGTGAATAAATTGATACTAATTTTATTACTTTATGTTTCTAATTTTGACTAGTCTCACTTCTCTAATATTAAACACACTATTAATGAGTGACACAATACACTTTGACACAATCCAAGAGAGAGAAAAAAGGAAAAGTAGTCGCTGCTTGCCGCATTTCCTTGGAAAAGAAAATTTACTATCCCACATCTCTATTTGCATATTTCCTTTTCACTGGAGATAATCTCCCAAAATTTGTATTAGTATGACGATGAAAATCATGCTATATTCTCAAAGATGAAAGTATGTGTAGAGGGAAATTATAACTTATAAAAGCTTAGGTATTTTGAAATTTTTTTTATCATGATACTATATATTTTGTAAAAACATTTTTTATGAAAATATTATAGATTATTCTCTTGTCGCCCACTAATTTTTTTTTTTTCCGAATCTACCACTGTATGGAAGCCTGTTATGTCTTCTTATATAAAGTCCATTTTAATATTTTTGTAAAAGGTTGAAGAAATCATGCACTTCATCATGAACCCATAAGTAAATGGGGCTTTATTCTTCCCCCGCGAAAATATCCATGGACAAATGTGACATTTTAAAACACCTTGGTTAATTATTGAAGAACTTGCTTTTGAATTCCTGGAATATCTCGAAGAGATGTTCATCAAAAATTGGTGGTGGTGTTTCGTAAAATATAAATTTTGTTGCCGCAATGGATCTTGTATAAAGGAATTTGGCATCTGTTCTATACTTGATATAACTAAACTTGTGAGGAAGGATCTAAATTTCCGTTATTGCAGATGATGATGGAACAGGATCTGATGGTCATTCTGCATCCATTGATAGTGAAGAGGATGAGCCCAATCACCATTTGCTAACTGCACCAAATGGTGATGTTGCATTTCTAAAGGAAAAACCAGTTCGGCTGTCGCGGGAGCACCTATGATTTTAATTGGTTTACCTTTTTTGTATTCTTTCTTTGTTCTCTTGGCTTGTATCTATCTAAGGTCCTAGCTTTAGTGCAACGAATTTCCCAACTGGAACATTTAGACTCAAAATGCATGCTTTGTAGAACAAAGGCGATAATCTGTTGTATAATGTCCTGTACTTGTCCAAATAGACTGGTTGCCCTGGAGTACAGACAAAATATGTTCGGGGTATACTGTTAAATCTGACTGAGTGATTCCTTCGCGAATCCATCTTTTTTGTACCTCTTGTGGCTACCACTAAGTGTCCACAATGTGGAAGTAACGCACAAAATGACAAATTCATGTAAATCTTGTGATTGCTCCTTACATAATGAAAACTTCATCAGTTGTGATTTGGACCTGCATAAGTTGAATGTGTCACGCAAAGTGGATGCTCTGTTTTGCTTTTGTAATGACAACTTTTCTAAAGATAGATTCTTGGTAAGTACGTAGAAATGGACTTGCTTATTCCTAAGAAACACGTCGGAAGTGCTTATTTCTTCCCATTCTTCTTCAACCAGACACTCCGCGAGTTCTTCCATCTTCTGCCTAACAGATCACTCCCTTATGGGCATAACCCTCAATATATCAGTTCTATAAAACAATTATTTCATTCAAAATTATTACAATGATTTAGGTTTCATTGTGGATGATGAGTTGATGGAATTCAACGACTTTTTGGATTGTTTACTTGCTTGCATTTTCCTCCTACGAAGCAAAAGCAGTCTACTGATCGTGCCCTGGATTCTTCCCATAATTTTCTTTCCTTTCTATTTTCTATATTTTATATTTGGATACCATTATCTTCAGCCGATTGGTTTATATGGTCGGCATTTTTTAACTGATTTAATATAATTATTCCTAAATTGCACTAATGTCCGAAACCGTTGACAGAGAGTAGTACTCCAAGTCAAGGTAATTAGCAGAGAAATTTAGTTAGGATCGTGGAAGAAATACAGCTTGGGTGGCAAGCCCCTGGCTGCAAGGCGCTGAATTGGTCAACAATTGAAGTTCAGACACTTGATGTGACTTTTGAAAAGTATATTCTACGTTCTACCTGTTTTTTCCTTTACATATTGCTTATATTACCCTCATCTGAAGCTTGTTGAAGCCTGCAAGAAACCAATGCTTTTAATTCTTTTCGCAAAGTTCTTCTAGATGCTGAGGTTTCTTTATAATGACTAGATTTATACTTTTATTCTCAGTCTTGGTCCCCCTCCAACTAGTTACTTCATTATTAACTTGGAAAAATAAAACGCCTCATATATTCCTATTGCCTTGGTAAACTTGACCCTGCATTCTCTGCAGTCCCAACTGATGGGTGAATTCATCTTCCTCTTCCTCTTCTGTGTTCTCGGCTTCCAAAGTTCTGTTCTTAAGGTGACCCAGGCAAGGTTCCAGGCCACAAAGTGCGGAGATGCAGGTCCTGACATCCACTATCCTTATCAGATAAAAGGTCGGCACCAACAATATGAGTCCCTTCCTGGTTTTGAGCTTCTTTGCAAAGACAATCTCACAACCATCCACTTTCCGTCTTATGGAGATTTAGAAGTGAAGTCTATTTCCTATGACACCAAAAATATTCACCTGCGTGACCCCAAAAACTGTGCCCATAATGTCTTTCTGAACCTCAATCTCTCCCTCACACCGTTCCACTATTTTTATGTTCTGAAAAACTATACATACCTCAATTGCTCGACCACCCTTCCACCTCCTTTCGTGGAGGTTCCATGTTTAAGTGCTTCAAGTCATCACGTCTACACGGTGGACTCTACACTACCTGTGCCAGGTTCATGTCAAGGAGTCAGAACTGTTCCCATTCCTTTTGCATATAGCCCTTATCTCTCGGACAGCATGCTTGGTCTCAGATTAACATGGGACTTGCGTGAACCTGAAGACAACGGAGCAATAAACCGGACTAGAGGTTCCCACACATCACGTAACATAGGTGAATTAGACATAATTTCTTTTTCTTGCCTTCCTCTTGTTGAAAATTAGGATTGGATAGTTTTGCCATTGCTGTTTCTTTAGATTACTCTTTAGTTTACAATTTTCTCAACGATGTTATTATTATGCAGTTATTGGGTCCAGCATGTGTGTTTTTGTGATGGCAGTGTTACTGCTTATAAGGATAAAGATTCGTGTGGCAACGAGGAATAACTACCAGAAACAAGAGCAGCTACTGCAGAGTTAGAAGGATTTCAACAATATTCTACCTTTTTTTATTCCTCTTTCTGAAATATGACTTTACCTAAATCAGTTACATTTCCCACCTCAATATCTTTTGTTCTTATCTCAAGTTAGGGGAAACCTACCACTGAGTAAACAATATTGAATGACATCATCTTGTCTTCTTTCTTACCGAAACTTCTGTGATACTTACTTCATGTTTGGCTCTGAATTAAAAAAAAAGTTGTTGTTGTGACATTTAGCTAAAATAATCAATTTGTTTGTGAGGCTTTTCCAAATTAGTGGTTGATTTAGTCCTAAGTATGTAACAAAATATAAATTGGTTCTTGAATATTATAGTTCAATCAAAAAATTGTTCGTAAATTTTAATAATAAATTTAACAACTAAATTGACAAGTGTTTCAAACGTTCAAAAATCAAAATTTAAAATTTGGTTTTTTTTCATCTATGGATGCGTAGCATAGTTATAACATTGGTTTGAGACACAATGCGAATGGTGATAACGGAAGACAAATTATACATACTTAGGGTAGGGGATACCTCTGTGACTCTGTAAGGGTAAATAATTGTTTTGGTTTTTGCAGCGAAGATTTTATTAATAATATTTTTTATTATATAATAATATAATAAATTAATTATTAATAATATTTTTTATAAAAAAGAAAAATAATTATAACAACCAAAAAAGTTATTAGTTTTAAATGTTACAAATATATAAAATAGTAGAAAGGGAAAGATTATTTAATCATATAAATAAGATCAAAATTTAATAAAATAATAATTATTTAAAATTAATTTGATTGGTGTGAAATAAAAGAATAAAAAAAAATTGATGTTTCATTCATCTCCATATTCATCCTCTACATGTATTTATTCATAAAGACATTGTTATTCTGACTGTAAAATAAGTTTCATATTTTTTTATTTTTTTTGCCTTTCTAATTTAAAAAAAAAACTTTAGAATCAATTTTTTAAAAATATTTTTGATGGACCTTTTCAAAACATTCTATATTAACTTTTTTAAACAATAAATTGCTTCAAATTTCCTGATAAAAAATTTAAATCATACATGAAAAATCATTTTCAAATTTAACTTTTCGGAATGTAAAATTATACATTTCGGATTTATTAAACAAGGACACTTCAAAATATAAAACACATACAGGGGTAATATTGTCTTTCACATAACAATGGGGGTACAGGATCAAACTATGTAGAAAGTCTTTGTTGGGCCCACTTAATTTACCATAGCCCAAAATTCAAAGTACTAGACTAAGAGAAGGCCCAATAAACGCACGCGCATACCAATAAAGAGATGATCAACTGTCACTGAGGTTTATTTTCTATAGGTGGTCGGATTAAAAACCAAATCAACCATTAATTATATTCAAAATATAATTAGACTACATATTATAATAAGTATTAATTTTTATTATTTTTGATAAATTTATGAATTTTCTTTTATTAATATCCTAATATTTTAAATCTTTTTTAATCTAAATATTGTTAAATAATTTGTTATTTTTTTATCTCTAATAAATATAATTAGTAAAAGAGCAATTAATATAATTTAAAATTTTATAAATTTATAAACAATTTTTTTATAAAAAATGACATATATTTTAAATTATATATATATATATATATATATATATATATATACATATTAAAAATTAAGTATATTTATTGTTTATTTATGATTTGTTAAATGTCATACCAACAAAACCAACCACATTAAGAAGAAAAAACACACATGACACAAGAAAACATCTGTTCCTACTAAATGTTGTGTTCATTCCATCCATTCAAGTTGAAATTTCTTTCCCATCTTTAGTGATAAGTCAAACAAATAAGTGTAAATAGCATTAAGCATTTGTGTGCTACCATTAATTCCTTTGTCATTTATGAATTTGTTCCCTCTGCACTTCAACTTCCAATAAATGAAACTTCACTTTTTTACTTTATTTAGAATTATACTATTTTATAAAATTTAAATATACCTATTTTCTACCTGAAAGGTTTTAATATCTTCCGTTTCAACTATTTTCATTTTTTTTTATCTTTTAAACAAAGTAAAAATGTCCATGTGGTTTAATAGAACAAATGTTAAATATAGTGAACCTAATAAATACTAAAGATATTTAAAGCCCTTTGGGGTCCCTTTCTTATCTTGGGCTGCTCGCTACCAATCTCAACCCAACAAGTAGCAGTTAGCAGTTGCTGTGTAACCTTCACTAACAGAAGACCTTTCTTTCCTACCATTATGGCTCTTCCTTCAATATACTCTTTCTTAGTCTTTGTCTCCTTCCTCGTCTCAGTCTCACACTCCATACCCTTCATTGTTATTCATGGTAATTGTTTTTCTTTTTAGTTTTCCAATCTGTTTTAATAACTAGTATAAGCTTGTTGCTTTTGTCTAGCTCCTGACTTAAGAATGGTGTTTGATTAAAACTTACTAGTGAGTCCAATTTTTTATTTTTTTTTCTGAGATTTTGGTTTGATGGGGTTGAGGAATGTGTCTTGCTTTTGCTTGCCAAAGTTAATCAGTAGATTTTTAAAAAATATATATTTTCATTGTACTATCTTTTTTCTACTCTTTTTTTAGTTTATTACATTTGACCAAAAATATTGGAGTAAGCTGATTCAATTCAGATGGACGCTGCACTGTATTTTGGAATTTTTTGGAACTCTGAAGTCCCTGGTTGTGCTAGAATTTTGTTTTTTTGGTGTGCGAGTTTTTTAGTAGAATTATAGATTACACTGATTCTTGATTGCAGGAATTGGGGATCAGTGCTCTAACCGCGGAGTGAATAAATTCACGCAGCAATTGAGCAGCTTTTCTGGTGCTGAAGGATATTGCGTGTAAGTTTGCATAACTTTTTGGTATTAATTTCTTATCAAGGAATTCTTTCCAATATCTTCCCTAGCCTTTGTTGAAATTTTATCCTCTGAAAGTAGACTGTAATGTAATGTACTGTAATGTTGATTTCACCACTAATAAAGTTTCCCTATTTCTTAAGCGAGATTGGCAATGGATCATGGGATTCATGGTTTCTGCCTTTGAAAAAGCAGGTAATAGGTCAGAAAGATTTTCCGTATTGAAGGTATTGTCAGGATTGACTAGTTTCTAACTTGTCTTGTTTTCCATGTCTGCAGACTGAGATTGTTTGTGAAAAGGTGATGAAAGGATTTCTGCTGGGTTGTGGTACTGATAACACTTCATATTTCTAGGCTTTTGAATTTAAACTTGCTACTCCACTTCCCACCATGTACAGGTGAAACAAATGAAAGAATTGAAGCAAGGGTACAACATTGTTGGACTTTCCCAGGTAAAGCATGAGAATTGGGATTTTCTTCATTTTTCCTATTGTTATTTCCATACAAAATGGGTCGTAGTGGGATGAGACTTTTGTTGTTGTAGTAGAGTGCAAGAGAGTGTTGATTATTGCTCTATCATTCTAGAAAGCATTTGATCATTACATTACAATTTTTGTTAAAATAATATCTTGGATGGCGTCAACAAAGTAGGGATATAATTAAGATTACTATGTTCAATTGTGGTAAAAACTGAAGTTGAATAAAATTTCTTGAGCTTTATTAAATTTTCTAGTCATCCAATGAAATTACTTATACATTATCCTAGTCACCGTTCAGCTTCATCAGTGATCTTCTTCTTGTGAATACCCATTTATATGCATTCTCTTCTTTCTTTAGGTGGCTGCATTACTTCAAGGCCTTGTTGTTAAATTACTGTCTTGACATAATTGTCTGCTCTTAAGGCTTCCATTAGGCTTGCCTTATTAAAAAAATGTCATATATTTTCATCTGTAAATGCTTGAATAAGCCAAGTTCCCCTTGGCAAAATCTGTGGTGATTTTTGTCATGTTGATTATATATTAGGGTGTCAACAACATCCCTTGACAAAATGTCGTTTATACATTAGCGATGTTCCAGTATTCATGTCAATATCGTGTCCTGTGTCAGAGACGGTGATTCATATTGGTGAAGATTATATCTTCACTTTAGTCTTCCTGCTTATGTATATTTTGAGCATGTTTTCATAGTGATGACATATTATGCACTTCACATCATTTTGTTACTTAATTTACAGAAAGAGTGATATACTATTGGGACAGATGACCAAGATTCAATCTTCCTTTCTTTCTTTTTGTGACTGCGGGAATTGTTAATTGGCTACACAATTTCATGATTCATCTCACATATGCTTCTTTTATATATATTTTTAGATCTTTTGTGATTCATTATTGAATTTCTCATCTTACAGGGGAATTTAATTGGTCGAGGCGTTGTGGAATTTTGTGAAGGAGGACCTCCCGTAAGAATCTATTAGTTTCTTTATCTGTTTTCCTACATATTCCACTGTTAATTGTACTTACTCATTCTGATGATCAGAAATACACTAGAGAAATATTATTATCGTCCATAATTGACAGACAAAAACGGAAATTACAGGATTTTACAATTTATGTGCATGTGCATATTTCCATTTACAATTGGAGCTTCATTGTTTGAGTTTCATCTTTCATTGTTTCCTATAATGATGGTAAGAGTGCTATTCTTTTATTGATATATAAGAAATGGAAATGCTATTCATGTTCTTTCAAAATATATCAATTTAATTCCTTCTTATTGTTCTGCTCTTCTTTCTTGCATCTTTGTGAGTATTCCTCTCTCTCTCAGTATTGTTCTTCTCTGTGTATTTAGTCTATAAATTCCCATCCTCGTCAACCTTGGGATTTCTTCCTTCTTATTTTTGGAACAGGTGAAAAACTTAATCTCTTTAGGTGGCCCTCATGCTGGTACTGCTTCAGTTCCCCTATGTGGTGTGAGTATCATTGTGGTTTTCCAGCATATGCCTTTATTATTTCTGTCTTTTATAGATTTTGGAAATACCACACCAATTATTTCATTTGAAGGTCACAAGAGATATAAAGAGTATTAGTGTAATGTTAGAATCGGAATCAAATGCTTAGCATTTGTATTATTTGCTGAACATCTAGGAAAATAGCAGAGATGACTACAAAGATAAATGCAAAAGTCAAGCAAAAAAGAAAAGAAAATAGAGCTTTGTTGAATTAGACCTTAGTCATCTTAGGATACTTAACATTGAATTATTTATCATAGCTCGGTTAATATTGTCCTCTCTAAATTGACAGTGGAAAAAAAATTATTGTTTTTTTAAAATGTAACAAGATGATATTTTTTCTGTTTTATTTTATATCTTTTATTATTGATATAATATAGTGCTGTAAAACCTTTTTTTTTCTTTCCTTAATTTTTTCCTATATCATGAAAGAGAGTGAAACTATGTAAATTTTAATCTTTTTAGTAGAGTATTATCAAAGAAAGTTATTAAAACTCTTTTATTTTGTCTTGTTTTATATCCATTTATGTTCAGTTCTTCATTTCACAGCATACTTTGGATTCACTATTTAGGTAATGCCCCGTGTTATGGTTGTTTGCAACATATTACAGCATTTAATTTGATGTCATATCTCTGAAAGTTATTGGTCATGGTGCTAATATGTGCAAAAGAACAAAATAGAAAAATTCAATGTATATTAAACTTCTATCTTGCCTAGTTCTAATGATTTTGAACGGTGTTGTTTCAACAGTCAGGTATCTTTTGTGTTCTTGCAGACCAACTCATCAAGGGAGAGGTTTACAGTAGCTATATTCAGGTATTTATTTCCACCTTTTATTTATTTATTTTCTCTTTTATCTGATCTCTACTATGTCTTAGTTTTACCGTATTTCACTTTCTATGTGTTTTTTAGCATATTAGGGCGCACTTTGACTTGTTGTCTCACTGTATTGGCACTTAGCATTAATTTTCATCCACACTTTACTGTCTCTGACATTCCTCAATTCTAAAATATTGCAGGAACACTTGGCTCCTAGTGGCTATCTTAAATTACCGAATGTGAGTTACACTTTGCTAAATAGTTTAAAAGTTGTGTAATAACTGATGACTTATTTGTCTAACAAAAAGCCACTCCTTGGTAATTACTTTGTTTGGTTTTCAAGTTCTAATATATTTTTCTACGATGGGCTAAACTGCTGAACTTCTTGTTTTTACTCACTATTCAATTACATAATTCCTTTTCATGTATCTAAGTTATTCATTTGCTTTAAATTTTCTCAATACCTTAAAATCGGTATAAATTTTGATTTCAGGCCATACCTGATTATTTGGACAAGTGTAGATTTCTTCCAGACCTTAACAATGAAATACCAGCTAAGAGAAATTCCACTTACAAGGAAAGATTTAGTAGCTTGCAGAATTTGGTACTTATCATGGTAAGCCTTGTAAAGTTATTTTTGTTGATTTATGAATAGAATATTGCTAATTGACTTCATGAGGAAAACCTATATACTTATCTTCTTATGTTATACATTAACAGTTTGAGCACGACAGTGTTTTAATACCAAAGGAAACTTCCTGGTTTGGATATTACCCAGATGGCTACTTCAACCCGGTTTTACCACCACAATCAGTATGATCCTTAATTCAACTTTGATCATTTATATCATGTACTTGGTAGTCATAGTACATCAAGTAACCAAAAAACCAAATAGGTGACACCTTTGTAAAACAAGTAACAATTCTGCGAAATATCAAAATACGAACTTTGGTGCAATGTTTCTTACTACAATAGACTATTGATTTTGTTTTATTGTATTAACCTGCTTCACAGACACAACTCTACATTGAGGATTGGATAGGCTTAAGAACTCTAGATGAAGCTGGTAAAGTTCACTTCATTAGTGTTCCAGGAAAGCATCTCGGAATCTCCGAATCGGATATGAAAAAGCATATAGTGCCATATTTGAAGGATCAAACATCCCTAGAAGATAGCATCAATAAGGCCAGGTTCAGAATTCAAGGAGTTAATCAGAAAGTTATTCAAAGCAACAGGATGGAGGTAGAACCGTCATCCTCTCCATTACTTGATGGGTCATTGTCGTATTCGTGGCCAGCACCATTCAATACTTTCATTGGTGATTTGATTGGCATTAATGAAGAGAAATCTACATGAAAGAACCAATCACATTACACTTAATTGTTAAACTAAACCTATTGAATAGTTTAGTTGAATCATATTAGATTGATACAGCATAAGAGTATTATATGTTGATATTAGTTTAGTTTGATAAAGATCAATATGCTTCACTTGGAAATCTTAGCTTCTATGTTATGTTTTGTTTCACTTCTTTCTACTTTCTTTTATTTTGGTTTGTTCTGTGTTTAGTTTTTTGTTCTCTGTTCATTTGATAGAATTTCCTTTCCATTCGTCAAAAGACTAATAAAAATCTTCTTTCATTAATAATGAACGCTGATCTAAATTAATTAAAATGATTTATTTTTCACTAAAATTTGAATATAACACTCATTTTCGTTAATTGGTGTATTTCATCGTTCAATCTACGAATCCGTAAATTCTTTCCATCAGAAAAAAGTAATTATAAAGTCTTCAACAGTTTTGATGTAGTCACGTGTTGCTTGTTATATGAGTGCAACTCTGAAACATCTATTCAGTCCTTGAAATTATTGTGAAATTAGACACACTCCATCTAATATAAATAGTCAGAATAAGGAAGAACAGGTTAAAAGTTCCAACATCACTCATCCTAGAAATAGGATTGTCTTTCATTTCCCCTTCAATACTCAATCATTGGAAATGGATCTCTGATCACTATCCCCTATCCCTATTCTTAACTTACACACACTTGTAGTTCTTTCGTGTTTTGCTACCTTTATCATGGTTAGTATGTGACAAATATTTGAAAAACTCCTGTGTATGCAAAAGTAAGCATATTTGATGGATCAAAGAGGTTACATGTCAAGGAATACTCCAAGTCTTAAATACTCTTACCACAATATAAAAATCTTTTGGAAATTTATAGATATTCTCTTACCAATCTATATCTATAATATGGTAATGCAAGTAGACCACGTTTTACTAAAAAATGCTACCCTGATTGCTCACCAAATCTGGAAATAGGGGACACACCTGCAAATAGACTACCTTGTATGCATTATTTAAAGAAACAGGGTGGCCCCTCTCATGCCCTCAACAAGCCACCAACCTTCTTTTTTAACCAATTTCATGTGGGCCTTCGGCCTTTTCCATTAGTTGAAATCTTGAGTAAAAATGAAAATGTTAAATTACTTATAAACGAGAAAAATTAATAAATTTAATATTAATTTTTTTTATTAAATGTGTTGTTATATTTTTTTTATATGATTCAATAATGACATTAAAATATGAAATTAAAAGAAAGCAAGAAATCTTAGAAGGAAAAAGAATTCGTACAGAATATATACATAAATACTAACTATTACATGGAAACCTTTCATCATTTGAAGAATCAGCAAGCGAAATGATTGGGTTAATACGAGCCAACGTTGATGCTGCATCGAATAAACAAATCAGCTACCCCGAGATCATGAAATTTATAAATAATGATTGCACCATCATGTGCCATAATACACAATATTCTCTTCTCTGCTACTCCTCCATTTTTAAATGCAAGCTTTTCCACCCGCAAGGATCAAATCATGCTTTAACCTAACACATCGCAAACCCGATTATTATTCCGATCATACCCTTCAATCCATGCTCGTGTGAAGCCCTCTCAGAAAAAGCAATGGGCACTTGGGAGAATCGCTTTGATTATAATTCCAGGGTACGAGAAAGCAATGCGTGGAGCGCACGTGCAGAGCAACATGAAGTGAATCATGGATTAACGATATAACCCAACCAATAAAATCATTCATTTAACCGTTAATCACATGATTACCAGCTCAGACGGTCACATGGCCACGTCTTTAAAATGCTAACTAGCTTGCATTAAATTAAAAATAAAACATGATATGAAATCATAGTATGATAAACCAAGTTGCCTCTGCAAATGTTCCTTGAAGGTGGTCTTGCACATGCACGTGTGGAGAATCACACAATCTAAGACAGACATCTTGGGAAACCCGTACTGTTTGGTTAAGAAAGTGGTGGGAAGGTAGCTTCATGGAAAAGGGTGTTCATTCATATCGCAGTTCTACCAAAAACAAGCTATAATATCATAATCATTCATCATTACAGGGAAAGTGAGGTTTGACCGTACACCAGATCGTTACAGCATATAATAATTATTAATAATATTTTGATTTATTGTTTGAATATTGTGGAGAGAGAATAATAGAAAGACTTTTATAAATAGAATCCGAGTTAATTATTAGATACTAAATTAGTTGTTTTTATTTATATATTTATTTATTTTTCTAACTGAAATTTTAATTTATATATTGATTTCAACATAATATTTAATTTAAATATATTATATAAAATAGAGAACGTGACACTTCCAAATTTTGCTAATAAAATTTGTTGAATTAGATAAAAAAATATTGTTTATTCATAATAAAATGATAACTTTTGACTTAAAATAAAAATAATAAAAAATTTAATTTAAATAATATTTTTTAACATAAAATTATTTAAAAATATTTGAAATAACTAACAAATATTTAAAATATTGAGATAAAAAGGATTTTCAATAAAGTATTAAAAAAAATTATAGTTATATATTTGTTAACTTTTTCATGAAGATGTAAAAAGATATTTTGTCATAATAATTTATGTAAATAACTATTTTAAAAAATATTTGACTTTAATAGATAATTTTTTTACTGTTAATTTAATGGATGGTTATAGTTAATTAATAGTAGAAGATGAAATTGAAAAGAACAGTTTTAAGGAAAAGTACACGTGCGATAGACATTCTACACGTGCGCCAGTTGGACATGGAAATTGGCGAGACAAGTAGGATCCATGTGGGTTACTCACAACTCGAGGTTGCAAAGGAACATTGCCTTTGCAACCATGCAACACAGCTAATTTTTTATTTTTATTTTTTCAATTAAACATAATAAACCCTTTTGTTTTATAACAAATATGTATTTAAAAAAAAATATTTAGTCAATAAAGTTATCTTATGACAACGTTAATCAAAATAATAAACAAATATATAAAATAATCAGAACAGACAAAAATGTATAATAAAAAAAGTTTTGATTACAACAGAAGAAATGGTCTTTGATATTTTTTTATTTACGAAAAAAATCTGTTTAATGATATTTTCTAAAAACTCATTTTAAAATTAGAGGTATTGTGTAAATTTCAATTCTTTCGAAAAAAAAAATATAGAACAAAGATATTTGTTTTGCGAGTTTAAGTTCGTTGGCCTTAATTAAAAATACATTCTCTTTAATTTTTTTATGAGTTTAACATTTATAATTTTTTTAGTATATTCTTTTTTTGCGTTATAACAGAAACATGTATTAGAACATCAATCTGAACCCAGAAAAAAAAAAATAACAACTCTGTATTCAAATATATCTTTTTTACCTCAAATTTAAACTCCATCATGGCATGCATGAAATATATCTTTGTATTCTATTTTCTCCACGTCATTATATTATGGGATGAAAATTTGATACAATATTTAGGCATGGGATAACTCGCAACGAAACAAGACGATAATGAAATAAGCACCATCATTTGTTTCCAAAAGCGAAGGAGAAAATAAACACCATTAGTCCACTTTTCAACTTACACCACTTCCATAATAATTTTAATTTCCAGAAAAAACAAAAAACGATATGATAAGTAGTAGATTATTTTCGGGTAAGAAAAGGGTGGTCGTCGGTGTAATCTATTAATTGTTGAAGCATTATCATATTTGACAAATAATATAACCATTAAATAAACACAACTCATATTTGTAAAAACCTTGTAATTGGTGTTCATTCATAGTCGTTGAAAATGGTGACTAGATTGCGAAATATTCTTGTGGGAATAACCCTAAACTTTTGGCATTATATATTATGATAATAAAGTTGACACTCTCTATCGTATTGGTTGCCCCAAAGTCAATTTAAATATTTCTTTGACAAAAATCATAGCGTTATTCAAATGGTTTAATTAATATCTTTTTACAATCTCTGTTTTCGATCTCTTTTGTCGTGATAGGAACACAAAGGACGAACAAAATATGAATATTATAGATATTCGTGATGTTATTTTCAATTAAATGAGTGATATATTTTCCAACGATAAGAACAAATCCTCTGCTTTAGTTTCTCGGACTCGTTTTTTATGTTATGATTCGTAAATCAATTTTTTAGTGTTTCTCGATTTTTTTTTCCTCTCGATTTTCTACCAACAGTCTCATAACTTGGAACTAAGTTTTAGCGTAAAAAGGATATATAAACTTATGCACCGACAGGTTGATGATACTAGTTTATGTTAAAGTTACTTTCTTTGTGCATGGTAAAGTAAAGTTAAGTGATTATTTTTATTGTTTAAACAACAAATACACTGGTCCCAACATTCAAGTGGGGTTTAACTCTGTTTTTTAAGGACTTTATCTTTATTAAATTAGATAAGACAACAAATAAAATGCCTTATAATTACATCAATTAAATCAAAGAAATAAATCGAAGTAATGATATACATTCATGTCCACAATTTAGACAAATGTATACTGGACTAATTAAATAATATTAATAATAATTAATAAATAAATATATAATAATAATATAATAAAGATAGGATAATATAATGGTGATCTGATAATAAAAATGACGATATTGATAAATATTATAAAAAATACTTATTAATATAATAAAAATTTACTTTTTAAATGTAAAAAATCATACTTAGTTGATATCATAAAACATTTACATTTAAAAAATAGTTTTTCACATATATATATATATATATATATACCTATATTTTATATTATTATTCAAGCTATTTTATTTTCAATAACTATAAATAAAAGTCAATGGCAGTCTTTAAAGAAAGTTGAGTGTATTTTTCATATAATTTGTATTTTCTCATAGAGAATATGTACCATTTTGAAGAGATAACTAAAGGAAATTTTTTGAAACATTCATCATAAATAGTGAAGGTAAAGATAAAAATATTATTACTTTTGCAAAAGTTACTAAATTTTGCGAGTTTATATTATTATTATTATTATTATTATATTAGTTTGTAGTATTTCCTTTTTTTTGCCAATTTTAATTTTAATTTTTTTTTCCATTCCAACTGTTGATTTTTTGTATTATAATTTTTTTGTCAGTGATGAATTTGAAATTATTTAGACAAAAGTGTCAATTAATTTTATATAATTTTAGATAAACCAAGTACTTGTGTGTTGTAAAAACTATATTGCAGTATTATTTAATTTATAATTCGCACAATCATAAAACCTCTTGTTATTAAAGAGAAACCATTATTTTGTTTCCTTGTCAGAATTTCATGGCATTATTGTTAATAATAATGTGCAGGGGTGGAAGTTAGGACAGGGACAAGACAGAATTTGGTTCATGGTTGGATCCCGATTTGTGTCAAGTTCATGAAATTCAGGTCATGTAGTCTTTTTTTCTAAATTCTGCAATCATGATTTCATGAAAGTAAAGGAGTTGGTTTGAAACTCAGTTTACGATTAAAAAAAAAATACAATATACACTATTTTAATATATGAATATCTTATTTTATTAAAAATAAATACACAATGATAAGAACGAAGCTGTTGATAATGGAAGGAGTGTCAATAATTTATCATGTCATGGCTGTGAGAAAAGTAACTGACAGACGCAGTGTGATTGGTGGGGCAGATAAAATCGAAACGAGATTCTTACAAAAGAAGACACGACTAAGTGAGGTGTGAAGTCTTATCAGTTTGGGTGTATCCCCGGGCGTGTGCAAGGGTCCCACCAAATGAAAATTGTCCAACCGCAACAACCCATCATTTAACACAAAAAAAGAAAAAGAAAAAGAAAAAGAAAAAACTCACTACACACAAAATATTAATAAAAAATAAATTTTATTTAACATATTAGTTAAATTGAAAACTCTTATAATAACTTGAAATTTGATTAATTAAATTGGAGAGGGTAAAATGGTAATTTAGTGGATGATGTCCGCATATATCTCCGGAGTGGAAATCAGGGTCCGAAGTTCACGCGCGCATCACGTGACGAACGGACCCAAGGGGAAAGGATTGGCCCCATAATTGAATTGTCGTGAACGCAGTGGGTTTCTATTATTGGGTGCCTCATGACATGACATGACAATTGAAGAGAGGAGAATGGAGAAAGATAGAAAGTTGCCACGTGGCGTGGTCCAGTTAAGTAGGGTAGGAGAGAAAATGAATAATGGAAAAGGAAAATGAAAATGAAAGAGTTCAAATGATTGTGATGAGGAAGGTGTTGGTGTGTGAAGGGACAGGACAGGGCGACACCCACGAACTTGTCCGGGAAGTGGGGCCAGGTGTGGAGGTGGAGATGGTGGTTGGAGCACGTGTGATCGAGGAAGCCATGTTGGTCCACGTGAGTTGGGACAGGTCAGGTTTTTTCTTCCACACCTTCCTTCATTTCGTAGCCCCTCTTTCCCACGTGAACCACACTCGTCCTTGTCCCCTCTCTCATCGTGTTATCATTTTTTAATTCAATGTCTCTGATTTTATTTATTTTCAGATAAAACTTCTTCCAACAGACTTTAGATTAAAAATAATAGTAATAATAATAATAATGTGAAAATGGGGACCCATCGAGGGACATGTAATGAATAATGAAAAGGTTATGATTTTGGTTCTAATGATGGCTATCTGGGGTGTTGATTTGGACAAAAGGTTATGGCGGTAAAGCGTAAAACAAAGGGCGATGATGGGGTCCCTACCATTGATGTTTGACCTCAGCCGTTGATGTAGGGAACTTGCATTTCATCAGGGGGAGTATTCAGGTGCAACCTACCCCACTGTCTTAAATGCTCAATAATATTTCTTTCTTTGCTATTTCTGATTAGACATCAAAATGGAACAAACTAAGTGGGTTTTAATTGTGTTTGCTGGGTGGATTCACTCTTCAAGGAACTTTAGGGCAATACCTTCACCTTCTATTTTTCTCCCAGACAACTTCAAATTCTTCTTCATTCTCATCTTTAAAGTTCAACACTTTTCCTGACATTCACATTACAATTTTGTGTTTTCCCACTTTCAAACTCTAACTAAGAATTTCTTCGTACACTTACTTAATGTGTTTTTCTCAACTAACAATATTCAACATTTTATTTTTTATGCCTGTGTGTGGTTTTCATATATATTAATTAGGACCATTTAACCCGTTGATACTTTTAAATTGATATTCTAAACTAGAACAAAATTTTAAGCTGTCAAAAGTCAAAACAAAACCTTAACTTTTTCTTTAATTTTTTTTATTCCTCTTGACTACTATTTTCTCTCTTAAGTCAAGTGGTAATACCTTACCTAATCACATTTACATTACATAACTTTATATTATCAAGACAATATCAGTTAAATTTTTTAAACACTTTATATGTCCTAATTTTATAAAATTGAATAAAGACGATACTTGAGTTAATCAATGAAATTTCTAGGTACTACATCAACATTAATTTAATTTAAATAAACCAAAATAGAGAATAAATAATTCTTATCTATTTCACTACGAATAAACCAATCAAGGAGATAATTTGTTAACATTAAGAAGTAAATTACAAAAAAATAAAATAAAATACGCAATATCTTTATTGATGTCAAGATTAAATAATTGTGTAAGACCATAAACTTTAAGGTTTTTTTTTCTAAAATAAATCTTTAATTTTTATATAGTTGACTGAGATTTAGATCAAAACAAATTAAAACATTGAAATAAAAATTCAACGAAGATAAATTTTGTTTTAAGTAGTTTATTTGAAGAATGAAAAATGTAATTTATATGATAAAAGCAAATGCAATAATAATATATTTTTGTGTGCGAAATATTTTCTTTTATATCTCTATTGATACCTTTTAATAATAGGTTCTAAAATATAAAGTAGGTTGGATTCTCAATCTTTTAATTTATAGTGATGATGAAAACAGGTAAGAAATGGAGATAGGAAATAATAAGAAGAGAGAGAAGGGAAGTTGCATTATTTGTGGGGCAGAAGCCATGATTCAGATAATTGGAGCTTCCTGACATAAAGTCATGATTGAACTCTCCACTCCCACCCATTTTCTCTCCTTTCTATATAATCCCTTCCACACACACCACTTCGTATACTCTCTTCACAATACCTCGTTAATCTCATTCTATCTCTTACCAAAACCCTATCATTGTCTCTCACAAGTGTTATTACATTATTTGAGATGGCGGCTGAAAAGGAGGATTTGGGTTTGAGTCTAAGCTTGAGCTTCCCTCATAACCCTCCAACTCCTCTTCATCTCAATCTCATATCTTCTTCCACTCATTCCTCTTCTCCTTCAAGCCACAACCATAACAAACCCTCTTGGAACGAGGCTTTCACTTCTTCAGGTGTGTGTGTTATTCCATTCCCCACCCTTGGATTCTCAATCCCTTGTTTGTTTCCAGATCTGCTCCAGTTTCTTTACACACTTCCTTTTCTCTTTTACTTGAACCAGCTACCTGCTTATTTTTCCAAAAGCAAAAACGCACCTTAGCCCAATACTTAACTTTTCCTCAACTTTTACTATTTACCAATCATAATCACTTTTTTTCATGCTCATTCTAAGCTTCCTAATTTTCCCCACCTCACTTTCAATATCTCAACATTTTTTTTTGGGCATGCAGGTGAAGCTGGATCGTTCCTTCGCGGAATCGATGTGAACCGGTTACCTTCTGCGGTTGATTGCGAAGAGGAAGCAGGTGTTTCATCTCCAAACAGCACGGTTTCTAGCGTGAGCGAAAAGCGTAGCGAGAGGGAAGCCAATGGGGAAGAAGAACACGACACAGAACGAGGTTGTTTCAGAGGCATCAGTGACGAAGAAGAAGGCGAAACTTCTAGAAAGAAACTCAGACTCTCCAAAGACCAATCAATTATTCTGGAAGAGAGCTTCAAAGAACACAACACTCTTAACCCGGTAAGTATATATCAACACAACGTGCCAATTAATTTGGAATTTGTTATGTCCAATGTTTGTGTTTTTGTTTGGTTTGTTATCTCTAACGTGTGAGTTATGTTCAATGAATGGTGCGTGCAGAAACAAAAGTTGGCACTGGCGAAAAAGTTGGGTCTTCGAGCAAGACAAGTGGAGGTGTGGTTTCAGAACAGAAGGGCAAGGTGGGTTCATTTCACTTTGAGTTGTGCGTGTGTTTTTTATTAAAATAAAATAAAATTAACGGTTTGTGTGAAACTGAAACTAATCTCAGGACGAAGCTGAAACAAACGGAGGTGGACTGCGAGTTTTTGAAAAGGTGCTGCGAGAATCTGACGGAGGAAAACAGAAGGTTGCAGAAGGAAGTGCAAGAGCTTAGAGCACTGAAACTTTCCCCTCAGTTCTACATGCAAATGAGCCCACCCACTACCCTCACCATGTGCCCCTCTTGTGAGCGTGTCGCTGTTCCCTCTTCCTCTGTCGTCGATGCTGCCACGCGTCACCATCACGTGCCCCAAACCCACCCTCGGGCCTTTCCCATTGGCCCATGGGCCTCCTCTGCCGCTCCTATTTCACACAGGCCCTTCGATGCCCTCCGTCCCAGATCTTGACTCGCCCAAAGAAAATGACAACGGAGCCATGATTCCTGCGTTCAAAGTGTGGTCTAAGATTTGGTGGTTAGGAAAACTGATTTTGTGGGTCTCAAATGTTTTGTACTAGTTTGACCCTTCGTCTTTTCTTTTACCTGGTCTAGATATTAGTTAGGGATTTTTAGTTTGTAATACTTAACTACGTTATAAAAAGTTTCAAACTCCAGTCATTAACGGGGGGAGACTTTGTGTAAAGTTCAATCATCTTAATTAATTAATTAATTAATCATATGTAATATAACTTTCTTTTGTGTAAGCAGATTTTGTTCTCATACCTCAGTCAAATTCATACGTGGGTTTTTTATTTATTGAAAAAGATTCTTAATTTATTTGCAAGATGCTGCAAATCGTGGGGCTAACTATGGTTTTGGATACGAATTTGACAAAATAAAAAGCAGCTTGCCCTGAATGACCAAACAATGGTTCAAGAATTTTGGCTCATTGTGGGTCACAGTTAGCTTAGTATCATGTATTTACTCGATCATAATGAATTGTACTTATTAAATTTAAATAGTTTCTCATCAAGCCAAATGATTCTATAGGAATTGTTGCTCGCATAAAAACATCTCAACAACAGTTGTATATGTGGGGGTAATAATAATAATATAATAATAAACATTTATTATTATTATTATTATTATTATTATTATTATGAGTTATTGGAAATATGTTTTTTTATTATAATATTTTAATGAATTGTTGAAGGGATCTTGGATTCAGAGGAGTTATTAACATAGAATTTTCTTTACATCATAAGAGGCAATGCATATGTGATACTTTTAGGGGTTTCAATAATTTTAAGTCATTAAAAATTACTGTTAGCTGTATTTTTAATATTATGATAAAAAATATTTTTTTTAAATGATGTGGTGGAATGAAAAATCTACAAGAAGAGAGTGTGATAAAAAATTCTCGTTAATATATATAATTTTTGTAGTTATTAAGGAGATAGGAAAAATGAATGTAAAAAATTTTACAGGAAAGAAAACGAATAAATGTTGTGAAATCTTATGAAAAATAATATAAATTTACCAATAATAGGTGTCCAACATGAGGAAGTTGGAAAAGAAAGGAAATAGAAGATCAAAATATGTGCTTAAGCCTAATTAAAGTGAGCTGTAATCTGACCCATATGAGAAAGTTACTTCCTGCACCCTAAATACTTTTACCTGCATCTCAATATATTTTAAAATGATAGCTTTGTCGTGCGCGAGTTTTGTCTCTTAATTGACCTCTGGGGGTACGAGTAGAAAGCATGGGTTGCATAAAGCAACTTCCCCTGTACGAACCCAACAAAAATAAAGTGTGAGCGAAAAAACAAAAACAAAAAAAGTGTTTCAAAAACCCTCCAATTCCAATCTGTATTTCCCTCTACGAGACCCAGAGTGGCTCTGTTATGAGCATGGACGCGTTCCTTCACCGAAGTAAATCCGCACCGTTTTGTAATCTAGCACCTCATTTCGGTGTTTTGTAAATTCTTGAGTTCACCGTTTGTTTATCTTTGAGAAATGGATAGGCGCCTCAACGGACTCACCGTTCCGTCGAGCTCCAACGGCGGCACTGCCGCTGTAAGATCTTCATCTCCGACGCTGCAACCAAACTACAGTAGCCGATTAGTTCAGGTACGCTCTAATCCTCTCAATTTTAACTTCCGCGCCCCTTGTTGCTAAACTACTTCGTAAACCCTAGCTGTCTGTCACCAACATGCTGTTTGGTTGGGAGTTTTATGTTCCTACCTTTTCCTTTATCATTTCAACTGCTTCAGAGATTTTGTTTATGTTTGAATTACGACAGGCTTCTACTACTGTTTGTGTTTCTGCTAGTTGAGTCTAATTGGCCTCACTAGTTTTTATTTTCTTTATTGAAATTATGTGCTTCAGCTATAGTTTCACTCTTTCTATAAACGTGCTCATAAATGTTGAGTGGAATTTTTTTTTTTGTTATTTGTTTGCATTGCCAGTGTTGAGTTAGACTCAGGTGGCAGCTTTGAGCTGTATACTGTGAACGGAGATTATCAGTGTAGTAGTAATATAGGTGCCAACCCTAATAGGTAATTGAACATATATCCTTTAATTACGTATTCTTAATTTATGAAGATTTTACTTCTCTGTCTTTAAAAGTTCAGGGATGATTTGTTATGGGTTTGTGGCTTGAGAACTTTTTACGGTACGAGAATGATCCATCAGTTAATCTGATAAATGGAGCGTGTATCACGTGTCAGACTAGCTGATAATTTTGTGAATCATGCATCCTAGTTCATCTACTGTTCTTATTCATAATTTTCTGTTTATGAATCATACATCCTCATTATTCATGTCAAAGGCTTTATTTGGTTGGTATTTCACTGAGTACTTACTGTGCCTTGTTCTGAAGCTGGAAAATTAAAAGATTGAATTTATGCTTTAAATGAGTTAATTTTCATGTTCCTGGTGCAAGATAGGGGTTAGTATTTCGTATCTGTGAAATATATAAGTACTGTAATGGGAAAATAACAGAAAATAAATCACTTGTGACGTTTGGTTTCAGGAAACATTGGAACACTTGGCATCCATTGATCTGATTGAGTTGTGCAAAGAAGCCAAAGTTGAGCGCTGCCGAGCAACTCGAGACTTGAGAAGTTGTGGTCGCTATGTCCACCATGTCTTGAATTCGTGTGGGCATGCCTCTTTATGTGAAGAGTGTAGTCAACGGTGTGATATCTGTCCAATTTGTAGAATCCCAATTTCAAAAAGTGGTGCTAAACTGCATCTCCGACTTTATTATGAGTGCATAGAAGCTGGCCTTATTTCAAAAAGGTTTGATGAGAGATTTCAGGAAATAGAAGACGGGGAGAAACAACTAACTGCTGATGTCCAGCACCTTTATTCTTTGTTTGATGTTGCACTTGAGAATAACTTGGTTTCTTTAATTTGCCACTGTATCCTTTTCTGCATCACTCCTTTTCTTGGCATATTTAATTTTATTAGTAATTCATTTATTAAAATTTAAAATATACAAATACCTATCAATTGGTAAGTAAGATTTTATGATTCAGATACAATTTTGTCCTATTAATGCTATGAAATGAGAAACTTAAAAGTTTTTTTTCTCCTCTATCCTCCCCCTTTTCATTTTCTTGACCAGAAATTTTACAGACATCACAGATGTGTGTATGGATGAAACTGCTGTTTCCAGTGATCCTGTCATAGCATTTTTGTTGGATGAAGTGGTAGTGAAGGATTGGTGCAAGAGGACGTTCAGAAACATCATTACTGAACTGCAGGGAATTTGTATCCTTAAACCTTGTTTTATTGTTGATAATTAAAGCCAATTATTAGTATGAAATTTTTCCATAATAATATTTGGGCTCCTTTACATTTTTCACTAGATAATATGGATGTTTTAGTCATGAAAGAGAGATTGAGTTTACTTTTGAAATTTTCATTATACTTGAAAGGTGTATCAAATGTGCTAGACATTTTGGAGTCATCTTTTAAGGGTACTCTTTCAGCACAACTTCATGATTTGCACCATCTCCAAGAGAGCATCTTAAAGACAAAGCAGGTTTAATTTTCTAGGATTCGTGTTCAATGGAGTTCTGTATAACTGTTGTACTTATGTTATGGCTTTAATATTTGAGCTTTTATACATTTCTTGATTGGCTGATGAGCTGTCAAATTATCATGATAAACTTGTGCTTATTATCTAATTTTAAAATGGTATTGCTATTGAATTTGTCTGCTGTGTTCTTCAAATGGTGTTGCCTGATTTTTGTTGGAAGGGGTTTTATACCTAGTCTTCAAAAGTGTGGATGACAACAGTAACCTTTGTTTTTGTAGCTCACTGTTTGTTTTTTCAATCAGCAAATGTTAATTGTTAGCAGGGGATTCGAACCCATTGTGTAGAAGTATGTAAGAGGGATGTTTGTAGAAATACTAATATTTGGCTTATTAATATTGCTTATAAGTGTGGTTGGCTAGATTTAGAATTCCTTTATCTGTGTTTATGTAGCTCAAAAATAGAGTAGCTCATTATAATTGTCATTAATTCTTTTTATGTCGTTCTACCCAGCATATGGATATTATTATTTGGTGTACAAGACATCAATTTTTGGAGGGTGTGAGATCAGGTTTTACAGATAGTTCATCATGGTCATCTGTTGTTCGGATGCGGAAATCAGAAGCAATAAGACGAGCTTGGCCTGATGCAATAAATCAGTCTATGGAGTCATCAGGAGATGAAGGGACTCTATTTATTGAAGATGCATTGAATAATCTTGATCTGGAGGAGGGTTTTACGAATGAAATTGTGGAAGGATTAGAAATTGCATCCTTGCAGAAGGATGGTGCATCATTTTTGGGGTCAAATACTGACCAGATGCTGGGATACTATCCCTTTAAAAATCTTCGTTCTGCTGCTGACTTGCTCTTTTTACATGGAGGCTCTGATACGGTGATTGCAAAACAGGCCATTGTATCCTTTTACCCACAACTTTTATTGTGGGTGTAGAACTATGTTTGTTGCTTCCAATAGTAGTTTGTATTTAAAGCAATACTTTCATTCCTTAACATCTGTAGTTTCTGTATTATTTGTATGATCGCCACTGGACAATTCCTGAAGAAGAATGGAGATACATACTGGAAGACTTTGCAGCTACATTTAGTATTAGCAGGCACTCATTACTTGAGTCTTTGACTTTTTATCTTTTGGATGATCACACAGAGGAGGCTTTACAGGTAACATCAACAGAATATTATATTCAATGTGTCTCGGGGAGGTTTGTTTACCCTGGTTTTAAAAGAAATTATTGAAATTATTTATCAATGTTGCTTTACTGATTTTCCTTTTCTTACTAACTAATGATAAGGATTATAGTTAGGAAAAATACGGGCACTATATGGTAATCATTATATTGGAATTTTATACGTGACCCTGATAATAAAGCAGTAAATGTGTAGTTAGGCTTTAGGTTTAGGTGTTATTTGGGTCTTTCTTTCATCTCTTTTATTTATAAGGTGTGTTCTCTCGTTTTAACTCAAAGTAAAATGTGGCACTTAAATTAATAATAGCTCCAAGAGTATTCTCTTCCCCATATAAGGGCTTATAAAGGATGCTTGGACTTTGGTGTAAAAATTTTGTATCATGTTCATATTGGATGTTAAAGTAAACTTGTTTCTTTTAGAGTTATATTTTTTGGTGAATTTACAGTAATAATATTTATTGTTCTGTTAGGAAGCTTGTCGCCTTCTTCCTGAAATAACTGGCCCAACAGCACATCCTAAAATTGCTGAAGTAATGTTAGAAAGGGGTAGCCCCGATATGGCTCTCATGGTTTTGAGGTGGGCTGGGCGTGACGGTGGACCACATATGACTTCACTCAGGGATGCTGTCACTGCAGTGCGGGTGAGGGTTGAGTGTGGGCTTCTGACAGAGGCATTTATGCATCAGAGGATTCTCTCCACCAGAGTGAAGGAAAAAAAATTGAATAAAAGAGCGTCTGGGGAAGCTTCTGAGAAACTAAATGATCAATGTAGTAATTGGGTTGAGGTCCTGGTGACTGAGATTTGTTGCCTCTGTATTAGGAGGAACTTGGTGGATCGAATGGTAGAATTGCCATGGAATTCTGAGGAAGAGGTGTACATACATAAATGTCTTTTTGATTATGCTATTGAAGACCCAATAAGGACAGCTGGAAATCTACTCGTGGTGTTTTATTTTCAGGTACTTAATCATTATCTGGTTCCTTGTTCAACATTGATGCTCCTGGTTTATTGATCTTGTTAGTCCATTTGTCTTACGGTGTTTTCAGTTTTTTACATTGGAATCTTGTAAGTGTTAATCTGCTACCCAGTGTCGAGTTATGTTCCGAATCATGCATATGATTCAACACTATTGAGAACCTATTTTACAAAGCTTATTTTTTATAACAAAACAATGCCTCCTTATCTATCTTTAGCACCAACCATCTTTATATCTTTGCTAGCCAAATACCCCATCCAGGGGCGAATATAATCCCTACTCACTTTACCTGCTTTCATCCACTGCTGAGAGAGAACCGTCTGCCAAAATTGCATTCATTCCCCCTGTTGAACTTGGATTCGGTATTGGCTTAATATGCAACTTGCTTCCGGGATTTTCTTGACACAGTCCTCGTCTACAATCTTGTATATATGGTCATCTCATCCATACCTACAATAAAGCAGAAAAAGCGGATATGAATGATGTATCCTGACCGTTACTTCTTTCCTGTATAGATGTGATATCTGGTTTCCGAATCTTGATCTGTAGATCTTAATGTGCTGTTAACCTCGATATCAATGTGAAATTTCTACGTACCTCACATTCCTTTTCGATTGTCATTTCCTCTGTAGATAAATATAAAGTTCATTTTGCCTCTTAAAGTGTCAGGGTAGTTTAGCATATCTGTGAAAGAATTTCTGGCTTATATATTTATCTTGGTTTCAGCGCCACAGATACTTGGAAGCATATCAAGTTCATATTAAACTTGAAAAGGTGGAGCAGGACTGCATTTCAAAAGGTTCTGTAAGTCAAGAATTTCTGCCAAAATTAGAAAAGGCTATTCACTGGAGAACTAATTTAATTGTAAGTGATTTAAATTCTTCAATTTTTAAGCAAATGTTTTTCGCCACAAACTTATTATTTAGCCTGTTTGGAAAAAATGTCATTCCTAATCTGGATTTGTGGTCGTTTTATGTTTGAATAAAACAGAATAGATGCTTGGAGTTGTTGCCAGAAGTTGAGCAGCAGCAACTGAGGAGTGGAAACTTGACTGAGGGTGCTGTGAGTTCTCGTGAAGAAGTTGAAATTCCTGACAAATTTGATATTCCTCAGATTCCGGATTCCTTGTCGACCAGTTTATTGATTCCTTCATCTGCAAATTCTTCCTTGTTGCATAGAGACCATCCAACTGGTTTGTTGAGTTCATCGACTTTAGGAACTTCAGCAAAAATAGGTATGTCTTTCCCCATTACTGGCCCTGAGCTTGGTAAGTTTGGTTCATCGTCTTATCATGATGGGTTATTTACCAATAATGAGAGGGTTCTAAGTCATCAAGGTAAAATTGGCAAAAATCTTAGATTTGATAACACTCCTACACCAATGAAGCATGGGATCCATTTCATGAATGGTTCACCTCTCAAGGGATTTAAGAGGACATCACCAAGCAATTCCCAGGAAAATATGCCAGACAAAACCTCTCCTGGAGTTGAACGAAATCTACTCTTTGGCCATAATCAAACTACTACCAGAGGTCCTATGTACTCGTGGAAGGCTACAAACCATGTTATTAGATCCACACTTAGCTATCCTAAAGAATTTGCAAATGATCTCCCAAATATATCTAGCAGGAATGTCCAATCACATAAAGATGATAGAAGTTGGAACATGGGGTCCACTAATGATCCAATGGATGTTTCTCAGGGGTAAAAATCTAATGCTTTTTAACATTCACCGAAAATGGTCTATTTACGTAAACTGAAATCCTTTTTTTGTGTACTTTATTTCTTTAGCCTTTTAGAGAAGAAATTAAATGCTGAAGAAAACATCAATGGTGGACCTAGATGGAGATCTGATGAAGCGAGTGATGAGGAAGATGATCTGGATCGAGGAAGAGCTATGGATATAGCTTATTATGCAACTCCTCCAACACGGACAAGACGAAGCAGAGTTGTCAGGAGATGAAATCTCAAACTTTTTGGTGTAAGGTTTCGGGAACTTTTATGCGAAGAAACAAGAAAATGCAAATGTTAATGAGTTGTTTTGAAGTTGAGAGCTTCGCGTTTTTGGAACTCCGGGAGTTTTTACTTATAACATTTACGCTGGTCTCCATTGTGCAGCTAATATTCAATGAAGAAATTTTAATGCAAAAGGTGCATTTTCGTATCCCATTCCCCTCCAATGTTAATCTTAGTTATTTTATTTTCTATTTTTGGAGACGGGTTCGTTTAAAATGAATATTTTGAGAGTATCTTACCATCTCCCAGTAGGGTGGTGTATCTGATGTATTGGGAGATGATCCAGTTTACAGAATACTTAATCACGGGAAAGGATAATATTTTCAATTTTAATATGATAAGTTCATGTCTAAGTTTTATTTATCTCTATTTTTAATTTCTATTTATATTAAGATATAATGTAATGTTTCAGGAGAGATATAAATATAATTTCTCCGTATCTTTTTGCATGGAATATACTTAGGGTGCTTTGGATCGATAATAATTATCTATTTTATAGATTATAAAATTCGAGTTTACAGAGAGAAATTTTAATATTTTGGATAGTTATTATGCGAAGATTTTTATATTTAAGGATTTTGGAGAAAAAAAGAAGTTAATTGCTTCGAATAAATTTAGGAAATAAAAATTTTGCTTAATTTAAATGTAATGAGGAAAAAGTATAATTAAAAAATGTTATTTTATGATATGTCACTGTTCATGTAACGAGTGTCCATATGAATTTTTAATCGCTAACTATCTTGTTTTCTTTTTAATAAGCTCTAAAATCGAGTCTCTATTTTAAGAGTAAACATACATCAAAATGAAAAACCATGCAACTGGACACTTTCTTTAGTCTTATTTATTATGTAACTATATAAATTCTTAGTTGGATTTTTTTAATCAAACATAATTGTGGATTGCTTTATATTCTTTAAGAAATCCAAAGTTGTTAAACGTCTCTTTATATCTGTTCGAATATTTTACATTCAAACATTTTTTTTAATCATTCATGTATTTTTCCTCCTATTTAGTTGTTGATAAATTTTATTGATTCATCAAAATTTAAACAAATTGAGATTTATAAAAAAAAATTAATTCAGTATGTCCTTTTTTATCGAAAATCTTTTCTCGTTTACGTAATAAAAAATCTAATATTTAATGTTTCAGAAATCTAACTTTTTTTTTTCAAAAATTAAATCCTATCTTTACTCTCTTTTTTTTTCCTTTATATCTGCATAGAAGCAAATAAAAGGTATGATACTATCTAAATTAAATAACGGTTTTTCTGTTTTTTCTGTTTTAATTTTTCTTTTACTATTATTTTTAATATCAGTTTTTCCTTTTTTTTTTAATGAATTGAGGTGGTTATTTTAGTATTGCTTGAAAAAAAGTCATATAACACTAATATAATCATATTTATTATTATGACATTAATTAATATATATTAAATAACATTATTAATTATGTGTTATGACAGTACGTATAAATAAAATATTTTTATTAGATAATTTAAAGAAATTATTAAAGTACAAATAATAATAAAAAATTATAAAATAACGAAGAGAAAATAATTTAATCTTAACTAAATAAAAAATATTAAGTTATTATTATGATATATATTTAATTTAACATAATAAAAATATCGATAAATATTTCTTGTTTCATTTATATTTACATCAAATTAAATAATCTAATAATACAACACTAACAATGAAAAAAAATTAAACATACCAATTTTAACTGTTTTTATGACTATTTTTTAATATAAAAACTGTTATTATTATTATTGTTTTGATAAATGTACTGTTTTTAGTAAGTAAAGAAAAGAACTGCAAACACATATTGTATTACTTTTGACTAGTTCAAACATTAAATGTGATGAATTTCACATCACCTCTACGTCATACCAGTGTTTTGACCTTCTAATACGAATGGAGAACCTAATTGCTGGTAAAGTATGCTTTCATAACTGTGGAACCTTTCTGAAGGAGATGTCTGCAACGTCCAATCTTCCGATCATAGATCTCTCCTCACTTCATCGGCTTTCCACTGTCCATTCCATCCGCCAGGTCAATCTTCCATCCTTACCCCTCAATCTTTTGTCAATATTTTCGTATTAAGATATTTTTTATTATAATTTAGAACATAAAAAAAATATTATGATATTATTTTAATTTAAAAATTCATGAGATATTATTAATACGTAATATTTTATTATATTTTTATTTTATATATACATGAACATTCATACGTTTGAGAAAGCAATTCACCTTTATCATATGTATCAATTTTTTCATTTTTTCTTTTGAATGACTACATTTATGAGAAGATAATTACATCATTTGATTTATAAGTGAAAATCTCAGTTAAAATTAAATTTTAGAGGGAAAAAAAGTGAAAACAAAATTGTATTTATATATAAGTATTTCAGGAACGATTTTATCAAAATCATAACTTTAAAATTATTTAAAGAATTTTGAGATTATTTGAAAGAAAAATATAAAACTTACAAAGAGGGACAAAAGAGTTTTAAAAGAAAAAATTTTAACGACCAATTAGGTTAATATCATTACTAAAAACAAAACTTCGAGAAACCATAATTGTTTGAGAAAAAATTGTTAAAGAGAAAAAAATATTACAACAAATATATATTAAGAAGGAGAAAATCGAAAAGTTATTAAAGATCAAAGATAAAACTTTTAAGTAGAAGGATGAAGAGCTCAAAAAACATAATAATAAAATTAAGAAGGTTTGGTTGAGTTGAAAAAACTATACTGAGTTATACCTATTATAAATTTGACTAAGAAGGATAACAAGAAGAAATGAGTGTTTTGAGAAAAAAAAATATTTTCCAATATATATTTTTGAAAGAAAGATAAATGAAATGAGATTAAAAAAACAAATTTAAGATGTTAAGGAATAAGTGGAAGATTGTATGTGTAAAAAAGAAAAAGACTTTATAACACAAAGTATTATGTCTAGAAAAAAACATAATTTACAAGTAAATTATAAAGAAAAAATATGATAATAACAAGATAAAATTGAATGAAATGATAATGTTCTTAAAAAAAAAGACAAAAATTATAATAGAAGAAGAAGAAAAAAATATATCAAATTTAATTTTAAGGATATTTTATTATTTTTTTTATTATTTAGAATGAGAATGAAAAAATATTATTATTTCAATTTAAATAATTATAATTAAAATATTATTAATATTTAATATTTTGATACATATTTACCGAGAAAAACTCCACTATATCCAGTATATCTCATGAATCACAAATTCATAAATAAAATCCTAAACATTCCCGTGTCCAACAAAACAAGCCTAAAAGATTTTGAACTAATATGCCAAACATTATCATTCTTTCCTTCATTGCATTTCTGTGAATGTAATAGGCCTGCATTGAATATGGTTTCTTTTACCTAGTCAACCACGGCATGGAGAATGATCTGGCCAAAGCCTTTGATGAGAGTAGAAGATTCTTCTCTCTTCCCCTCCAAGAAAAAATGAAGTTGGCCCGCAAGGAAAATAGAGGTTATAGTCCTCTGGATCCTACTTTAGTCCCCAAAGGTATTTTACTATTTTTCTTTTGTTGTTAATTTCAGTTACTCTACTTGGACATGCCCTGAGATTGAGGGTATGTTGGATTAGACCAGCCTTATATGATGATCAAAGCTGAAAACCATTTGAGAAGTGTGTTAGTATCATACTTTCTGTCCAACACATTATCTATTGCTGTGTATTTCATGTAGGTCTCACTAAATATATGAATTTCATTTCCAAACCAGTGAAAGAATGAAACCTACATGAACTTCAATCAACATGAAAGAGTGTTAGAAAGTGTCTTAAACTGTTGGTGCCCTTTTGAAATGGTTCATTCTCTAGAAAGAAGGCGAACTTCTCACCATTGTTAATAATGATCTGATCAGGTGATTCAAAAGAGTTCTACTATATTGGTCCTTTAGCAGATTCAACAAGTGCTTATCTGAATCAATGGCCTTCAGAAGGTACGGTTCTCTCCCAATTGCTTTGCCCTATATATATTGTATCTTTTCATTACATATGCACAATTTGTGGCTGCGTACACCGACGTACGAGAGCTTTATTTGAGATATTTGTCTTGCAAGGAAGCTTCAGAGTTACTTAGAAATTGGAGACCTTCAATGGAATCCTTGTATTCGAAATTCTTGTAAGTTGAATCACCTTCAATGGCCCTAAATAAATTATTAATTGTATTAAATCTATACTGCATAGGTTTCCCTAGTATTTTGATTTAGAATTTTATGTTCAAGAATCCTCTCTCTGCATGTGCGTGTAACGTTACTCATGTGCACGTTTTCTATTGCTCTTTCTTATCAATTTAGAGGTTATTCCTTGTTTTCTTCTCTCTGACACAGTGGAGTTGGAAAAAAGTTGTTATCTCTAATTGCCCTTTCCTTGAATCTGGACGAGGATTTCTTCGAGAAGATAGGTGTCATAGATAAACCAGGAGCTTTTCTTCGCCTTTTGCACTATCCAGGTTTAGTAACATTGATTTTGCGGAACATCATTGTTAGACTCATACGATATTATAGCATTATATATGTCTGTTAATGTGCTTCAAAGTTCATCTTCCTTTCATATATATATATATATATATATATATATATATATATATATATGCAAGTTCTATCTCCTTATTTGTATTGATAACGTGCTTTCCAACTTTATTAGGTGAAATGGGACCTCACGAAGAGATATGTACTGCTCATTCAGATTTTGGTACACTCACCCTTCTATTGACTGATGGAGTCCCAGGACTGCAGGTTCTCACCTCCATTTTTGAAGTATTTTTTTTAAAGCAAGTTATCCTAAGAAATAAGTCTCACATTATCTAGAACTAAAATTCTCGTTTAAAAGTTTGTGATCATATGACAAATCACAGTCTAAAATTACTTTACAGTATTTTTTCCTTCTATTTTTTTCGTGTAGACATTTCTTGATACATTATATCTTTTAACCATTGTTGTAACTGCACATTCTACACTTTCATCTCTTTTGACGTACTGCTACGTTATATATCAATATCACTCATTTTCTTTTCTTAATCCTATGAAAAAAAAAAAGAGAGACAAAAGCATGATAGATATTAGTTTTCTGAGAGTTTGGTATTGCTCTTGCTCTCTCCCTCACTTCTTGCTCTTCCGTGGTCCACATTTGATTTCTTAATTCTCTACTAGTCTGTTGCTAAGATTTCGTTTCAGAAATTTTGTCAAATCCTGGGATTATCCAGTGTCACAAATAGATTTGTCCACAAAAATCTATCTATAGCAAGGACACCAACCCATGTCCTATAATCTAGTAATTTCTTCCGTTTATAATTCTTGAATTCAAGTACTTTGATATTTCTTTTAAATTTTTCAGATCTGCCGGGACAATTTAGAGGAACCGCAAGTGTGGGAAGATGTGCCTCATATGGAGGGGTGAGTTCATGAATATATATAAGTTTGTGTAGAATTTATTGATACTCTACATTAACAATATACAAGTTGAATATAGAGTTGATGTTTTGAGTTTGTATGTTCAGGGCCTTTATTGTGAACATAGGAGACTTGATGGAGAGGTGGACAAATTGTTTATACCGGTAATAAATCTCATTATCCATATCAGCCAAAAGTGATCAATTTAATTTGTTTGTTGGTTTACATGATGTTCTTAACTTATCATTCATGAACTTCGTAGGTCAACAATGCATCGAGTTATCCAAACTGGCAAAGAACGTTATTCGGTAATCATAACAAATAACTTGGTTACTATTTTTCCATTGTCTTTATGGATTAACGGTTTATCAGGAGTAGTGCCTTTAATTCCTAGTTTACTACGTAAGAGAGCATATATGTTGTGTGTTTCTTTTTCTCTTCTTAACTACGAAAATGAATTGTGCTCTGCCCCACTGGGTAAGCTGTGTAGTTGATGTCATTTACATGTATGATGACAACACTCTGATTTGGTTAATATTAAGATTTTTTAAAAACTAGTATGTAATTAGATCCTTTTAATTGTCTTTTTTAGATTCTCTTTAGTTTGTCTTTGTCTCTCTAATGAAAAATCTCTCTCATTTTGAGAGGGTGTACTCAGCTTATATCAATTAAATATACTATATAAAATTATAGTATATAAATCAGTAAAATCCTTATTTGTTGAGTTGGTTTCACAATATTAAATTAGATATTTCATATTTTTAATAGTTTTAGACGAATTGTTGGCTGAATAATTTTGATAATCTCTTAATTGTTTATCCCTCACAATAATAACTATTTTTGCAAGGCAAGAGACTGTCATTCTTCTTTTCATATTTGTTGAATGTTTGATCTCATATAACTGGTAAAAATCTGCTACCCAAAACACCAATTTTTTTAACTCTGTTTTTGTGGCATTTTGGCAAAGTCATGTTGGCTACTAGTAGTTAGTTTGGTAAGGGATTTCCAGTGACACGTTGATTAGATTATCAGTAAAAATTGTTTGTATTTTGCAGATGGCATTCTTCTTAGACCCACATCCTGATTGTGTAGTGGAATGCCTTGAAAGTTGCTGTAGCGAATCAACTCCTCCAAGGTAAACTAAATTTGTTCTCTTATTTGGATTCATACAACCGAACAGAGTCTATAACAACATCGATTGATTAAACAAATCAACTTAACTCTTGTAGATACTAAAACACACACAAATTTACATGCATTCCTTAAATTTTATTGAGATAGATTTTTGTTCATGTTTCACTGCAGATTCGCTCCAATCCGCAGTGGAGACTATATGAATGAGCGTTTCAAAATGCAATCAGCTTGACAAGAATTCAAAATGTTCCATCTCTTTCTGTAGAAGAGTTAAGCTTGTTGTTCATGGGGTTGTAAAATAAATTTCTTGACACAGGAACACTAAATAGTTCATCATATCTTCCGTGAAAGCCTGTGATTTCCATATATGGTTCTGCATAATAGATGCTCCAACCCATTCGCAGATTTAAAACGAAACTAAGATTATTGCTAAGTCTTCTCAGAAGTAAAGCAAATGTCGTTAACCATGAAATTAATTCAACTTGAAAATTGTTATTTTTTTTTTTCTAAGCACAAGTTGCAAAATCAACAGTGCACTTAGGTGACAAAAATTAATGTTTCAGGTATGTTTAAATCTCATAACATAATATTTTAAAATTGTGTGTTAAAGGTGATGTGATTTATAGCTGAATTTTCCTTATAGTCCCACCCATAAAAAATATAGTAATTCTTAATACTTTTTACCCCTTTATCTCTTAACTTTTGTACAGCTATTTTTCTTTTCTTACTTATCCTTTTAGCTTATATACATACATATTGAAATAATGCAATTGCAATTGAAACAGAGCAGGGGTTGCAGGTTGGAGGACAAAAATATATAAGAAAATGTGTATATGCCTTTTTATATTGTCTTATATTAGATAATCATAACAATTGAGAATAGCTCCCAATTTTCGTGCTTAATATTTAATATAATTATTCCACGTAAATAAATTATATATTTTATTATGATAAAATAAATTACATATCTGAGCTAAAAAAATTACATATTTTAATGGTAAACGAGTTAGTGTCTTGATATATATATATATATATATATATATATATATATATATATATATATATATATATATATATATTTAATATAAAAAATTATATATTTTACTCCGACGAAATATATATTCTATTGAAATAAACGTTTTATTGAGATATATATTTATTTAAACAAAGGAGTTACGTACCTTATAATACATTGGACTAAATAAATTATACATCTTACTTGATTAAGTTATATAATATTTTATTGATAAGATAAAATATAATATAAATATTTTGGGTATTATAGTTTTAGTAATTTTATGCCAAACAAATAATTAGCAACCAGCTTAAAACTAAATTATCTCTTAGGATATCATATAAAATGTTATAAATAAATACAAAGAAATATCATTATCAACATCACCCCAAAATGTCATCAAATCTTTTACCTCAAATGTCATCAAATCTTTAATGAAAATTGTTTCGTTGATCTGTAATGAACATAATTATAGTTTTATCATAAACTTGAGTGACGCCACATAATATTGTTGATATCTAAAGGTTGTTGTCATATATCAAATACTACAATGTTTTGATATTATAAATTATTATGAGCATTATGTCCAATTAAAGTTTGGTTATTTTAATTTTTTTATTAAATCTCGTTCATTATTGTAAAAATTGAAAAATGTTCACAGGCAAAACAACATGACCGATTTCCATGCTTAAGGATATCCTAAAATAAGGGATATGAAAATCTATATAATAAATTTATATCACAGAAAATACTAAGTTGAACCATTTTATATTCTAATTATTCTTTTACTGACTTACAAAAAATTATTATAAACAACTAAATATCATAGCGTGAAGACAACTAAATATTATTTAAACTAGGAAGATACAGAAGCAAAGTTTAAAATTAAAGAAGCATGTTTCTCATATGCGATTGTTCATACGGTTGGTATAAAAAATTGTGCAAACATTTTGAGAATGGTGTAAAAGTCAAAAAATGAAGGTAAACAACTATGGTAAGATATTTATTGAAGACAAACTCATAAGACAAGTAATATGTTAAACAATAATTATGATAGCTTACATAAATGGATTTGACATGTTGGAATGAGTCATAGGAGAGAGTGCGGTAGCCAAACATAATCATGAACCAAACCTAACGTAATGAAACAAACAAATCCCATATCAAACCATGCGATTAATATTAAATAAGTTGGAGGCAATCCAGGGCATGATCTTATTTCGTAAGGAATATCAAATATAATATCATATATTTACAAATAATAATTGTAGGCATATATTAATTTGAAGATAAAGTAGCCATGCCAGGACTCAAGAACCTGCCATTATTGGAACTAAGAAGAAGGAAGAAGATATCAGCAACGAAACCATGAACCTCCCTATCATAGATCTCTACTCACCTCATCCTCTTTCCACCGCCATTGCTATCCGTCAGGTTCTTCCTCTTTTCCAGTATTCATTTCATAAATGTGCATTATATCATCCTATTTTGCATATGTAATTTAGAACAGAGATAGAGCAATTATATGTTGATTTTCATGAACTGCGTTAATAGGCGTGCATTGAGTATGGTTTCTTTTACCTTGTTAACCACGGGGTGGAGAATGAGTTGGGGAAAGCCTTCCATGAGAGTAGAAGGTTCTTCTCACTTCCAATGGATGAGAAAATGAAGATGGCTCGCAAGGAATTTAGAGGTTACACTCCTCTGGACCCTACTTTAGGCCTCCAAGGTATTTTCTTTTTCTATCTAGCTAGTTGATTTCAGGCTCTGATAATATATTTATGTTATGAAATGGTTTATTTTGTGCATGCATCACGATGATCAGGTGATTCAAAAGAGAGCTATTATATTGGTCCCATGGCAGATTCAGCAAATGTTAAGCTCAATCAATGGCCTTCTCCAGGTTTGGTTGTGTTGGTTTCGTTGAATATGATGAACTCTTTGTGGCTTCCTACGTCTTATTTTAGATATCTGTGTTGCAAGTACACTTCAGAGTCACTTGGAAATTGGAGATCATCAATGGAATCCTTCTACTGGAAACTCTTGTAAGTTTTTTGGTTGAAATCTCCAAGTATTTTCGTAACCTTATTCTGTTCGATATTGATTATAAAATTAGTTTTTAATATGAGATTTGGTTATATAGAGAACTTTTTACCCTTTCAATATTATACGTTTGATGTGTGAGTTTGAAATTTTACCTACTTATAAATAGAAAATTAAGTAACTTGTAAGTAAAAAAAGACTTATAATATAATGTTTTAAGGTTTTAGGTTGAGAGTGATGTCATATTCTCTTATATGATTGACTTGGGTCTCATTTGTGAGAATCTCTATATTGATAGCCTCCTCGAAAAGACTCAACAGTAGTATTAGAGTCGTGTTGCATAGTCATTAGAATAATGTTGGAGAAAATTCTTAATATGTTCTGTGCATCAGAAAAAAGTTATTTTTGTTACTTTTTATTACTGGATATTATTTGATAGTATAAAATGTCTAGGAAGGTTTTGACCTGAGTACTGATTCACGGTCTACTATTGTTGTTCCAGTAGATAATATTATTCATAGTAAGGATTTTGAATCATGACAATAAAATATGAGATAGAGAAGTTTAATGGGAGTAATTTATCATTGTGAAAATTGAAGATAAAGACAATCTTGAAGAAGGACAATTATATTGATGCAATTGCGGAAAGAACCGCGGAACACACGGATGAACGACAATGCTATTGTGAATTTGCACTTATCAATGACATATTTGGTTTTATTCAGTGTTGCAGAGAAGACTATTGCGAAGGAGATTTGTGATACCCTTATTACTACAGGAGATTTGGGATACCCTCATTAAACTATATGAGGTGAAATCACTTCACACAAGAATATTCTTGAGGAGAAAACTCTATACTTTTCGGATGAGTGAGTCCACATCAGTGACACACCACATCAACCATTTGAATACCTTGTTTGCCCAACTATCAGCGGTAGAGCTTCTACTTTAAAGTTTACCTGATTCTTATGATAAATTCATCATCAATACTACAAATAATAATATTGGTGTGAATATGTACTTTGAGGATGTCGCCGGAGCTATTCTTAAAGAAGAATCCAGGTGGATGAGTAAGGGTGAAAGTTCCGAACAAGCAGAAACTTTGACAATGATGAAAGGAAAATCAACAGAACATGGTTCAAGTAAGAATCAAAATAATGATAGATCGAGATCTCGAAGTAAGACAAGTTCTAAAATCAAATGCTACTTTTGTGGTAAGAAAGGACATACGAGGAAAGAATGTTGGAAGATGAAGAATAGAGAAAACAACTCTTAAAAGTCAACCCCACAAGGTTGTGTTGTAAGTACCTCAGAAGATGGAGATATTCTAGTGAGCGAAATAGTAATTACCTCTATTGGTGAAAAGGAGTTTCATGACAAGTGGATAGTGGATTCAGGTGCATCATGACACATGATTCCGCACCGAGATTGATTCTCAGGTGGATCTCTCTTCATGGGAAACAAACATGCTTTGGAGATTACTGGAGTTGGTATCGTAAAAATTAAAATGTATGATGATACTGTTCGTACAATTTAAAGGGTATGACATGTGAAGAACTTGAAGAATTTTTTTTGTCCATTGGGCAATTAGATGACCTTAGGTGTAAGATCCATGTTGAAGGTGAAATCTTGAAGGTGGTGAATGGGAGTTTGGTGGTCATGAAGGCAAAGAAGATCATAGCAAATTTGTATGTGCTGCTTGGAGATACGTTGCAAGAAGCGAATGCATCAGTTACAGCAACAAGTCAGGAAGATGCAGTGATTATGTGACATCATAGACTTGGTCATATGTCAGAAAGTGGTATGAAAATCCTTGCAGAACGTAATTTCTTACCCGGGCTTAAAGAAGTTAGTTTACCCTTCTGCGAGCACTATGTGATAAGCAAGTAACATAAATTGAAGTTTGTTAGAGTGACTGCTAAAAGTAAACACATATTGGACTTGATTCATTTTGATGTGTGGGAATCGTCGGTACTATCCCTCGGAGGAACAAAATATTTTGTATCGTTCATTGATGATTACTCTAGGAGATTGTGGGTGTACCCTATCAAGATGAAGTCAGATGTATTTTCACAGTTCAAAGAATTCAAAACACAAGAAGAACTTGAAATTGGGAAAATAATTAAGTGTTTGAGGACAGATAACGAAAAAGAATATGTAGATGGAGAATTTTAGCATTTTGTAAGCAAGAAGATATCATCAGACAATTTTCTATCCCACATATGCCTCAGCATAATGGTATAGTAGAGCGGATGAATAGAACTCTCCTGGAAAGAACTAGAGCTATGTTGCGAACAGTTGGAGTAACCAAGTCTTTTTGGGCAAAAGCGATTAAAACTACATGTTGTTATAAATCGGTCCCCATCAACCGTCATTGGTTTGAGCACACCAATGGATATATGGAAAGGTAAACCAACTGATTATTCATCCTTACGTGTTGTTGGTTGTCCTATGTACGTGATGTACAACTCTCTCTCTCTCGAGAGAGAGAGAGAGAACAAAATTGGATCCAAAATCCAGGAAATATATCTTTTTGGGCTATGCTGATAATGTGAATGAGTATCGCCTTTGGGATCCTACTTTCCACAAGATTATTATTAGCATAGATGTAGTATTTGCAGAAAATAAACTGCAAAGTAAACAGACAAATGACAGCTTGATAAAGGACAATGTTATAGTACAAATAGAAAAGAAGTCTTCAGATGAATTTTCTGAGTCAGAAGAGGAGCACGAAGATCAAGAACCAAATAAGGTTGGTAATGGAGATCTTCGGCAGTCAACACGAGAAAAAGTCAGACCATCTTGACATTCACAATATGTGATGACAAATCATGTGCGTATTGTCTTCTAAATGAAGAAGGAGAACCTTCAACTTTTGAAGAGGCTGAGTTGTTCATATGCTTATCTGTAGATGACTGCAATGTAGGAAGAAATTAAGGCTCTTCATAAAAACAAAACATGGAATCTTGTGGAACTTCCGAAAGGTCGAAAAACTATTGGTTGTAAATGGGTCTATAAGATTAAAAGAGATGACAATGATCAAGTAGAAAGATATCGTACTAAATTGGTGATAAAAGGGATATGCTCAGAAAAAATGTATTGATTTCAATGAGATATTCTCGCCGGTTGTTAGATTGACGTCCATCAAAGTTGTCCTAGTTGCATTTGATTTACATCTTGAACAATTGGATGTAAAAACTATTTTTCTTTATAGAGATCTTGAAGAGGAAATTTATATGCTTCAACCAGAAGACTTTAAAGAACAAGAAAATTTGGTTTGCAGGTTGACCAAATATCTATATGGTCTAAATCAGGTGCCCAGATGTTGGTATAAGATATTTGATTTCTTTATTATTTGCCTTATTTACAATAGATTGAACTCAGACCATTGTACATATTATAATAGATTTTGGTGATAATGATTTTGTTAGCTTGTTATTGTATGTGGACGACATGTTAGTAGTAGTCCTCAACATAGATCGAATTCATGACTTAAAGGCACAACTAGGGAGTTTGACATGAAGGACTTGGAACCAATAAACAAGATTTTAGGGATGAAAGTTCATAGAAACAGAAAAGATAGAAGGTTTGACTTTCTCAGAAGAATTACTTACTGAAAATCTTGTGGTGCTTCAACATGCAAGATTGCAAGCTAATTTCCACCTCACTTCCTATTAATTGTAAGTTATCCTCAAGTATGAGTCCCAACAATGAAACGGAGAGGACAAAAATGTCTTGAGTACCATATGCATCAGCAGTGGGAAGTCTTATATAAGTCATGATTTGTACAAGACCAAACATTGTACAAGCAGTGAGAGTAGTTAGTAGATTAGAGTAGTTAGTAAATTCATAAAAAATCCTCGTGGAGAGCATTTGAGTACTATAAAGAGGATCCTTAGATGCATCAAATGAACCTCAGGTGTTGCATTATGTTATGAAGGATCAAAATTAGTTGTCAGAAGCTATGTTGATTCAGATTTTGCAGGTGACTGGATAAAAGGAGATCTACTACTGGTTATGTGTTTACAGTTGCAGGAGGGGCAATAAGTTGGTTATCCAAGTTACAGGATGTTGTAGCTCTGTCTACCACAGAAGCTGAGTATATGACAGCCACCCAAGCATGTAAGGAAGTTATTTGGATTAAGGAGATAATGGAGGAACTCGGGCATGTTTGGGAAGTAGTGGAAGAAGGATGTGTGGATATGCAAAAGATTCACACGGATGAGAACTTAGTAATTGTTATAACAAAGTCAGTTAGTATTGACAAGTTTGTATGGAGTCGATCCTACTATACCCTAACAGAAAAATAAGCAACATGGATGACAAGAATAAAACAAACATGATGTGAAGATTTGATTAGTTTAATCAAAATCTTCAAGTGAAAGATTGTGAGAAGAGAAGTCCCACATTAGACAAATCTTACTTTGGTGTTTACTTTTCTTATAATAAAACGAGTATAGTGTTTACCTTGTAAAACACATCAAAATCACTTCCGTTTTTTTTTTTTTTTGCTTTAATTCTTGAGAAATGAATTAAGAGAAAAAAATAGTTTCTCCTTTCATATTTTCTTAGAGTTGTTTTTCCTTTATTTTCAAGAGAGGGTATTATTGTTTCCTCCTTGTATGTAGAGAGAATGATTGTAATTTCTTTTATTAGTAGAATTACTCTTTTACCTATTGTTGGTATTTTTCTCATCTTTTTATTTTAGTTGTATGTTTATGCTTTTGTCTGATACCTAACAATGGTATCAGAACCGATGGTTTATCCGATGACCGACTCAGTTGAGTATGATTATAGTCGGTAAAAGGTGCTTTTGTCAAAAGTGTTCTTGACAAAGGTTTTATGCAAGCAAGTCCCGTTAAGTTGAAGGTACAAGTTAGGTTATTACTAGGTACTCATAGCTAAGAAATGTTTCCGTTCGAGGGGGAGTTATACCAATGTGAAAGGGAATCACATTTGAGGAGAAGATGTTAAAAATTCAAATATGAGTTTGAAGTCGCACATTTGATAGAAATGAGAAAGTTGACTGATTTATAAGTGAGAATGACTCATGATCTAATACCTTAAGGTTTTTTATTAAAAATGGTATCATATTTTCTTATACGGTTGACTCAAGTCTCATTTATAAAAAATTGTCTATTGTTAACTCTCGTAAGAACGGAACATTATATTACCAACTTTTTTGTAGTAATTTTTCAGTTTTTTACCCTCTTTTCCAAACACTCCAATTAGAATATTATTTTATTTTCTATGAACTTGAATTTAAATTCATGTACTGTATAAGAGAAATATTTTAAATATACAAAATAAAAAATAAATTACGGTACAGTAATATTTATAATTTTTTTGGTGCAGTAGAAATATAAATATTATTTATAAATTGAAATAGATTTTCAATTAAAAAAGTTAAATATACATGTAAAGGCAAAAGAACGATGTATAATTTGATATTATTGGAAAAATTAATTTATGGCTACGTTGTTGCGATAATGTACGAAAAGAAAGAATTATCAGCATAGTCTCTAACATCATTTTTATTATTAGTTGAAATTTGTCCAAAGTTATAAAACTGTGTGAATTTCATCTTTAGTTTTATGAACTCGCCATAATTCTATAATAAATTATAATCAAGAAAATAAGTCGAATTAAAGAATGCATGTGTATTCATGTAAAACTTTTGTATTGTTCTTTGTTATTCATTTAGAAGTTATTGATGTTGTTTTTCTGTGGCACAGTGGAGTTGGAAAAAAGCTGTTTTCTCTAATTGCCCTATCCTTGGATATGGATGAAGATTTCTTTGAGAAGATAGGTGCCATAGACAAACCATCAGCTTTTCTTCGCCTTTTGCGTTATCCAGGTTCATTTTTAACCTACAAATTCACGTTCCCAACCCTCTTGGTTACTCTTATCATATATATGTATATAGCATTGTTTTGCATTATACATGTTTGATAATGTGTTTCAGAGAACTCTCCCTTTGGGAGGAATGGCCGTTAACATAAATAGTTACATGTTTTTCATATCTGGTGTTAGGTGAAATGGGAGGTCACGAAGAGATATGTTCTGCTCATTCAGATACTGGGGCACTCACCCTTCTCATCACTGAGGGAGTCCCCGGGTTGCAGGTTCTTCCCTTATCTCCAATCCTTTAAACCCTTGAGTGTTTCATTTCATTATCATATTTTCAGATCTGTCGGGACAAGTCAAAGGAACCACAAGTCTGGGAGGATGTGCCTTACATGGAGGGGTGAGTTCATGAATACATAATAACTTGTGTAGAATTTAAATGAATCTCACTGAAATGTGTTCTCTACTCTACACCATCAAAGTTGGATTAAAAATGTACAATGTGAATATGGTGTTATTGTTTTGAGTTTGCATGTTCAGGGCCTTTATTGTGAACATTGGGGACTTAATGGAGAGGTGGACAAATTGTTTATACCAGTAAGTAATCTCATTACCCATCAACCTAAATAATCTATTTATTTTACAAATAATGTTTATTAATCTCAACTTTTCTGCAATTAATTTTGTAGGTCGACAATGCACCGGGTCAAACGAACTGGCAAAGAACGCTATTCAGTAATCAACTAATCACAAACTACTCTCCTCTTGCAATTCTTTTTCTTATTTTAAGCAAAGTTTTGACGAGGTCTTTGGTAAATTTTGTTTTGCTTGATTAACGTGATTTGCTAATGTGTTTGGTAGATTGCATTTTTCGTAGATCCTCATCCTGACTGTGTCGTTGAATGCATCAAAACTTGTTGCAGCGAATCGTCTCCTCCGAGGTATAAACAAATTTGTTTTCTTATTATGATTTTATTTGCGTATCCTAAGATTTCGTAAAATACACACAACATAACCTAAACAAATTATTTATTATTGTCTCTAGTTTGAAACTTTTTTTAAATTTTACTTTACGAAATAATACTTGATATCTCAGTGTTATCCTTAGATATTTTTACAGTACATAACTAAAATAATAAATAATAATGAAATAGTTTAATATATCAAGAAAGTGATAATATCTTATATTTCGTTTTTTTAATATTTAAGTAGGGAATAAAATAAGCTAATTCACCCTCTTAGTAACAGTAAAGATGATTTATAAATCTTAATCTATCATTTCAAAAAATACTCACGAATTAACAAATCAAATTATCAATAGATTTTATATATAAATACTCATAAAGTTTTTTTTTAAATATATCCTTATTTAAATAAATACTTTTTTAAATTTTTATTTATTAATTAATATTTTATTAGATATATTGATAAAATTATTATATTTATATATTAAAATATCGTATTATAATTAATAGTTTAAATTTAATTGATTAATATTTATTATTTAAATTATAATAGTATAATATATTTTAATAATATAATAGAAAATGAATGAAGAAAGTAAATTATCAACCTATCTTACCTAACCTAGAAACAAAATCATATCAGATTACTGGAACAGATATAAATTTTTGTCTGTGTTTCATGCAGATTCTCTCCAATCCGCAGTGGAGACTACATGGATGAACGTTTAGCAGTGACACCAGTCTGAAATGGATTTCAAAATGCTCTATTTCCATTCATTTGTCTAAAGCTAAGATGTTAGGGGCAAACTTCCATTAATAACTCAGTTATATTCCTGTGTATTATGGTTGTAACCATCAAAAATGGACACGGTTTGAATTGTTTTATATATTTAGTATTACTATTTTTAAATATATAATTATTGAAGAAAAAAAAAAGTAGACACGACTTTCATACATTTTCAAACATGACTTATCTCATTTTTTAGTTTATACAATATTTATCTATTTTAATAATTTTTAGTCAAAAGAATATCCTTCAAGATAGAAAGGAAAGAAAAAGTGTTTTTACCAAGTTAAAAAACAGATTTAGTCCATAAACTAAAAATATTTTAAATAAAACTTAAAGTTCATTATTATAAAAGTTAATAACATTAATCATGTCATAAATAACCAAATTTTAAATGGTCTGATTTTGTTAAGAGAAAATATTATAGTCGACATTAATATCTAATCAGTAATTAGTGAAAAAAAAATCCATGAAAAAGAACAATAGAAAAAATAATAAATATCATATAAATGTGAAGGTGTCAATAAATTACCAAATAAATGTGTTAAAGATTATTATTATATTAAATGTATTAACAAACATGTGAGTAACGGACTTTGGACTTTTATTTACTACCGCCTCTTTACTATTCTTTTTAGAAAATTATCTGTTTTTTATTTGACCCTTGTATTTGACTTTTATTTTATATGAAAATTTTAAAATATTCTTAATTAATTTTTATTTATAAAATACAAATATTAAAAATTAATAATATAATTTTTTTCTTAATATGATTTGATCTTATATTGGAGATATGAATAATTAATTCTCATTCATCCGTCTTCACATAATTTATCATTATTTAAGTTCTACTTTTATTTATAAACAAAGAAATAAATAAATAAATAAAAACACATCCAATTACAAACACTAAAACTGGATCATATAGTCAACTTAAAGAACTAACACTCAATTCTTACGCTAAGAATTGTTCATGTGATGTACGCCATATTTTACAAGATAATCTCCACTACCATCACCTAACCAAAAAAATGATTAAGATCTACGTTCCAATTTCTCTTTAATATATCATGCATAGAGACAATTAAAGGTAAATCCTATTTGGTTATGAGGAAAATAAAATTAAAAAAAATATATTTAATAGATAAAAATAAGTAAAAAAAATTACATAATAAAACCTCACTATTTTTATTATTTTAACAAATATATTATCGAATTTTAAATATAATTTGAAGTCCTACTTAATATAAAAAAATTACAAATCTATTTTATTTTTTTCTTTCGACTTTTCTCGTTTTTATTTTTCGCTTTTACAAAAATGAATTACGAAATGCAAACATAAGGCAGAAAAGATTCAACCTAAGGATAAAAAAAAATGAGAGAAAGAAATTTTATGAATGTTAAAGAGGAAAAAATAGTGACAAAAATAAAATAAATCTGAAGAAAAAAGTGGTTACTAAATTAATCACATGAAAAATATTAAGAATAGATGAGAGGATAAAAAGAAAAGAAAGAGAAAATATCCAATTCCAATGTTCCAACTTCCAATTGGGCATGTAGGCCGACACAAGACTTTGGTAAAATAGTCAACTATATATATTTATTTATTTATTTATTTTTCTCCTTTGAAACCATAGTACTATAAAGACATCATAAGTACAGAACACTGAATTTAAAGCTGCCTTGTGGGTTGGAAATCAGTTGCTAGGGTTTTGGCGTGGCGAAAATGGAAGATGTCGACCACTTGGCTTTCGAGAGGAACAAGGCGCAGTTCGACGTGGGAGAGATGAAGATCGTTTGGGCAGGTTCTCGTGAAGGCTTTGAGCTTTCCGACCGGATTTCTCGCCTTGTTGCTAGCGATCCGGTGAATTCCCTTCTTCAATCTGAAAGTCCTTTTATTGAATGGTGTAGGCAACTTTATGAAAGTGATATTAATCATGCTATGTTACTCACAATTTATCAACCAAAAGAGTTGTAAATTATTGGGATCAAATATTAATAACCTCACCACAAACTCACGCATCATCTTTGAAAGACGAGAGGAGGAGAATTGAAACTACTGTATCACTCAATGTTTGATTTCAACTCATGCAAAATACATGTCTGTTCTTTATAGGCAAAGTTTATCAATAAAAAACTTAATTCTTCATGGTGAAAATGGCAGTGGACGGTGGCAGCCAAATTCAGAAACTACCGAGGCAGTGTGCAGTGAATTCATTTATTTGTGCTTAACATCTAACTAAAGGAAAACAAATTTGCATGCTAGTCGGTTAAATAATTTTTTTTTGTTAACTTGATTTAATTTTTGACAACAGTGAAAAAAAAATTATATACCTCTTGTTTGTATTAGTAATAGTAAAATAGCAGTAAATAAAAAGATAAAATGAATCAAGTTTGTCCTGTGACTTAAGATTAGATTAGTATACGCACAATTCAAAATCAACTTCCGGAAAGTTAAATTTTATTCATGTGAGAAATTAATTGATTCTACTTTCTTCCTTTGTTCCTTTGTATGTGTTTGTGAAGTTTATTTAAACAGAAATCCAGTTAAGTATTTGGTGCTATAAGCGGGTAGTTAATGTTTCACAAATTACTGTTTAACCCAGCATGTAAAGTAGCTCGCTTCTGTTTCCTTCACTTTAACTATTAGTTTGGTCATACATGGTGATCATGGCTTCTTTGAAAATCTGAAAACTAGACTGGTTTGTCTATCATTTGTAGTTGTTCAGAAAGGATGACAGAGTCATGCTTGATAGAAAGGAATTATTTAAAAACACTTTGAGAAAAGCAGCTCATGCATGGAAAAGGGTGATCGAGCTCCGTCTCAATGGTGGGTTTTCTGTTCTTGGTATTTTGCATGTTGTTGGATCTTTTATTTTTTTTCCTTTGGATTCCTGTAGTTGCCTATTACAGTAATACTTATAGTTCTCTAAATTCACAAACTGTATTCTTACAGAACAGGAAGCTTATAAGCTCAGATTCTTTGTGGATCAACCTGCATTTACGGATCTTCATTGGGTATAATTCAAACCCTTGTCCTGATTGCATTTTTATCTTCCGTGCATGTCTTACTTATCTATATAGAAGAAATATATTGATAATATACAATATATATATATATATATATATATATATATATATATATGGATGAATCATGAATGAACTCAATATTAGCTTAAGGATTTCAAAGGAGTTTGTGTGTGCGTGTGTTTGTGTTAGATCAAAGAAATATAATTGACCAGGTATTTTCGCTTTACATGGGATATATTTTGGGGAAGGGGCTAGCATTGCTTTGTGTACTAAATTTTAGTTATTTATATTCTTTTGCAGGGAATGTTTGTGCCTGCTATCCAAGGACAGGGCACTGATGAACAGCAGCAGAAGTGGTTACCTCTAGCTTATAGGATGCAAATAATTGGTTGCTATGCCCAAACTGAACTTGGTCATGGATCCAATGTTCAAGGGCTAGAAACAACTGCAACATTTGATCCCAAAACAGACGAGTTTGTTATACATAGCCCCACATTGACGTCCAGCAAAGTAAGTGATATGGGTGATGACTCCTGTGTGCCTTTACTAGTCTTTGACAATTTTAACTCCTTAATTCTAAATAAACAATTGTACCTTTCTTATGCGTTCACTGTTTGAACTTTTGTAAAGGGTATTTGGATTTATATCATGCTTCTGATATTGATTTAAACAGTGGTGGCCTGGTGGATTGGGTAAAATATCCACCCATGCTGTGGTTTATGCCCGTCTAATTACTGATGGCCAAGACCATGGAGTGCATGGTAATTGCGAAATTTAATCATCCAAATTTGTGGTGTTAGATTCAGAGGCAAATTAAGTAACTATAATTATTTGTCCAATTTGAAGGTTTCATTGTCCAGCTGCGGAGCTTGGACGATCACTTACCTCTTCGAGGCATTACTATTGGTGATATTGGAATGAAATTTGGAAATGCAGCATATAACACCATGGACAATGGAGTTCTGACATTTGACCATGTACGAATTCCAAGGAATCAGATGTTAATGAGGTATTTCCGTTTTACATATTGTCCCTTCTCTACCCTCTCCAGAGGAAAATCCAATAATCCAAGTTTATGGTTTTATGGTGTATAATGCTTAAAATATGAATTATATGTGGGGGTAAAATGACAAAAAAAAAATTAGAGCACTGAGCATTGTGTTAAAATTAGGTGAATCCAAAGGGCTATACTCTAATAATAATAACAATTCAACAAAAAGGCTTTTAGCATCATTACCTTCAGTGAACCTATTGGTGGTTCGTTGAATGTATTTTGTCCATGAATTGAGAGCATTCTTCTGTCACCTGCATTTATTTTTAAGCAGAAACAAGCTATTAAATACTCAGGACTAAACACCTTAACGGTAAAATCTTGGAACTGCAACATATTTGTTTACCATATTTCCTGTCAAATGCAATTATTAAATGTTTCCTTTTAGATTGTTTACATAGGTACTTAGATAGAAAAGAAGGTTAAGAATAGCCAACTGCCATCAGCAAAACAGAAACAGGAATATAGGATTGTGCTCATCCTGTGTTGAAACTCATCAGTACTTGTTTATTCATCTATCATGACTATTTGGGTGAATTCCACATTAATCCCCCTGAAGAGAGTGGGCCTAGGCTTTCAGCGGGACTCAAATGAAATTTATCTCATAATAGGGAATGTGTTGAAATGAATGTGTTGAATAGTTTCTATCAATGCTATTTCATGGGTTGACTGCCCTGTTCTTTTAATCTACCAGGGTTTCACAGGTTACCAGAGAAGGAAAATATGTACATTCCAATGTTCCAAGACAACTTATTTATGGTACTATGGTAAATGTGAGACAAAAAATTGTAGCTGATGCTTCAGTTGCATTGTCTCGGGCAGTCTGCATTGCTACAAGATATAGTGCTGTTCGGAGACAGTTTGGATCACATAATGGAGGACTAGAAACACAGGTAAGTGTTAAAGGCCTTGATATTGATGCATGTTGTTGCCTGTTGATAACTCTTATTTTATTGAGAAATCTCTTTTAAAAAATATTTGTAAGTATAATTTTTGAAAGCAATAAAAGGAGGCTAAAGCCAAAATTCCATACTAAATTTAAAAGTAAGCTAATTTTTTTTAATGCTAAGCTGCTTCTGGTTGTCTAATTCTGTAAGTCTTGCTTTTCAGCGACATTTTTTATTGATATGTAATGGGAAGTGAGATCAGATTCCTCTTCATCTGGTGTATTAAATTTAGTTGTATGACTCCGAATTTTGTATTTATATCTGTTAAATAGACAAAATAAAAAATGTGATTTGAATTAGTTTCATTCAAAGTTTAGTGAGCTTAAAGCATGGTTTTGTGTTTCTTTTAGGTGATTGATTACAAAACACAGCAGTCTAGGCTCTTCCCTTTGCTGGCTTCTGCATATGCTTTCAGATTTGTTGGTGAGTGGCTGGAATGGCTTTATACGGATGTGACGGAAAGATTGCAAGCTAACGATTTTTCAACATTGCCTGAGGCTCATGCATGCACTGCTGGATTGAAATCCTTGACTACAACTGCAACTGCTGTATGTTATTACTTCTGTATTTCTCTACTGATTGATCTTTAGACTTAGTCATTGAATTTAATTAATTATTAAACTACTTCATATAACACTTAAAATGTGGTTTCTGCTATGGTATCATCTGGGGAATTTTCTCCATCTTTATATGCTTTGCTGACCTATGCTGAGATTCCGTAATTGATACTGACAGATCCTCCTCCTTTTACTTTTCTCCATATGTTGAAACTCATTTTTCTTCCATTCTACGTTGTATGCCTTATACATTTCATTTATTGTTTGAAATGAGTTATTATTATGAAGACATTGATGGGTTTGACTGAACATCAATGCTAAAACCATTCAAATGAACTGTGTGCAGATCTTAAGTGCATTTGTATAAAGTTTTGAAAAAAAACGCTTTTATGATATAGTTTGTAAGAGCTTGTTGTTTCTCTAATTACATTTTTAGTTTATTTGAAAGCACTAAAATAATTCTACATCTTATCCAAACATAATTTCAGTAAAAACATATTTTTTAATTTAACAAGGTGTTTCTTTATATAAACACAAGCAAACAGGTCATTACAGTTATGACTGTTCACGCATTACAATCCTGCATCTGCTAGTTGTCAAATTCAAATAAAAACTAACACTACATAGCAGCTCGTTGAGGTTTATATATTTTGCAAGCTCAATTATACATCATATTCTGGCTTCGAATAAAAATGAGCTTAATATCCCTGAATTGCAGTACTGTAATATATTGTCATTAATGAATTATGTCATCTATGTGTGTGTGGGATCATTTACTGGATGAGTAATCCTTTCATTTAAATGGATGAAGTGTTTCTGTTGTTGTCGATGTGCTATTATCCTTATATCTTCACTATGTATGTAACACTGAACTTTTATGCTCCATTAAAGTTAAATTAACTTCAATTTGCAGGATGGAATTGAAGAATGTCGTAAACTATGTGGTGGTCATGGTTACCTTTGTAGCAGTGGTCTCCCTGAATTATTTGCTGTTTATGTTCCTGCCTGCACCTATGAAGGTGACAATACTGTGCTGCTTTTGCAGGTTTGTTAAATCTTAAATACTGTATTCTATCATTTTGTTAATCATAATTTAATTTAGTCTTTACTAAGTCCTTCCACAGCTGTTAAAAAGATTTAAGGTGCAGCACGACAACTAACCTTTTTTTTTTTTGAGAGCTAGGTTTTTGCTTGTGTTTGGCATGCATTCATACATTTTTAAAAACACCTCCATTTTGGGGCAAAGCCCTCATGTTTGTTGGTTTTGGATCCTTTAAAAAACGAAGTAATATTTTTTTTTTTCTTTTTTTTTTGTCTCAAACAAAAATTAAGATTTTGGGATTCCTAGCTTGTTAGAAAAATAAGAAAGTCCTAAAAGCATGAATTACTTGAAAATTGTGATTCTTAATTTTCCTGTCCAACTCTATGACTGTGTCTTAACTTCATGCTTAACATATGTCTACTCGTATCCTTTCTACATTTATGTGCTTCATATTACATCCCCATGCATTCTCCTTTTGAGGGTTTTCTTTAGGAATAATTAAGTTGGTTTGACAGCATCCAGAAAATTTGATGCAGGTGGCAAGGCATCTCATGAAGACTGTTTCTCAGCTGGGCACTGGAAATAAGCCCGTTGGTACTACAGCTTATATGACTCGACTGGAACAACTGATGCAATACCACTGTGATGTTAAAAAGGGTATAGTGAAAATGGAGATTATGCCTTCGCTAACCAGATTAGTTTCATGATATCAAATCAAATATGGTTTTAGTTATTATTACTAGTATTAACCATGCATGTGTCCTTTTTGGGTTGTAATTTATACTTGTCTTTATTCCCTGCAGCTGAGGATTGGCTGAAGCCTAATGTTGTGTTGCAAGCATTTGAAGTTAGGGCTGCTAGGATGTCTGTTACTTGTGCTCAAAATCTTAACAAGTTCTCTAATCCTGAAGAGGGTAAATTCTTCAATCGTCTTTTAACTTACAAGCTATATGAAATTGTTCTTGTGGCTGATTTGTTTTCTTGGTATGTGATGGTGGAGAGGAGAGTGGGGATGAGGAGTGGTTTGTGTTGACTGATCTATGTGATGCTTTTAGTAAGAAATCACATGATTACATACATGATACTGGTTTTATACCATGTTGGAAAAATAGATTGAATATGCAGTTTTATTAAAAATTGCACCTCTTTTATTTTTACAGGTGAATGTAAAAATTATATTGAGAATAGAAATGACACATTTTAAACTAACAAGTTATTTAAAGGCATAGATCATCTCAAGATGTAAATTGATTGTAACTGAATATTGATTATTTTTGTAATCTTTGCATCATGGTAGGATGTTATTTCGTAATTTGCTAATGGCTTTTCTTGAAAGCAGGTTTTCAAGAACTCGCAGCTGATTTGGTTGAGGCGGCTATTGCTCATTGCCAGCTAATTGTTGTTTCCAAGTGAGCTTCTTCCATGATTGCATCTCTAAATTTACAATTACATTGCATTTTCTTGGGAAAGAGTATGGGGTGTGGTGAATAGGAGCATCGGCGTGAAAGGGGTCCAAATAAAATAAACAACTTTTTCATTTTATAACAATAGAGTTCGTTACTGGAAACTACAATTTGCTTGAATATTCTACACTTAAGTTAATCAAACCCTGTTTTTCTTTTCAGATTTATTGAGAAGTTGCAGCAAGATATACCTGGAAAGGGAGTGAAACAGATATTACAAGTTCTATGCAGCGTTTATGCTTTGTTTCTACTTCATAAGCATCTGGGTGATTTCATATCCACTGGCTGCATTGACCCAAAACAAGGATCACTTGCCGGTGAGCAACTGAGAAACTTGTATTCACAGGTTTGTCCTCAACTATTCAATAGCATCTTGTGGTGCTCATGATTTAATCAATTATATGAAGACTTATTGATTATTTGCTTTATGGTTAGGTTCGTCCTAATGCAATTGCTCTTGTCGATGCATATAATTACACCGATCACTTCCTTGGTTCAATTCTTGGACGTTACGATGGAAATGTGTATCCCAAGTTGTACGAGGAGGCGTGGAAGGATCCTTTGAATGATTCAGTTGTTCCTGATGGCTTTAAAGAGTATATTCAACCAATGCTTAAGCAACAACTGCGTAATGCTAGACTCTAGGTATTTTCCCAACATGATGTTCTTCCCATCTAAGGAATAGACACTATTCTGATTTATAGGTGTCAATAAAGTTATATGGAACGATGAATAAAATTGGAAGTTCATTCATTTACATCGCTAGTGGGTGTATCTGGAACTGGTAAAACTCATTTATTTATTACATTAACGACACTTAATGTCCAATTTCGTGTCTGTCATTTTTCTTGCGTCGTGTGTATTTCTAGTTCCAGGTGTTATGTTTATAGTTGTGGGTTACGAATTTAGGAACGTTAGCTTATGTTCTTTAACGTGTGTATCCTAAATCCGTCATACATTGTTATTGTATGTATTATTTATTAGAACTAACTTTTCACATGATAAAAATATGGTATTAAATGATTCAACAATGGAATTAATTATAGAAGTTTGACACTACTCAACAAATGAGACTATTATAGGAGGTGATAGTGTACAATTAGTGGATACTTAATTACTAATTTTTCTTGCTTCTACATAAGCAACAAGGTTATTGTTTGTGCATACGTATACAATTTCTTTACTATAATTTCTTATAGTCCCACCAATTTATTTCCTTGTTCCAAAAAAGTCCATTTTTCCTGTGACAAAAAAAACACGTGGGATACTGAAGATGAAATAAAATGACTTTTTTTTTTTTTTGAAAGTGAAATAAAATGACCTCTAGCGGTTCGGATTAATATTTTTGGCTATTTTTTGGTTCTCCATTTTTAATATGGACGATTAATGAGGATAAAGACAGGAACATGGACTGAGTGACACACCTAATGTTTGGACGTAAACATCAATGAAGATACAAAGATATTTTTCTTTATGCATAAAAATACCACACCTTTAATTTGCACCGAAGTGTCAAAGTTACAACTTTTGTTGGATACTTTATTTGAATAACCTTCCAATCTTATGACATAATGACTAATGTTAGCTTTTTAGAAAAAATTCAAATTAACTATTTTTTTTTCAATTAACAACTAATTATTTTATTTTTAACTTGTTTCTAAATCATTTTATGCCTCAAAAAATGTATTTAATGCGAAAATCGTGAGGTTATTTTAATAACTTTGTTCTAAACAATAATATTTTTTTGTTTTTTTAATCTCTGTGAAAAGTTATTAAATCATAACATAACAATCATAACTTTAATTTACGATAAAATTAAATATTACAGCTTGTGGTTCGTATAAACTGTGAAAAGTGATTCTAGAACATAAATCTTTAAGATATGAGTGTACTGATAAAGAATCAAGACTAAGTGAACAATAATATATTTTAACGCTTAAATTAGCAAAGATCTTGGTTGAAAGTAAAATTGTGATAACCATGAGTTTAAAATCGGATTAGATTTGGGTCCAGCCTGTAAAACCTTTATTACAAATTTCATTTTTACGGAAAAAAAAAAATCAAATTTTTGCTGTTGTTGGTGTGCGAGGGTAATATGCAATGATTTTTGTTTGGTACAGAAAAATGCAAAAAAGAAAAAGCCAAAATTGCAACTATTTTTCTTTTAGAAGAAGAGGACCCATTTCTTAACGTGGAAAATATGCAAGTAGCTATTTGAAGGCACCTAAAAGCATTCACTCCAGAACTTCTCAATCCCAAATGGAAGAGAAGAAGAAAAACGAAGCCCGAGAGGCAAAGAAGAAGAAAAGGGAGAGTGATACGAAGCAACCAACGTATCGCGGTGTACGCATGCGCCACTGGGGAAAATGGGTTTCAGAAATAAGAGAGCCCAGAAAAAAGTCCAGAATCTGGCTCGGCACTTTTCCCACGCCAGAAATGGCGGCCCGAGCCCACGATGTGGCGGCTCTCACTATCAAAGGCACTTCCGCTTTCCTTAACTTCCCCGAACTAGCCTCACACCTTCCACGCCCGCCCACCACTTCCCCTAAGGATATCCAAGCCGCCGCCGCCGAAGCTGCTGCACTAAATTGCGAGGCCAAGGCCCAAGCCCAAACCCAAACCCATATGAGCTGCTCAATGTACTCCTTGTTAAACGATGGCGATGACGCGTTCTTGGACCTCCCTGATCTTTTAGTTGACTCAAGTCAGAGTGCAGGTGGGTTTCGTTACTCCGCGCCGTGGCTCGTTGCCGGAGCTGAACATCTCGACTCGGCTTTTCGGCTCGATGACCCTCCTTTTCCCTGGAACTCTTCACCTTAAAAATATGGAGTTCCATTTTTATTCAATTTTTAACCTTCTCTTATATATTTACTTGCATGTTCTTTTCATAATGTTTTACAACTTTTTCTACTAAAAATTAGTTAACCTCATGTAAATTCTTTTGATATATTTATAAATATTTTACAATTTATTTTATAATAATTAAAGATATAATTAAATTATAAGATGAAAATTTTGTCTTTCAAATTAATTTTATTCGATGTAACGAAATCGATGATCAGAAAAATTTAGTTACTTATCGATGACTAGAATCAGTAACCAAATTATTATTTTTTAGTCTAATAGCTGAAATAGTAACTGAATTTTCGGTCACATAAAATCGATTCATTATTTCGAGTCACTTTATTATTTAATTTATTTTTTTAATTAATCTATATTTAATTTATGTAATTATTTTTGTTTTTTCGTGGTAATTTTTTATTTTTTTTGCGTCGTAGGATCTGACCTACGTACGAAAATTTCATCTTCGCGCCCCAAATTTTCTTCATCTTCTTCGCGTAACCCAAATTTCATCTTTGAGCTTAACCTAGACCCTTCATTTGTCCATCCCCAAGCGAATTCCAAACTCAACCCCAGCCTCAACCTCGACGAACTCGACGAACTTGAGGCCCAACCCATCTCCGGCAGCATCGAACCCTAATCTGAAGCCAAACTCCAGTCGTCGTGCGGTCAAACCCAACGCAAACCCAGCTGACCTCGAACCCTAACCCAAACCTCAACCACCTTGAATCCAAGCGACCTGCAACTGTGGCGACAATTAAAACGATGTGCAGAAATTGTTTTAATCGATTGAAACGAGATTTAATCGATTAAAAGAGTTCTGATCGGTCATAATTGCATTCTGACCGATCATAATTGAAACCATATAATAGCGGTTTCACTTTGACCGCTATCTAAGTGAGCTTTTAAGAGCGGTTCCTGTGTAACTGCTATCTAAAATGTCTTTCGCTTGAGCGATAATCTTCTCGCTCGAGCGAAACGCCCCCTGCACAAAATTGGCATTCTCGGGTTGTATTTCGCTTGAGCGACTCTAATCTCGCTCGAGCGATGGTGCAACCGCTATTAGAAGTGCTCTTTTAAGAGCGGTTCAAGTGAAACCGCTATCATATACAACTAGATTTTTTATTCTAATCGATTAGATTTTTGAAATGATCGATCATATTTGATAATTTTTTCAAATAATTAAGTATAATCGATTAGTTTTCTAAATTATTGATTAGAATTGATTAGTTTTTCAAATAATAGATTAGAATTGATTAATTTCTGAAATATATACTAAAAAATTATAATTAAAACTATAAATTAGTTAAGAATATTGACTAATGTAAACATAAAGTAGAACATGGGAGAAGATGAGGATGATAATATAATCATAGAACTTACAAAAATGTAGAATTGAGAAGTTTGAATTACACTTTTAATAAATTTAAGATAATACTAGTTTTGATTTTTATTTTTAAATATTTATTTTAATTATTTCAAACAGAGAAACTATAATTTTAGTTTCTAGCTACTTGAATTTAAAGAATTAAATTTGTTATTATTTAATCTTTTAATTTTAGTATTAAAATTTTAAATTATATTTTTCTACTTTGAGAATGAACAATATAATTAAACTCAAAATTGACAATATTATAATACATTTTTGAACTCTTTTGTATTAATTTTTTTTCCTAATTTTTTATAAAGTTAATTTTAATATTTAAAAGTATTTAACATTTTGATATAATGAGCATGATATAATATAATGATAGAATTTACAAAAATGTAGAATTGAGAATTTTTAAATCTTTTTCTAATATTTATTTTTAAAAATATAATATTATTTTTAAAATTTAATATTTTTTTTTCAAATATATAAATATATAAAGATATAAATGTATAAGGATATAAATAAATATATAAATATATCAAAATATAAATATATAAATATAAGTTTCTTGTAAAACTTTTCAAGTTATTTTAACTGATAAAAATAAGTTTTAATCGATTAAAAGCAGCTGCAGAAATTGTTTTAATCGATTGAAACGGGATTTAATCGATTAAAGAGTTCTGATCGGTCATAATTGCATTCTGATCGATCATAATTGAAATCATATAATAGCGGTTTCACTTTAACCGCTATCTAAGTGAGCTTTTAAGAGCGGTTCCTGTGTAACCGCTATCTAAAATGTATTTCGCTTGAGCGATACTCTTCTCGCTCAAGCGAAACGCCCCCTGTACAAAATTGGCATTCTCGGGTTGTATTTTGCTTGAGCGACTATAATCTCGCTCGAGCGATGGTTCAACCGCTATTAGAATTGCTCTTTTAAGAGCGGTTCCAGTGAAACCACTATCATATACAACCAGATTTTTTATTCTAATCGATTAGATTTTTGAAATGATCGATCATATTTGATAATTTTTTCAAATAATTAAGTATAATCGATTAGTTTTCTAAATTATTGATTAGAATTGATTAGTTTTTCAAATAATAGATTAGAATTGATTAATTTCTGAAATATATACTAAAAAATTATAATTAAAACTATAAATTAGTTAAGAATATTGACTAATGTAAACATAAAGTAGAACATGGGAGGAGATGAGGATGATAATATAATCATAGAACTTACAAAAATGTAGAATTGAGAAGTTTGAATTACACTTTTAATAAATTTAAGATAATACTAGTTTTGATTTTTATTTTTAAATATTTATTTTAATTATTTCAAACAGAGAAACTATAATTTTAGTTTCTAGCTACTTGAATTTAAATAATTAAATTTATTATTATTTAATCTTTTAATTTTAGTATTAAAATTTTAAATTATATTTTTCTACTTTGAGAATGAACAATATAATTAAATTCAAAATTGACAATATTATAATACATTTTTGAACTCTTTTGCATTAATTTTTTTTCCTAATTTTTTATAAAGTTAATTTTAATATTTAAAAGTATTTAACATTTTTATATAATGAGCATGATATAATATAATGATAGAATTTACAAAAATGTAGAATTGAGAATTTTTAAATCTTTTTCTAATATTTATTTTTAAAAATATAATATTTTTTTTAAAATTTAATATTTTTTTTTCAAATATATAAATATATAAAGATATAAATGTATAAGGATATAAATAAATATATAAATATATCAAAATATAAATATATAAATATAAGTTTCTTGTAAAACTTTTCAAGTTATTTTAACTGATAAAAATAAGTTTTAATCTAATAAAACGCTGTGCAGAAATTGTTTTAATCGATTGAAACGGGATTTAATCGATTAAAAGAGTTCTCATCGGTCATAATTGCATTCTGATCGATCATAATTGAAACCATATAATAGCAGTTTCACTTTAACCGCTATCTAAGTGAGTTTTTAAGAGCGGTTCCTGTGTAACCGCTATCTAAAATGTATTTCGCTTGAGCGATACTCTTCTCGCTCAAGCGAAACGCCCCCTGCACAAAATTGGCATTCTCGGGTTGTAGTTCGCTTGAGCGACTATAATCTCGCTCGAGCGATGGTTCAACCGCTATTAGAAGTGCTCTTTTAAGAGCGGTTCCAGTGAAACCACTATCATATACAACCAGATTTTTTGATTCTGATCGATTAGATTTTTGAAATGATCGATCATATTTGATAATTTTTTCAAATAATTAAGTATAATCGATTAGTTTTCTAAATTATTGATTAGAATTGATTAGTTTTTCAAATAATAGATTAGAATTGATTAATTTCTGAAATATATACTAAAAAATTATAATTAAAACTATAAATTAGTTAAGAATATTGACTAATGTAAACATAAAGTAGAACATGGGAGAAGATGAGGATGATAATATAATCATAGAACTTACAAAAATGTAGAATTGAGAAGTTTGAATTACACTTTTAATAAATTTAAGATAATACTAGTTTTGATTTTTATTTTTAAATATTTATTTTAATTATTTCAAACAGAGAAACTATAATTTTAGTTTCTAGCTACTTGAATTTAAAGAATTAAATTTGTTATTATTTAATCTTTTAATTTTAGTATTAAAATTTTAAATTATATTTTTCTACTTTGAGAATGAACAATATAATTAAACTCAAAATTGACAATATTATAATACATTTTTGAACTCTTTTGTATTAATTTTTTTTTCCTAATTTTTTATAAAGTTAATTTTAATATTTAAAAGTATTTAACATTTTGATATAATGAGCATGATATAATATAATGATAGAATTTACAAAAATGTAGAATTGAGAATTTTTAAATCTTTTTCTAATATTTATTTTTAAAAATATAATATTATTTTTAAAATTTAATATTTTTTTTTCAAATATATAAATATATAAAGATATAAATGTATAAGGATATAAATAAATATATAAATATATCAAAATATAAATATATAAATATAAGTTTCTTGTAAAACTTTTCAAGTTATTTTAACTGATAAAAATAAGTTTTAATCGATTAAAACGTCATGCAGAAATTGTTTTAATCGATTGAAACGAGATTTAATCGATTAAAGAGTTCTGATCGGTCATAATTGCATTCTGATCGATCATAATTGAAATCATATAATAGCGGTTTCACTTTAACCGCTTATCTAAGTGAGCTTTTAAGAGCGGTTCCTGTGTAACCGCTTATCTAAAATGTATTTCGCTTGAGCGATACTCTTCTCGCTCAAGCGAAACGCCCCTGTACAAAATTGGCATTCTCGGGTTGTATTTCGCTTGAGCGACTATAATCTCGCTCGAGCGATGGTTCAACCGCTATTAGAATTGCTCTTTTAAGAGCGGTTCCAAGTGAAACCACTATCATATACAACCAGATTTTTTTATTCTGATCGATTAGATTTTTGAAATGATCGATCATATTTGATAATTTTTTCAAATAATTAAGTATAATCGATTAGTTTTCTAAATTATTGATTAGAATTGATTAGTTTTTCAAATAATAGATTAGAATTGATTAATTTCTGAAATATATACTAAAAAATTATAATTAAAACTATAAATTAGTTAAGAATATTGACTAATGTAAACATAAAGTAGAACATGGGAGGAGATGAGGATGATAATATAATCATAGAACTTACAAAAATGTAGAATTGAGAAGTTTGAATTACACTTTTAATAAATTTAAGATAATACTAGTTTTGATTTTTATTTTTAAATATTTATTTTAATTATTTCAAACAGAGAAACTATAATTTTAGTTTCTAGCTACTGAATTTAAATAATTAAATTTATTATTATTTAATCTTTTAATTTTAGTATTAAAATTTTAAATTATATTTTTCTACTTTGAGAATGAACAATATAATTAAATTCAAAATTGACAATATTATAATACATTTTTGAACTCTTTTGCATTAATTTTTTTTTCCTAATTTTTTATAAAGTTAATTTTAATATTTAAAAGTATTTAACATTTTTGATATAATGAGCATGATATAATATAATGATAGAATTTACAAAAATGTAGAATTGAGAATTTTTAAATCTTTTTCTAATATTTATTTTTAAAAATATAATATTATTTTTAAAATTTAATATTTTTTTTTCAAATATATAAATATATAAAGATATAAATGTATAAGGATATAAATAAATATATAAATATATCAAAATATAAATATATAAATATAAGTTTCTTGTAAAACTTTTCAAGTTATTTTAACTGATAAAAATAAGTTTTAATCGATTAAAACGCTTGCAGAAATTGTTTTAATCGATTGAAACGAGATTTAATCGATTAAAAGAGTTCTGATCGGTCATAATTGCATTCTGATCGATCATAATTGAAACCATATAATAGCGGTTTCACTTTAACCGCTATCTAAGTGAGTTTTTAAGAGCGGTTCCTGTGTAACCGCTATCTAAAATGTATTTCGCTTGAGCGATACTCTTCTCGCTCAAGCGAAACGCCCTGCACAAAATTGGCATTCTCGGGTTGTAGTTCGCTTGAGCGACTATAATCTCGCTCGAGCGATGGTTCAACCGCTATTAGAAGTGCTCTTTTAAGAGCTGGTTCAGATGAAACCACTATCATATACAACCAGATTTTTTGATTCTGATCGATTAGATTTTTGAAATGATCGATCATATTTGATAATTTTTTCAAATAATTAAGTATAATCGATTAGTTTTCTAAATTATTGATTAGAATTGATTAGTTTTTCAAATAATAGATTAGAATTGATTAATTTCTGAAATATATACTAAAAAATTATAATTAAAACTATAAATTAGTTAAGAATATTGACTAATGTAAACATAAAGTAGAACATGGGAGGAGATGAGGATGATAATATAATCATAGAACTTACAAAAATGTAGAATTGAGAAGTTTGAATTACACTTTTAATAAATTTAAGATAATACTAGTTTTGATTTTTATTTTTAAATATTTATTTTAATTATTTCAAACAGAGAAACTATAATTTTAGTTTCTAGCTACTAAATTTAAAGAATTAAATTTATTATTATTATTTAATCTTTTAATTTTAGTATTAAAATTTTAAATTATATTTTTCTACTTTGAGAATGAACAATATAATTAAATTCAAAATTGACAATATTATAATACATTTTTGAACTCTTTTGCATTAATTTTTTTCCTAATTTTTTATAAAGTTAATTTTAATATTTAAAAGTATTTAACATTTTGATATAATGAGCATGATATAATATAATGATAGAATTTACAAAAATGTAGAATTGAGAATTTTTAAATCTTTTTCTAATATTTATTTTTAAAAATATAATATTATTTTTAAAATTTAATATTTTTTTTTCAAATATATAAATATATAAAGATATAAATGTATAAGGATATAAATAAATATATAAATATATCAAAATATAAATATATAAATATAAGTTTCTTGTAAAACTTTTCAAGTTATTTTAAATGATAAAAATAAGTTTTAATCGATTAAAACGCTTGCATAGAATTGTTTTAATCGATTGAAACGAGATTTAATCGATTAAAGAGTTCTGATCGGTCATAATTGCATTCTGATCGATCATAATTGAAACCATATAATAGCGGTTTCACTTTAACCGCTATCTAAGTGAGCTTTTAAGAGCGGTTCCTGTGTAACCGCTATCTAAAATGTATTTTGCTTGAGCGATACTCTTCTCGCTCAAGCGAAACGCCCCCTGCACAAAATTGGCATTCTCGGGTTGTATTTCGCTTGAGCGACTATAATCTCGCTCGAGCGATGATGCAACCGCTATTAGAATATACAAATATATCAATAAATCAATATTATCCCCTCATATATTAATATACATTATTAGCATAATTTTAATTTAATTAAAAATTAGAATACAAATATACTATACTATACTAATATACCATTATATTATTTTCATTGTATATAAATTACAAAATTAATAATTTGTATACTATACTATACTAATATATTATTTGTATACTATACTAATAGTATAATATACTATATTATAATATTATTTGTATAGAAAACTAATATCTTTATATATAAATATGAAAACATATAAATATATGTAAAAATATGAAGATATAAATATATAAAAATATAAATACATGTAAAAATATAAAGATATAAATATATCAATATATAAATATATCAATATTTAAATATATATTTTTATTTATAGATTTTATATTTATATATTTATATGAATATACATTTATTTGTATATAAATAAAATTTATTTGTAAGTTATTAATAAAAGATCCTAGTAGCTCAATGGTTGGAGTTTCAGCTTCTAACTCTAAGGTACGGGTTCGAATCCTGACAATGACAACAAACCATCTAATAATAAGTTAAACTTCTAAAAAATATAATATAATTAACTGAATCGGTCACTATTTTAATTAGTAACCGATTTTGCACATTTAGTGACCGAATTTTCGGTTACTATTTAGTGTTTTTCTTGTATTGCGATAAACTATTTCATCTAGATGTCAAAAATGGGTGACTGTTTCGTTTTCACCTATCATTTTTTTAGTCTGTCAAAAAAAAATTGGAGTTTGTCATAATTAATACAAATTATATATATTTTATCAAATTATGGGTTGAAGCGATTTAATTATAAATATTTTTAAAATAATTTTTTAAAAATATATTTTTAATAATATAAGGAATTTTTAAATTTTAATAATATAATATAATATATAAAATATAATATTTTTAATTAAAAATTTTGACTAATTGACTCAATTCATCGAACTTAACTAAAAAATCACATTATTATTATTATATTAAATGCGACCTTAAGTTTCTAAATGTTTTTCTTATTAAAAACAGAAACTTCCCTCAAACATAATTTAGGTTTCCATCAAATATCAACATGAATTATTAAAATAAAACTAATTTTTAATTAAACTGAAAATAGTAAAAAAATCACATTTTTTTTCCCACTCACTGCTAGGTAATGGCTAGAGAGGCATGTAGTGAGTGTGCCACCAATTAATACCATCACATAGTTGTAGGATTTGCATACTTGTTTAACATTTAAGTTTTTATGGTTCGAATAAAAAATGAAATACGATTTCATATAGATTATAAAAGAACTTTTTCCAAACAATTCTGGTTAAAAAATAAATAAAAATTGAATACGTTTATAAAAAGTGTTGTATGGATGATTTCATGTTTGGTTCTTCGTTACATAATTATGATAATTAGAACCTTAAATACATTGAAAATTATTATTATGAAAACTAATTATCAGGTCAATCATCATGGTCTCGTTACCTATTTTTTATATATATTTTAAATTCTAATTATTATAAAAGAAATATGAAAAGATATTCCAATACTTAAATTAATAAAAATATGATATGGTAATAAAGTTTGTATGAATTATTAGACGTATATAATGAATCCTCTTATTGGTTTATAGTAAAAACAATTAAAAGATAGAAAGAGAGAATGAGATATAACTTAACGAAAAGGATTGTGTTGTGAGGGGACGTGGCATATTTGGGTGCATGGCGTTGTGTGAGGGTGTGAAGACTGAAATGAAAGAAATGGGTTGTAACAAGTCCTATATTGGGGAGAAGTGTCCTTATCAGGGAGGTGTTATAAGGTAGGAGGTTCTCTAATTTCTTGAGCTAGCTTTTGAGGGATGGTTCTCCTCTTAGTCTTATGGTTGTTTTAATGATGTTTTCATTGAGAGTCAGTCAACTCGAGAAGGGCTACCCACGGAGGGTTCTGACCGGTAAGAAGGCTGAGTAAAGTGCTAGTGAGTGAAGTGCCGGTGAGTAAAGTGTCGTGGAGTGCTCCTATCAAGGACGCTGGCTTTCGAACGGGATGGTATTGTAACAAGTCCCACATTGGTTTGGAACGGGGTGGTATTGTAACAAGTCCCACATTGGGGAGATCTCCTTACCAGGAAAGTCTTATAAGATAGGAGGTTCTCTAACCTCTTGAGCTAGCTTTTAAGGGATAGTTTCCCTTCCTGGTATTGGGTTTCATTTTATGTTAAGCGCCACAGTGTAGCCACGTAGCCTTGAACTTGGTCCTAATAGCTAGGTCATCCCAAACATGTCAACTCAACAGAAAAGACACTCCCATCACAATCAGAATCGTTCATTCTAGTTCCCTAACCAAATGTTCAATAAATGTGTATCATGCATTAACGTCACTTCATGATTGAGGGGTTTTGGTGACAAGTAAAAACTTATTATGCCTTTCACTTGAATCAAAACGATGAAAGACCACATATAAGATGTAATGTTTTGATCAGAGGCGTTACATGTCATTCGTTTTAATCTTGAAAGTTGCACCTTCTCATACTCATTACGTCTATAATAGCAAGAGAAATAGAGTAACATAAAAAGCTGAATAGAAATTAATAATTGAGGATGAAAGAGAGATAGAGAAAAGATGGTGATTGAGATATTGTTGTAGGGTTTTGGGGTGATACTGTGGAAGTTGATGGGTCTACGGGGGAAGTTACAATATTTGAAAGTGAGGGACAAATCAGGAAAAACAGCAAAATGAAAAAAAAAAAAATCTGAACCATCTACTTAAAATATAGATATATATTATTGGATATAAATAGTAGGTATAACCAATAAATATCCATTTTAAATAATGTGAAGAAAGTTATATTTAGAATAGAAATAAATACTTGGTTACATATTTTATATTTTATATTTGAGTGGTTTAAAAATAAAAAAATTGTTTAAAATTTTAAAAAAATTATTTATATAAATACTTTTAACTATCAAATTTTAAGTAATTTATTTACGAAAATTATAATAAAATATTTAATTTTATTTCTAACCATTCTTATTAAAAACTTACATTCAATATCTCTAAGTGAGTAAGGGAAATGAAATTGAATGGAGTGTGTTACTAATCAATTATTAAAATCAACATAAACTTTACAAGATTTCTTAACTTTAATTAATTTGAATCATAATATCACACTTTAGCAAAAAGAAAATACATTTACCTATCTGATATGATTTGATAAAATATTTTCACCCCATTGAACATAAAAATAATATCAACTTTTTTGTTTTTTCACTTGGGTTAGAGAAATTAACATTAATTCCTGTCTTTTTCTTTTAATTTATTAGAACGTTTTATAAAAATCAAAATTGTGAAAAATTAAAATTCTAAAATAGATGATGCCTTAAATCGTAATAATAAAAAAGAGGAGATGAAGAATAGACACATGAGAGTTAAAATCATGGTTTCATGCTGTTGGTGTTGGTAGGTGCAGTTGGTAGCTGTAACAGTGAGCACATACTTGCTTCTTGTTTTGATGGTGGCAGTTTACTGTGTTAGTCACTTTACTGTTGTCCATTTCAATCCTGTTGTCACATAGATTTTGCCACCACCAGAACACTAGAAGGTTTCCCTTCAACAACTTGTACCTGACTCAACATTTTCCTTCAGAACACTCTGTGGTAAACACATCCAATTAATGTATTGTTATATACATTAGATGGATATATAGGTCTATACCAGAAGACCCTGTTCTATCACTAGGATGGTTAGGGTTAGAAACCTTATTAATGGAGGCTTCATTAACATAAACAGGGTGTTATTTTTCTTGTAATAAAGAGGAAACATGGAGTTTGTAGCACTTTGTTTGGTGTATAATAGGCACAGTAGAGGCTATCTTTCTTATTTCGACGACTATGGTTTTCACCTGTTAACTGTTGATCCAGACCAGTATAGCTAGAGGGGTGCAAAAAGTAAAGGCAACAGTGCTAGGATCATCAACCATGCTAGAAAAAAAAAGAAAAAAAAAGGCAAAGATAAAATAACACCATAAGAAAAGTGATAAAAATGCTTTTAATAACATGCATATATTATAGAAAAATGATTAATTCTATTGATTGAAACTTTTATATATATATATATATATATATATATATATATATATATATATATATATATATATATATATATATATATATATATATATATATATATATATGGTGATGAAAAGAAAAACTAACAAATACTAACTAAAACTATAAATTTAGATAAACAAAGCGAATAAACTATTTCGGGTGGTAAAAATTGTACGGATTTAACCTTAATTTTATGTTTATATTTCAAATTTCAAGTGAGAATTAATACTCGAAAACTAAGACTAATTTTGAAATAATAGAAAAAGTTGTCACAAACCTAATACTCCCTCAATTTACATGATGTTAAAGATTTTTAATAATTTTTTAATTGATTATCATTTATTTCTTTCAACATAGTAACTATAATTTTATTATAATATTATTTTACTGATTTAAATTTTTTTATTGTTATTAGATACAAATAATTAGAACATTTTTTTTATGATTGCTTAGAGTTGAAAATTTTGTTTCTTTAAAGAATATTATTTTATTAGAGTCAATCGACATGATACACTTATTCCTTCAAGTTAAACTTTAATTTTTATTTAAGAAACAGTAAATCGAGAATTTAAAATTGTAAGAACCATTATATTGAAATAAAAAAAAAGTTCTTTTGAATATAAAATTGTAAGTTATTTCTATTGATAAATTGAGTATAATTTGCTTGATGATATATGATAGTATGTAATTCAATTTTTTATTTTTCTATGAAATAGCATATGTGACAAAAACTGGAGAAAGAATATAAGAACTTTATGGCAAGGAAGATTAACCATATGACGAAACAGCTCATTTTTTTTATTTTTTAAAATGTAATTAACAAAATGTTATTTTTAAAAGTCGAAAACAAACAAATTCCTAATATATATATATATATATATATATATATATATATATATATATATATATATTTGTACTACGAGTAATAAAAACATATGATTTTGTGTATACTGATAAAAAAAATTACAAAATACATATTAAGGTAAACATTAGTTATTTTTTCATTAACTTGACCAAAAAAAAAGAAAAAGGTTATTATTTTTGAAATGTCTTGAAGAGAGGAAAACTAGGGAAGAAGAATTGAAACGAGACCAGAACAGGGGATTGGAAGGCAATAGAACCTGCGAAGTACGGTTCCTTTTTAAACATAGAAAATTGTGTTCTTACTATTCAAAGGTTTGTTTAAAGCTGCTGTGATGCATGTTGCTGGATTCCCACTCCCTCATTATGGACAAAGCCACGAATTATTGTTATGTGAGACCAATAGATCTGAGAAAACATTCAACATATATTGACAATTTAGCCCACAAAACAAGACAGAAGAGAAGATCAAAGTATGGACGATGAGAAATTAAAATGTGTCCTCCTGTTTAGTCCACAAACATAAGAAAGAGAGAAAGAGAAACACAAACACATCATTCATTGGTTGTGACGACTATGGTTTTTCAAGTGGAGAATCAAAAGACATTATTGTACTTTTCCATTCTTGAACCGACAACAGTATTGAGTGGTGCCTCGTACTTGAAGAACGCTTTCTATCTCATTTTTTAAAACCCTGAATGAGTGACCAACAATGATGAGCCTATTGAACATTCAAGCCCTACTACAAGGCTATACAACTACAATCAATCGATAGCTGTTCTCTAAGCCACCATGTTGCACTCACCACGTGCTTATTCTCCCATAAATAATGCCATAACCAAACTCTTCCGTTACAACTGCATCTCCAGTTCATAGTTCAAGTGTCTCCCTCTCATACATGGCACCCCCCAAGAACGATGAATCAGCCAAGAAAACTAGCAACAGAGCATGGACCGCGGAGGAAGATCAAAAGCTAGCCCAATGCATTGAGATTCATGGTGCAAAGAGGTGGAAAACTGTTGCTATTAAATCAGGTTAATTATTTATCTATATATACATGCATACTATACTATATAAACTGCATGCATTGACTCCTCTTGACATAATGGTTTAACAGGTCTAAACAGATGTGGGAAAAGTTGCAGGTTGAGATGGTTAAACTATCTGAGACCCAATATCAAGAGGGGCAACATATCAGTGGAAGAAGAGGATTTGATCATTAGGCTTCACAAACTGCTGGGAAACAGGTTTTTGTCGTATTCAAAGTTAAGAATATTCAATATTTTATGTGGTTAAGTATGAGCATGCTTATGAATATTGCAATCCACGTTTTCTTGTGTCAAGGTGGTCATTGATAGCTAAGAGGCTTCCAGGACGAACAGACAATGAAATTAAGAACTACTGGAATACTTGTTTGTGCAAAAAGGTTAATCATCACACGAAGGTGAAACCAAAAATTTCAATGGCACAACCAACACAGTTGACTCAGAATACTGAGGAAAAAGTAGCAGTAGAGAATAAAGAAGTCACTGATGATGGGGACTCAGAAGTTAACTTTGATGTCAACGAATTCTTCAACTTCTCCATTGAAGGACCCTATGCGTTGGATTGGATGATCTAGCTGAGGAGTTGTTAACTCCTTGCGTATCTCTTAATTAATGAATTTGTGTGAGCTTTGCCTTGGATATTACTTGTTATGTGGTCATAAGTGGAGTCTAGAAATCCATGTGTGTGAGTTCCATTAAATAATTTGAACTTTCATCATTGTATTTAGTGGAACTTACATAATCTATATCTATATATATAAAATAAATTAAGTGTAACAATAATATGTGTTAATGAGAGTACCGAATAAAGTTTGATTGTAGTTTTTCCCCCTCCATATAATAGAATTATTTCTAAAAAATGCCTTGTCAAATGAGAACGACGATATATTCAGCATATCAATATTTGGTTAATTATTATTCATTAAAAAAGTGATGAACAATTATGATTTTTATTAAATATTTACTCTGGTTGCAAAAACAAAGATGTGCATAGTTAGTTTGTTTTGTTTAGACGTGTTCATCATTGATTTTAAAAAAATAATAATAATGACGTGTTCGTCGTTGATTGAAAAAAAAAATTACACTAAGAATGTTAAATATATTTAAAGGAGTATCATGCATGTTCCTTAATTAGAAATTAGTAGGAAAAATTTAATAAGTTAAGTGTAACGAAATTAAAACAAAATAATAGAAGGACATTTTTATTTTCACTTCTAAATTAACGAAATAATATTAGCTAAAATTTTTATTTTTTATTTTTTATGAAATAGTATACTTAGCTGGGACTAATAAACTTACTATTAGCTGGTTTAGTATTTTTATTTTATTTTTTCAAAAAGCTCAAAACGTTATTCAAATTTTCACTATTTCATTCTTTACTTTACTGAGATGAATATCATAGTGATATACAACTTGTATGTATATTATACACACAATCGTTGCGGACAAACTTGTCCTCTCCTTTTATTTATATTATATTATATTATATATATATATATATATATATATATATATATATATAAATAAAAGACTTAATATAATTTTAGTCCGTATATATAACTAATTCATGAATATGTCATTTTTTACTCTGTTAAAAATCAAATTGTAAATTTAGATTTCTAATTATAATTAGATTTTTACAATGACTAAAATTACACATTCATGAACCAAAATTAAACTTAAGTGAAACAATTGTATAAAGAAAAAAATAAGCAAATCAATTTATGACAGTAAAATAAGATACATATACATGATTTTCATTTATTTTAAATAATTTTTATCTTTTAAGTTAATTTTAGGATACATTGTCAAGAGCCTATCCAATACTTTTTTTCTTTTGATATACGCTATTATTCTCAAGTAATTCATAATTGACTTTATTTTAATAGATTTAAAAAAAATAAAAAACTCAATATTTCTGTTATTATTTCTCCTATTTTATTTATTTGTTATAAGTTACTTAATGAAATAATTATATAAAAAAACAACAACTTACTGAATAAAAGATTATTTAGGACATTTTCAAAATAAATTCTTAATAAAAATTGTTTAGAAATAAAAATTAACATTTTATTATAGATCTTATAAATAAATTATTTAATAATTTTCTTTTAAATTAAAATAATTTATAAGTAGATCCGTAATTAAATATTTATTTATTTTTAAACCTTGATAATAATTATCATTAAAGATGATTTAAAATAATTAAGATTTTATTTAAGTAAGTGACCAAAGTACCATTAGTAAGATTCAATGAAATAGATAACTATTGGGAAAATGATATTGTGACAAGAAGAAGATGAATGTTTGAGTTTAAAGAAAAAACAACAACAAAAAAAAGGTTTAATGGAAAAGAATAGTTAGATTAGAGAATGTTTGGGTTTAAGGTTAGAAGAAGAGACGAAGAAGTGGATAGTTATAAAATATTGGATCAAGATACATTTTTTTCAACCTAAGTAATTGAGATTTTATTTTATTGTATTTCATTTGTTTTACACGTGTATAATTAGTTAGCTTGAAAATGATGTGTTACATCAGAAGGTACATGCTAAAGCAAAATATGTAGAAACAATAAGAAACATGGAAAAGAAATGGCATAATGTATTATATGAATATGAAAAGCTACAAAACCAAATTCAATCAACTTTTTGACTCATTCCATCCTTCTTTCTAAAGCTTTTCGACATGCCATCTGATTATTTTCCTTTCCAGGTTGTCTGGATTTAGCCATGAAATCAGAGGGGATGATTTATTTTAAAAGTCTCATTTTTTAGATTTTAAAGAAATACCAATTTCATTTTGTTCTTTTTTTGTCCCTAGTATGTCATGAAAGGTAATTATGCCTTAATTTTTATAAAATATTACTTTTTTATTTGTTAATTATTTTAATAGTAAATAATTTAATACAAATATTAAAATAATAAATAAATTGATCTAAAATTAATAAAATAACATTTTCATCAATTCAATTAATCCTATTCTTGGACAATTTTTCATAATTTCTCTTCATTTCTCATTTTCTTTCTCTCACCTAAATAATCTAATTTTTCACTTTCTTTCCCTACTTTTTCATTCTATCAAATCTAGTTAATCCAAACACAAACTTATTAAACTCAAATTAAAACTAATTTTTCATCTTATTTTATAGTACTTTTTACAACTTGTCTTATCATCCAAAATTATTGAACAAATATATATATCCTTAGTTTTAGTCTTTTGAAGAGTTTTTGAGATAATTATATTATTTGAATATGTAACTCAAAAATCAAAGGAATAATTATTTGTTTTCCGAATTTTGACACATTTTCCCTTGGACCAAGAGAGTAAGCATGTGAAGAAGAGTTGCAGGTACATTTTGAGTCTTTGGGTTGGAGGATTGCTTCGTTTACTTTGTGTTATTTGTGAGTGAATACGAAGAAGAAGAGAACACACCTTCTGGAAACTTAAATTTCACAAACTTGATTCACATTTACCATCTTTCTGTCTAATCCGTTAGTAACGAGAGTTATGAAGGAAAACAAAAAACAATAATCTCTACGACGATGTGAGAGATACATTTAAATTTAACATCAATTAGAAATCTAATAATTGTATAATATATAAATAAGATATAAATCTAATTTTATTAAATTGATTTTATAAAATTGAGTATGTATTTTTTTATTTTTAATATGATAAGTATTTCTGTAATTTTATATTATTTTAATAAGGTTTTTGAATTTTTCGATAAAATTAATGTCTGAAGATTCTCATAAATAAAAATTGAATCTATAAAAGAATATAATATATATTCAATTTCCTTTTTTTATTATTATAAATAATTATTTATGTTTAAAAAACTAAAAATACAAATATAAGTGTTTTATAATCAAGGTCTTGTCATTTCAGGGTTTGGAATTAATTTATTAAAATTTCATTTTAATATATTGTTTTACATAGTACACTTGGGTATTACTTTCATCATAAAAATTTATAATTTTAAAATTTAAGGATTAATATAAATTGGAAAAAATACATTATAGATGTAGAATTATATAATTTTTACAACACTTGCTATAGTATTAAAATTAAATTTTAATGAGTAATAGATATTAAATAAAATAGAAAACTCTAAAGAGAATTGAAATAAGTGATTTTTCACACACAAATAATGAATGACCAAGACATGTACCTCTCTGGGTATTTGTTTCACTCTCTCAAAGGAATTTTTTTTAAATAATACATTATTTTAAACTAAGATAAATTTTTTTAAATTACTATTCCCACTAAATAAAATTTATTTTGATGAATGGCTTCGCTTTAACTCATTATAATTTAATCTTTGATTATTTAATTTATCAGTTTCTTAATAAATCATATTTCTCTCATTTCAGACATTAACACGCTAAAGATTTACTTATGTTTTTTTTTCTGTAATTTTAAATCATTTTTTTAGTTACTCGAATTTAAATTCATTAAAACATGATTTGAGTTCCTAAATTTAATCTCTTAAAAACTAATTTTTCAAAATATTATTTTATTTTCTTAAATTTATGTTTTAGAAATTCGAAGTTGCATTTTTTTTCAAATTTTAAAAGATTAAAATATTTTTCTTTTAAATTAGAGATCAAAATCATAATCTTATGCTAAAATTTTGAAACATAATAAAAAAATTATGAGTACAAAACACTGTGGTTCATTATACATGAATATATTTTCTCATTGAGGTTTTAGTTTGTAAGTTATAAAAAAAAACCAATACATGTATTGAACAGAACTCTCAATGCAAAAGAAATAGTTTTTTTTTTAACAAAAAAAACAGGTGATTTGATTTTATTCTCAATCAAGCTTTTGTTTTTTATGCAATGTCTTTAATTTTTCAAAATTTAAACCAATGTTGTTGTGATGATGTAAAATGAATGAAAAGACAATATCCAACTAGAAAGATTTTTGCTTGCTCCAGGTACATTCTGTCGCGTGCTGAATTTAACTTTCATTTTTTCTTTACAAAAACCTTTTGTTTAATTTTTTTTTTTTAAGGAATAGAAGATCAAGACGCTGTGTTTGTGATCTAGGGTCTTGTTCCTCTGCAGCTCTCTGTGGCAGTGACGTGATGCAAGATGCTGCACCAATAAACATTCATCCAAAAGCTTCTGTCACAGATGCTTGTAGCTACACTACTCATCATTTTAAATTTGATTCACTCTTATACTTTTGAAACACATGATATAAATCATGGGTTTCTGAGGGAAACTTGTGTTGTCACCACCCTTGGATGAAAATTCCAAAATTAAACTCTGGATTGATGCAGAAACTGCACCATGACAGAAGAGTCCCTAGTTTTATCATGTTAATAAAGTTTACATGTTGTAATAATGTCTTTTTTGCTACTTCTTGTCTTTTGAATTAATTCAAATCCAAATCATTAATAATATCCTTAAGTGATATCCATTTTCCATTTTTAAGCCAAGTTTTCAAGTGATATATATCCTTAAGTGATAAGTCAACATAAAATTATTTCTGACTAACTCATTAATAATAAATGAGTATAAAAAATTATTTAAATTATAAATACTTATTAAAATTGAATTTGTTATAAACAATTTTGAGTATTTGTATCATCTATTGTAAAACTATTTTAATTGAATTTTTTTACCATTTAAAACAAATATGATTCATATAAATTAAACCTTTTGTTTCCTTACATAACTTACTAATACTAAATCAGTATTTTAAAAGTCTATAATATTATTATATTAAACACATGCATTCTTGTATTTGTACCTCGCATTTTTTTATCCTATCATTTTATTTTAATATATATTAAATTTAATTATATATATAAAATACCCGTAATATTATTTATTAATAAAATAAAAATTTAATTAAATAATATTTTATTTTATAGCATATTTGAATTATATGAAAACAAATATAGAAAATTATGAGCGGTTATCAATTTTAATAAATTATAATGCAGAAAAAGTTATATAGTTTTTTTTAGTGAATAAGTATGTTATTATTAATTTGTGTTTTATTAAATAATTAAATTTATTTATTTAATAAAAAATAAATTATTCATATACTAATATATATATATATATATATATATATATATATATATTCACATCTATTATGTACACAATTGATTTAAACTAATCATATAAAATAGATAAAGTATCATGATATTTATCTTTTAAATTATTGTTTTAAAAAAAATCATAACGAATCACAGTGCACATAATAACTTGAATCTTCATTTTCAATATATTTACACAATATTTCAATTGAGAGTACATATAAATTATACTTTTTATTTACATAACTATCTTTACTTTTAATATATTGTATTTAAAATAAGGATTTTGTTGTGTATATATAAAAAAAAACGATCTGGACCACTCATAAAAATAGGAGGTTTTGAACCAAACTCTAATGAAGTTTAATCGGCACTGTAGGCCAGGCCCAAAAAGTAAAAAAAAGAAAAGAAGAAGCCCAACTGTGAAAATGGAGGCCCATACTAGCAGTGGTGCTTCTATAAAGTATTTGAACTCAGTCTGAAACCCTAGGTTTCAGTTGGGGCGGGTGAGGTAGAACCCTTCCACTGTGGTGACTGCGCGATGGGTATGTTCTTTGTCTTGTCTCCTTTGCCATTAGGATTAAATTTTGTTTTCGTTTTCAATTATCTTATGGTTAGATCTGATGCCGGAATGCGAATGATTATTTTGTTCAGTAGCAATGATTAGCTAACCTGTCCTTCATTGTTTCGCCAGAGATTCCTGAAGAGGGTTTAGGGTTTTAGTGCAAAGCTGAAATAAGAGAAAGACCATACCAGCGCGGTTGTTTGTAATTGTCTCCCAGTGTTAATGATTCTTTCATTCTAATATTGCTGTTGGTTGCAATTAAGGATTAGTCCTGCAACGTGCACTTTTGTTTAGCCCGAAATCGTGTGTGTGTGTGTGTTTTAAATGTTTAATGTCTGTTGTGATGTTTGATACTTGGAAGTGTCATTTTTCCTGACAAAACATGTTTAGTCGGAGTGTAGGAACTGAAAAACACACACACGCACACATACACACACACACACATATATATATATATATAGGTATATGCTGTATGATTTTTTGAAGTTGATAGTTAGATCCAATGCAGTTGATCTTTTGGAGAGGGCGTTAATTGTTTTAACAAGATGGTTGTATCTGTTGCATGTTTGATTTCGGTAGTGTAAACCTATTTGTGATCTCACTTACACCAACCAGATGGTAAATCTTGTACAGTTTTGAGGTTTGTCATTAAATTAGTTTTAACTACACCTTAGTGTCAATTTAAAATCAAGTTATATTTTATATATATATATATATATATATATATATATATTCATATTTTATAGGCTTTTTATCACTTATAATAGATGTGGACGTGATAATTCTTAATCATCAGTTGGGACTAATTGATATATATCTGTTTTTTTATTCTGATAAAATCACGTGGTGTCTTTGTTGGAAGTGTTGTTGATAAAATATATTTTTGTTGATGTGATTGACAATAGGTGCCTACAAGTATGTTTCAGAGCTATGGCGCAAGAAGCAATCTGATGTCATGCGCTTTTTGCAGCGGGTGAGGTGCTGGGAGTACAGGCAGCAGCCTTCCATTGTTCGTTTGACAAGGCCAACCCGCCCTGACAAGGCTCGTCGCTTGGGCTATAAGGCTAAGCAGGTGACAATTTACGTCTTTCTTTTCATAATTTTATTATGTTGATTACTAAAGTACTTGCAGTGCCTCTTTATTTCAATCAAATGTATACTAATGCATTAATTGTATTACTTCATTTACTTATTTCATTCACATAAGCCCACTTGGTAAATGCATTAATATATTACTTAGTAGTTTGAGTATTGCATTATGGTGCCCAGTGTGTTTGTCATTGTATGTATAGCTATTTGTTTCGGGGTTGATTGTGATTATGACACTGCAGGGTTATGTGGTGTACCGTGTTCGTGTACGAAGGGGTGGCCGAAAGAGACCAGTTCCCAAAGGTATTGTTTATGGGAAGCCAACAAACCAGGGTGTTACTCAATTGAAATTCCAGCGTAGCAAGAGGTCAGTTGCTGAGGAGCGAGCTGGACGGAAGCTGGGTGGACTTAGGGTCCTCAACTCTTACTGGGTGAATGAGGTATGTTATGTACTTGTCGAAATTGAAATTTGGTTATCACCTGTTGGTTTTGGTGAAATCCCACTGTTGTGTGTTTCAGGACTCGACTTATAAGTACTTTGAGGTAATTCTGGTTGATGTTGCTCATGCTGCTGTTAGAAATGATCCCAGAATTAATTGGCTCTGCAATCCAGTGCATAAGCACAGGGAGCTGCGTGGGCTCACCTCTGCCGGGAAAAGCAACAGGGGTTTACGTGGCAGAGGACATCTGTACCACAAAGCTCGTCCATCCCGCAGGGCAACCTGGAAAAGGAACAATACCCTTTCACTTCGCCGCTACCGCTAAATTTTATGCTGTTATCTTACCTTTGCTTCTATTTACTATTTTGGGGACGTACCATTTGTTTGATGTTTTGATTTTGGATCTAGTTTTGAACGCTTCAATATATCTTTTTCTATAAATGATGACTACTTTTCTGTGTTTAAATTTATAGTTTATTGTTTATATTAGTTATCTACCCTGCTTCTTGAAATTGAGTGGTGGGGGCAGCGATTTTCTATCGCACCTTTATTTATAAATTTAATGTGTTTTTATGAATACAATTTTTTTGTAACCCTCTTTCATCTGTCAATTTAATTTAACCATTCGTTCGGAATCAACCCTTATAATTATAATGGGATCGTATAAAATAAATGGTTTTATGAATTAAATTACTTGAATATTGAGTATTAATAGAGATTTGTTAGAAGCTATTAATTTGCTAGATGATTGTCTAGACTCAGTTATTAAATTTAATTTTATCCGAGTTTAAATTTGTTTATTTCTTTATTGGTAAAATGTAATTTTTGTTATAAGTACGGCATTAAAAGTAAATTATTGGATGTAATATCTATATGTATATACATTAATGTTAATTTCTACCAAAAATATTTATTTTTTATTGAATAATAGTTAGTAACTGTTAAGATTTATAAAATTATTAAGTTTGTAGATTATATTTTCAGAAACTAAAATCATTTTTTACTGGTATTATATTATTTAATTTAAATGTATTACTTGGAACTCAAATGGTAGACCTTTTATATTAAAAATATGTATAATATAACCCTTCTTTACTCGATCCACTATTTCTAGAAAAAAAATTCACCAATGTAAGTTGTGTTATGCGTATACACAGAAGATGACAATTTATTGAAAAATAACTCCCGTTCGACTTCAATGGTTGGTGCAGCTTTCTTTAAGATTACGCAAAGCTTGCCGAATCGTATCTTCGTCTTGGTTGCAATATTTCAGGCATAGCAAGCGTTGTGCAGCATGGTATGTCCTCTGGATTGAATAGTGCTGTATACAGTTAGCTTCCATTCTCTTCCCTTCCTAATGACACCAACAAGTCAACACACAAGATGTCAGTACTAGTTTGTAATATGAATCAAATGCATCAAACGAACACTAACGACACGAGATTAATTTATGGTTGACAGTTTAATAAAAATTCAGCGTGCTAATCACCCCGTACGCGTTACTTAGGATAGGAATGGCTTATTTCAGTGTGGTTGGCGAAATTTTACATGCGTTCATGAAAGAATTTCGATATAAATGCATTATGAAACTACTCAAAATTAAAACCCCTTCAAAATCTAAGCATTTCGACTGTCTGCCGACGCCTGCAATATCAAATTCAAAACAATGGAGTAAGATTTGAAATTTCACCTAGAGTATTTCTAATTTTAGGAATGAATCTGCATTAGGTTCTCAGTATAAGATTATCAAAATTAATATTAGCGCCCAATTTTGACAAGTTGTGTGGACACCTTTTCTGAAATCCTAGATGTGATCATTCTGGCAGTCTCAATAACCGAACTTGGTAATCCTGCCACTTCTGCTAATAGAAGGCCATAATGGGGGATACGTGTCGTTCCTTCCTTGAGTTGAAACTAAATAAAGCAGAATTTCAGCTCGGAGATAGTTATCCCAACGCAAGAAAAAAAAAATGTAGACATACCACCTTGAAGTCCAAGTGGTTGTTCTTTAAGTCGACATGAAAGTGAAGAATTTTCACGTTGGGATACAACGTTACTAACTCCGATATGTTTTCCATATGAGTGGCAAATATGGTATACCTGAAGAAGGATAAGGGAAAAGATATGGCTCAGGGAAAAGAAAGATCATTAGTTCAATTACAACAATATGTTCCATTGATGGTTGATGAAAACTCTACTACCAGCTTTGAGCTTTCCATCAATAAACAATTCAACACCAAGTCATTATTAGAAGAAATTTACTTTCCACTTTTATTTTATTAGTTAGCAGAAATCCATGCAACTTCTATTTTTCATCACCTGAAACCGATGCAACTATGAACATGTTAATTTCAGGTGTTTTTTAAGAAAAATAATTTGTTTGCAAAAGCGTGTGTTTCAAACGATAATTAAAGTTTATTAAAAATAACTTCTCAAAGAAAGCTGGGTTTTAAATCGGCAAACTTGCTCCTCCCTTTGAACTAAACTATAGTTTTTTTTTATTAATGTTAGATGAATTTAAATATAAGCAAAATTTAGCATTCAATGCTATTAAATGTTATCCTAATCTCCTATTAAAATAATTACGTGTAGTATAAAAAATATAGTTCTATATTTTATATAAAATTAAATGAACTTAACAAAAATTTCTATTCAACATGAAATAAAGTGTTTTATATATATAGGTCCGACAATAACAATTTCTACCAAACTTTCTTCGTTTTTAGTTTCATACACACACACACACATATATATATATATATATATATATTTTTTTTTTAATTTTATATAAAAATTAATTGCTTCATTGCATTCCAATAAAATAAACGATCTTAAATTATAACAAAAAAATAATTCTAATTATATTCATATATAACATAATAATTAGTATGCGTAACTTTTAATCAAATTATATACCAAAAATTTTAGTGGTGGGTGAAAGTTTAAATATAAGATATATTATTTTGCAAGATCTCATACCAAAGGTTGTACAGATTTTCAGCAAAGAAAATAGGTTTGTTTTATAAAAAATGTTAAGATTTACACAATTTTTGAATTATTTTTTAAATTCTCTTTCATTATTAATTATATATTTTAAAAAAATACTTAATTATGAAATGTATATTGGGACCTATAAAAGGTATTTAAGATTTTAAATTGAAATCTCCTAAAAAGATAAATGGAATGAGATACCGTGAGATCTTCTTACAGGTGCGACGAAAAAGCCCAAAAAGGAATAACCGAACATCTAAAAAATGCATACTGATAATTGAAATTGAAAAAAAAAAAAATTACGCTTTAAGTGACAAAAGATGTTCGCAGCAACTCCACGCCATTGCAAATCCATCCGTGGACGAAGTAGCCCTTCCAAGTTCATCCATAACAATCAGACTCCTGCGTCCATCAAAACATTTGTACAAAAAAATAAACCTTTGTGTGTATCTAGGGTGAAACAGATCAAAAGGTGCAGCATCACCTTCGCGTGACATTCTGCATGATAAAAGCTGTTTCTTTCATCTCTGTCATGAACTATACACATCCAGATAACTTCATCCATAATTCTAAGCCACATGATCAGGATCAAATTGTTTCATAATGCAGGTGTTTAGAAATTGTACCGTGCTAGAGTTGGATTCAAGATTATCAACAGCACCCATCCTCGTAAACATACGATCAACTACCCTGAGAGTTGAGAAACGAGCAGGGACATAACACCCTACTTGAGCAAGAATAACTATGAGACACACTTGTTGAAGGTATGTACTCTTTCCACTCCTGGGGGAAGGGAATGTAGAAAATAAATCTCAAAATTTGATATTCTTCATGTAAGCATATCCATCCAAAAAGAAAGTAATTTTTGCTCTAGTTAATCAATAATTCACTTCTAAACTATATGTGCGAAAGACGTCATGACTAATATGATGCCAGCTACTTACGACATTGTTTGAAGGAAAATACACTGGGCATGCACATGAGTCTAGTTTAAGCTTCTATAGTTCATCAGAATTTTCAAAGTGACAAGCTCATATCAAAGGCATTATGTAAAATTGTTTGAATCCTTTTTGCTTTTGGCTCATCATTTGAGATTTACATTTGCTCATCACTAGTATGTCCATAAATGTTCCCTCATTCTTGCTAGAAGCATTTGGTCATGATTCATGAATAGGTCATTTCTATGTAGCAAAGCACATAGGAATCTTCCTTTATTTAACTGTACACCTTAGACATGTAATAAAAATTTCTTACATATTGGGGCCCATTACAATCACCATATTTGAGGCTTCCGACAGAAATATATCATTGGCCTGAAATGCAAAAGATTAATTACTACCAAAAGAAGTACACATCCTTCCAGGTGAGAAAAGTGTGGTCCTGTGGGGGTAAATTATAACGACTATTGGATATACTCATTACATACAACAAAGTCGTTGTGTATGCACTCCAGGATTGGGTGTCTACCAGAATCAATTGCCAATGGCCCATTCTCTATTAAATAAAAAAATATATATCAATAACGAGTTTTCTTCATTGATGAACAAAAAAGTTACAGAAATTATCAAGTTTCTTACCTGTAAATTCTGGCCTTGTATATCTATCAACAGGCTTAGTTGATATCATATGAGCAAATGAATTGACAATCATATCCAGCAAGCACAAGACTTCAGCTAGCAGTGTCAGCACAGAGACATTCTCACGAATATCATCCATAAGTTCTGTAATTATTTTTTCTATTACAATATATATGAATGAAATACTTGAAATGATATAGCGCAAGTTCAAGGAACTAAATAGATAGGATATTTATCTAGATATCAATTTGTTGTAATTAATTTTATAAAACTTCAACAAAAGACAAAATCCAATCCAATTGAATAACCATAGTTACATATCAAACTAGATCAATTTAATCATGCAAGGTTGCATTAAAATTGTAGTTTTACCAACAAATAATAGTGCAAATGTTTATATAATTTTACATACTTCCAGAAAATTGCTCCTCCTCTCTTCTAAAAATTCAACCGTGCATCGATGGGTTTACACTCTTGTTTTACCAAACTAAATACATTAATGTTGAAAAAATTTACTTCACACACTATGGGAAAAAAAAAGCAAGTAAAAAAGGGAATGGAGAGAAGAAAGCAAATATGCTGAATAGAATTTTATTATTTTCGTGTGCACATGTTTTTTTTATTGGAAACATTGCCAGTTCAGACAACCAATATTCCTTTTATTATGTCAATTTTCAATCTAAAACACTTAAAGCAAACACTAGAGCTAAATCCATAATATAATCCTTTCCAGGAAAATAACTAGTTAAATAAATATATGATGAGACTGTTTTTATGATATTAATTGCGACATGCATATTATATATGATAGAACTGGTTATATGTCCGTTCTCTTATAAAATACTGACAGCAAATACCGCTAACCCATAATGTAGTACCTTCCATGAGATAAGATCTTCTTAACGGAGACATGCATCAGTTTTACGATAGGACTCTGGTTTTGATAACTTGAGTCTCATATTACTTCTCACAATAATCTACATGATATTTCCTGTTTAAATCTAATGAAAAAATATACGCTATTTTCAGAGTTTGTTGCTGAAATGCAATGCAACTACCACAATTTTCCAACTAGTGAAATAATATTTTAGTAGTTTCCTTTCTTGTCACTTGCCAAAGTCAACAAGTTGTTTCATACACGCAGTCATACACAAATAAACAAAGAGAAAACATGCCAAGTCTGTGAAAATTTGTACTGCCAAATGCAGTGCGTCAAGTACACTACCTTCCAGACAAACCTCTGTTCTTGTATAGCATTCTGCGGCTGCAGATTTATTCCTAGCATTCAACTGAGATTTTCGTTAAAATAAATGAAAAACGGAGATTTTCAAGAGCCTAAACAAGCTTCTGAACAAAGTAACCTCTTATAGTGTGGTATCATATCAAACAAATGGAACAGCATTTTATGTCATACTTTTAGCAAGAAGCTTGAATAATGTTTGTCATTTTGGGGAATCAAAAACTATTTAGGGCCAACCCAAAAACATGAAGATAACTGCCTAATTGAAAATCCAAATGCCTAATCAAAGGATAACTTACAAGATTCCTTAGCATATAAGCCGTCTCATATAATAAAAGAATCTCTATAAACTAGTAGGAGGCAGACGGAACAGAAACGGATTCTCATGCAAAATTTTACATGATTTAATTTTGTCATGTGAAAAACTTGTGAATTCCCCTTTCTTCATTGACATTCATAAATTTTGATAGGGCCTCCACCTATTCAATATTTATGAAGGGAGAGAGATACACAAACTTTTCACATGACTTGTCACGAGAAAATCCATTCTTGATCAGAGTAATCATTTTCTTCTAGGGATGACAGAGTTAGCCTGACCATGATCTCATTAAAATTAATGCACACACAGTAAAGCCTTTATATAAGTAATACAGTATAATAGTCAACAGGCACAATTTGTCAATTTCAGTTCATGTATATAATTTATCAAGTTAATCGATATAGTAAGGTGAATAGAATTCTTATGTTCATGAAATCCAGATGATCAAACTACTCACAGATGCTAGTTCCAAAGTCGAGCAATGAATATTATTTCCATGTTTAACAACCTAATATAAGCCAAAAGAACAGTAGGCTCAGGGAATACAGAACTTTTAAAAGAATATTCTTAAAAAATAGCAACAAAAAAAATCCAATCCCTAACCTGAATGAACTTGCTTGGAAGCTTTCCTTGAATATTCTTCTGTGGTATTACAAAGTGGAATCCTTGCCTGTTTTTAAAGGTAAGCTTTAAATTGGGCAACTTAAAATCCTCTCGATAATTGTTTGCAAGATTGTGGATGGCTGTGAGAGTAACACCAATTTCTTTGAGAAAACATGCTGCATTCGAGAAAGACTATACGGTTGACAATAAAGAAAACTCATGTAACCAGATTATAAAACCTTCACTTGTTTCACAAAATGATCTTCGTGAAATATCCAAGAGACCATCAATTCCAGCCTTAACAGCAAAGCATTGTTGGGTGCAGGCAACAAAAGGAACACGTGCATGAAGTACATCTTCATCAATAACCTCCCCTATCCTGTAACAAAAATGACTATTTAATGCATGATCTCTTCTCTGGTTGGAATTAAATACAATTACAAGTATATGACATACAATTTTTTCTTTAATCAATCAGAAATTACTTGGCAAATATTTTTGCCGATGGTATGTGATCATACAGAGTATAAAGTATAATGGGTGGTTGTACACAAACATTTTTATCCTATGATTAGAAATGACTAATTGTGCAATGGATAAATATAATGAATTAAGACGGAGCATTTTGTATTAATAAAAATATATGACAAAGGAAGCAAATATAATGTTTCATTATTTGATTGCATATTATTTTACTCCAAAAATTCTGGTCAATTATTTTCATCATTATAAATTGAGAATATACAAACTCAACTACTAAATGAATTTACAAACAACATTCATCATCTAACAGGAAGCCGTCGTACACACTCATACAGAATAAAATCTCAGCACACCTTTTCTTAATAAGATCATACTTCTCATTTTCACAAACTGACTTGTAGATATTTGAAAGAAGGGAACTTTTCACATCCTTGAGCACCTGACATTTTTTGCAGACGATAGATCATCTGTAACCTCTTTCTTTATTCAATTCCTTCATAATACCTGCTTGATTCTGGTATATAAATGAGAGAGAGACAGGTACCTTAGATAGTAACGGAAGGGCATCCAAAGCAGTCTTAAGAAGGATCACACTAGATACTAGCACCTGACTCTTTTTTGCCCGATCGACTGCCAAGGCCTCAGCTGTAACTTTTTTTGGCTTAAAGCAGAAGTGACATAATACTCTATCTGAAACCATACAGCTCTTCATTACAACTGAAGATGTATAAACTTCTTAAAAAAATGATATATTTTCAACTCCTGCTCTTAATTACCAGTCTCTTTTGGAAATTTACGCAAAATCTGACATAGGCCAAAGAATAGTTGTTCGTTGCTCATCAATTCATCCTAAAACGAAATATTAGAGGGCATGTCAGAAATAATAAATACAAAGGAAGTCAGTTAAAATTCTGTCAAGTGGTTTTCAAGCTTGAAAATTAAAAACAGAGTAAAATACAACTGTATCTATTAACACATTTGTAAGTTTCACACTAAAGCACTAAAAGTAAATGAAGAATAATATCTGGACAGAAATGTATAAGGTGGACTTGTAAAAATGGTGGAAAATATAAATAGAGTTGTTAGGCTAGAAAAAAAAGGAACACATCATCTTAACTAACAAGGAGCATATGGCATAGTACAAAAATATGATTGACACTGACTAGGCAATCAAGTCGAGCATTGATTGTCTCAATATCTTTTAGAGGCTGCAACAGATTGGCACGAAGCAGTCTACTCCTGAAGGAAACAAATAAATGTCAGACAATTAATGCTGCATGAAGAAACTTGTGTAATTCATCACATACCCTCCAATAGTTTTCGTTGTTTTGAGCATGTGAAACAGACTTCTCTTTTTGTTGCTTGTTCCCAGTAGGTTAGAATGAAATGGCTCAATAATTTCCAAATTATAGACACTGCCATTAAATTGTAACAATGAAATTCATAAGTATAGGCTAAACAGATAATATCGAAAAGTAAATTGGACTTTATATTTAAATTTTACCCCCGAAAGAATATTCTTAAATTTTTTATTATTATTTGAAAGTGGCTGCGGACATTGATAGAACTAATATCAGTTGTATCAATTGTGTTGCTCATGAATTTCACTTAATAATAAATGTCAGTAGGGGACAGAAGGCAACCCTAATTAGGGTTATTACAAATTAACCCATGACCATTAAGATGCAGTATCTCATTAGGATTTATCTGCTGTTTAAAAACAGTCAAAATATACATTCAGGGTAATTATTGTACATTATTAGGATTCCCAAAATTTAGTTTACAGTGTTAGGAATTTTACAAAATCTGACCGTATGATCTGTAAATGGGAAAAGTCTCCCAAATTATTCATGCACAGATCGTATTTAAGATCTGCTTAGTAACGTTAGAATGTCCAAAGGGGGGTGTGATGCTAGCATTTTTCTTACAAACATTGGTTTTCCAAAAATAGAAAGTTATATTATAATGATTTCGGCACATATTTGAAGATCAAATATATGGTTAATATTTAATGTGCTTACCATGTACTTAGAATTTATTTTATATACTTCCTTTTTCAATTTCATCATATAATCACTCTTCTATAAATTGATAAGACTGTGTCCACACTATATCAGAAAGTCAAACAAGGAACACATCCAATTTATTGTTAAGGTTTAATTACTCATTTTAAGACCACTGCATTTTTTTGTGGCGGTTTTACACAGCACAATTTGTAATGATGTTATAGTAGCCAGAGCCAACAAAGATTGAAGACAATTGAGGGTAGAAACTAACATGCATTGAATTGAGCCTTTGCTCCGTTTAAGATATAATAAAATAGTTCATAACAGGCCACTAAAGATTTTTTTCAGTCCCTTTTAGGGAAAGTAAATGAAATTTGTAGTCACTTGACACCCAAACTCTCTTCTTTTCTTTCTTCTCCATTTGAGTTTTTGACTTCTATCTATGAATCTGAACGTTAATGCATCAGCATTTATTAGTAAAGAATAGGTATTATCACACAGTAGCAAGCAATCTCACCTGGTCGCATCAATATTCATGTGATCAAATGATCCATTAAAGGTGACCTGAAATAGTGAAAGGCACAAAAACGGATAGAAAACAATCTTCCATGCACCAAATGCTGATTAAAATTTATATAAGAAAAGATACCGGAGATCTGCAGCTTAAGACTTCAAGTATAGAGTTCAGACATTACGACAGTCTAAAAGAACAATAATAATGACAGATAATGGTTGGAAGTTTATGAGATGCAACATCTTGTGTGTGTGAAAATAGCATAAGGAAAGAATGTGCATGAAAACTACATACATTTAAATATATATATAGTTGTGAAGAGTTGTAAATAAAAAATTTGTTGTATAAGCTAAATAACCTGATTTTCCTTAAGGTACAGGACAATCCAGTGACAAGATAAGCAATATAATATGAATTTAAATTTAGTATTAATTAATTAAAATTTAAAAAAGTCAATCGAAAATAAAATTGTGCCTAACAGAAAACGTACCGACAATGAGTAATTGGTAACAACAATCCCTTTTTCTGCTTCCGTCCTGTGCAAGCACAGTCAAAAGTTAACTCCAGGCAGTCCAACAATACAAAAATAAGGATTTAATATACATATACGTATACATGTAGGAACTCATAATAATATGAGAAGGATAGAACAGTAAAAACTTGGAAAGCAAGAACGAGCGGAGCATAAACATTTAAGCGCTAGAAGTTCCTCCTCTAGCACAAAAAGAACAAAAGAATGTGTGTGTAGTCAAAGTTCAGAATCCCGGATAATTCAATAAAGTACGCAAGGTTACCATGTTAAATTATTATCTACTACGCGGGATTTATCATGAACTTAAGTCTAATGATGATAGTAGTCTTGGATGAAATTTAAACGCTTCATTTTATGTAGATCATATATTCATGTTATAATTCCATAGGTCCCAGATCAGAGTTATGTACTTGTATATTAGTGTATAATTCCTGAAGTATGTGACAATGAAGTCCACTATTAGTCTAAAGATTTAGAGTGTTATGATGTATTATTTTATACACTATAAAACCGGTGACGACATATCAACTATTTAGTGTATGAAAAATTCATGAATAGATTTTATATATGAATTTCAATTTCTCAATGTTTGCTATGCATGCCTCAACCCTCGGTGTAAGCAGAAGTTTTGGCATTTTCACTAACTGCTAGAACATGTGTTCACATAAGGGTTATTTCTTCTTTATAAAAATGTTCTATTCAAGTGTTGTTACCAAAATACAATTGTATTCCATCCCTAGGAGATATTTGATTTGTAACCAACTGCCTCTCTTACAAGTTACAATAATGGACAGTATTATTGATGAATAAGAAACTCTCTGTATCATAACTATGGTACTTTCGAATATGTTCGAGTGTTTCAAAAGAAGATGAAAGAGAGTGGAATGGATTAGACCATCCCACTCTAGTGTTTAGTTATTCGATAAAATTAATGAGGCAAGGTCATTTCTTTCCTTTTTAACGTTAAGGGACAGAAATTTGGGGCTTTGAGTGGCAAAGGAGGAATTGAAAGTCCTTCCATTCTTTGGAATAACTCCCAATCCCAAGCACACTTCATGATTTTGCCATTTCATATCCCTGCCACTCCCTGCCTTGGCTTCAATCCAATTATAGAAATATTAGACGCCAAATTTTTGTATGGTCTCTATGCCTTTCTAGGGCTTGAAGTTGTCAAAGGCTCGGGTTCAATGTTATGCTAGCACCTCCATGTTGCAAATATCATAATATCAATTATCAAACAGACATACATACATGCACACACTCATGAAAAGGACAACATTTAGTTTAAAGGAGAGATATTCATTTAATTAATTTCTTTTGTAATTGATATACTCTAATGCAATTTGATATGTTAGTCAGTGGAAACAGTTTGAAAATGAGGAGAAAATGCAACGGACATATTTAGGACTAAACATTAGTCAAGATAATTCTATGTAACTTTCCTTCAACATTAGTCAAAACAGTGGAAACTGTCCTATACTATTAAGAGTTGAGAATGACTCACATTATCACAAAAAGAGACAGGTATACATATAATATCAAAACCTTAAAGAGAAATACCATAGCAAGCCTTCCTTGAATAAGACTCAGAGACTCACTTAACTATTAATTGTATCAAATAATGTATAACAATAAGTTAAATTATCAAAGTGCATCATTCAAGATAATCTGTATGAATATTTTAGTATTGAAATACCACTTTAAAGTGGCAGCAGCAGCAGCCAAGCAGAGATAATACTGCTTATAATAAGTGTCCAAACCAAGTGCTGAAGGTTCCTTGGCGGCAAGGTTTTTTATCAAAATAGCACCCTAAAAAAAACTTCAGTGCATGTATGAGGGGGAAATTTGTTAAAACTTCCTAAAACCTGAAATCAAACTGAAAGACAAAAGGTAAGTAATGAAACCTTCGTGTCATCAAAACAACTACGGGGCAGCACTACCTGCATAAATAAAGACTCCAGGTAAAATGAACTTTGCAGATAGATATTATCAAATGTTTTTCATTTAAAGCATATGGAAAAGGATGCAGGCGCAAAGGGAGATGGTGATATTACCTTCTTGACCGAACCGTACAATCTATCAACCAATTCTGCAACTGCACTGGAGCAATTGGAGGCTAACTTGTTTGGAGGAAGAATGATCACTACGGGATCATAGAAATGCAGTAGCGTCTTTGTGTTTTGATATGAACTGCTAGTTTCAATATATTGAGAAAGATGCAGTGAAGCTGATCTCAAATCGAAAGCAGCTAATCCAACCTGTTAGATGATTGATTAATTTGATTCCATTTAGGCATTATAAAATTTGTCTAAAACCCGTTCCTTAATATGTAAGAAAAGATCATTACAAAAATTGCGTTCAAACTCTGTCAAAAGTGTTTAAATCCATTCTCTATCCCTTGCAAAAGTATACCATAAGAGAACTTCCCGTTTTCTTTTCATAAGTGATAACCAGAGCAATATTCATAAGCTCCCCTGTCCGATTCTTTTTTCAACATCTATGATGTTCCTCAGCACAGTACAAAAAGCTTTACAACCAAATGTCCTTGATCGTAAATTAATGGAAGACATACTTTTACAGTAGAGTTTACAATCTGTCTTGTTTCAAGTTTAGGATCATGTCGGTAGTAACAGATTGCTTTATATTTTTGTCCAAGATCAAATACCATGCGCAAGTCAATTCTTATTTTTTTATGTTAGAAAATATTAGAAGATTGTAAGGGAGGAAAGAACTGCATAGTAGTAGATTACTACAAAGTACAAACCTAGATATAAGTATCATGAAACAAAATGGCCGGAGGACCCAAAACAAGGGGGTAATCATTAAAATATGCACAATTAGAGGCAAATGGGTGATTCCTTGAGTTAGCTTCAAGATAGAGTAATTAAATTGACGTTTAGCATTGGTAACAAAAATTTGAACGCCAAATGGTGCACGTAATTTTGGTTATTTACGGACAGTTCAGACAAATCAGTAAGAATTGGGAACAGAAAATCAAACAACACATAGCACGCAATACACACATTTTGCTACAATCCAAATTAACCTCCGATCACCCTCTCCTTCACAAAAGAACTATTACGTGGTGGATATGAAACTAATTTCCACCTCCTATATCCACTCAATGGCATGGCAATTTAAAAAAGATATCTATATTAGTGTTTCTAACGTTCTATTGAATTTCCTACCGTGCATAAATTAACAAGAACAATTATAACCGCAGTATAATCCTGGAAGTTATGTGAGTTTGGCGCAATGAACTACGGCAAATATAATTAACTAAAAACGAAACTATAAATGACTGCGACGAACGCTTTGCTAGCTGGCAATATTGGATAGAAAAATTGAAGCAAAAGTAAACGAGAGAAAAAGGAAAACACGCAATTGAAATTTCCTTTATTATGAGGAAAATAGAAAATATGTTTATCATAGAATCGAAGTAGGATACCTCTTTCGCTCTGTTCTCGATGAGACCGACAACGAAACTCGAACTCTCTCCACCGTCGTCTTCCATCGTTGCCTGCTTTCAGTTTTCAGAAAAATTTGTTTTCCGCTCCATAGTTACTTATTTATAGGACCGTTTATTTATGATGCTTGGATACAAGGCTCCAATTATAGCGGGAAATTCAACTTCTATCATACATCACTTTAATCATTCAACCGTCATTAGTTCATCATACAGCCTCCGTAATAAAGAGAATAATACAAAATTAAATACAAGTCTAAGTTTTTATATAAAAAAAATAGTTAAACTTAAGAAATTATTTCTTAATTAAATAATATCATGAAATTTAAGTAATTTAAAGAGAGTTTAAGAATTAGAATTAAATTTAATTTGACTCTCGAAATAAGATACTATTTCTTATTAATATTAATACAATTATTTAAAATAATGATTCATTTTAATAATTATATTATAAAAATGTTTAAAATGAATAATAAAACTGAAAAGTAACTAAATTTTTATTTGTTATAAATTTATGATTTTTATATGGGATTCTTAATATAGAAAATATTTTTATTCCAGTCCCGTCATTTAGTGACATATGTTAAATGATGATATTTTACTATATTTAAGCAAATAGGATATATATATATATATATATATATATATATATATATATATATATATATATATATATATACTCTTTTTTTATTTCAATAACTTTTTTTTCATTTATTTTATCTTGTAAAAAAATTATTATTACTTTTTTTTGTTTTTTTATTTACATATATTGAATTGACAAGTTTATGATTGAGGGTCTATATCAATTAACGTGTAACTTTTTTTTTGAATAATCAATATAATGAAAATTACAATAATTTCCTTATGATTTGAACAGAGAACATTGAATAAAATAGGTTCTAAATAATTTAAGAAAATAGTTGTTATCATGTTCAAATATTGATATGGTCATTTAATGGAACAACTCTCTGTATTAGTAAGCATGAAACAAACACAAAATAATATAAACATCTTATGAGATCAATTTGGGGAAAAAAATATTAAGGACCTAAAAATAAAATGTAAAAAATTATTATAGAACAAAATAAATAAATTATGTCAAACGTACTTATTTACAAGCATGTCATCGATAAATAATAAATACTAGAAAAAATTATATTTTTTTTATATCATATACACAAAATTTGAAGAGACAAAAAATATTTAAGTCATATATAAAAATGTTTTTGGAACAAAGGACAATTTAATTATATAATTTATTTATTTCCTTTTATATATTAAAATTTGATTTAATTTGATTTATTGTTTTTTAGTATAAAAAATATATTTGAGTTATTGAATATAGTGAATTTTTAAACAACATATTTAAAGAGATGTTATATTTATCCGAAAAATTTTTTGTATGGATAAATTGAAATTTAAAATATATCAATACCTATAAAAAAATTACAATGTCTTTTTACTTGGCATTTTTTGGTATTATAAGATATTTAATAATTTTATAATAATGATAAAAAAACAATTTAAATCAATTAATGTAAATTAGTTTAATTACATCTAGAATTCATATGAAATTCAACATGAATCACATCTCCGTTAACAGAAGACGACAGTATTCTAATCGGAATCGGAGAAGTGAACGCTCCAATTCATGTAGGTGTTCTCTTCCAGTGTTAAATAAAAAACCGAGCATTGCAATTTGCAATTTGCAACTTGGCGCTTTATTCTTTCTTATTCTGTGAAACCTACCCTACACTATACTATACGCCTCTTCACGGTTTGCGAAAATGAAATATAGGGTTTCACACAAGTTCCCTGTATTTCCTCACCGTATTCATCCATTTAACCACGCTCGTTACTGCACTTCCTTCGCCAAAAAGTTTAAAGCACCTCAACCTCGGGCTTCTATCAATGGCGGAAGTGGAAATTCTCAAGGCCAGTACAGTTGCTTCTCCACATAAATTCATATTAAACTGTCATAACTTTTAAATACAATAGATAAATTTTCGTTGTGTTAATTGATTTGAAGGAAGCTGAATGCTTAAGTATGATAAGTCACATGAATAGCTTATTTATTTATTTATTTATTTTCAAGAGAATGTTTTGCTGTGAATTGTGATAGCCATAATCTTCGTAAGGAAAGATAGGAAGTGTCGTGGATTTTCAAATTGAACTGGGTTTGAATTTGTTGAGTTTGACTATGAATTGTTATTTATCTTCTGAAACGTTGAGCTTATTTGCTATGAGAGTGTGCAGGGAATTCTTTTCTTATACCTGGCGCAACAGTTGCTACCATACTTATGCTTGGTGTTCTCCATGGGCGCAGACTATATGATGACAAGAAGGTACATTCAATTTTGGTAACTTGTAATGCATATATTGTGTTAGACTAATTGGGAAGGGTAAGTTTTGGTCTCACCACTTATTCTTCTAGCAACATCAGTGGCCACATTGCTTTTTAAGTCCACTTGCCTATAATAGCTCTGATGGACCTGACGCTTCCCTCAAATATCCTTAGTATCCTGCTTAACCAAGGTTCACATGCTTGGGGTATGTTTGCTGGCTTATCAACTTGTAGAGTCTAATTGCATTGTCTACGAGGCTGTTTGTTTTATACCAAACCATGGTTGCATGAATACCTTGGTAGCACAAATACAGACCCGGATGAATAAACGTGATTTTTTCTTCTTCCACAAAACATGTTGGAGAAAAAATTATAAATCTTGTCAGTGATTGATCATTGCCATAGGCCATTCCTCCTCCTTTTATAAGTCCGTTGTTATTTTGGGACACACTGCAACAGTAAAACAAATAAAGTAAAATACAAACATATTTTTAACACTCATCTTATTTGTTGGTAGAGATTGCCACTTGTCATGTGTGACAGTGTGAGGCCTTCTGTTTTTTTCACACTGTTTTCAGCCATGTCGCTGGGAATTTTTTCACACTTCACTAATAGGATTATTTTTTTTTTTTAATGTTATGTGTTTTCTCAATTGGAATTGAAGCCTTATATGATTTGTAGTTTATATAGTCTCTACAGAAAAAAATTGTTTATCCTTGTGGCAGACTGAAGAGATGAAGGAGAAAGGAATTGAAGTGGAATTCCAACCTGATGTAAAGGTAAAACTTTTACATCTGTACACAAAAAAACATTTTAGTTGTGTGTGTATCAATACATATTCGTTTTGATCTGAGACATGTGTTATGGCTTTGTCACCACTAGGCTACATTTTTGAGATTACTGCCCCTGCGTTCAATTTCTAGATGTTGGGGATACTTGACAAGCATGGTAAGAAGTCAATGTAATATTTGAATATCCTTTTTATTATTATTATTATTATTATTATTATTATTATATATATACACATACATATATTAATTAGGGAAGCTGTAACCTTTTTTGTGTTTGCAATTTGTTCCCCCTTTGTTGCTACTCGTAGTAAGAATTTGGAAAGGGAAACAATATTCAGAAATTCTGATTAATTTGAGCATAAGTGACCAGACGAAGAAATAAAGTTGACTTTTTTTAATATTTGAAAATACCTATATTATTAGAAGGAAAGAAGGGAAAGTACATAACAAAAGGAGGAAAAAAGCATCACTTCTAATTAGAAAAAATAGAGTACACGAAAAAAATAATGCAACATATTTTTAAAGTATTAGAAAACATCAATTAAAAATATAGTCAAATTATAATATATAAGTGAGGTGCAAGTCTCACCTAATAAACCAATTTTGTGAGTTTAAGTTAGATTTGTATCCACTTTTTAATATACTATCAAAGTCTATCATAGTGAGATCTATTATATCTATCCGTTATCAAATCGCTAATATCCTCGACATGAGGGGGGTGTTGGAGATTACTCATATCTTAGATGTAAGGGAGTTCATAATAACTAGAAGTATGGTTAAATTGTAGTATTTAAGTGGATTGTAACCTCACCTTATAAGTCAATTTTGTAGGCTCGTGTTCATTTTCTAATATAAAGTATATTTTTCTATAATATATTTTTGTCTCCTTTTATTAAGTCAAAGCTAACTCTATAATGTGAAAATGATTCTGCATGTTAAATTCTTTATATGATTTTACCTATTCATGAAAAATTCAGGAATTACCAGTTTGGCTAAGGCCCCATATCTTTAAAGCTTGGGCTCGGGCATTCCATTCAAGTATGATATATAATTTTTAATCATTTCATTGTAATTTGCTCCTATAGCCTTCATCTCAAGAAACTGGCAATTTGTTCACGATAAACTATGATTTATAATAAGTATAATCCTAATTCTTATTATCTTGCTGACATCTCAGATTTAGAAGAAGCTGCTTTACCTCTAGACCAGTATGCCTCTTTAAAAGATTTCTTTGTTCGCACTTTGAAAGAAGGTTCTAGGCCTATTGATGTTGATCCACAGTGTCTGGTAACTGGTAGCTATTTTAAAATCTCAAATGCCTTTGTGGCATCTCCAGTTGATACATAACCTGTTTGACCATATTCATTTTTTCAGGTTAGTCCTGTGGATGGTACAGTTTTAAGATTTGGGGAGTTGAAGGGAGCAGGGGCAATGATTGAACAAGTTAAAGGGTTTTCATATTCTGTGTTTTCCCTTCTTGGTGCAAGCCCTTTCCTTCCAACAACAGTGGAGAGTGATGTTCAAAAGGAGCATAATGAATCAATAACAACTACTGAGAAGAGCAAGAAGTCATGGTGGAAAGTTTCATTGGCTTCGCCAAAAGTTTGGGACCCAACGTCATCACGGTAATGTGATGAAGTATTTCTAATTGCCTTCTGGTTCCAATGTCTTACTGTATCTTGTTATAAGCATTTGTATTTAAGAAGGACCTGATTATTCAAGAATAACGCAGATGGGTACATTTATCTGTTAATCTTCTCAAATTAACTCCTAAATTTCCATCATGCATGTATTTTAATCACCATTTGAGTACTTAATGTAGGTTTCAAATTTATTTGAGTTTCCATCATAAAGTGGTGGCTTATTGACTTCAATTTATAGAGTTTATGATTTAGCAAGCTTGCTGCATTGCAGCTGCAATTGAAATCAAAAGCGTTTGAATTAACTGGAGAAGGAGTATGAGGATTCTGTAAAATCTATATAATGAGAAAATTTCTTTTCTTTTTTAACTTAAATTTTTGCCAACATTTCAAGAAATGAACCCTGCTTCTCTCTCAGTATGGTTCTTATTATTGTTTCAACACATTATAAAACAAACTTAAGACTAGTTTGAGTTGCTTTCATGGTTTAGAAACATGCGTTCCATATTGACATATATTATGTCTATTACCAAGAAATGTCACCTTTTCACCATAAATGCGAAACATTTTTTTTGCACTGATTTCTGGCCCACCGAAAGCAATGTATCTGCTATAGTTTTATTGACAGAGATACTGAACGTGTGGCATGACAATTCATACATCACTAAACTTTTCCATTTCAGCCCAAAGAAAGGACTTTTTTACTGTGTGGTTTATTTGAAGCCTGGAGATTACCATCGAATACACTCTCCAGCTGATTGGAACATTCTTGTTCGCAGGCATTTTTCTGGTAAACCATCTCATATAAGCCTTAACAGTGACAAATTGAAAATGACACTTGTTAATATTCTGTTTATCCAAAACGGGCTAGTAATTTCTAACTGTGATCATAAAGAATATACCATGTAAGTTAACAAAGAAAAGATTCATCATAACGTGCTTATGTGTCTTCATGTCGAATTGTTTTTACCTTCTTTCTTTCTTTTTATTTTCCTGTAGGGCAACTTTTAGATTTCATTGGTGATGGGTACAGGTGCAGTTTTAGATTTATGATCGATAAATGTTTCATAAAGCTCTGCAAATCCATCTCTTCCCCCTACATGTCATGAAAAGTTTTTCTGAACTGGGTGGGAGAAAATAATGAAGTAGAACTTTAGATTTTCAAGGTTTGCATATATTGTATATCATGCAGCACAATTAGCACGTTAATTAATTTCTAATTTGTTTTACTGTATTCTTATTATCTGTTTGGTCTATGGTTTATGTTGCAGGCCGACTTTATCCCCTGAATGAACGTGCTACAAGAACAATTAGAAATCTCTATATTGAGAACGAGAGGGTAATTTATATCTGATTGCAATGGTCAATGTTAATGTGTTGTGCCTTTCTGTTAGCTTTCCTTTCAATGGCCTCATGTTTCTATTTGTGTATTCATTTTGACAATTTAAATAAAAATGTCATTCCCCACTTTATATAGGATTAACAGCTCAACTTGTTAACAATTTTCTTCATAAATATTATTATCACACTGGTCTTTTTAAATTGTAACCTTAGATGTTAATTTCCTTTTCAATTCTCAATTGATTTGATTTATCGCACTCTGATTAATTCTTTCACTCTTCAAATGTTCACTCTATAAATTCTTCAGGTCATTCTTGAAGGTCTATGGCAGGAAGGATTTATGGCTCTTGCTGCAATTGGTGCCACAAATATTGGGTCAATTGAGGTTTGTTCATTGTTCCTTAAGGACGTAACTATTGTACTCTAATGTCCATTGTAAAAAAAAGCAAGGGTTATATCTTAGTGTTAGCAACTATGGGAAAAGACTAAACTATCTGTTAATTTTTAAGTCTTACTTTTCTTTCCCAATAAGTTCGCTAAACACGCTATATACCATGCAATTATGCCCGTCGATTTCAGTTTTCGTGGATCAACGGAAACTTTTCTTATTAAGGATAAGCATACCAGAATTAAATAATAAAAACTATCAGACACGGATAACCCATTGGTTTGGGATGACTTGTGTTTTCTTTTGCTATATCCTGTCATTGAATGAATTATTCATTAATATCTTCTATTTAAACTCTAACATGGCAGCTTTTCATTGAGCCTGAACTTCATACAAACAGGCCAAGGAAGAAGTTTCTACATTCGGAGCCTCCTGATGAACGGGTTTATGAATGTGAAGGTGTAGGCAGAGTGCTCACGAAAGGGGAAGAGGTTAGAAGTGTTTTTGCCTTTTCGAACTCCTGTGCTTGATTCACTGTTGCAAATTGAAAGTACAAAATGTACATAACTATCTAAAAGGATCATATAATTGAATATTTGAATCAGTATACTTACGAAAATATGTCATTTTTTAAGAATAATGGCTTAATTTTTAAAAACAATCACTTGTTTGAATTAGTTTTTAAAAACAATTTTAGAGATAATTTTGAAAAAAAAACTAAAAACAGGTTGAAAAAAAATTCATAACTCTAGTTTAAAAACTGTTTTAGATAATAAAGAGATAAAAAAAGACATTGATGTGGACCAAAAGTCATATTAAAAATTGAAAAAATGATTTTAATAATATAAGAAGCCAAGCCATATAATACAATTGAAAAAAAAAATTGTGAATATCGAAAATAAAAAACATCTTTTATTAGTTTTAGTTTTTAAAATTAAAAAATGAAATAAAATAATTATCAATCAAGTTTTTTAAAAACTAAAAAACTGAGAATTAGTTTTAAAAATAATAAACAAACAAGCCTTCATCCTTGGAAAGGCGCTGTTGAATTTGGGTTTCTTTGGTTTATTGTACATAAAGTTTAACTTGTAAACTATGATCTGACGAAATACACATTGCATAACGTAGTTCTTCTTTTATTTTGTTGATCCCAGTTAGGTGCTTTCAACATGGGATCAACTGTTGTACTTGTTTTCCAAGCTCCAATTTCAAAACTCAACGAGAACAATTCATCTCAAGAGTTCAGGTTCTGTGTCCAACGTGGGGATCGAATTCGTGTTGGTGAGGCTCTAGGGAGGTGGCATAGTTCGTGACACAGTTAATTTTGTGTGTGGCTCATTATTTTTGTGAGTACACACTGCCCCAGACTGTTTGGTATTGAAACTTCAAAGCATTTTCGATATTCTTATGGAGAGATATCCTTAGGTCCTCTTACTGGAGGAGGTACGTGGTTAGTAATTAATTGATATTAGTAATACATGGATAGAGTTTTTAACTGTCTGATTTATTATTGCTCATCTAGAAAGCATCCAACCGTTGTGTAGATCCCCCTAATTATTTCTACAACATAAATTTATGGCAAACACAACTAGCAACATAGATTGTAAACCATTGTGCTTGGAAACTATACCAAAAATAAAGACAATTGTGCATGACGAAATTGGTATGTCTTGAAGGTTTAGGGTTTATATTAGCACTTTGAGTATAATCCATATATAATTGCTACTAGGAATACCAGTGCCATGTCTACATCTAAACAAAGCCGCAAAGGATACAAACAGCACCATTGTTTTGTTATAATAAAATGATGCATGTTCAGACACTCATTGGTTATTTCTACGAATCTCCCAATCCTAAAGTAAATGTATGTTAGACCATTTGGAAAAGTAATGGAACCAATCTGCTACTAAGATATAAAAGAGAATAAGGATCAGTTTGAATATAACTTAAAAGTGTTTTTAGACTCTGTTGTACGTGACGTTTTTAAAAGTCTCGTAACCTATCAGGCTCAAAGTGAGGAATTTAGCAATGTCTATGCAAGTCTCTGAAGTTGAATCGTTATAGAAACGATATTGATTGTTTGAGTAATAAGGATATCACTTAGCTCAATTCCAGAGTCAAGCACATCATGGGAATTCAGCAATTGACCTATTTATAAATTAAGTTAGCAATCTGCTGCATTTTTTTTTTTAATTTGCCATTTGGTTAAGATGATTAAGACTATAACATCATAAGATCTTCATTAAATGATACACAAAAAATATTATTTCTTATTAAATCTCGGTTCATAATAAATTTTTTTTTCAAAAGAGTATGATAAAGAAGTATACTATTTATATTTTTTATTTTATTTATTGATGAACATTATAGAGAACAAGACTCTCCTTAGATAAAGTGATATAACACAGTAGATCTAGGCTTTCCTTGATCCACTTTACCGACTGAAGTAATTTTAGATGGATCTTATTTATCACTTTTAAAGAATTTACGCGACAATTTTTTATTTTTAATCTATTTGACAATGATTAAAGAAACATTTTTATTCAAAAAAAATATAGGAATAGATTGAGAAAAAAAAGATTATATTTATTTAGTCCATGTAAAATTAATAAGTTTGATTTTGATCTTTATAAAAATATATATTTTTCGTTGGTGTAAGTTTTAAATTTATTATTTTTAATCTAATAAAAAGTGTGAATATTAGCTTTAGTCTATGTATAATATTTTTTATTTTTTATTTTCTGTCCAAAATTGTAAACAATTGTTTTTTTCTTAATATTCATTTTAGGATAAATAAATAATATCATTTTAAAGCATACTAATATATCACAACACTAATATGTACAATTTAAAACAATTAGTTGACCTTTTATTAAAAATATAAGTTATTAATTAGTATCATATAAACTATAGATAAAAATTAACGATTTTCAATATTGAAGAAATAAATTTTCTTATAATGATTAAAATAAAAACTCATTCATTTTATACGAATACAAATATATTTAAGTTTTAAAAACAAAATTAAGAAAGAAAACGTTTACATATTTATAATAATAGCATTTGCCATTTTAGATTTGTCAGTATAAAGTAAACAAAATTTTTCAATAATTCCAAATAAAAAAATTCGGAGCCTATTTTCCTCATAGCGACATTAACAGTAATATGAAAACCTTGTTCCAGGAATAGCAACAGAGTATGAAGATGAGTCCCTGGGCCACACGTTGCATCCTTCAATATCTTCCAACGCGTTAAAGATTCCTAATTTTGTCTCTGAAATCCAACGAGGAAAACAAAAAAGAGATGACGATTAATCTTGTTCTGAGCATGACGAGTAATACCATTCCGATCATCATTATGGTGGCTTGGACTAAGCATGTGGTGGGCTTGGTGGGCCCACGTCAATGAACGTCCTAATCTCAACTTCAAAATTGATCACAGCAAAATTTATTGGTGTTTTATTTTAATATGTATGGGAAATTTTATTATATACATTATCGAGATAAAATTATAATTTTTTAACTAGTAAATAACACTAAAAATCTAGGTACGTTATTTTTCTAAAATGTCCTTACAATGTTAATTAAAAATTTCAAGTATAACAACTTTCCCATGGCTCGTCTATCCCAAAAAGGAGACACGTCATTTGCATACATTTCCTTTTGTTTTGGCAAAACATAAAAATTTGAATTTATTCTCTATGATTTACTTTACACTTTTTAAGGAATTTTTCTTTTGTTATAATATGTTTGTATTGAGATGCCAATTTGTCGTGTAGTTGAAGTGGAATAATATCGATCGATATTATTTTTGACAGATTCATATCAATATTTTAAAATGTATATATTTATACTATTTATTATATATATATATATATATATATATATATATATATATATGGTTTCCTCGAATTATTAAGAATCTTATAAAATATACATTCCTTAGATATATTTAGTCATTGTTTTAAAAATCAATTTGAGTTCAATCAATTCAATATGAAAATAATTCGTTATTTTTAAATATTCAAATTTTAATTTAATTAGGATACAACTAAAAATTATATATATAAAAATTAACTGAATTTTTGAGTTAAATTAATTTAAAAAAAATGAGACAAATATTTTTGAAAAAATATAATTTTTTATTTATTTTTATTTAAGTCAACTTTAACTAATATTTATTTTATTATATTTTTATATTCAATTTATTATTATCAATTTTTCATTTTTTATGTATTTTATATTTATAATATTCATTATAATTAAGATCACAATATTTATTATTTTTTAAAATTTGTTAATAAATTTTTTATGTTATTATATTATAAAAAATATTGTACTAAATATAATTAAAACCTTTAAATCTTAAATCTATATTTTTATTTTTTAATAATCAATAATGTTTTTAAAACCATTATATTTAATTATTTATAATACTATCCTAATAACTTGAAAAAGAAAATACTACAGCATCCAACGAACTAAGGTGAGATTTTTGAAGATGCTGTATCTCAGTCATCAATAAATAATTTTCTTATATAAGCTTATAATACTTGAGAATTTAATTTTCATAGTTTATAATTAATAATAATAATAATAATAATAATAATAATAATAATAATAATAATAATAATAATAATAATAATAATAATAAGCTTATTCTCACTTTCATCTTCTTAATGGCGACAGAGAATAATAATAATAATAAAAAGCTAACACAATTTTAATTAACAATAAATATTAAAATCTAAATATCAGCTTGTTCTTTTTTTCTTTTTCTGAATGATATAACTTGTTGATATGTAAGTTAATCTTTTGGAAAATATATCAAGTAAAGTTTCATATTCAAAATTTACAAATATAAAACAATGAAAATTAGGGATTCCGTTCAAAATTCCAAGTTAGGTTAAAAACAAACCATGTAATGAATATTAAGAATACAATAACATAAATAAATTAGACTTATTTATGAAGTATTTTCTAATTTTTGCTTGTTAATTCTCTTTGTTGGAAATCCACATAAAATCTAATAATATTAACAACAACAAAAAAATCTCTTTGTTATTTTAACAACGCCACGATGACTTCTCATTAATTATACAAACGTCCTTAATTATTATTACTTTTTAAAAAATATTATAACGTGTACTATCATAAGGATAATGGTTAGGTTATAAATGTAAAAAGAAAAAAAAATTATATACGATGAAACTATTTGAAGACGAGAAAATGAAAATCATAAGTTTAAAATTAACTTATATTTAACCTAATTCAAACAAATTATTTTTCTATAGTTTTTAAAATTACGATTAAACAGGTTTGTTTTTGTAATTGGGGTGAAGTTAAGACGTGGATCGTGCAACGGCCACAATTTATTGGAGAATTTTCAGCAACCTTCTTCCCAAACCCTAATAATTTGTAAGTGCTGAAAACCCTAGACGCTCCAATGACGCTCTTTTTTTGGATTTCATCAATGTCAATACATTCAATCCTCCACTATGTTCCAACCACATTCACCACCCTCCTCCACCAAATTCAATTATTTTCTTACATAACAATTTTTTTTCAATTTTTTAATATTAAAAATCGTTTGATATTATTTTAATAAAACAGTATTTTCAAAAACATTTTTTATTTATTTTTAAAAACTAAAAAATAGAATTTGAAAAAAATACCGTTTTTAGTATTCAATTTTTCAACAAATATAATACACTATTCATTTTTATTATTATAAAAATGATTAAAAACATTTTTTTAACTTTCATTTATAATATTTTTAAGTTGTAATTATTAAAGAACTTTTTGTTTACTTATTCATAAAATTAATTACTAACACCAGTTAAAAAACAAAACAAAAACTGAATCAAACATAATTTAACTAACTAACCTTATGAATTATGTAAATGTATCAAACACTTCAAAAAGAATAATTTTGTCATTCATAAAACTCTCATGACACTTAAATATATTATTTTTAGGAAAAAAATGTATCTGTGATTTGTAAAAGAAAATTTTAATAACTGAACCTATTTCAATATTATATATTTGCATAAAAGTTATAGAAGTGGAAATTAATAATATATATATATATATATTATTCTCTCTTAATTTATTAATATATTATTTTAAAATAAAAATGTGATAGATTAAAATTTTAAAATAAATAATATCTCAATTATAATAATAAACTCTAAAAATATTATCTATCGGACATAATATTAAAATATATTTATTCTTAATTAGAATATTAACATCATAAAAGGTTGATATTAGAGTTGTAGTTGATTCTTATTCCTTAATTTTAGATCTTCAGATTAAGAATAATATATATATATATATATATATATATATATATATATATATATATATTTTTCTTAATCCTTCAGAAGAGAAAACTATGAATATCTAGTATTTTTAGTAACTAATGTGAATTTATTATTTTTATGAAGTTATTTCTATTACAAAAACACATTATTTTAAGCTTATAATTGATTTTTTTAAAGTAATATACTAACTCTGATTTTTCAATAAATACATTTTTTTATAACGGAGAGAATATTCATTTTAAAAAAATTATAACTTAAAAAATATTTTTTATTGAAAACTAAGAAGACCAGTCAATTTATTTTTTAAAAGAAATTTTCTACAATCATTTTAGAATGAAGGGACAGATGAAACTGTCATAGGGATTTATTTTTTTGTTCATAAAATGTTAATAAAAGTAAACAATTATTTTAAACGAAAATATATAAAAATTAAATTCATCTAATTTTGAAAAGTATAAATCTGAAATTCATTGAATATATATATATATATATATCAAAAAAATCTGAAATTAGATAGTTCTTAAAAAACAAAAAGATCTTTAGTTTATAACAATTACTGATTTGCTGGGTTTTTATATAAATGATAAAACGTTTTTCGTTTATATGGTCACTGCTTGAGATTTGTTTATGGATTTCAACCCCATTTCATTTTTTTTTCACAGATAAAATATTTAATTAATATAATATATGATTGATCTCTACACAATAAAAGTTGTATCTTTATCCATTTAACTTTCAACATGTCTTATCCAAAAAGAATAATAAGATTCATATTCTTCCCTCACTTATTTCCAAAGATTCCGTCACTCATTTCATAAAAATAATTTAAAAGTGACTAAGGTGCACATAGACATGAACAATTAAAAAGCTTAAGACAATATTAAAGTAATTTTATGACTAATATTTTTACACTATTATTATTTTAATATACATATTTTATTTTTTATTAATATATATAAATGAATCCATTTCATGATTTTTACCTTAAGTTTGATTTGCATGAAGCCATTCTCTTTTTTTCAAATTCAATCTGACACGCTTTTTAGTTTTAAATTTTTTTTATATGATGCGTCATGCTGTTCGGTCAAATCCTACTATTTTGATGGAATGGAATGTATCATGCTTCTACCATATATTACAATTATATATATATATATATATATATATATATATATATATATATATATTAAAAATATATATAAACTATCTACTCTCACATAATAATTCTATTTATTTATATATTAAAATATTATATTTGTAATCAGCGTAAAATTTATCAACACACTTCTTCGTATCATTCGAGATGATTATTTGATATTAAATTTTTATTAATTATTAATTACCTAATATCTTTAGAGTTAATTTTAAAATCATATAAAAAAATATAAATATCTAATTTAATTCAACACTGGATTTACCAATATATTTCAATGTTATCATAGGTGAAATTTCTCAATGTATATATATAAAATTTGTTTTTAAATTGATGATGAATATGGTGAAGAGACGCAGTAGGTAAGATGTAACTTTCAGTTATTTGGGGTTGAAGATGTAAGTGGTACATCCAGATGTGGTTGAAGACAGTGTCACATGATGAATTGTGTATTTGTGTGCCTAACTTGCACGATATAACCTCTCTAATAACATGACACATTCTTGTTCTACCATTTGCCTCTACACCAGCCTGTGATCACTACGTTTCACAATGGCCCATTGAAAGCGAGTGCCTGCTGTTGCCACCAAAACCCTTCTTTCAGACTCACCTTTCCACATACTTTTGCTTTACAAAAGGCATCGTGAAAAGACGCTTAGTTTTATGTTCAACTAATACCTTATATCACACAAAAAACGAACCCTTCAGCAATCTTTTTACCTTCCTCATCTTTCGATAAGATGGAGAGACTAATACTACTATGCACTACAAACTAAAAGTACACTTTAGGTATGATTTATTAAGATTCATTCACACATGCAGTTACTCAATCATTATGAACAAACAGGGTGTGCTTTCTTCTGCTAATTTTTAATGTAATAACTTGCCCACGTTTTCAGAGTAACAATTCAGGATCTGAGAATAAGTACAGTATCTTAAGACAAAACTAGAACTTCATCCAGTTAATTAAAATGTGCTCATACTTTTTTATGTTATACTTGAGATTATTTTTAAGCAATCAACAGTGTAAAAATATTTATATATATAAAGAACTTACAGACACAGCTATGTTGCAACTTCAAGGCATTTGTCATTACTTATGGGAAAAAGTTATGCATATTTTTCGTCTAAACTCTTAAAATTAATAATGTTGCATATAGCAGGTTGACTAATTAGCACACTGCATTTGACTGTCACAGAAATCCAAGTTTATATACATGACATAGACATCACATGTAGTTCTTCTGTGCTATTATCGAGACCTGCAAAATGCAAATACACTTCTACATGGTCGCTTTTGTTTCTGCCTACGTTAGATCCATGTGTAGAGAGTCCATGGTTGTAAACAGGTGGAACCAAACCAAACCAAGTGTTGTTTCTTTTTCTCAAATATCAAATGTTGTTAGTATTGAACTGTATACTAGGAGAGACTTCAGATAGTTATTTACATTTGTAATGGAAGATCTTTCGTATTAATTTCAATAGAAAATTTTAAAATATTAATTTACGAATCTTTCTTATTTATAATTCACTAATTTTTTTTTTATTAAAACTTCATAATCACATTTACATTTTAAATAAATAAAAAAGTCAAATAGACTCATTATTTTAAATTTTTTTAACAAATATATTATATTATATTCTCTTTTATAATTTATTTGTCTCTTAATTTTAAGAATCTTCATATTAGTGTATTAAAAAATATCTAATAATAACATTATGCCCACTCAAATATAATTTAGATCTCTATAATATTGTTGGGTCCGATACTAACACTTACTATCATTGGAGTGATATCCTATCCAACATTCATAGTTCAAAACTTCAAATTGTTGGGGTTTGCATGGCCTCCTAACCAATGCATATGCCAAAATATCAAACATGCGTTGTAACGTTGAAGCCTAAAACTAATGGTGATTGACGAAATTATAGTATTTGTTTTTGGCGCATTACAATTATATAAAGACGTACAAGGAATTACAGAACATTACCTTGTGATTTTGCCCCTCTAGAGATCTTAAATTGTGTATAGTGAGTGATGAGTGTCACTTGCCTTAGCCAAAGAGAGAAACTAAGAATATATATGACAACACCGACCTCCACCGTCATTGACTAGTTACAGTCTTGCACTACACATTTCATTCCAATCTCCAACAACCCAAAAGTACTTACGTGCGTTAATTATTAAATCCACGTTGTAAAATGACACATCCTCATCTGTCTATGTATCTATCTATAACACTATGTCTATATCATGTAATGTATTCTTCACCGTTAATTCTAACTCTATCATCGTACTTTTTTTCTAAATTATCAATAAATCTTTCAGTTATCGACAACAGTGTCTCTCCACGAACCTATACCCGCTTCTCCAGGGTTATGTCTTCTTAACATTTACACCAAACCTGGTTTTTTGAGCCTAGTAGTAAATACTTGAGTACTTCTTGGTTGGATTCTTGTTTAACTCACTCACACCTGAATTTGTGGTGGTTTAAAGCACAACACTTTGATTCCAATCCATTTTCCTTATTTGAGGTTGATTGCAGGCTCTGTCAAGCAGGTATCTTACTTTCTTCATTCTCCATATTATCTTTGTTTTGATTGTTGAGGTCCTAATTGGGTTAATTTGGTCGTTTACTTTTTTAGACTATCAAAGTTTTTATAGAAGTAAAGAAACATGGAAGGTGGTTTTTTTCCACCCTGGAAAAATGGGTCCTGGCTGGAGTTGGCTTCAGAGGATGTGCAGGAGAGTGAGCAATTCAAACTGGTGTCATCCTTGCCACCGTTGGCTGAGCCACCGACACCGCGTGAACCCATGGAGTTCTTGTCTAGGTCATGGAGTCTCTCTGCCTCGGAAATCTCAAAGGCTCTCTCAGAGAAACAAAAACAAAGTTTCCTCGATACGAATCCCGACACATTGCCAGAACCTATTTCCGCACCTCAGTTAGCAGTAAGGCACACAATTTCAACAAAATTTTAATAAACTTTGTTAAATTCAATGAAAAGATTATATATATCATGGAATGTATGCATACATGAATCAACTGTTACAAAGTTTGTTTCAATTTACGTAGTTTGAGTTTTGATATTCTATCTATTTCAACCAAATTTATGTATCCTATTTGATTTTATCTGATTCCATTAAAATTGCTTTTCGTGAATGTACAGACGAAAATAATATTGATTTTGATGCAAAATTTGTTCAAGTTGTAAGTGTTTTTAGTTCTGTTTGGCAGGGAGGGAGGATAACAGTTTCTGGAAATTGTCGAAGGATGGGTGCGATTGGGAAGTGGTTACATCAGAAGCAGCATGGGAACACGAACGTTTCCGTTAAGAAGAAAGATCGGGCGCGTGCGGAGAACGCGCGTGTGCATTCGGCGCTGTCCATTGCGGGGTTAGCCTCCGCGGTGGCTGCGGTGGCCGCAACAGAGGACCCGCGCGGTGGCTCTCGTTCTAAATTGGACGTTGCTCTCGCTTCGGCCACGCAACTCTTGGCGTCTTATTGCGTTGAGATGGCGGAGTTAGCCGGCGCGGACAGGGAGCGCATGGCCTCCACCGTCAGGTCCGCCGTTGATATTCAAACCCCCGGTGATCTAATGACTCTCACGGCTGCAGCTGCAACAGGTAATTAATTGTTACTAATTGTTCTATTGTTCTATCTCTATACTTGAAAACTGTTTGTGAAAATGTGAGAAGCATTATATTGAAATTTTGATGACTGGTTTGGTACATTATGTACATGTATATCAGCTTTGCGAGGAGAAGCAGCTCTTACAGCTAGATTGCCTAAAGAAGCAAAGAAGAATGCGTCAATAAGTCCGTATGATAAGGTGATAGCGGAAACGCATTGGCGTCGAGCCTTTGACGGTCAGATGTTGGAACGTCACCCACCATGTCTGGGGGATTTGTTGCAGCTCACAGAAAAAGGTAATTCATGGCTAATATCAGTTCATAGTGCTGGATTTTTTTTACTGTATATGAAATTTGTCTCTCAATTTATGAACATTGGTTAATTTGGATTGTAGAACCATGAAAATGATAGTTCAGTCCTGACATTAATAAAAAACGAGCATTTCAAAATTTGAATAGTTTCAAGAATTGAATTCATGATATCATTGATTGTATGGACCAGTTTAATTGTGTTACTTGTTTGGTTGTCATTGTTTCCTTGTTTGATGCATGTACTTTTTTCTTCAGGGGCTTTACGATGGAGACATGTCCATGTTTATATCAAGAAATGCCAGGTACCATATTAAAAGCTGACCTACAAACATTTTTCTTCTTGGGGTGGCAAGTTCTTTCTTATAGATAACAATCTGGTTTATCCTGTTTTTCAGGTCAAAATTAAGATCAAAAGCAAGCACGTTGGAGGAGCCTTCTCCAAAAAGAAAAAATGTAAGCCCTTTTCAACATTCAAAAGTCTTACCAACCATGCACCTATTCTTTTGCAGTTGTTTATTAAAATTATAATAAGAACAATGTGCTGCAAATTTATCATCTAATTATGCAATATGAATTGTTATATTATTAAAAGTTGATAGTTATTCTCTAATTCCGAGTGACATACATGTTGTACCAGGTGTGGTGTATGGAGTCTGTGGTAAAGATAATGCATGGCCATACAGAAAAGAAAGGGAAGCATCCGAAGAGCTATATTTTGGCCTCAAAACTGCACAAGGTCTTCTAGAATTTAAGTGCCAGAACAAACTCCATAAGCAAAAATGGGTTGATGGGATAGAGATGTTACTTCGTAGGGTGAACTCTGTTGAAGCAACAGAGCATTCTCTGGAATTTTTAAGTATCAGTAGCAGTACATGATCTGTTTGAATTGTATATGCCTCTAGGATCAAGAAGAGTGGAACATAAAAAATTTTGTCAAACAAATGCTCAACCTCTACAAGCCTACATTACAGAAGCAAATAAACTATACTGTTCATGTGCAGGGGTTGGTGACCATCCTTGTCAATAGCAATACAGATTGATAAGTATTAAAACCCTTTTATACATACATAAAAACTACTGCATCTGAAGTCAACCTTTTCTTTTATTTAAATTATTCAATTAGAATAGCTTATTTTATTATAACTTTTTCCTTTAAAAAGATGCTTTTTCAGAAAATAATAATAATTTTTCTTAATTTTAAATGAAGATTTTTATTTTACCTTTATTTATTTATATATCATAATAAGGATATATATATATATATATATATATATATATATATATACATATATATACATATAAATTAACTAAAAAATAGGTAAAAAGTTAGAGTACAAATAAAAACTATATTTAGTATTATCTTAAATTTTAGAAATAACACTTAGATCTAACAATTAAAAAAAATAGAAGGTGTAAGAGAGAGCCTATTTCTCGAATAAAATCGCATCATGTAACTATGAAATTGAGATCACTTATTTATCATATTATCACATGATCATAATGGATTAACAACACAAAAAATCATATTATGTCTAATGTTAATATTAATATAGATTAGCTATGTCCAAATGTTAGAATGACAATTGCTTTCAAGTATAGTACAAATTAAGCGCTTAAAAGAAATTTTAAGTACCAAAAATGAAAAATTGGAATGGAAACATTTAAATCCTTTCCCAAAAGCCTCTAGTGTGTGAGTAAACTAGATTGAGCAGGTAAGATAAAAAAAAAAAAAGAGGAAACAATTGAACAGTGTGCCGTGTAAGAAAAATTATTTGTATATGTGATTTTTATAATAATTATCTTAAAATTTATTATAAATTATTTGTATGTCTGTGTAAAATTTTATATTAATAACACATGCATATTTAAAAACAAAAACACTTTTTCTATTTATTTAATAATATCATGTTCAGATGCACCCCACAACCACCAATAATCGGAGTCGAATTAGTCTCACAGAATTATTGGCAATCCTTTCATCATTAAATGGGATTTCAAATCACTGCGCGCCAAAAAAAAAAAAAAATTCAATTACGTTGAATATGAAATTAAAACTATTATTTGCAACCATTCAACTTTGTCACCAAAATGTATTGCGATAATGGCTTCTGCGTACACAGGGTCCACTTATTTCAAAAATAAAAATGAGTGACTTATTTTTTTTATTATTTTTTTTCTGTAATCATAATATATACTATTCTTATAATTGAAGTCCATTCAAATAATACGAGTATTTAATCTTAGACTTTCTTTTTAATATGTTTTTCTTTTTTCCCATTTGTATATTCGCATATTAAATAAGTTTATTTCGTGATTTGTAAACAAAATAGTCAAAAGTGATCCATTTATCACGTCAGTAAAAAGAAATTATATTAATAATTTTTCGTATCTTATATTTTTAAATGAATCATAAATTTTGTTTTAGTCCAATCTTATCTTAAGTATATAATTAAAAAAAATTATATGCATACAAATAATTATTTTTAAAAAAATTTAAATAAAAAATATTTTTGAATTTAAATTATATTAATTATATTAATTTTTATTTTTAATATAATAATTTAATATATAAATTATAAATTATAAATAAAAATATTCATTTTAACAAAAAAATTTAAAATTTAAAATTTATTTATTGTTTTATTTTTTAATTTAATTATTTAAAATAATAATTTATCTAAATTATTACAATAAATTTAAAACTTATTTTTATATTTACTTATAAAAAATAATTAAATTATTTACTAAATTAATTTATAATATATATATATATATGTATTAATAAAATAATATTTGTTTTATTTTAAAATATTATTATTTTATAAAATAAATCTATTTATAAATTTATAAACTAATTTCACTTAAAACCATTTAAATTATAACTTAAAAGATATTAGATAAAAATTAATCTAATTCAATTTAAATCATTATTTTTCGAGAGATAATTTATTAATTAAATTTATTTTTATACTCCTTGAATTTAAATCACTATAAACTAAATAAATTATAATTTGTTAAAAAGGTTTAAATTCAAACATTTAATATATTTTAAATAAAAAAATTTGGAAGAATTAATTATACTGTGAACAGTATCTATTACTATTAATAAAAAAATGTATTTGTTTTGTATTTTGTAATATAATCACATCAATTTCTATTGTATTACATCAATTACACTTTTTATAATGATTTTTTTTTAATTTCATTTTGAATGCTTAAATTTAAACTTAATCTTATAAAAAAGAAAAAATAAATTATTTGCAATTTTCAGGTGAATTCTTATAGTCCCCGGTCTTACATATTTTTGAGGAGCTAACAACATGAATTTTTCACAAATAGGACACTGGTCAACCATATAAGAAAATATGACATCATATTCAACATAAAATCTTAAGGCATTTCACTTAAATCTGTCACTAGACGAATCGACTCTGATACTACTATTCGGTATTTTAAGGGAGGCTAACAACATGAAAATTCTCATAAATGGGACATAAGTCAACTGTATAAGAGAGTATGACACTACTTTCAACTAAACACATTAAGACAATAAATTATGAGTCTTTCTTACTTGTAAGTTACTCAACTTTCCCATTTTTATCTAATGTGAGATTTTAAACACAATTAAATTCTCAACAATCTTCCCCTCAAGTGTAATTCTTTCACATTGGTACACTACCCCTTGAGCGTAAACTTTCTTAATCGTGAATACCAAATAGTAACTCCTTGTATGCTTTTGAAATGACAATGAATTTTTTCTCTGTAGTAGATAATGCTACACACTTTGTAATCTTGATTGTCAAGCCACAACTCTCCGTGCAAACTTAATCAAATATCCCAAAATGAACTTTTTGGGATTAATGTTTTCAGCCATATCTGAGTCTGAGTAACCCATCAAAATGGGTTGATCACCTCAAAAACAAAGTTTTAAATTACTAGTACTATGAAAATACCTCAAGATCCATTTCATAGCATTCCAATGCTCTCTATCTGAATTGGACAAGAAATAATTGACTATACCAACAATATGTGCAATATCAAGTTTAAGACCTATCATTGCATACATTAAACTGTTCACTGTAAATGCATAAGAAACTCTACTCATATATGATTTCTCAACTTCATTTGATGGACTCTGCTTAACACTCAATTTAAAATGAGTTGTAAGAGGAGTGTTTGCTGCTTTAACATTTTTCATTTGGAATCTCTCCAACACCTTCTTATATATGGTGCTCCTATGATAGCCAAATTTTCTTTTCACTTCTATAACGTGAGATACTTATGTCAAGTATCTTTTTAGTAGCTTCCATGTCTTTCATAGCAAATGACACGTTCAATTGCTTCTTTAACCTGTCAATTCTGGAAATATTTTTTCCAATAATAAGTATGTCATCAACCTATAACAACAGGATAATAAAGTCATCATGAGAGAACTTTTTATCAAAGATACAATGATCAGAAATAGTCCTTTTATAATCTTGGTGACACATAAAAGACTCAAACTTCTTGTACCACTGTCTTGGAGTTTACTTCAAACCGTATAGACTTTTTTTTAGTGTACACACATAATCTTCCTTGTCTTCAACAGGAAAACTATGAGGTTTTTTCATGTAAATCTCTTCCTCCAAATTACCATGAAGGAAAGTTGTTTCACATTCATCTGTTTAACCTCTAAATCAACGATAGCAGCTAAACTTAACACAACTTTGATGGATGACATTTTCACCACAGATGAGAAAATGTCATTGAAATTAACACATTTTTTTTTGTCTAAAGCCTTTCACCTCTAATCTAGCTTTGTACCAATATGTAGAATTAACCTCTTATTTCACCCTCAAAATCCACTTGTTCTCTAAAGGCCTTTTGTCCTTAGGCAATTTTATTAAGTCATTAGTGTGGTTATCATGCAAACATTTCATCTCATTTTGCATTGTATCCAACCACTTTTGTTTTTCTTCACTTTCCAAAGCTTCTTCAAAACACTTAGGTTCTCCACCATCAGTCAAAGTTACATACTTATAAGAAGAATACTTGGAAGACAATTTTCTCAACCTATTAGATCTTTTAATAGGGACTTGTGGTAATTCAAGTATGTCATCATGTTCCTCTTGAGCATCATCAATTAGAACCTCTACACCATCTCCAACTTGTTGATCATCAACATCACCACATTGCTCATCATTTTGAGCATTAGATTCAACATAATCCAGACTATAAACAAGCAATCGCATCAGATTAACATTAATGAGATTACTATCTTTCTCGGGTATAATCTTCTCCATTTTGTTAATATCTTCAATGGTTTTGTATTCTATGAATTGCACATCACGGTTTCTGACTAGCTTTTTTTCAACAGGATCATACAACTTGTAGCCAAACTCATCTTGACCATAACCAATAAAAATACACTACATTGTCTTTGCATCTAACTTTAATCTTTCATCATTTGGAACATAAACAAAGGCCCTGCAACCAAAGACACGCAAAAGATCATAGTTAACATTCTTGCTGAACCAGATTTTTTCTGGTACCTCAGTATTCAAAGCAATTACACGACTAAGATTAATAACATGTACGACAACAAGCAATATCTCTCTCCAAAAATATTTTGACAACTTTGTTTCAGAAAGGTCTGCGAAGTGTATTTGTTATAACCTATGTTAAGTGAGATAAAATGAACTTGACTAATTTAAATTTTTTTACCACTATTAGGTATTTTCTACTTCGAGAGGCTAAAAACAGGGAGATTCTCATAAATAAGACACGAATTAATATATAAAAGAATATAATACCACCATCAACTCAAAATTTTAATACATTAAATTATAATATTTTTACTTATAACTAATTCAACTTTTTCATTTTTATCTAATGTAAAACTTTAAATACACTTAAATTCTCAAATAAGGATTTATAATTTGTGAAAAATATGACCATCTCAAAGATGCAATATACAAACGAATTATTTTCAATGCAGATTTTTAGCAGTTAGCACACAACGAGAAGATAGAAACCGTTTTATAATCTGCTACTTCCTCTGTGTTTAAAGCTTTTTATCTTTTGGTTGCTGGTATTTTCCTATAATCCGATCCGTATACATTATTGCATCTAAAGTCGAAAATATGTTTTTGTTAAATAAACTTTTCAATAAATATTTCAGAAAAAAAATTCAGAAGGTTAAAATCAATTTATAAAGAAATTCTTTCATTTAATTTCTTCCAAAACTAATTTGACTTATGAAAAAAAAAAACTTTTTAAAAAGTTTACCATATGGTATGGTCATGACTTTGGCTTTCCAAGTAAATAATTGTATGTTGATTTATAGGGATTACAGAGTATAAATGGTTTCCCTCAAAATACTACAGTTTTGTTTTCTTCATATGGCAACACTCGAAGCTCACAATAAGATCTGATAGCACTTGACAGACATTGTTTCTCAAGGTTCTCTGATTTCTGCACAAAGCTCTGCAAGTCATCTCTATGGGAAACTCTTTCCACCTGCAATTAACGTTCAGACACTTCACCTCACTAAACACACAGAAATTTTGAATCTTTACTCTAAGCAAATGACTAAATATGAATGTCCTTTATCTTACAATTAGACAACACAAAAATTCTATGAACATCTCTAAGGAAACTCAGCCCAGAGCATAAATCAAATTGTACAAGGGATTTAAACTGAACTGCTTTGAGATTTAGCTAGTGCAATATTAATTTCTTGTCTCAATATGAAAAGAAGAAAATATTGTAAAAGGAGACTCATAATCTGCAAGAATGAAGATATCATGCATCACACCAGTTACAACAAATAATTGGTTCATTCCATCTTATGGCTATGATAATTCTAGGCAATGGCATGTATACAGTTATTACAAGTAAGTACTAAAAATTGATGTTCACCATTTGTTCAATAATAGGTCCAGCATCAAATCCTTCAGTCACAAGGTGACTTGTTGCACCAATTAATTTCACACCTGCATCAACCTCCTGCCAAATATATTCCATCAATCAATCAATAGTATTAAATATGTTCCTGTCCCGCGAATACTTTATACAGATTACTAGGAATGAAGCGTGATGAACATTTAGTCAAACCAATGAAACGATACCTGTTTAGATGAGTTCATACCCTTGAATGATGGTAACAGGCCATGGTGGATGTTAATTATATCCTTCCCATAACTCCTTAAAAAGGTGCTGGATAGAATCTGTAATAATAATAAATCAAGCGAAGGAAAACACAACAACTCATGTTCATCTTCAATTTAACACTCGCATTAACAAAATCAATCAGTAACATAACATACACTATAGATGACAATCATAAGTAAAATTAATGTTTTCCAACTTCAGGGGCAGATTCGTGCTCTGAGAAAAAAGACTCTTAATTTCAAGAGTTGAAACCAATTACATGAATCTGTAATCAAGTTATTTACCCGCAAATACCTCGCAAGTACTAAAAAATCAGTATTCTGAACCAGCTCCAAGATCTCCTCTTCCCTTTTATTCTCTGCTGTTATTCTTAAATAATGATAAGGAACACCGTGCATTTCAAGAAAACGAATCACCTCATTTTCTGGACCTCTATAATGGTTACTGTTGAATGCATCAAGTAAGCAATTAACCAGAGATTGAAAGTAATTCAAAATAAACCAATTACTTAAAAATACTCATAAATCAATTTAGCTACATATTTCTGCAGTTCACCTAATTACACAAGTAATATCCACAGAGAGTCTTCCATCCTTCCATCCATGCAACAAATCAATCAGACAGTGGTCCTGCAACGGCATAAAGGAACCTTTATTTTAACACACACATTACATTACACAAACATGTCTATAATAAAAAGATACAAAGAGAATAACAAAACCATTAATGTACACACCTGCTTCGATGCGATAATAGCAATCTTATATTTTGGATCCAGTTCTGGCACCCTTATAACAGATCTCATGGCATTGAATGTTTTAGAAATCCTTAGAAAATCCTCTTCCATTTGCATTCGTGGCCACATAACAGGATCAAAAACAAAAACACTGCAAATGTTGAACATTATAAACAGATTCGATTGTGTGTACACAACACTGTATATAAAAGATTGTACTGAGAGTACTTTCTGGAGTAGAAGACTTGTTTATCTTGAGGTACAAAAACATCAGCAGAGAGAATGTTGCCACCCCTTGAGGCAATGCAATCAGATAGCTTGGCTACAATTCCAACCGTATCCTACCATTAAAACCATAATATTAGAAAAATTTGTAAAAGAAGACTCATATATATGCATTGTATGGAGATAATAGTTTAAAAAAAATGTAGAAAATAGTAGAAACATAAGAAGAACGTGGCTTACTGGGCATTGAAACACGTGGATTCCGTGAGTGAGGAGGGAATTGGAGCACGATGGGTTTAAGGGGTCAACGGATTTATTATAACTGTAACAGTTCCTGTTGCTCAATTTGACAACTTTGAGGTTGTTCCAAGTAGAACACAGTTTTCGGACGATGCCCATTTCATCTGATTATCTCAAAATTAAGGTATTTGGTAGGTTTGTGCTTGTCTTCACATTCCGCATGCATTAGCTTTATGTTCCAAGAATGATGGGAAAAGATATACGTGGTCTAGAACTATGGAAAACGACTTTAATAGCCTGCATATACGTGGTCTTAAACTGTTTGAAGAATTATTTTTCAAAATAGAACTATATATACATGTGTGGTCTAAAACAATGGGAGTTTACAGAGACAACCCAGTTTGTTTCTTTCTATTTATTATTACGTGTATGGACTTGAACTTCTTCACTGTTTTATAGGTGATAACAGTACTGTTTTCTTTAATACGCAGAAGATGATAATTGGTAGAATGCTTAAGAAAATAGATAGAATATTCATTTTTTTTTAAAATATATTGAATTTGGACGGCAATAAAAACCATAACAGCTTCGGAGAATACTACGTTTATGTTAATTATTAAATACAGTACCAGGTTAAGGATTTAACTACAAGAAAAAAAGGTGCAAACTAAATACATCCAATTAGTATTTACGGGAATCGAAAACGCAAATAAAATAAAATAAATAATTTTTTAATGACTTTAAAATTGGTCGTATTGAAATTGATACCTCTAAAATTCTTTCAATATTTTAATTCTTAAAATTTAATATGTAAATTGAATTTTAGTACTCTTAAACCAACAATATTCACATTTAAGCATAATAGTTTGATATTTACATTCAAGAATGACAAAATAACCGGCCATTTTAAATTCTTATATTTATTAAATGTTAGATATAAAAAAACATTTTAAAGAATTGAAAGTACAAATTTCGATGTAAGTTAATTTTGGAGGTCTAAAAATTTATTTAACCTAATAATAAATATGAACTAAAAATGTAATTCGAAATTAAAATTAAATATTTTTTTGTTGCTTTTATAATTTGTTAAAATTGGTAATTTTCCAAAATTGATATGAATTTGGAGGTATCAATTTCGGACCAAGTTTTGAGGTAAGAAAAACTGATTAAACCCTAAATTTTATAACTGATTTTATAACAAAAATAGAAAGAAATGGGCCTATATGTCCAACGAAATGGGCTGAGCAACCCGGTCCAAAATTGGAGAAGCAAGCAAAACCCTTGTTCTTCATCTCTATCTCGCGCCTGGTTTCTACTCTGTATGTTGTTAGTTTCTCGCACACAGTCTCGCCTAGCGCACTCTCTTCTCCTTCTTAAACCTTCAGCTGCACACAGGTCACATTCATCTGAAAACTCCGTTTTCACTTCCATTTTTTCCATTTCTCCATTTTTGTTTCCGATCTGAAACTCGTTGTTTTTGTTGCTCACAGCTTCCGTTACCTGACGGACATGGCGAGCGAGGGCGGGAAGAGCTTCGCGCGCAGGGACCGTCTGCGCGAGATCGAGGTGAAGGTTCAGAAATGGTGGGAAGAGAAAGAGGTCTTCAGAGCCGAACCGGGCGATGTAAACCCTAAACCGGGCGAGAAATTCTTCGGCAACTTCCCCTTCCCTTACATGAACGGTTACCTCCACCTCGGCCATGCCTTCTCCCTCTCTAAACTCGAGTTCGCCGCCGCCTTCCACCGCCTCCGTGGCGCCAACGTCCTCCTACCCTTCGCATTCCACTGCACCGGCATGCCCATCAAAGCCTCCGCCGACAAACTCGCCCGCGAGATTCGCAATTTCGGCGACCCGCCCGTCTTCCCCACCCAAATCGAAGATGAAGAACAGCAACAAGAAGATGAACCTTCTGGAGATGGTGCTCCTCCTGATAAATTCAAAGGCAAAAAGTCAAAGGCTGCTGCGAAGTCAACGGGGCAGGTTTACCAGTGGGAGATTATGCGGAGTGTAGGGATTTCGGATGCTGAGATATCCAAATTTCAGGATCCTTATAAGTGGCTTTCGTACTTTCCACCTTTGGCTGTTGAGGACCTCAAGGCTTTTGGATTAGGTTGTGATTGGAGAAGGTCGTTTATTACTACCGATATGAACCCTTATTTTGATTCCTTTGTGAGGTGGCAGATGAGGAAGTTGAAGTCCATGGGGAAGGTTGTGAAGGATGTGAGGTATACTATTTTTTCTCCATTGGATGGTCAGCCTTGTGCAGATCATGATAGAGCTAGTGGCGAGGGAGTTCAGCCTCAGGAGTACACCATTATCAAGATGGAGGTCGTTACTCCTTTTCCCGAAAAATTTAAGGTGTTGGAAGGAAAGAAAGTGTTTCTTGCGGCTGCAACTTTGAGACCTGAGACTATGTATGGTCAAACCAATGCTTGGGTGTTACCGGATGGAAAGTATGGGGCTTTTGAAATTAGTGATAGTGAAGTATTAATTCTTGCTCATAGGGCAGCGCTCAACCTCGCATACCAGAACCACTCGCGGGTTCCGGAGAAACCCTCTTGCTTGCTTGAGCTCACTGGTCGTGACTTGATTGGACTTCCATTGAAGTCTCCACTTTCCTTTAATGAGGTTCTTTATGCACTTCCCATGTTGTCTATTTTGATGGATAAGGGAACTGGGATAGTTACCAGTGTGCCCAGTGATGCTCCTGATGACTACATGGCTTTGCATGATTTGAAAGCAAAACCTGCGTTCAGAGAGAAGTTCGGGGTTAAGGATGAGTGGGTGTTGCCGTTTGAGGTGGTGCCCATCATTGACATTCCACAGTTTGGGAACAAATGTGCCGAGACAGTTTGCTTGCAGATGAAAATCAAAAGCCAGAATGATAAAGAAAAGCTTGCAGAAGCCAAGAAACAAACGTACTTGAAAGGGTTCACTGAAGGGACGATGATTGTTGGGGAATTTTCTGGGAGAAAAGTTCAGGAAGCTAAACCCTTGATTAGGACCAAACTTTTGGAAACAGGTCAGCATTCACTTTCATTTTTTTTTGTATTTTGTAATATTATTGTTCTTGTGTATCTCTGGATTTATCAAGATTGCCTCTTTCTTCCTTCATGCTTAATAGAGTTCTTGGTACACAAACTTCCCCTCTAGTTTCCAGAAGGCAAATATTCATTTTTGTTGTTTGGGAACTAAGATAAGGACGTTTAGTAGATTTCACGGGTTGTTGCCGGAAAATTTGTGCGTAAAGAAGCACATTTAACTGACTAGCCATAAACAATATTTCCTTATGTGCACTTAACACGCAGCCGATCTCCTATCACAATTTGTGCATTTAACATTATGAATTTGTATAATTAATTTTAAACATCTTATTAGAGAAACTAACTGATGTTCAAGATTGTAAGCGACACTAGAAGGGGTAATCCTCAGCCCTTGAGACACTAACTCGTTGAATGATACTGCTAGAGGCTGCATACCCAGAGCATTGAGTGTGTAATATGTCCTAGAACATGGGCTTTTATGCACTTAGGTCCCCCATCCCTCGGAGCTGTCTTCCCTGTATATCATGCTAGTTGCATTGCTGCGACCTTCAAGCTTAGAGGATAAGGTGACAGGGTGGTTAAGATATGGACTTGTACTGCCTGTCCATGTATAGTTAGGTAAGCTTCTGAGGAGGGACTGTATGGGCCATAGTCGGTTGGCAGATAACCCGCATGAGGGTATGGTAGAAATGATGATTTAAAAAAAAAAACTGTTACATAATTAGTGTTGTCAGGAGATAGGAGCGAGAAATAATTGAATGAAAGATTTTGTTGATTTTTTTTTTTGGTTTACTGAATACAGTGAGTATTATTTCACATTTATTCATTCTGCTTATTTTGACAAATAAATATTTATCTTAATTTTGAAGTATATGAGTTTAAAAATATAATTAAACTTTTATAGTGTCAAAAAAATATATTTCAATTGATTTTGTCTTACAAAAATTTATTGAAAAATTATTTATGAATATCGTATCATGTTGAATTTGTTGCTGAGGCTAATGGCATGCATATCTTCTGAATAATGTTTACCCTGGAAATTAGTTGATATTTTCCCACCAAAACTTATTTTCAAGAAAAAAGAAAGTCATAGATAAAATCAAACTGTTCTCTGGATTTTATAATTAAATAACACCTTGTAGATTTTGGAATAGTATGAGATTGTTGAATTGTTGTGATGTGTTTATATTTTTCATATTTTTTATTGTGTGCCTGTTATTGTTCTCAGTCAACTTGCCATTATTGCTAATAATTTTTGGTTCCACCTTCCAGGTCAGGCCATTGTCTACAGTGAACCAGAGAAACGGGTGATGTCAAGATCTGGTGATGAATGTGTTGTAGCCCTTACAGATCAGTGGTACCTTACATACGGAGAATCAGAATGGCAGAAGTTAGCTGAGGAATGCCTTGCAAATATGAGCCTCTATTCTGATGAGACACGTCATGGATTTGAGCACACTTTGAGCTGGTTGAACCAGTGGGCTTGTTCCCGATCATTTGGTCTTGGGACACGCATACCCTGGGATGAACAGTTTTTAGTTGAGTCTTTATCAGATTCCACTATTTACATGGCTTATTACACTGTCGCACACCATTTGCAGAATGGTGACATGTATGGATCAAGCGACTCTGCCATTAAACCTCAACAACTGACTGATGACGTATGGGATTATATTTTCTGTGATGGACCATATCCCAAGTCAACTGATATTTCATCATCCCTTTTAGACAGAATGAAGCGGGAGTTTGAGTATTGGTATCCATTTGATCTTCGAGTTTCTGGTAAGGACCTCATCCAGAATCATCTTACGTTCTGCATTTACAACCATACTGCAATTATGGCCAAGCATCACTGGCCTCGTGGGTTTAGATGCAATGGACACATCATGCTCAATTCAGAGAAAATGTCCAAGTCCACTGGAAATTTCAGGACATTGCGTCAAGCAATTGAAGAGTTTTCTGCTGATGCTACACGGTTCTCTTTGGCTGATGCTGGTGATGGTGTTGATGATGCAAATTTTGTCTTTGAGACTGCAAATGCTGCAATTCTCCGGCTCACCAAAGAGATTGCATGGTATGAGGATAATCTGGCAGCAGAATCTTCCATGAGAACTGGTCCCCCATCTACTTATGCTGATCGTGTGTTTGCCAATGAGATTAACATTGCTGTCAAGACAACTGAACAAAATTACTCCAACTACATGTTTCGAGAAGCTCTCAAGACTGGCTTTTATGATCTTCAGACTGCTAGAGATGAGTATAGATTCTCGTGTGGGGTTGGGGGTTACAATCGTGACTTGGTTTGGCGTTTTATGGATGTGCAGACACGTCTTTTAGCACCCATCTGTCCGCATTATGCGGAATTTATTTGGAGAGAGCTTTTGAAGAAGGATGGTTTTGTGGTGAATGCTGGCTGGCCAACAGCTGATGATCCTGATCTCACACTGAAGAGTGCCAATAAATATCTGCAGGACTCGATTGTTACGATGAGGAAGTTGCTTCAGAAGCAACTTTCGGGCTCAAAGAAGGGTAATAAGAAAGGTCCTCCAGTTTCATCATTAACAGAAAGCAAGGTGACAGGCTTGATATATATAAATGAACAGTTTGATGGTTGGAAAGCTGAGTGCCTGAGTATTCTTCAGAACAAGTTTGATAGAGATACTCAAACTTTTGCACCCGACTCAGAAATATTGGAGGCTTTACAACAGAGTTCTGTAGGTCAATCTTCTAATTTTAAACAAATCCAAAAGCTTTGTATGCCTTTCTTGAGGTTTAAGAAAGAAGAAGCAATTGCTCTTGGGACTCAAGCCCTGGATCTGAGATTACCATTTGGTGAAATTGAGGTTCTTAAGGAAAACTTGGACTTGATCAAGAGACAGATAGGTCTAGAAGATGTGGAAATTTTATCTGCAGCAGATCCTGATTCTTTTGCCAGAGCTGGAAAATTAGCTACTTTACTAAATCAAAATCCTCCATCCCCTGGAAATCCAACAGCCATCTTTTTAACTCAGTAGCTACTGGGTGAGTTTCTAGAAATTTTCCCTTCAACTGAGTTCATAGTTGCCACTTTATTTCTTTTTGTAATCTAAACGTGAATGTAATTTATTTTTATTTGAATAATTTAACATTTAAAGTTATTAAACCTTTAGAGTGTGTTTGAATTGGAAAATTGAAGTGAGTAATTCTATTGGAGTGAGAATTTAAAATTATTTCTCTTAAAGATTCTTTAGTATAGTTGCTAGAGAATATTTGTTTGCATTCTCGTTCTATCTGAAAATATTATTGCTTCACTGATTTATCTGTTTGAAAAATTCTAGGCGAAGTGTGTTAATAGTATTTTTGCCTCGGTGCACACGTGCTCATTCATGTTATTGTTATCTGTAGGTTGCAACGATATTCCACTCTCCACAGATGAACATGTAGTATGATTATCCTGATCTAAATCGTACTCTGTTGGTGGTTGGGGAGCTTGATTTTTATTTTTTTGTGGATAACAGAAGATTTTGTTCGAAATTGCAGATGTAGAATTATGTTTTGTTGACGTCCTCCTGTCTTGTGCCCTTAAAGATATATCTTCTCAGCATTTAATTTAATTACACCTCGTTTATTGTTTGCTCTACATTTTGGCCAAGTTGTCAGATTTCTGACTATAAGGAAAGTTACATTTTGTACCATAATGTTGTTATGGTGATGAGTTGTTTTATTAAATCATACCTAAAATGTTTATCAAATTATAGTTGTACTGGATTTTGGAGTTTATTTCCGCAAGTTGAATTGCAACATAGTTGATAGCCGTGGACATAGATTACTTGTTACAATACTTTTATTTTTTAATTTATTTTGATAGTTAAGCTAGAATAGATTCCAAAACTTGTAACTAATGCATATTAATTTAGATTTTGCTATTATAGGTTTGTATTTTTAGAGACCAGGGAGTCAAACTACGACATACTCTTGCCAACTCATTCTATTATCGATTACAATGTATTATACATTATAGAACAAGGTGCGAATCTTATTTAATGCGGTAACGCCCACCATTTGTAATTTTGAATATAAATGAATGTACTTTTGTTGAGTTCAAATGACAAATTCTTCGATACTGGAAGGGTAAACTTTACAAAATCACATTCGAATCTCTCTAAATGTAGGTTTAGGTTGCGTCCATCTTGTAGTTGACCTCGAGGTCAACGTGAATACGATGACAAGTAAAGTCGCTTATGCAGGAACCAATCGTCCCGTTCCAAGTTTACGTTAAAAAAATTGAATTAACTAAATGCAAATATGAGTTCCTTTGGCTTTAAAAATCGGGTTGTGAATTACAATTGCAACCTGATTGTACCGGTTAACGATTTGGTATTTAATTATACATCATTTATACACCAGCCTTTTTTACAAAGTAAAAATAAAATAAAAAGAAAATGCCATAGATTAAAAAAATACCAAATGTCTTAAGTATATTTGATATCAATAGCATAAAATTAAAATAAATGTTTCTAACTAATAATTTATAATTAACTCTTGAAATGGATAGACAATAAATAGCGTTGTAAGAAAGGAAAATTCTTAAACATGAAATCACATCAACAACGTACGCTAAAATAAATACTTCAAAACATGGTTAATAACATAATAGTAATATCTTAAAGTCTTTCAAGTATAGTTGAAATGATTAATATACCATAAAATGAAAATAATATTGTACAATGGAAAATAGAAAATACTATGCACCGTACGTCATAAATATTAGGCTAAGAAGATTTACAAAAACATCGTTCAAGTAAAAAATTGAATAACATAGAGAATTTCAAGTAAAACATATATCTTCTATTCAACTACCATTTTCATTTGGCAAGTAAAAGGAAAGAAAAATTTTAATTTTTAAGTTTTACCATTTTGTTAATGACTTAATACCAAATTGTACTATCACACACCACCGCTCTTCTACAAAGTAAAAAGAACTGAGAATTGTAAACAAAGAAAAATTTGAAAAAAAAACAAAAATCTTGAAAGTAAAACCACGTGTGTGGCATAGATTAAAAAAATATCCCGGTTGATAAGGGATCCATGTATAAAAAATGTCTCGCATGGTTAATAACAGTAACATATACATAAAAATAAGGACATTGACATTCCATTTGTTTTGAACAATTCATCGTACCTCCTTTTTATATATTAATATAATAATAATAATAATATTTTATAAAAATAAGAATACATGTATATTATTATTATAATATTAAAAAATAATTATTTTTTAGAGTTGTATAAAATTCAGATGTGAAACAATATTTTTTTGTAAAAAATAAATGTGTCAATTGACGTAGATGTACGAAACAAGATACAAAAACAAATAATTTCTAATGATCAAATGGAAATATTTTATGTTGATGATTATATTTTTAATTTTAAAATTTATGAGGAAGTAGAAAGTTATTTAAACAATTATTCTTTCGTTCTCCAATACAAGGATTAAACAGAATAATGACCAAGAATTTAGGTCAACGATTACAGATCCGTGGAAAATTTTTGGTAGTATAGCATCCGTTTAGATTGTAGATTAGAGTGGTTAAGAAAAAAACACTAGCTCGCGGTCATTCTTGATAAAATGAAAACCGATATCGGACAATGCATGCTTCAAGTTCAATTTAAAATTTACAGAATTATTACAAGCAGTGAAAGGAAAGATTTAAGGTACAGTTTATATGGCAAAAGTCAAGACAAGATGATGAAGACAGCAAACGGTGAAGAAAGATGAAGCTTGAAGGAACAAAGAAGAACAAGAAGGCATGCTTTTAAGGGTAGGTTTCAGAGGCTGGGACTGGGGCATAAGAACCAATGAAAACATCTCCATAGATGAAACCAGCCAAACCTCCTCCAATCAAGGGACCAACCCAGTAGATCCAGTTATCAGCGAAGTTTCCACTAACCACAGCTGGACCGAATGAGCGAGCTGGGTTCATGGAACCACCACTGAACGGACCAGCAGCTAATATGTTGGCACCCACAATGAACCCAATAGCAATGGGTGCAATGGTACCCAATGACCCCTTTTTAGGGTCTGCTGCAGTTGCATACACTGTGTAAACCAACCCAAAGGTGATGATAATCTCAAACACTACTCCTTGGAAAGCGTTCACACCAGAAGCCAATCCGTGGGTTGGAATGCTCTGTGCCAAAAACAAACCAAACCAGTATCATAAGCTGTTGGGTCATGTTCATGTTATGGTCCAAAAAACATCATAGTATTTGAAAAATATACCTTGGCAGTAACCAAATTAAGGAGGAGACTTGCAAGGATAGAACCCAACAATTGGGCAATCCAGTACAAGAAACCAGTTAGAAGGGTAATGTTGCCTCCAATGGCCAATCCAAGTGTGACAGCTGGGTTCAAATGGCCACCTGAGCTGTTGGCTGCCACCGACACACCTACAAATAATGCGAATGCGTGGGCCACTGCCACTGCCACCAGCCCCGTTGGATCCAACGCAGCATCTTTTGTAATCTCGTCTGCATAAAACAAACAAACAACCCACCCCTTCATTATCCCTTGCTATACATGCATACGTGACAAAAAATAATATTTCATGTTTTCACTAATGAAGAAAATACAAAAATCATTAAATCTGTTATCAAAATCCAATAATTTACAAAAACTAAAAACTTAAGTTTTTTTTTTTAAAATGTCATATTTGATAATGATTAAGAAAAATGCTGGTGCTTAAATTTAAATATGACGCAGAGGACAATTTTGACCATTCCAAAGAGATGTTGAAAATAAAAATCTCTTATATACATAAAATTATCAGACAACTCATATCTGTGATATATCATTATTATTTGCAATTATTTAAAAAGTAAAAATAAGAATTAAAGTTTTTTTTTCATCATTAATTATTTTTGTTTATTTAATAATGTAAAATAATAAATTATTTTAGTTATTAGATTATAAAAAAATTGAAAATATAAATGGATGCTTTCTCTCTAATTTTAGTAAGGTTAAGAGGTGCTTTAATTAAAATAAAATATAATCATATTTAAGAGTTCAGATTTAGTTAATGTAATTTGTTAGGAATTGAGTATGGAACTTAATTTACAAGGATAGTAATTACTTAACAACTGATCTTATAAACTACAATAAATTAAATATATGTTAATATAATAATATGTTTAATTAGTTACCGCTAGTTATATTTTATAAACTACTTGTTAATTAAATATAATTTTATTTATATAAAATGTTAAATTTATAGTCACCGATAAGAGATCTATAACAAGGTTACAGTGATAATTGTAATTGCTTTAAATTTTAAAGATTAGGTGTGGATTTTTTCACAATTATGTTACAATTTTCTTTTTGACTCGAGTAACCAACTTAAATTCCCGAAATTCTCACGTTTGGAATGTCCACGCATGCCAACATGGATTAAAGCAAAGCATGTATTTGATTAGGGCAAGCACAACAACCAATTAATTGTTCTACAATTAAAATATGGAGTCATTAATTGAGTAATTATGGAAAAACTCTTAAAATTTGTGTCCAACCGACAGTTTTATGACAAATTCGTTTTTGTTTGAATGTTTTTAGGTAGGTTTTCAACTGAAAAACAAAGACAATATGTATAATCAGTGACGGTTGAGCACTTGCTGTCGAAAAGACAGTTTTATGATGAGAAGTAACAAATATATTGTTTTTGTTTGAAGGTTCGTCGTTACATGGGTTTTTAACCTAAAAACAGAGACGCTAGAATCAGTAACGGTTGAGCACTTACTGTAAGCAATGGCCGATCCAACGCCTGCGAAGACGAAAATGAGAGTGGCATGAAGCTCTGCAAAATAGGCCTTCAGAGAGGCAGCGCTAAAAGAGTCCTCAAAGCTACCAAGAGTTATCTTCACCATTTTCACCACCTCACTTCAAAACCAAAAACCTAGGTTGCTACTGGTGCTGTCTTGCCTCATAAACCTTTGCGTAGGTTTATATAACAATAACTCACATAATTCTAATAAACATGATTGTGAAGCGACAGCCATTGTTCGTTGTCATGGCACCGACTATGGACCCACGTTAGTGGTTGGATAACGCTTGATTAATCATCCACTACCTAACTAATCCCATACCTCAAACTCTTTTCTCTATTTTAAACTCCTATGATTTGTGTTCATGTTTGTTTGTTTTTTAGTCATGAGCTCAATAGTAATCTATTCAATGATAAACGAGGAACTTTAAAACAAATTTGGATGGATAAGCATCCAAAGCGATTATTATAATCAACTCCACTTGCATTATAAAAATATATGTAGTTCGTCGTTTTTCTTTGTAGCCAAATGAACTAAAGGAGGCTAAAATTAAATGTTGATGATAACAATGGTGGGAAGAACATGGTTAGAGGGTATTATATATATATATATATATATATATATATATATATATATATATATATATATATATATATATATATTTGCCATGAGTGTACATGCTCACGTTTCTATTCATTGACTACTTTTTAATAATGCCAGTATTTCTTTTCGATATCAATAAATAATAAAGACAACATTTAAAGAATGTTGGTTTGCATAGCCTCTTCTTATATAATTGCCATTTGAGATTGTTTTGATTTTTATCTTTTATAAAATTTAAAAAAATATAATGTAAATTAGAAATACAATAAAATTTATACAATTGAATTAAATTAAATATTTGTTTGACGAAAAAAAAATTCTCAGGAAATAAGAATTGTGATGAAAAATATGTAAGGTAGATAGAAAATCTCACCTTATATATATATATATATATATATATATATATATATATATATATATATATATATATATATTTATAAAAGATAATTTATATTTATTATTTTCAGGTTTTTTTTACGTTAAACTAAGATTTGATGGGAATACTTTTAACTAATATAAATTTATGGTGGATTATATAAGTAACAAAATATATTTATATCGAATATATAAAGAAGAGATATAAAAGAATTTGATAAAATTTAAAAAGATTGTCAAAATTTATATTGAATAATCTCTTATCGAACGTAAATTTATTGTAAAATAAAAATATTGTAAAATTTAGAACGTGTCTTATTAATCTTGAAAATGTCCCATTAACATATAAAATGTTTCACTCTCTTATATTTCACTTATGACGTTAAATGCAGAGATGGTTTCATCGTTCATATAATGCCTATAAATAAATCACTTCACGCTTCACTTCTCCAAATATACTGATCATCTCTTTTCTCAATTTTTTATTGGTTTTATCCTAAACTTATTTACTCTTTTTAAGAGTTATTTGTTAGTTTTTTAATTCTTAAAAAATTTCAGGAAATATCTATTATATCCCAGGGAACTTGGACAATTTTCCACACATGTTTAAGAATAATGATTATACACGTCTTAAAAATTAAGTTTTGATTTAGTCTTTGCCAATTTATACAATAATGTTAAAAAATTATGACTAACGTTAAGTATACTAACAATAACTCTACATATATCTGATGTTTTCTGGCCAACGTTTTTTCTTCCTGAGCTTTGTCTGCAACAATGGTTCGAGTACTGTTCGAAAGGAAAGAAACACATTTGCCCAATTTGCAAGCATAGTTGCAGGGCAACCGATCGACGCGTGCAAGCTTTATTTCCAAACAGTGGGGATGCGAACGATAGTGGGAAGCTTCAAAAGCGCTTTGAAAATGAGGAAAAAGTTGAAGGCAGCGCCAACTTTAAACTAAGTCGAGGAGAAAGGTTAGAGAGCCAAAGGAAGAAAATGTGACTCTGGGTCCAGCTGTTAGAGACGGTGAACATGTCTTTGGCGTCGCTCGCATCTTTGTCTCAGTTAATGATACCTTCATCCATGTCACTTATTTGTCTGGGAGGGAAACACTTGTCCGCATCACTGGTATGATTGTTGTTCTTCACATTTCAGAAATAAATTATTTGTATGATAGTATTCCAATAACCAAATTTTTGGCTATAATGAAGCTGTTATCATTTTTCCTGTTCTTTTCTGAATTATACGCATGTTCTTTCAGTGAATTATACGCATACATTTTTATGATCTTATTATGCACGTAGATATCTCCGTGACATGTTATGGAAGTAGCTATCTGATTTGACATGATGTTTTGTAAATTTTTGTTTGGCTTTACTTTAATGATTTTTCAGTTTTCTATTTACCGTACTAGTTGAGATCCATTTCTTTATAACCAAAGTTAGTCATTAGATAACTTTGGGTTGAGTATCTGTGGGGTGACACTAATATAATATTACCTACTCTCTAAGAAAATGAAAATAGGTTGTAAAACTTGTAATTATATGTTTTTGAGTTTGGTAGAACATAGTCTATAAGTTTCTTATCCTTATCATTGAGATAATTAAGCATAATATTATCAATACATTAATATATTTTTCTTTTAAAGGTTAGTGAGACACTTAAATAATTTGTAGATATTAATAGTGATGACATGCATAAAGATTTAAGATATTAATAGTGATGACATGCATAAAGATTTAAGGATAAGTAAAAAATAGAAGAAACCTCTTTTGGAGATGTTTTTATCTAGTTGAAAATTATCTAACAAATTTTTTAGAAGCTACTAATGTTCCTCATACAACACATTAAGATAAGGTCATTAAAACTAAAATTAACTCAATCAAGAAAAATAATATTTTAACCTTAGTAGATTTGCCTAAAGGAGCAAAACCTATTGATTATAAATAGATCTTAAAAAAAATAACATCCTATGGATCCATAGATAAATATAAAGCAAGGTTAATAACAAAGAATTTTACTCAAAAATTCAACATTAATTATTTTGATATTTTTGTCCCTGTGACTAGGATTTCCTTTATTCAAGTTTTGTTAGTTCTAACAATTATCCATAAGTTATTTATACATCAAATGAATATTAAGATAACCTTTTGAATGATGTATTAAAGAGGAAATTTGTATAATTCAATTTGGAGGTGTGTTGTTCCTGGTGAAGAGAACAAAATGTGCAAACTTTTAAAAACTTTATATGGATTAAAACAGACACCAAAATAGTAACATGAAAAACTTGATACTATTCTACTTTGTGATGACTTTTCAACTAATGATGTTGATAAATATGTGTACTCTAATTTGAAAGTGGTGAATATGTCATTATATGTTTATGACATTCGAATATTTGGTACATGTATTGATATAATCTCTAGAATCAAGTTGTTTTTAGGATCTAAATTTGAAATGAAAGATATGGGTGAAACATGTCTCACGGTGGTCGAAAAATACTCTTTGAGGTGTTATAGTGGTTGTTGTCGTAGTCAACTAAAAAACTCTTGCACACTAAGAAACCCTGAGTGAAATAAAATATAGTTTTTCCCTCACACCTCATGAGAGTCAATGTAAAAGTCATGTTATTATTTTCAAAAAATATTATTGTATTTTTTTAAGTTAATTATTTTATAACCAAAAAAAGATGACATAAAAAACCTATTTCGCATTAGGGAGTTGAGTGAGATATATGATTATTTCTAATATAATATCAAAATCAATGAAAAAATTACCTTAAGATAAGATATGAAATGATAGATTAAAGATATAATAATATAGGTAGATATACACTACAAAAAAAACGCTTATTATCTACTGGTAAAATCTGTAGGTAATGTCACTTTACCTACGGATTTGAATCCAAGTACTTCGAGTTGGAGGCCGATACTCCAACCACTAAGCTATTAGGTTATTTTGAAAATAATTTACAAATAAATTATATTTATATTTATCCGTGTAAATATATAAATATAAAATATATAAACATAAAATATATATAAATATAAAATATATAAACATAAAATATATATAAATATAAAATATATATAAATATAAAATATATATAAATATAAAATATATATAAATATAAAATATATATAAATATAAAATATATATATATAAATATAAAATATATAAATATAAAATATATATAAATATAAAATATATATAAATATAAAATATATTTATATTTTGATATATTTATATATTTATATATTTATATATTTATATATTTATATATTTATATATTTATATATTTATACATTTATATATTTGTATTTATATATTTATATATTTATATATTTATATATTTATATTTATATATTTATGTATTTATATATTTATATATTTATATATTTATCTATTTATATATTTATGTATTTATGTATTTATCTATTTATGTATTTATATATTTATGTATTTATGTATTTATATATTTATGTATTTATGTATTTATATATTTATGTATTTATATATTTATGTATTTATATATTTATGTATTTATATATTTATGTATTTATATATTTATGTATTTATATATTTATGTATTTAAATATTTATGTATTTAAATATTTAAATATTTAAATATTTAAATATTTAAATATTTAAATATTTAAATATTTAAATATTTATGTATTTATGTATTTATGTATTTATGTATTTATGTATTTGTATATTTGTATATTTGTATATTTGTATATTTGTATATTTGTATATTTGTATATTTGTATATTTATATATTTGTATATTTGTATATTTATATATTTATATATTTATATATTTATATATTTATATATTTATATATTTATATTTTATATTTATATATTTTATATTTATATATTTATATATTTTATATTTATATATTTATATATTTATATATTTATATATTTACACGAATTAATATAAGTATAATTTAGTTGTAAATTATTATTAGAATATCCTAATAGTTTAGTGGTTGAACTATCGGTTTTCAATTTTAAGGTACTTGGGTTTGATTCTTGCTAGTGACAATTTTTTTAGTTTAATATAATTTATCTACGGATAGTAATTCTGTAGGTAATTACCTACGGAATTACCCACGGATGATATTACCTACGGAAAATATCCGTAGGTAATGGATAATTACTCACGGATAGAATTCGTAGGTAATATCCGTAGGTAATGTACACTTTACCTACGGATAGTAATTACGTAGGTAATTACCTACGAATTATCCACGGATTATATTACCTACAAATAATATCCGTAGGTAATGGATAATTACCTACGGATAGAATTCCGTAGGTAATATCCGTAGGTAATGTACAATTTACCTACGGATTTTCATCCGTGGGTAATATCCATAGGTAATATCCGTAGGTAATGGATAATTACCTACGGATAGAATTCCGTAAGTAATATCCGTAGGTAATGTACAATTTACCTACGGATTTTCATCCGTGGGTAATATCCGTAGGTAATGTAAAATTTACCTATGGATTTTTATCCGTGGGTAATATCCGTAGGTAATGTAAAATTTACCTACTGATTTGTATCCGTAGGTAATATTCAGTAGGTAATAGGCTTTTTTTGTAGTGATAATTCTCGTTATATCTAATTAATTTTTAAAATTAAATTACATACTTTTTATTTTTCATTAACAAATTATCAATCAATTATTTTTAGAATGTATTACTTAATAGGGGTTAAAATCTAAGTAAATTAAAAATATAATAAAATTATATATTTAAATATTACGATTTTATAAAGTTAACTTACACTACAAAAAAGTGTATATTACTAATGGATATTTATCGATGGATATGTAGTCGTCGAAAAAAATTATTACCAACATAAATTACCAACTGATTTAGAGTAGTTGTGTAATTTGGTCTTACCGAACGAATATATCCATCAAGTAAATGAACAATTAATTATCGATGGATATATCCGTCGATACATAAACAAATAATTACCAACGAATATATCCGTAAATAAATAAACAAATAATTACCGACAGATAAATGGACAATTAGTTACTGATGCATATATCCATCGGTAATTATTTATTCATTTACCAGACAAATTTTAAGTATATTTTAAAAAATTAATATTAAATTAAAAAAATTAAATATTTAAAATTATATAATAATTACTTAATTTTAAATATATTCTAATAAACACGACACACTTTTACCGTCGAACACACCTTAACATCTAACATATAAATATATAACTATATAAATATATATAAATATATCAAAATATAAATATATATAAATATATCAAAATATAAATATATAAATATATTTGTATATTATATATTTTATATTTATATATTCATACTGGATATATATTTATTTGTATATAAATATAATTTATTTATAAATTATTATTAAAAAATTATAATAGCTTAGTGATAGGAGAATCTGACTTTAACTATAGTTAGTTTGAATTTTTTTTTAAATTGTCATAAATAATAAAAATATAATATAAGACGAATTTTCTTAGTTATCATCTTTTTTACAAAACTATTTAGGGTACAATAATTATTATATATGATACTCTTTTTTTCTTTTTAATATTTAATATTTTACATATTCAACACTTGAGCTATAGATTTCTTAGAAAACTCCACGTCAATCTATTGTAGGATCTGAATATTTATAGTAGTGGTTGGGCGGCTTTGTTGAATAGTTCTTGTATGCTTTCTCTATCATCTCTTTATGTATTCCCTTTTCAAGTCTTTTATGAAAGCAGAATATTCTGTACTGCTTATACTATACTCATTACTTGAAGTCATTGCAGTAGTTTATAAGCAAATGACATCAATTAATTTATAGATAATGTTATGATTAACTGTTGTGCGAACATAAGTGTGAAAATAGGATTAACAAATATATAAAAATAATTCACCTTTTAGAACCATCTTATCAAATTCAAGTTGTAATGTTTCTTTTAAAATAAGTGGAAGCATATTATATAACGTGTTTTAATAAACGAGAGTAATTATAACATCTAATCAAAAAATATCATAATGAGTTGAATTTTTTTATTTAATAATTTAATGTAATTATAATTAGATGAAAATTAATAAAGTTAATTAATTTTAAAAACATTTATTAAAAAATTACTTTAAAATTAGTATTTTATTTTTTATTAATAATTATAATATAACAATTTGTAATATTAAAAATTTATATGTAACATATTTTTAAATATAATATATTAAATTATAGTTTTTCTAGATAACTTTTTAAATAATAAAATATTTATTTTATCAAAATTTAATATAATATTTTTAATCGGGATAATAAGATTAAATAAGGTAAAAAGATAAAAAGAGAAAAAAATGAATAATGAAAGAAAAAAATGAACAAATCAGTGAGAGAAAAAATAAGACAGATTTTATTTTTCTTTAAAAGTTTTGTATATTAACCATTATACGTGATAAAATTTCACAGTGTTTTAATATTGGTAAAAAATAATTAGGATGAAAAAATAGTCTTAATTCAATTAGTAAAGTTTGAAAATTTTGAAAAATAAATTGATTTATGTGATACCATTTGTGTTGAAAATTGAATTATGTTTATTTTATTTCGATTTATTCAAATTAGGCATGACTTTAGGTTAAACAGTCCGAAATCTCTTATTTATATAATAATTTTTATTTTTAAATAAAAATAAAAATAATATTATTTTATTAATATATATATTATAAATTAATTTAAATAAAATATTTACTTATTCTAAAAAAAATTTAACAATCACTTATTTTAATATTTAATTATTAAGATTAATAATTCTTTTATATCAATAAATTATTAAAATAAAAATAATGATAAAAAATAAATTATAAATTTTTATTATGATGTTGAATGATAATTTCTTATAATTTGTATATTTAATAATTATATCTTAAATAAAAAATAATTTAATTAATATAATTTAAATTTAATAAAATATTTTTTTATTTAAATATTTTTTAGTTAACTATTTTGACATAAACATAATAATAATTTTTTTAATTTTCGTTAAAATTATTATTTAATCTAACATAAGGTCAAATTAACCAAAAAATTATAATCCATTTAAAATTATAAATCAAATTAAATTATTAATTTTTTTATATGATCTATAAAATCAAGTTAGATAAGATAGTTAGAACAACTATAAGATTATTAAAATATACAATAATAATGGTTAAATAATTTATTTATAATTATATTTTTCACTTTTCCAAGTTTATCACACTATTAATTTAATATCAATTTAGTTTCTCTATTTTCACATTAAATTATGATAGTCTATTTCATAGATATTATAAAGATGTGTGAAACAAAGAATGCAGCATAATCATATTTATTTTATATACATATCGTACATACAATATCAATGTCAATATTTTTTTTAATATCTGAATAATATTAATTTACTTAAAAAAATCAATTTAATATTAAAAATAATAATGGGTCAAATTAATAAATTAAAAATAAAGAAAAATAAAACTATATAACCATGAATAATATATTTAACATATATTGATAGAGATGTGATGTTAGTTGTCTTGATAAGATTAAGATAAAGTCGTTACTGTTTTTTTATAACAGGGTCAGTATCTTATGAAATAGTAGGGCCATTTGAATTCATCTCTTATTTGACAAGGAAAACTAAGTTAATGTTATTGATTCCATTATGAGTTTTTATGTGTTATACTATGTTTTGATTTCAACAATTAGGCCTTGTCCTGGACAAGCCTGTTCCAAACCGGTCTCTCTGTATATATATCTAAACTTCATATCTTAAATAATATTATCTATCGAAAAAAAAAAATCTTCAAACAAATAAATGAAGTGATTATTTCTTTATATTATTTTGTTTTCAAAAAAATATCTTTATTATAATTATCATAATAATATTATCAATGTTAATTATTATATCTATTATGATTTTATTTTTAAAAAGTATTAATATATTAAAAAAATGTATGTTAATAATTTTAAACTTAACGACAAATCTTAATATGTATAAAATATTCTTATTTCTGATAAAATATTTATAAATATATATATATATATATATTATAATTTTTTTTAATATCATTCAAAAGAAAATTAATAATATATTATGATTTATATATTTAAAAAATAGTAAAATTATGAAAAAAATATAAAAGGTAATTAGTAAGAAATATATAGAAGTATTTAAAAAATGAAAAAAAATTTAAAAAATGATTAAAAATTGTGAAAACGGATTTAAAACGCCAGCTTTCCACTTGTTATGAATAGAAACTAGAGGAAAAAAAAACACTAATCAGCAGAGTTCAGTGAAATAAAAAATCCAAAAGTAGTGAATAGGCTACAATATGTTTCTAAAATGTTTCAAAATGAACGTTTTAAGCATGGAAGGATGAGAAAGGAAAAAGTAGAAAAGAAGTTTAAAGGGCAAACAAATTGGCGGGTGAATGTATCTGACCAACACCTCCATTTCAAATTCAAAGCATTAACGGATCGAATCACCGAATCTGCATTCCCCATAGTAGTAATACTTTCCATTTTCATTATCTACTTAACTTTGATGCATGTATAAGAGAGAGAAGAGAGGGTGTTGATGAGTAGTACACGAATTAAATCGCAACATTGAATGTGTTCAACAACTCAGTGCCCATCGAATTCAATTCCGATCAGTGCAGCCAGCCACTTTCTCTGATCATTGCAGTCTTTTGGTAACTATTGCTATTTATTTCACTTCACATTCCCCTTCGCCCAAAAAACGGTTTCACTGTTTCACATTTTTATTTTATTTTTTACTTTCTCAATTTGATTCTTCTTCTATGTGAAGCATCCTTGCTTATGTTATGCTCAATTAATTATTCGAGGCCCACACTCTCCCTTGCATTTGAAACCCGGTCCCTGCTGTTCCGTTGTGTAGTAAATACTAGTGTATGATATGATAGTGTTGTTGTTGATCGATGAATAGATAGATAGAAGAAGAAGAAGAAGAACGCAAGAGGGTTTCTAGATTAGTTAAGAATTAATGATGGGTGAGTTTCACTTTCATAGTGTATTTGACAAAGAGGGTGATGCACAAGTGGGCGTGTATGCTGAGCCTCAGGGTGCAAGTTTTAGGGTACACAGGCGCTCTAACAGGTTTTGATTTTGCTTAAACTGAAACCCAAATCGTGCCTCCTTATTCTTTGTTTATAATAACATTCGGAGAACATAATCAATAACTTTTATAAGCTAAGGATTTTTTGAAGTATTAAATAAAAAATTGGTTGATGAATCTCCATTCATGTTAACTAATTGGATTCTTAAATGAATATTGTATTTATTTATTTTTTTAATCTTTTTTGAGTTTGAATTCAAGAGCATTATGAAAAATAAAAAGTGGAGAGGATGATACATTCTGACTAAATATATCAATGAAGTAACGATTCTAAAAACTTGGTCTGGGTGGGGTACTTTGTACATTGTAGTAAGAAGTTTTAGTGTAAATGTTGATAATTTATTTGGACAAATTGCTGTTATCATCATCAGCTGCTTCATTGATGTGGTTTGTTGTGCACTTCTCAGTGCTTCTGCTGACAGGAACCTGAAGTTCTCTAGTGGTGTAGTTTTGCATCCTACGGAGAAAGACCAGGATGAATCTCTTGTGAGTTGTGAGATTGAAATATGAATTTGATCTTTTACTTTTCAAGTCATATCTTATAATCCTTTGGAGGAAACAATGGTTTTATTGTGTTGTAATTTTGAATTGAAAGTAATTCATTTGCTGTGACTTGAACAGGTTTCACCCCCTTCAGTGAGGGCTTCTAGATTACCAAGTCCGTTACATGATAAGCTCACCTGTAACAAGAAAACTTTTTCAAATCATAGATCATCGTTGGAAAAAGATGTAAGTTATAGTTGTTAGAACCAGAGTGGCTCTTCCCTCCCATTTTGGTTTGGTGGAATTTATCTCTTAATATCTAGATTCTTAACTTGGTTATTTCTTGTGGCTATTCTGTTCAATTTTACACAAGCTGAGATGACTCAGAATGACACTATACTGCTTCTTGGTTTTCTCACCTTTCCCCCAAATTTGGTTTTTTCTTTTGCCTTTAATGTATAGTAGAAGTTCCAACATCGCAGGAGTATATATACCTTGAAGAGTCTTTTTTAAAAGGAAAGAAATTGATTATATGATCGTGGAACTTATTGATATAAAGTAATATGATTAATAGAACAATTTGACATACTCTTTTCAGTGGATAATAAGTTTAGGGTTCATTGTGGGATCAGAGATACAATTCTTGAACGGATCGTTGTCAATAATGAGAAATTTAGAAGCATCTTAAGATCAATAAATCCTATGGAAGAGAATTGTAGAAATATTCATATGGATATAAGGAAAGCTTAAGAAAACATATTGTGTGTCTTTCAGAAACACATGGGAAACATGAAGGACTTTAAATTGTGGAAAGACAATACTAGATTGTGTGGATTCTTATTTTCCTGTAAGATGGCCATAGCTTAGTAGTTCATTGATGCTTGAACCACATGATGTACTGAGTTGCAGGTTGAGCAGCTACAGCTACGCCTACAGCAGGAAAAATCTATGCGTACTCTGCTTGAGAAAGCAATGGGCCGTGCCTCAAGTACTTTATCACCTGGACACAGGCACTTCGCTGCTCAGGTAATTTGACACTTTTTACTCAGGCAGTGGGCCTGTGCCTATTCACACATTCTTCATCTGTTGAGATAGTAGTGGACATGGTAGTGGAATAAAACACTCATGGGCACCCACCAAACAACTGGTTTCAGGTTTATTTGGTTTTTGAGTATTATCTTGTGCAATTCTTTGTATGTAAAGTCTTCCAACAGAAGTATTTATATGTTACTGAAGTGTTTGAGTTTGAACAAACATTATATAAAATAAGCTATTCAGGAATATAAATTATTAGGACAGGAGTTGATTCTCTTGCAAAGGAAGTGTAATTTATGATAGGCATAAAAGAGACACTACACTAGGATTGTAAATGTTGATCGACATGTATAATGCACAATGTGATATTTCTCATTCAAGTTATGGTCATAAGTATTAAGTAACCATTGGTTTTATAGAAATTAACTATTTTTTTGTCTTTTTCCCCCGCTTTAGACAAAGGATTTAATTGCTGAAATTGAGTTACTTGAAGAAGAAGTTACAAGCCGTGAGCAGCACGTGCTTACCATGTACAGAAGTATTTTTGAACATTGTGTTAGCCGGCCACCTTCTGAACAAAATTCTGGGGTGGCTTCACCTGCTCACGCAAAGCATGAATCTAGGAAGCATCCAAGTATAATTTCAAGTGCCTTCTGTTCATCAAAAAAGTTTCCCTTGAGACCATTGCAAGCTCTGATTTCTAATAATGACTTGAAGAATAAAATCTTTGGGTCAAGTTATGCTCCTTTATCATGTGGCAAGGGTAAAGTTTATTTTGGAAAGACTTGTCCTGATTACACTAAGGTATAATATATTGCTATAGTTACCTATTTCCTTTGTTCTTCCTGTGAGTGGAAAAAGCTTATATATATAATAATAGCATCCTAAAGATAAAACCAATGTACTAAAAATTATTTTCTGATGTTTGTCACAAATTTTGACCTTAACCATGTCAGGGTCATGAGAGGTTTACCAAAATGGAGAAAGCTCCAGTATTGCGAACTTTAAAAGATCATCTAAACCAGTGCCCGAACAGGCTCTCTGAGGAGATGGTAAAGTGTATGGCAACTGTATATTGTTGGCTCCGTAGTGCAACCTCTGTAAATACTGAAAAAAGTAGGTCATCCACTCATGCTGTACGGCCAAGACATGGTGTTGTTGGAGAGGATCGTGACTGTTATTGCAAATCAATAGTGGAAATATCTTGGATTGCTACTCGTAAACGTCATTCTTCACATGCTTCTTATGCCATTGACAACTACAGGTTGGTTCTTTAAATTTGATAACTTCAAGATGATATTATATTCAAAATGTGAATACCGAGAAGGTGCTTTTCATGCACTTGTAAAGAATCTCAACGCAGTGGCATACCTTGAAATTATTTCCTTGATTGAGAAATTAGAAACTCCACAACTAATAGTCCTGTGGGAATTTTATCAAGAGGTTACCCACTATTATATATTTATTGTGGCCTTTACAATGATTTTCTAGACAATTTTTTGTTATTTGACTGGCAGTTATTTTTTCTAGATATCTTAAGTAGTTGTATCAAATCAATACAGTTGCTTTAGTATTCTGTGATTTATGTTTATAGTACTACAGCCAAGAAAGGTAGTTATACTACTGGGAAGGCCATCAATAGATTCTAAAGTTTAATTAAGTTTCAAAGAATTACTGTCATAACAAATCTTTATTTAGAATGTAAAAAATGATACAATGAACTCCAACCTTGATGTCTTAAGCTATTTTATTTGGTGTGCTCTCTTAATAATGCGGTAAATAAGTGTTAATACAGAAAAAGTTAATATCATAAATGAATAAATTGGAAAGTATGCTAGAGCTAAAATTGTTTGTAAGTAAAAATGGCAAAATTTTGCCTGATATGATTTATATGAGAAGTTAACTAATAAAGATTCTATAAAAGGTGTTCATCATATGAAGGATGAGCCAATAAATAAAATAGGTAAACATCAAGAATATTTCTTAAAGAAACCATTTAAAACCCTGATATAAATGAAAATCCTTAGTGTTCAATTTTGAAGAGAACACAACAATTTTTCTTAATCTACTTAACCGACAGTGTCTTTTAAGGGAACATATTTCAGTTTTAGTTCTCTCTGTACTTATTTTTTGTCCAAGCACACCTTAGATTCTTATGATTGATTGTGTGTACTTAACCCATTCCTTCATCACTTCCTTCAGAGTACTAGTTGAACAACTTGAAAGGGTGAATATCAGTCAAATGGAACGTGATGAACAGATTGCGTTCTGGATCAATGTCCATAATGCTCTTGTGATGCATGTAATATTCAGTCACTTGACTATGATTTTTATTGGCCAACTTTCAGCACGTATAACTTTCTTTTACTGTTAACAGGCATATTTAGCATATGGAATTCCCCAGGGCTCTCTGAAAAGGCTGGCCTTGTTTCACAAGGTAGTCAATTTCTTTATTCAATTGATTTTGTCCTTAGTCAGCTCCAAATTCTCCCAGTTATTAACACTTTAAGAATGTTAGTAAAACTTAAGAAGGATAATACTTTCTATGAAGTGTTTTCCCCCAGCCAACCTTTGTATAGTGCGATGCCTAGACCAGGAACCATATCCAAATAATGTTTATTTCGTTGTTTTCTTAATCCAGCGAGTAACAAAGAAACAGTCACATCTACAAGAAACATAAACTAAGATCTTCCTTTGTAGGAGGAAGGAAAAGAAACTCTCATTCACCTTCTCTTGATTACTTGTTATCTTATTTACATGGCTTAAGTCATCAAAGGGCATATGATCTAAAGATGCTATATTTAGAGGACATTTAGATGCCATGGAGAAGTAACTTCCTTTAACTTGTGATATCATAGAGATATACTTTAGAACTGTCATTTTTCACTGGTACAATCTTGTACTATATTCATTTTTTATAGATACATCATGGAAAATATGATATGATGAGTACAACTATGTAGTGCAGGCAGCTTACAATATTGGTGGTCATATCATAAGTGCAAACTCCATAGAACAAGTGATTTTTGGCTTCCGAACACCCCGCATTGGACGGGTACTCATCTGATCCTCATGTGCTCCTCTAAATATATCACAATGTTGCCAGTTTATGGTTGCCTTTAAATGGTGGAATATATGATTGGTCCAAATAGTGCAACTCTATATATATGTTTTTATGTTTTGACCCAACAGTTACAAATGGCAGATTCTTCCCTTGATTTGCATCTGCTGTTTGCAAGCCTATATTGTTGTAGAAAACATTAATGTATCCATTTGAATGTGCATATCATTTAATCGTTATTGCACTGCTATGGTTTAACAATCACCAGCACCAGTGAACTGTAAACTTATAGGGTTGTTTTACTGATCAGGATTAGACAAGGGTGGATAAAAAGGTTGTATTAATGTTGCCAAAGTAAGCTAGATAGGATTTTATCTTATCTAGTGCTTGATACGTGTCGTATAGCTTAGTAGATAAGAATATAAACTGCAAGCAAATAAAAATAATCCTCGTCATGAAAGGAGGGGTGATAGGAATGGTGCTATCCAGGACAGGAATGGTAGTGGCAGTAGATGTGGGACAGTAGGGGTGGTAATGGAAGTACCAGCGGCAGCAACAGAGAAGGAAGAAGAATTGAACAATAGTTAAAATAGTAACACTCCTGATAGTTTTTGTTGCTAAATTGTTATTTTTTTTATTGTGAGAAAGAGAACGGGACGTGATTTTGATTCCTTGGAGATTAGGGTGAAAGGGGAAAAAATTGTCTCTGTCATATTTTTTTGTAACCCGACTTCCTTTTCTGTATAAATTTAACTTAATGAACAGCCTAGAATGATCTTATCCTGTTTGATTAGCTCACTAGATGGAGGCAGCAGAATTAGACTGCTTCCTCTAATCCTTATCCTAAACCAAAAAGGACTATAGGGTTTGCTTCTCATCTAGAAAGAGAAAGAAGTTTTAATATAATTATTTTCTGAATGAGATGCTTAGAATTCCATTAGGACCTTATTTCTTTTTCTGATATTATACTGATCTTTTTTTAACAGAATTTGAAGTGAAAATTTCTAACACCAAATTGTGATGTTAGGATGGCATCTCATGTTTCATCTGATTATTATATTTGTTTGTGAAGCACAGTGGCTTGAAAGCTTTGTGTCTGCAGCCCTGAGGAAGAAAAATGGTGAAGAAAAGCAGCTTATCAGTTCAAAATTGTATATTAATGATTTCCAACCCCTTGTTTGCTTTGCTCTTTGCACTGGGGCATTGTCAGATCCTGTGGTAATTTTCTTTCATTTACCTTTTTCCAAGGAATTGCAGTTTGAATATCACTGGGAAAGTGTGATGTTAGTTGTGTAAGGCTTTGCACTTGTTGAGTCGACATCTTGATCAATGTCGATGCATTGATGAAGCACAGTAAGAAGTAAATATGAGAAATTCTAAAAATATAGGGTATGATATTCACATTTGCATCCATATTACTTCCAGCTCTCTGATAACCTGGTTTTAATTAGTTGATCAAGACTTTCCTTGTGACTGTGCTCAGCTAAAAGTCTACACTGCATCAAACATAAGAGAACAGCTGAATATTGCCAAGAGAGAGTTTCTTCAAGCGAATGTAGTTGTGAAGAAGTCAAGCAAAGTTTTTCTCCCTAAATTGGTGGATAGATTTTCTAGAGAAGCATCAATCGGTTCAGATGATCTCCTTGGATGGTTAATGGGAAGTGTTGACAAGAAACTGCATGATTCAATACAGAAGTGTCTTGATCGTAAATCCAACAAAAAGTCATCTCAGATCATAGAATGGATGCCTTACAGTTCTCGGTTCAGGTACATGTTGTCCAAGGATCTAATAGACAAGCCATGGTGGGTATAACTATGACATCTTACGGCAATCCAGAGAGGTCTTTTACTTCTTTTAGGTTTGACTGTTTTGAGAAAAGCGAGGAAGTTAATTATAGCTGTTCATAGATATTTCTTGTACATTTTAACACAATATAAGTTTTGCTTGTGTTGGATTTCGTAGTCTTCCTATCTAAATATTTTGATAAATGTAGCTGCCTAACTTGGAAGTTGCAGAATAGAATAATAAACGGTAATTAATTCATGGTGGATAGATGAGCAAAAGTACAAGAATGTTGACCGCAGTACAAGTCACTACCACTACCATAGGTAATTTGATGCATAGACATTATAATGGAATCTGGTTTCAATAATGTGAAAAACTGAAAGACGTTATAAAGATCGTAGAGTCCTGTTCAGGAAACATAGGTCAAATGTGTCTAATTGTTGTACTCTCGCGACTTCACATGTCACATGAAGCATCGATTTGAGCAAAAAATACTTGGAGTAAAGGACTCAAAAATTGTTTTGAGATGGCTTATGCACATTGTTTAGACTTGTTGCTAAAAAATTGCATTTATTGATAAATAAAGGAAAAAGTGATTTACACTTTATTTCGATATTTGTCAAAACAAAATCAAGTTTAAACTTTACAAATAATTAGTTTTTTATCTTCAACTAGCTATTTTACTTGTATAAAGTTCAGGACTAAAAAAATTAAAAAAAATACCGGTTTTAAATTTAAGATCTAGATCTTGTAAGAAATGTTTATTGAAAGATGTTGATGTACGTGGTGGATATCTTAAATTTAAAACATGAATTTTGCAGAACGACTCTTGATCGTAAGAATTATAAAATATTTAATTATGATAATTAATTTTAAATTGTTAAAAATTGAAGTATAAATAAAAAATAGAAAAATAGGAGTTTTATCATGAACAAAACTTGTAACAGAGTTTTAAAAAATTATATGACATAGTAGAATCTATTTAAAACAAAATAAAATCACACGAGTGATATAAGGATATAGGAAACTCATATAAGTTATTTTATACATCAAATAATATGATTTATAATCCCTATTCTATTACGTCATGACTAAGTAGTTTACATTTAATTTTGTATTAGTAAAAAAAATTCTGAAAAACTCCAAACAATTCCAGTTTGATACTGTACAAAATATTTTGTTTTATTATAAGGAATTACAAAAGAAACACGCTTTAATTTGAAAGGAAAACTTCCTCTGATTCGTGAGAAAATGCGACAAGCATATACCATTATCACTAGAGGGTTTCTTTGGAGATGCTGAGTTATGATAAAAGTGAAGCGGCTCTGAGTAGCATTCAACAGGTTTTTCATTGTTTTTTGCTTGTAGTTCTGGCGCGAGATGGCAAATGCATGCTATGTACATGGACCCCATAGTCAGCATGAGAAGTAGTAAATTTAGGGACCTAGGAAGAGTTCATACAACAGTGCTGATATTTTCACATCCTATTATAAACATTTTCAACTCCATTAAAAAATAATATTTTCTTTCATCTATGAGTTTCCATACTCTCTCGTTATTTGTGTTGATTTTTGGTTTTTCTCTCATTTTCCATTTGTTTCCGTCCTCAGTCGTCATCAGTCTCAGTTTCTTTCCTCATCAGGGTGTTCGGAAATAAAAGGATAAGATGTCGGCTACTTGAAAGTTCAAAGATTTGGAGTTTAGGATCTTGAAAGTTAGAAGATTTGGAGTTCCGGATGAAGGATGTTTTGAAGGCAAATAAATTTTGAAGTAAAATATGTGGGGAATGGAGAGATCGATCAAGTCGTTCTAGTAAATTGACGAACTGAGAAGTCGGAAATAGAAAAATCGGTTAAGTCGGTCTAGTAAATTGAGAACGTTTTTTTACAATTTTAGAATGTTTTGAAACTATTATTATCAAAACTATTATTGTAGAACGTTTTGGATCTTAGGAGTTAATGTTCTTTATTATCAGGGTAGAGAGAAACTGAGAATGAGAGGAGGACGAAAATGAAATGAAATAATGAATGATGAAAAAGAGAAACTGCAATTAAGAAAAAGATGAAAACGACCGAAATATAATGACTAAGGGAGAAAACAAACTAAGAGTGAGAGAAAGACTAAAAACCAACACAAACAACGAGGACTGGGAAGAGAACTAAGAAATGAAAGAAAATATTAATTTTTAATAAAATTGTCAATTATGTGTTTATAACAGGATGTTAAAATCCTATTATTCTAACTTTATAAATGTTTATAACACACTTTGTTAATAGTTGAATTTATTAAAAATTACAAAAAATATGGGGCTCACTTTTAATTTCGTAGTTTCAATAAATTTTAATCAATAATAAAATGTATATTTATAGAATGTGTTGCTAACCCTCATCTTCATAATAGATTCGTTTGAACATTTCGTTTGTGTAAGTTACCAAAATAACCTTTAGATCAGTTGCATAAGATATATCATGTTCAAGGAAAATAAAATTAAAAGATATAATATTTCATAAAATTTAAATGAACTACTTCAAAATTTATCACTTAAAGTTAGAAAAGAAGTTTAATTTATTTTAGAATGTGTTTGGTTGCCCGTTAAAAGAAGATTGATGCACACCAAACCAAAGAAAGTATCTAGTTGTCTAGTACCATATATAAATGGATGTTAAGATTAAAGTTTGAATGATAATTTGTACAGTTTGCAAAAGTAACTAAATTCTTATTCTACAATCGAGAGTCCAAACATTTGAAGCACACCAGACTGAAAAATCATAGTCCGAGTTTCTTTTGAAATTTAATTTTCTGTGATGGCAATATTTAATCAGTTACAACAACAACTAAAAGTACTTTTGATCAGTATTATCCGAACAAATTTATTTCATCATAAAATATTGAACAAAAATATCCAAACATAAATCACATTAAAGTAAACATTATTTTATCAAACTTAAGTTTGCAAATTTTAATCCAAACATGCACTCAATCTTAGCTTTGAGGAGAAAGTTGGAGACCATACCTTATCATATCTCACTAAGTATCTTGAGTTTGAGTGTGTGATATATATTGGAGGAGAAATACAGGCCAACATAGATTGTAGGATTCAAATAAAATCAATGAAATTGAGTAATCCCTAAAAGTTTCTGACTAAATATTTAGTGACCATGCAAAACAAGGCGTTATAAAACCTAAGTCATCAACAGTGTTATATGGAAACATGTCAAACAACAACTAAGCTTCTATGCAATGCCTCTCACAACACACCATTCAAAACAAGGCGTTATACCACACTAGTCATTAACAGTGTTGAATGGAAATAACACAGCTTCTACGCAATGCCTCTTACATACTGATCCAAGGTTGTATTGAACAGCTCACACCTATGAAAACCCATCAAAAGTTCATCTAGTCAAAAAATGTTCTTGACAACCGGAAATCAACGAAATCATAAAATATAATCCCTCAAACCATTAAAGCCAATAGGGAAATAGTTGACTAGCAACAAAACTTAGATAAAAAACAAAATATATCAGATGATAAACAAAAAAAAAATGTTACATTCATTGATAAAATATGAATAACAAGTTAGGTATAAATCTAATCTACGGTCCGAGAACGATGTTATAGCAGATAAAATCACGAAATAAAGCATATAAAATCTTAGCAAAATGTTCAAAATAGGATGTAAGTAGGGATGACAATTAAACCCGTACCCATAGAGACCTATCCGTTCCCGCCTGAGTTTGACGGGAAAAAACTGAGTTGACGGTAGTGGAAACGGGTTTGGGTTTTTCCCGCTTTAAAAAGTAGGGGATGGGGCGGGGATGAGTAATGCAATCCCCATCCTGGTCTCGTCCCCACCCCAATTTTATATTTAAATTTAAATTTTAAAATATTAATATTTTAAAAATATTTCTTTATCTTTTTCTACCCACTTTTTTATATTTCACCATGTTTTACTTTTCATCTACCCACTTTTATTATTCTTATTTGTCATATATCAAATTTTATCTTAATAAAATAATTGTATTTTAAAAGATTAAAAAGAATTGATAATTTAAACTTTTATTACTTTGAACTAATTAAGTAAAAATTAACTTATTAAATATTTCCTTACAAAATATATATTTCATATTTTTAAATGACAACTTAAAAATGAATTAATTTATATATGTAATCAAATGTTTGAATAAAGTATAATAATAATAATAATGTTATAAATATTCTATATATGTATAAAGAAAAAATGATTAAATATTTCTTTTACATACATATTTTAATATAAATATAATAAATTAAAATATATATTTAATTAATAATAATTACAAATTGTAAAATTATAAATATTTATTTATGTATAAAAATACATAAAAATAGTAAAATTAATTTATTATAAATATAATTATTTTTTTTAAATAATGTAAATCGGGGACGGGATGGAGATGAAAAAACCGGAAACCCAACCGAAACAAGAATAGGGACTTAATTTCTAATCCCAACAAGGATCTGGGACAGGGATAAGGACGGTGGGGACGGGAATCGAGGAAACAAAACCCGACCCCGTCCCGCCCCATTGCCATGCCTAGGTACAAGTCCAGATTCTATCATGGATGAACATTGCCAACTAACCAAAGGACTGAACTCGATTAAGGCCATATCAGTCCATGGGCTAGCCCGCAATCTATTGAGAATAGCAGTAGAGCACAAAATGTTGTGGCAACAGCAGTGGCCCAGTCAGAAGACAGTACTTACTAGGTGAGTGGGGGTAGGTTCTATTCTGATTTACTGTATCCACCAATATAATTTGTTAATAATTTGTTTGGCTTTACTATATAGGAACTAGGAAAAGGTTATAATTTTCTGAAATTTTTGGATAAATTTAATTTAAAAATTAATTCCATTTTTTATATTTGGTGAGCTGAGCTTTACGCCCACATGGGGGTGGTGAGGATGGTTTTCGTGGCACATTGATCAAATGAGATTTTTTACCCCAGCTGACTATCCGACTTTGATAGCTCTGCACTTACTGGGAATAATTATAAAGATGGAGGGATGTGTATGTTTTCATTTTTTATGTCAAGTATTAAATCAAGCGGTACCTAGGCCAGCTTACAAACATTTCAACTAATCTACCGCCTTAAAAAGACAATCGACATAGAGGCCTAACACTAGATTAAGCAAAGTTAGGATTTGAACCTATGAATAGTGTGCCTAAGCACAAATCACATGCTCACCTTTAGTATTGCACCTCCTCGTCATTAACGGTTTGTTTGGCAGAAAGAAGGGGGAGGAAGGGAGTTCATTTTGTTTGAGGGAGAATATGAAAAAACTAATTTTACAAAATAGTAGGACCCATCGCACTATTTCTCGTCTATTCATATTCATCTATGTATTTCTCTCCTTATTTTCTATTAAATAACACAACTATGAAGACACTTTTTCTCTATTTCTCACCTATTTCCACTCAACTAAACATTCAATTTTATTTCCTTCCTATTTCTTTTTTCTCAACTTATTTTTTCTCTATTTTCATCCTATCCATTTATTTCCTCAAAACCAAACAAGTCATAAAACAGTGGTCATATGTATTGAAGACATAGAACGATGCCAACTAATGATGTGATTGTCCATGGATGACACTATGAAACCACATTTATAGAAGAAATATTTCGTTCTTTTGATAAAAGGACAAGTATGTCATTTACAGGGAAGAATAAATTATATTACCTAATAGGAGATCCAGGTGTATAAAGCGGGTTCTTGACAACATATTCAACATACAAATTGTAGATATACTTTAAGGATTCCCGAAGATCGCCAGTTCTAGGATGAGTCACCAAGATGATCTGAATAAAGCAAGAACAGAGTCACAACAGGAACATTATAACAACCACCTATATAAGGCATTATGAATATCAATACGTTGATTTATTTTCCATAAAGTATAACTTTATTAGATAATATTTATTAGTGCTGTAATATATCTCTCTAATTGCTACAATAGCTAGCACTGTTACTGGTGTTAAGCAGTCAATCTTACTTTGCACAACTTTTAAGACAACTTCTAATGCTCTCTATGGTAAAGAGAGAAAAAAGATGGATAGCAATAAGTTGGCGGAGTGAGAAATAGTGAAAATTTTAAGTGTTTGATGAAGAGAGATAGAGAAGAGATGGGTGGAGATTTGGAGAGATGAGTAGAATCGGTGAGAGAAATAATACCGAGACTCCTACCATTTTTTAAATTATTACTCTTCTCTTTCTCTCCCACCAAACACCTATCTTAATTTCATCCTCTCAACCAAGCAGAGTTTAAAGGACAATTTTAGTGAAATCTGCTAAACTCAAAACCACTACTACTTATACCTACATTCCTAAAGAATCACAAATACCCCACAACCGAGGTGCCTAAACAATATAATCACCTACACACCATGATAAACATTGATACAAGCATTAGAGGGAAAAATTAGGAAGGCCCAAAACGTGTATCAGAGGAAGAAGTGGAAACCCATTGCATGGGGTCTACAGGCACACACACTATGGTTCTGTTTCTAACAGAATTGCCTACATGTATGTTTGGAGAGAGAAATAGGCAATGAGAGTAGGAGTGGGGAACGTTTTGGGAGAAAAGGGGGGGGGAGGGGAGACTGGTTTTTGGGGAACAAGAAAACCACGTGGCTCTTTTGGGGGGAAGAGGAACGTTTTTTCTCTTTGTTTTCGGATACTAAAATAGCACGGGGATTTTTCATCTCTTATTCATTACTATTTTATTGGGTTCTTATCAAGTGGTATCTGAGCACTCGATTCTGGGAGTGCATGGTGCTTATGAGAAACACAATGGAGAAGCGTATGGAAGGCCTTGAACAGCAGCTTGTCGAATTAAAGAATTTGATCATCTCGCATAGCAAGTCTTGTCACGCAGATCTCACAAACAATAATCACATCGGAGGCAGAATGGGAACGATGATGGCAAAGTCGAGAGTGAAGATAGTTTGCACTCCACCATGCGAAGCATGAGTCATGACTTGTCGCACGATTTTGGGGCCCGCAAGTTGAAGATTCCCATATTCAGAGGTGACGATGCGTATGGATGGATAGTTTGAGCTAAAAGATATTTCAAACTGAACATGGTGCACGATGAAGAGAAACTGAATGTCGTAATTATCACCCTGGAGGATAAGGTTGAGTTAGAATCAATGGTGGGAAGAATAGAGTCCAAAAATGAATTGAGAGGAATTTATGGGGGCCCTGATTAGGCGTTTTCAACTAGGGTTAGTACAGAACTTGTTTGGTCAGTTGCTGAGTAATAAACAAACCTGTAATGAAATACAGGGAGAAGTTTGAAAGGGAATTGACTCCTATGCAGAAAGAAGAAATAATTATGTTGAAGGGTATTTTTATCAATGATTTAAAGGAAGAGATCCAAGTTGAATTAAAATTGTACGCTAACAGGACATTTGATGAATTGATGGATAAAGCATTATTGCTAGAAGAGAATAACAATACCTTATGTAAGACTGGGTTGATTGGTGCAGAAAAAAAGACAGGGGAGAGACCTTTTATGAAGCAGGCAAAAAGCTTCACTAAGTGGGAGAAAGGAAGAAGTAAAGAGGGGACAAATAGTAAGGTGAATGAGAATGATGTTCCTGAAAAGAAGACATTAAGGGGAGGAAAATTGTCTCAAGTGGAGCTACGAGAAAGAAGTAGGAAGGGGTTATGTTTCAAATGTGGAGAAACATGGGAAAAAGATCATGTGTGCAAATTGAAACACTATCAAATTGTATTGGTGGAGGACTCCCAGGGTGAAGAATATGAAATTAGTGATGGAGAGGAGGAAAAAGGGGACACTCTTATGGCTAAAATCTTGTAGATTTGACTGAAAAGTAAGGAAGGACTGACCTCTAATCGGTCCTTCAAAGTAATGGGGAGAATTGGAGGAATGGAGGTATTGGTTTTAGTGGATTATGGAGCTTCAGCTAATTTCATTTCAAAGAAATTAGTCCAGCATCTCAAATTAGAAGTGAATAATACAAGAGTTTGAGATTGAAGTAGGAACAGGGGACAAGGTGGTGAATAAGGGAATATGTAAATAATTAGAAGTGGTGATTCAAGATTCCAATTGTGCAACAATTTTATCTTATGGAGTTGGGAGTGACTGATACAGTGTTAGGGTTGGAATGGTTAGCAAGCTTGGGGAATGTGAGAGCTAATTTCCAGCATTTAGTGTTGAGTTGGGGAATAAAGGGGGAGGAGAAGATCATGAAAGGGGACCCTACACTGTGTAGATCACAGGCTTCATGGAAGATGATGGTGAAAGCTCTCAACAATGAAGGAGAAGGATATATATTGTCACTATGGATATATCAAGCACCCTCAGACAATGTGGCAGAAAGAGGTTTCACTTCCAATGAGGAGTTAGCACTGTCCTGGTAGAATTTGAGGACATATTCAGAGTTCCTACGAACTTACCTCCCAAGGGAGCTTGTGACCATTCTATCACTCTCAAGAAAGGTGCAAATCCTTTAAATGCACTGCCTTATAGGTACACATATTACCAAAAGAATGAGATTGAGAAGTTTGTGAAGGAAATGATGATTGCTGAAATTATAAGGCCTAGTAACAACCCTTCCAGTAATCTAGTGATTCTCATAAGAAAGAAAGATGGAGGATGGCGGTTTTGTGTAGATTACCGAGCTTTAAACAAGATGATAGTACCGGATAAGTTTCCTATACCAGTCATAGATGAACTTCTAGACGAGTTAAGAGGAGCTCAGGTGTTTTCGAAACTGGACCTGAAGTCGGGATATCACCAAATCCGCATGAGAGAAGATGTCCCTAAATCAGCTTTTAGAACTCATGAAGGTCACTATAAGTTTGTGGTCATGCCTTTTAGGCTTATTAATGTCCCTTCCACAATCCAAGCTCTCATGAATAAAGTATTGAATCCTTATTTGAGGACACACTTATATTTAGCAAGATTATGAACGAATATTGTGAACATGCGAGAACTGTGTTGAATTCTTTGAGAAGACATGAGTTAGTAGTGAACAAGAAGAAGTGCTCTTTTGGAAAGACAAGTATTGAACACTTGGGACATATCATCTCTGGCCAAGGAGTAGCGGCTGATTCTGCCAAAATAAAGGACATGTTGGACTGGCGAAAGATGTGCAGGGATTGAGAGGGTTCTTCGGCCTCACGGGTTATGATAGAAATTTGAAGAAGGGTAAGGCAAATCAATGTGGCCTTTAACACAACAACTAAAGAAAGACAAGCTCAATTGGGATGACTCGACTCAAGAAGCGTTTGACAAGTTGAAAACAGCTATGACACAAGTGCCTGTGTTGACTGTTCCTGACTTCTCAAAGACATTTGTGGTAGAAACTGATGCTTCAGAAAAAAGGTTTAGGGAGGGCAACCCGTGGCTTACATGAGTCAAACTCTGTCTGATAGAACTTTGAATAAATCAATTTACAAGAAAGAATTGATTGCTATGGTCTTGGCCATCCAGAAATGGAGGCATTATTTGTTAGGCAGGCACTTCATTGTTCATACGGACTAAAAAAGTTTGAAGTTTTTAGTAGATCAAAGATTGATGAATGAGGAACAAAATAAATGGATCTCTATGTTGTTGGGATTTGACTTTGACATTAAATACAAACTAGGGAGAGACAATATAGCAATAAATGCTCTTTCTAGGAAGTTGTACTTCTCAACCATGAGTACTGTCTGCTTCTTTAAATGGGAGGAAATAGAAGCTGAAAGTGAGAAGGATAAGAAATTGAAGAAGATCTTTCAAGATCTGCTAGTTAAGGAGGGTGAGCATCCATGATATAAAGTGAGCAATGGGAGATTATATTACCAAGACAGATTTGTGATACCTAAAAAATCACAAAAAATCAGCTCTATTTTAAAAGTATTTCATAATACAGCAATAGGGGGGCATTCTGGATATTTCAAAACTTACAAAAGGATTCTCAACTTGTTCTTTTGGGAAGGAATGAGGAGGGACATTAAAGAGTACGTGCAGAAGTGTGATGTGTGTAAAAAAAAAAAATATCAAACTCTGAATTCAGCTAGTAAGTTACAACCCTTATCTATTCCTAAACAAATTTGAACAAACTTGGACTGACGTTTTTATGGACTTCATTGGAGGGTTGCCCAAGGCAGGAGGAATGGATACAATCTTAGTGGTGGTGGATCGCTCACTTTATTGCCCTAACATATCTTTATAATGTCAAAGATGTTGCTGAGTTATTTTTTAAGGAAATGGTGAAACTACATGGATTTCTCGTATCCATAATTTCTAATAGGGACATGATATTTATGAGTTCTTTTTAGGCAAAATTATTTAAACTGACTGGGACTAAGTTGAAATTCAATTTTGCTTATCACCCACAGACAGACGGACAAACTGAAGTGGTTAACAGATGTTTGAAAACTTACTTGAGGTGCATGACAAGTACTAAGCCTAGACAATGGCATAAATGGCTTAGTTGGGCTGAATATTGGTATAATACCAACTACCATGAGACCACTAAGATGACACCTTTCAAAGCCATTTATGGTAAAGATCCTCCTCTGGTGATTAGAGGAGATGTCACAGCAACATCAAGGGATGGAGTGACGGTGATGATGCAAGAAACGAATGAAATGTTAGAAATACTGAAGGATCATCTGGTGTAGACCCAGAATAGAATGAAGCAGCAAGCTAACAAAAAGAGAAGAGCAGTGGAGTATAAAGTGGGGGATGTCGTATATTTGAAGATACACCATACAAGTTGAAGAAATTGGCTAAGAGAATTAACCAGAAACTCAGCTCGAGATATTATGGCCCGAGATATTATGGCCCGTAAGAAATTGTTGAAAAGGTGGGAGAAGTGGCTTATAGATTGAAATCGCTTGAGGATAGCAGAGTGCACCCTGTCTTTCATGTGTCCCTATTGAAGCCCACTATGACAGCTGATGTTGTTGTCCAACCTTTACCCCAGTATGTGACTAAGGAGTTGGAGTTACAAGTCCAACCAGAAGATGTGTTAACCGTGAGAGGAGAAAGTGATCAATCCTTAGAAGTGTTGGTGAAGTGGAAGAACATGCTTGATTGTGAGAATTATTGGGAATTCTTGAGTAGAATAATGGAAGCCTTTCTTGAGCTCCAACTTGAGGTCAAGGTGAATTTTAAAGGAGGTGTTGATACAAGCAAAGAATTAGAGGGGCAAATTAGGAAGGCCCAAAATGTGTATGAGAGGAAGAAGTGGAAATCCATTGCATGGGCTCCACATGCACACGCATTATGGTTCTGTTTCTAACAAAATTGCCTACGTGTCTGTTTAGAGAGAGAAATAGCCAACGAGAGTATAAGAGAAAGGGATGATTTGGGACAAAAGGAGGGAGGGGGGGGGGGGACCACGATCTGGGGTTGGCTCTTTTTGGGGGAAGAGGAACGTTTTTTTCTCTTTGTTTTCAGATACTAAAATAACACGTGAAATTTTCATCTCTTATTCATTACTGTTTTATTGGGTTCTTATCAAACACTCACCTACGCATCTTATAAGCAAGTTTATTGTTCTTGATTTGAACAAACAAGCTTTACAATGAAGGGAGTCAGAGGCTAATTATCCTCACATTTGATTAAATATCATGGTGTTTTATATTTCTTTCACTTTATCCTGTTCTCTGTTTCTTTCAGTTCTCTGTCACTTCAGTTTTCATTTAAAATTAGGTCAATAAACCTAATATTTTTCCAGTCAAAATGGGATTAACATATATAACAGATTAATACTGAATAAGTCCCAAATAGCTACAAAAAGTAATATGAAACACTCGACTTCAGAACCAAAAGTAACTTAATCCATATGTTCTCCAACAAACATATAAGGAAAACCCAAAGTTTATTTCTGACCTTAATTCCAGAAGGACTTTCCATGAAACTAAGTTTGTATGTATTAGTGCGGAAACTGTGAAATGAACAACCTTGGCCAGGTAGCTGAGGCATACCAAGGTTTCCTTTCTCAGCGGCACTGCACAACAAATTGGAGTATAATTAATTGGACTTGCCAGTGCAACATGCAACATATAAATTCCTTTATTAATTACACCAAAAATTCACCATATAATCCCTAGCTTGTTCATCTTTGCTGTGACAGTAATTCGGTATAAGAATAAGATATGGTATAATGGTATAAGAATAAGGGACATGAGAAATGTATTAAAATAAGGATGAAGAATGAAGGCACATCGTAACAAATAAATATCATTTTAATTCTTGGTGATCAAATTAACCAAAAGAATTATTTATGGGAATGAAGCTTGGTTACTGTGAAGGAAGCCAAGCACCATCAACATCAACTTATATGTTAGCAAGGACAACAGTAAATAAGCATTATTCACATGTTTAGTTTGCTATTCGCAGAAGGAAACAAGTATACATTTCAAATAGCAGCTTTGTCATCTAGCCACACCTTACCACTTTTATATTTTACACCTAAAAGCATTTTCCAATGCAACGCATAAGAAAATAATATATGCCGCAAAAGCTGTCCTTTGGAGAATCAGAACAGGAGCTAGAAGAGTTAGCAATGCTTGGTTTAGCTTATTTTCAAGAAATAATTGATTACCTGTCTTTCCAAGAAAACTATTAAAGAATAGATATTATTTCACCAGAAATATCAAAATAAGTTGTTAGGCAATATGGCCAATTTTGCAACACTGCCAACATAAATTTCATTTCATTCAAAATTACAAGTACAAGCAATCTTCAAATTACTTTTAAGGAGATAACTGCTTTGTGTATTCATCATGGAAGTGAAATTAAACAGTAAATATAGGAATTGAATAGCTGGAAAGATGATTTTGCACTTATTCGAAATCCATGAGACAAACATACCTAGTGGGGTCCATCTTGGCAGTTAAAGACTTCAGAGAGAAAAGCAAACCAAACATTAACTTATGGTCTTGCTGGGCATTCAATGTCCGCAAGGGGCGATTCCACTCCCTATAGAGCAGGCACACACCATTTCTATTAAACACATACATCATATGCCCATTGTTTCCTGAAGCTGTCGGAGCAGGAGGTGAAGGACTAATCTCAGACCCCCCAAAGAATTGCATGCTTGATCAACTGGAATGAAGAATAGATTGATACTCAGAGAGAAAACAAAAACCTGACACATATAAGCTAATTGCATTAACACTGCTTCATCATTGGCCAATAAACACCATATACACGAGGAACAAAAACACAGAATTGGATTCCACAAAATTATAAATTGAATTGGCATCTATGAAAAATAACAACATATTGCAAGGGTAAATATTCACCATAACTCACTCCAGACATCATATTTTTGGATCATAGTCATTGTCAAGTTATGCAACTGATTGATTGATTAAACAAACACCATAGTACTAAAAATATTAACAGAAATCTCGAACAAAATAAGATAATATAGCTCAAGTATCAAAAACCGGCCCCAAATCAACTGTGTAACATCCAAATTTGCAGTTTCAAAATTAGCAACGGACAGGATTTCTTCAAAGTCAAAAATAAAAGAAGGAAAGAGAATTTCATGGTCAATGAAAAACACATAGGAGTAGAAGCACATTCAGGGGTTACTGGCAAGGAACAGCAGCAAAGGTGTGTACGTCAGGTTCGGGCAAATGTGAGTGTGGATTCTCTTCAGATTTGAAGCTACTAAATTCACTTCGAATGAGGGTTGAGCTTGGGTTGTTTCAGGTTACCAAATGTGAGTGTGGATTCTCTTCAAATTTGAAGCTACCAAATTCACTTAGAATGAGGGTTGAGCTTGGATTGTTTCAGGTTAGGGATCAACAGAAACCAGGTTGGGTAGAGTACCTCGGGTTGAATTCAGGTCAAACTGTGTCGGGTGTCAAGTTACCTGAAAGGCGGCTGAGAAAATTTGGGAAGGGTGTCTGTTCAATGCATAATGATTAACAACACAACGGCAGAAATAATAGTCAAATGCTTAGTCATGTAATTTATACTTTCTCAATGTCCAGAGTCAATGGTGGAAGCAAAGTAGAACAGTAAGAATCACCATAAACTAAGATAGGTTCCATATTTAGGCACTAGACCAAAGGACACACCATCAACTCAGAAAAGCTCAAATGCCTGCACTTACTGATATTTGATCAAGGCAATGCATGATATTAAAAATGAAAAATATATTTGGTTGGATTATATACAATCTCAGCAACTTAATATACCAAATCCATAATGCAGCATTATCTGCAGCTTCAAGGTGTAGGATGCTCACAAAATTACGACAAACTAATTAAACAAAGGTTTACTGACAAAACTTGAAATTATCCTCGCAACCTTGTCACCTTCATCAATATTATATTTACGATAAATCAAATTAATAACACTAATTTTGCATCTCACCCAAAAATAAATAAACCAAACATCGCATAGCAGCAGATGATCAATACTGTAATACAGACTGAATTGGTGAAAACATGGAAAGATCCGAACAGAACCAGAAGAATAAAATAGTGGCAGAAGAAGCATGCTGATAAGTGAAAAAATAAAACAAAAAAATAATATATCCAATGGTCAAAAGTAAAAAAAAAAAAAAAAAAAGATAAAATCGTGATTCGAATTAAACTGATAACACCTGTTAGTGGGATACAAAGGTCTCTGAGTAATTCCCCAAATAAATCAAAACAAAAAAATAACAAATTAAAATAAATGAAATGAAGAGTGGGGACAAAAACGCTAAACAATAAATGAACAAATTGTATGGACTTACCTAATCAGTGCTCTGTGAGAGGCATGGGCGACACGGCAGAGGCGCCGGCGGTGTGGCCTGCGGCGATCGGCGACGACCAAGCCTGGACAGGGACGAGATCTAAAGCAGTGAGAGAATGGAGTTCAGTGCAACCACTGGTTCCACCAATAATAAGGGTAAACTGGACATTAGGTTTCTTCAAATTAAAATTAGTTTTACTATTTTGTGTACAGTTAAAAAAATTATTTCATATCTTACTGTATTATCATCTTCATACACTAACAAATAAAGTTATATAGGTTTGAACTTTACATTAAGTTTAAAGTAATTTTTTCACCTTCTTAGTGTAATCTGTTTTGTTTTTTGTTTTAAATCGTGACTACAAATTGAATAGTAATCGTCTTTCTTAAATTTTCTTTCCACTATGGATAATTTGTCAATATTAAAAAAATGCTTCTTGTATATTTTTCCACTTACATCCAATAGCAAAATCATAAAACAAATCAAAACTTACATAAAGGTGAAAAAAGAATAAACCATGAAATTATATTTAATTAAATTATATATGATGTTATATTTAAATTATATATATATATATATATTAAATGATCCAAGTATATTTTTATTATTATTATTGTAGTGTGATTTTCAGATAATCATTATTATATCTCTTTATTTCTCTTAGTAAAGTTTTTTTTTTAAGGACTTTTGTGATTTTCAATAATAATTTTTCAATAATAATACCAATCATTTTTGTTACTTCTCTATATTACAGTTAAACAACTTGCTAATTTTAATAAACCTATCACAATTCTTTTTTTAAACAATATTAACAAAATTACCACAATGTTAATAATATATATATATATATATATATATATATATATATATATATATAATTTTTACCGCGAAGGTTGATAGTGTTTTTTTTTCAAACCACCCTATTTAAAATGTTTATATTAATTTTCTATTATACTTAACCTACCTACTTCAAGTAAAAATAATACATTCATCGTTTTATAACTACATTCATAATATTCATATTATTTTTACACGGTTTTCAATAGAGTCGATGACATTGTTTTTCTCAGATTATACTAACTCACATTTTCAAACATAATAATTTAGATATAGATATAAATACTACTTTAAATTATTTAATAAAGATCATAGAAAAAATAAATGATATATAGTTGAAGTTAAATAAGTTTAACCACATTAAAGGCTTTAATTATAAGATGATGTAAAAAAAAAACTTTTAAATCAGTAAAATATATAATGATTGTAAGACACAACAATTTCAAGTTCAATAACTTGTCTGGTCAAATATGTGGGTCAACTCAGGAATTAAATAAGTAGGTTATATAAAGGATTTATAATAGATTTGTTGAATATGAATAACCATTTTAAAAAAAATAATCAAAATGTGAATATATATATATATATATATATATATATATATATATATATATATTCTTAACACTTTTTTCTATTTTTTCGTTTACATCATTACACATTGTTATCGATTTAATATGTATTATTTTATTTATCATCATTCAAGTATTATATTCCATTATACCTAAAAATTGGTTATGAAAAAAATTACATTATTATATATATCATTTTTATGCTTTCAAATTATTTATCTAATATGTGATTCATAATTGATTAGGATTAAATGATTAATTATATAACCACAAAATTTAAATTCATTGCAGGATTAAGATTACCATGATTTTAATTGAACAATAATGTACAATTCACTGTAATCAGTTCCTTTTATCTCATTTATGATCTCAATAAGTAATTGACAATAAATTATTATTTTTTTAATTACGAACAATTATCACTTTTGTTTTCATCAAAACACATGTATATTATTTTTTGTTCTTTCCTTTATTTAATTTAATGTAAAAAAATTACTTTCAGTTTAGAATCACTTATTAGAAGGAATTTAATTAATTTAATTTGATTCACAGTAGTAAGTGTAAACTCTCTTTATATTTGAGTAGTACTTTTCACCTGCCTTCAATTCAATCTAAACCTCTGGAAGAAAATTGGAAAAATCAATATGGGTAGGTTACACGGTCACGATTTCTGACTTATATTTAAACCTATGGGAACCGTTGGATGATAGCATCTCAATTTGACGAGACACTTACTTGTCCCTCTTCTCTCCTCAAACAACCAATCAGTGTGTACGTGACACTATTTCCCATGGATAGCGGTTCCATGCTTAACCCTAGAACTAGATACTTTCCACACACCAATCCAGACAATCCACGTGTCATGCTTCACCCTCTTGCCCGTTCGATCTTCTATTTACTAACAAAAACCACTTTTTTTTTTTTTTTTATTCCTAGCGCTGACACTCATTTTCTCTTCACTGGGAAAAAAACAAATTTCTCCGCTCTGCTTTTTCCACAGCCACACCCAACGAACAATAAAACAAATCCATTCCTATACTTTTCAGTTTCGCACTTGTTCGTGTTCTTCCTAGTAACTTTCACCGTCACTGCCAGAACCCTACTTCGATCCGCTGGAATTTGATTCCCCGGTGAGCTTCAATTGACCCTGTCGCTGTTCTGTTTTTTTTGGTTTTTTCTACGGTGAAATTGCATTCACACTCAGATTTCTGTTTTGGAGGGGGTAGATGACTGTACGATTGGAGAAGAGGTGAGATCACGAGGGTTGGATTTCCTCGCCGGATGGAGGGAGGTAGCGTCTCTAGACTTACTTGTTCTGGTACTGTTCATGTCCAACTTTGGGTTCTTAATCTTCTCCTTTGCTGCTGTGATTAGGTTAAGACTTTTGCTTCCTTTACTTTGAAATGGTGAGTTTTGTTTGAAAAATGGTTACTTTCTACATAACCGCCCTAATAGGTTAATTCAGGCATAGAAGTTTTTTTTTTTTCAATGACCTTTTTAATTTAAGATAGTTAATCTCTGAGTGAAAAGTGCTTCTGTTTTTCTTTTCTTCTCATAGTCAGAATAGCGAACCACTTCAGTTCATTCATGATTTTAATTCTTTGAAATAAATTGATTGGTATATCTAACAAGCTAATAAATAGGATCTTGATGCTGCCAAGACCTTATGCTTAATTAGCTTTCTCACTGCATGACAGTGAAGATTAACTTGTTTGAATCATTTACTGAATCAAGTTAATTTAGACTCATCTAATTATATAAGTAATCCTAGGCACTGTTATCCCTCCCACAGTAGGCTCAAGACCACTTCTCTTATAACTGGACAACCTTTAAACCTTAGGGATTGGTTTCTTTTGCCTCATCACTCAAAGTGTACCAGTTGTTGATTACATAGATATATTACCATGACAGGACCTAAATTATTAGTGCCATGGTATTTTGTTTTCTCTTTTATTTGAGTATATTAGGTAGTGTTAGTGACCTTGAATATTTCAATTATAGGGTTGTACTTAAATGTTTTAATATATGTTGTTTTCTCGCTCTATTAAATTGAGTTTATATGTTGCTTTATGTGTAGGCTGTAATTTGTTGCCAATGGGCCAACAATTTTATTTATTTTTAACTTATTGTTTAATTTCTATGCATTTTGTGTATTTTGTATGCTATGTTTGCATGTGATGGATCTTATATGTACCTCTGTCTGCTTTTTATACTTGTCTCTATGCAAGTCTATCTGTCTATGCATGCACACATTTTTATCAGGCTTAAGCTCAATATTGCTGTTGTTTATCTTATTGTAATGTGTTTGTTTGTTTAGGGATTCACCCATGGATTATGATGACAATGATTTTCAAAACCAGAATCTCCATTTAGCTGGTGAAGGGAGTGCTAAATTTCCTCCAGTATTAAGGCCATATGCTCTTCCAAAGTTTGATTTTGATGAAAATCTTCAAGCAAATTTAAGATTTGATAGTTTAGTAGAAACTGAAGTTTTCCTTGGCATTGAAAGTAACGAAGATAACCAGTGGATCGAAGCATTCTCCCGAGGGGGTAATGGAATAGAGTTCAGTTCAACTGCTGCTGAGTCTTGCACTATTTCAAGGCATGGCAATGTATGGTCTGAGGCCACTTCCTCGGAATCTGTTGAAATGCTTTTAAAATCTGTTGGACAGGAAGATTATATTCCTAGACAAACAGTTATTCAGGAATCAGATGCCTGTGATGAACTGGCCTGCTTAGCTAAGCAAATGGACACTAATCCTAAATTTGAGGACATAAATGAATTTAAAGATAGTGTTTCAGATTTACATCCACCTGGTGGTACCCATGCAAGTTTTTCTGGACTGAAAGAGGATGTAGGAATGGATAAGTCTCAGGATGGATTGTCCCAAGGTCGTGAAGGGGAATTATCCTTTGATGGAACTTCAAGTAATCTTGAACTAAGTGACATCCGTGGAAATATTGACTTTCCTGTATCTGAGGGTAGTTTGACTCTCTATATGGATGACAAAAATAACAATTCAAGTCTAGGAGAAGTTGAGATTGTTGATGATGATTCACATCATGTCAAAACTCAAGTTGATTCATTGGCGGTGCAAACTAATATTGCTGAATCATCTATGAAAAATATATATGATGAGAAGCAAGGTCCTATTCAAGCACAAAGTAGTAATCAAGATTTGGAATCTTCTCTGATGGATAAAGCTGTTGTGGTAGAGACACAGACTCTGGATGGAGATGCTGTTGGTGGTGATGCACACCATCTGGATAAAGCTCTTTGTTCTATCCCCACAGAAGTAACTTTGGAAGGCGGAGGTGTAGTTGATGATCTTAAGCCTGGGTTAGGTAGTTTAGAGAGTTCCAGGGGAGTGGAATCTGTTGCTGTTACTGACTTGCAGAAACCTGAAAAAAGCAGTGAAGATATATGTTTCAGTGATCAGTCTCAGAACAATGCAAGTAAAGATGTACTGTTGCCCAAAGATGTGGGAATGAATGTTCAGTCTGTACCAAATACACATGAATTGCCAGAAATGTCAATTAAAGATGATTCTAACTCTGAGGATCAAGTGGTTGAGATTAGTAATTCAAATTGTGAAAATTTTCCCAATATGCAGCAAAATGTTGATGTCACGAAGATGACATATGGTGGGAGTGGTGTTACTGAGGAAGTTGAGCTGTTGAATGCTGGCGATCATGTGAATACAGTGATTTTAAGCAAGTCTGAGGCATCGACGCTCACTGCAGAGGCAAATAACATCTCCACTACTGGTGAAGGAAATGGTGACAATAAGGTAGGTTTTCCAAATAGCAGCACAAGTGACCTTTCAACAAAATCTTCCATTTTGGGTGAGTCTACTCAAATATGTGTGAACAATGAACCTGACAGACAAAATGACCACGAAAAATCTCATCAAGTTGTCTCTAGCAATGATCAGGATCAACTATTGAACACTGGTAATCATGAGGATACAGATATTTTGTCAAGCAAGTTGGAGGCATCTATATTTACTGCAGAGGAAAATAACATTTCTATCATTAGTGAAGGAAATAGTGATAGTAGGGTAGGGGGGTTTTCAAGTAGTAGTGTCATGGCTGTTTCAACAAAATCTTCCATTTTGGTTGAGTCTACTCAAACTTGTGTAAATAATCAGACTGACAGACAGAATGACCAGGAAATATGCAATCAACTTGTTTCTGTCAATGATCAGGACAGTAAAGGGGTTCCTTCTGATTCTAGTCACATGCATTGTGATGTTGATCAATCTCATCTTGTAGATAAGGGAGTTGTTTCGTCATGTCTTAGTGAAGGCAGCATGGAAACTGAATTGATGACTTCCACAGTTTCAATCCATGCTATACCTAAATCAGGTGCATTACAATTATTTAATCTTGATATATTGATTGTCTAAATTATTCTACCATGTTCGTGAATCATATATTACCACCTACAGGTTAAATTCATTGGCCTGTTTGGTTTAAAGAAAATGTCCTTTCCTGTGTTCACTAATGATTACAACTATGTTGTTTTCATCTTGTTGTTTCCTATTTTGGTATTTCCACAATTTATTCTGTAAATCTTGGTAAACAGGAAACAAAGTAACTCCTTGTAATTATTAGTGAAAATTGGAAATGGAAGAACCAAACAACCCTGTAGGTACCACAATGACATGTCACTTTCTTGTTTACTGATATAGTAAAAGATTCCACACTGATCTTGGATCAAATTCCTAATGGCCCATTAACTTAAAGGTTTCTTTTTCATCTCAATTTCAGTTTCACAAGTTGTTTCTCAAAATAATAGTTTGACATTACATGAGACGGACATTCCACCTTCTAACAAAATTGTTTCAACTCATGAAGTTACTAGTCACAATGATTTTCAAGGGATAACTTCTGTTGGATATTCTCCTACTGAGGGAAAGGGAGAATATGCAGGAAAAGAAGCTGAGGAAGCAAGCACATCTAACCTTATTGGATCTTCCGAAAAGGAAACTTCTTCTTGTCCTGTTGTCTCAGGAACTGAAAAACCTCATTCTTCTGATACTTCTAGACAACTGTTATGTGATAGCAATAGTCAGCACAATTTAGGGACAAGTAGTGCTCTAAAGATTGATGAACCTCAAGGAACAGAAAATGGTAAAGTTATTCAGGAATGTGCAAAAGAGACTAGTATTCGTCAAATTCTAAGTGCATCTTTGGGGAAACAGAATGATGATGTTGCAGTCTCTTCAATTAAGGATGACAAGGAGACTGTGCAGGGGAATCCTGACAAACCTTCCTCAGAAAAAATAGGTGACCTTTAATCCATTCTTGTTGCCCACTTTTGAATTTCCCATATTCTGCATTTTATGAGATTAGCACATCACTTATTGAACTTGGAGAAAACATGCATATTATTTGGCACCAAATCATTCAAGTTTTGTTTAAATTGAATGACTATGTTATTGATTTTTTCTTGAATGTACTCATTGTGAACTAACTTTATCTAATTATACCATACAACTTTTAGGAAGACTATGATTGTAAATTGTATGTATTTGTTCAGTAAATGTTGTGTTAAAGATCATGTCATGATTTCTAAAAATTTCTTAGTGCTTTGTAAGCTGAGAATTGTTTTGGCCTCAGTCTTTTCTTTCTGAGTATGCCATACAACTTTTAGGAAGACTTGATTGTATTTTGTATGTATTTACTCGTTAAATGTTATGTTAGATATCATCTCATGATTTCTCAAAATTTCTCAGTGCTATGTAAATTGAGAAATGTTGTTTGTGTTCAGTCCTTCCTTGCAGTTGGTAAATTTTCTACTAAAAGAAAATATGTGGGTGTTCTGTTGTGTGGGGATATATATATATATATTCTTTTTTTTTCCGTAATGGTAAATTTTGATTTTGCAGGATCCAGTTTCTCAGGTAACAGGATAATAAACTTGTACTCGTATTCTGTACAACCAATTGCACAAAGAAAAATTATAACCGAATTTCTAAATCTTTGATCTCATGTGATTTAGAGTATGATAGTAAACTTTATGAGTTTGTAACAACCAAAGTCACTGGTTACATGGGCAATTTATTGTTTTCTTTCAGTTCTTCCATAGGTTTTACTCATGATACACACTAGAAAGTCCCTTTGTCTTGTGATATTATTACATTTATTAAGATAAAAGTTTATATCTGCCTATCTTGTGGGTTAAGAGTCCTCCTTGAAAGAGGAAAAAATAGTAGGTAACCAGGTAACAAAAGTGACAGGATTAACAGGGTGTTTAAGAGATTATCCAATTCCTTTGGATTCATAATAGAGAGAAGTCCTACCTTGAGCTGAACCACATGGATAGGATAGAAAAACAAGGCTTGTGTAATTGTTTAGGATGTAAATGTCTATGAACTAAAGACTCAACACTACAACATTTTCACTGCTTTCTTTCCTAAAAGGTCAAATAAATGGGGTGAGAAGCATGTCTAAATGGGTATGGCAGCTCATCCATAAATCCCAAACAACATACCCAACTGCCCCTAACATAAAGGGGTATTGTGGAAAAATATATTTTAGTAGTGAAAGAACCTGAAGAATTAGAGTTTGCTCGGGGGTAGTCCTGTATAGACACAACAGAGGGTTTGGAGCTGTGTGCCAATATAAAGTTGATAATCCTATATTTTTATCAAAGCTAGATTCTCCTTTTGACCACACATCCTTCGGCAGGGAACCAGGAATAGGCCCGTCAGCCATAAAAAGCAAATAGTTGAAAATAAAGGTTGACCTAAGAAGAAATGAATTTTCTGGGTTTCATGTCTTGTCCGCGTAATGATTAGGATGACCACTATATTTTTAATCCTTAGCTCTATGTTAAATATAATTTCATATATATATATGTGTATATATATATATATGTATATATATATATATATATATATATATTTACGTGCTTTGTATGTTCTTTCTTTTTTAAGATCACTTCAAATGTTTTCATAACATTTCAATGTGAATTTTGTAGATGACATTTCACTTGGAAACCAAGATTCCATATCTTCCGCATCTGTACCAGACTCTTGCATTGATTTAGGTGAGACTGGAGGTGGAAGCTTTCCTGCTAATAGTACTTGTGGTCCATCTGGTGCACTTGGGAGCCATTCCCAGTCTGAAAAGGATAAAAATCAAATTGAGGCTTCTGCTAACCAGAACACCCAAGTTTCAGAGATAATAAATGGTAGTGCAAAAAATACATTGTCTACTACTGAAGATCTAAAGGAGAATAATGCATCTAAAGATGAAAGAAACTCAACTCCTGAGGTAAATTCGGCGGTTGATTTGTCCAAAAAGGATGTTGCAGATGTGAATACAGAAGATGTTGACAAGATGCAATCAATTCATGTTGCTGAAACCTTAAAAAAACCATCTGTAAGTCTTGTTGCAGTTTATAATCCAAGCTAAGGAATTTGTATTTGGTTATTATTTTTATGCCTTTTTGTCCTGATTGAGCTTCTTCTTGAATGTTTATTTATGTGAAGTGTGTGGCTGGTATGTTCGGTTGTTTACATTATGACAAATTATCTTATACTTTTCATATTTTTCTCTCCCTCTTTATTTTTGAAGGCTATGGAAGGATCTCCAACTTTTGGGCTAGGTCCTTCAAAAACCAAAAATGTAAGAAAATCATCTCACGGAAATCAACTAGTGTCAGATGTAGAGGTAGTACAGAGTGCTTCAAAAGCTACACCTGTGCGTAAAACTAGGCGAGCATCCAGTAAGAGCATTGGAAAGGAATCTTCTAGAAGAGGAAGTCATGCAAAGGAAACTACTCTGGCTAGACAGTCTGATAGAGCTGATAAGTCAACCAAAGTTTCCCTTAGTCCATCTCATGGTTTCCAAATGATGCAGTCAAATGAAGTGCAGCATTATGGGCACATTGATTCAAATAGTACAAAGTCATTTGCTCTTGTAAATACTTCAACATCTAGCCTTCCAGATTTGAACACATCTGCTTCTTCTCCTGTTTTATTTCATCAGCCTTTCACAGATGTGCAGCAAGTACAATTACGTGCGCAGATCTTTGTCTATGGAGCTTTGATGTGAGTTCAAATGTTGTATGCTTTTTTCATTGTTATGGATGCTACACCAATGTGATGTTTGCGGGTTTCTTTGAATCCACAGTAATGCATTTTTTCACTTATTACCTTAATTTAGACTTCAAGTAACATCCTCACCCCCATGGCTTATTGAAAAGTTGGAAAATCTTGGTTCCCTGTATACTTTACCTTTTTCTTTTAATTACTGTGTAGAATTTAACCTATTCTGTATTCGATCAAAATTATCTGAGGCCAAGGTCACAAGAGCCATTTAGATCTGCATGGTATTGTTATTAGTATTCTATTTTTTGTGGCATGACAATTAACTCCACCAATTATTTCTGCTATATATGTTGCTGCAGTCAAGGCACAGTACCGGATGAGGCTTACATGATATCAGCCTTTGGGGGATCAGGTTAGATTTTTGTTTTCATGACTGTCTTGAATGTTGTGTGTTATTTGACCACAATAAAATATTGAGTTGTTAGACATTGTGTTTAGATGGTGGTAGGAGCCTTTGGGAGAATGCTTGGCGGGCCTGCATGGAAAGGCAACATGGTAAAAAAGCTCACCCTGCTAACCCAGAAACACCTCTGCAATCACGATCTGGTATCTCTTGTGACATAGCTTGTTCTTTGATTTTGTTATTTGACTTGTTTGATTTACTCCTGATAATTGAGATCTGCAGTTGCTAGAAACTCCGATTTGCCACCTAAGCAAAGTGCCCTTCAAGGGAAAGGTATCTCTTCACCACTTGGTCGAACCAACAGCAAGGCTACTCCACCAATTGTAAACCCCTTAATACCTCTTTCATCTCCACTTTGGAGTCTATCAACTCTGGGTCTAAGTAGTGATTCCCTGCAAACTAATGCCCTTGCAAGAGGCTCTGTTGTGGATTATCCACAGTCAATTACTCCGTTGCATCCTTATCAAACTACTCCTGTAAGGAACTTTCTTGGACATAACACCCCTTGGATATCCCAAAAACCCCTCCGAGGACCATGGGTTGCTTCTCCAACTCCTGCACCTGACAATAGCACCCATATTTCTGCATCACCTGTCTCAGATACAATTAAGCTGGGTTCAATCAAAGGATCTCTGCCTCCTTCCTCTAGCACGAAGAATGTTACTTCCGGTCTCCCTACTTCCAGTGCAGGTTTGCAAAGTATATTTGCAGGAACTGCCTCTCTGCTTGATGCAAACAACATGCCAGTATCGCCTGCTCAACTTTCTTCAGATCCGAAGCCCAAAAAAAGGAAAAAAGTTGTGGTGTCTGAAGATTTTGGCCACAGGGCTATGCAATCGCTGGGTCCTGCTATCAGTAGCCATACATCTACTTCTGTTGCAGTTGTGGCCCCTGCTGGGAATGTGCCAATGACATCAGTTGTGTCTGTATCTCCAATTGTTGATCAATGCAAAAATGATCAGAATGTTGAGAAGAGAATTATGTCCGATGAGTCCATTATGAAAGTTAAGGAGGCCAGAGTACATGCAGAGGAAGCTTCTGCTCTGTCTGCTGCTGCAGTGAATCATAGCCTAGAGTTATGGAATCAGTTGGATAAGCATAAAAATTCTGGCTTGATGCCAGATATTGAGGCTAAATTAGCTTCTGCAGCAGTTGCAGCCGCAGCTGCAACTGCCATTGCAAAGGCAGCGGCTGCAGCTGCCAATGTTGCATCAAATGCTGCTCTTCAAGCAAAATTAATGGCTGATGAAGCGTTGTTTTCATCTGGTTATGATAATTCCAGCCAAAGTAACCAAATTTCTCTTTCTGAGGGTACCAATAACTTGGGAAAAGCTACACCTGCTTCCATCTTGAATGGTGCTAATGGAACCAATAGTCCTGGTTCTATCATTGTTGCTGCCAAGGAAGCCGTTAAAAGGAGAGTTGAAGCTGCTTCAGCTGCCACTAAAAGAGCTGAAAATATGGATGCCATTGTAAAGGCTGCTGAGCTTGCAGCAGAAGCTGTATCTCAAGCTGGAAAAATTGTAAGTATGGGTGATCCTTTGCCATTAAGTTATTTGGTAGAAGCTGGCCCAGAGGGATGTTTGAAATCATCTCGGGAGTCTTCTCAGCAGTTTGGATTATTCAACGACATTACCAGAGGTATGGTGAACATTGACAATGTGAGAGATATTCCCGAAACTTCTTATGCACAAAACAGAGACATTTTATCTGGTGGTGGAATTTCTTCTTCTATTAAGACCAATGAAAAAAACTCAAGAGGACCAAAGGGACGCAAGGTTGTTTCTGATATAGTCAAGCCTGTTGATGTGGTTCATGGATCTGATCCTGAAATTCAGGCTCCTTTTACTGTTAGTAATGAATCTCAGAATCTGGATGGAAGTAGCATCAAGGAGGGTTTACTCATAGAGGTTGCTTTTGTTTTTTCAATTACTAAGTTTATTTCTTTTTAAGTAGTGCTAGTGGATGTGGCCAGATTATTGCCCATGGTTTCATTTTATAATATCAACTTTGGTGAGGATTTGGCATTAGTTTTTATTTATATAAATTGACATGCATTCTTTTCGCATTTTTGAAGTAATATGTTACTCTTGAATTATATAATCCTAGTAAACTGAAGCTATTATATGTATCAGGTTTTCAAAGATGATGAAGGGTTTAAAGCTGCATGGTTTACAGCCAATATTTTGACTTTGAAGGATGGTAAAGCTTATGTATGCTACACTTCACTTGTAGCTGCTGAAGGTTGGTCAAGTGTCTTTATGCTTGTACTTTGATGAGAACAGAAGCATTTTATTTAGTTGAAGTTCATAAATTAATTAAAATATGAGGCTAGAAATTAATTTTGAATTTATCATAAAAAATTAGTGTTCGAGATGGTTGTGATGTCTCCGGGCTTGCATACATCTGGATGACTATGAATTGCCATCTATTTTCATTAAGATTTTAATTAAATTGGGTTTTAGTGTTTACTCGGTCATCATTATGATTAAAAATATTGCTGTCTTTTTAGGTGCAGGACCCTTGAAGGAATGGGTATCACTTGAATGTGGTGGAGACAAACCCCCTAGAACACGTATTGCTCGCCCTCTTACTGCTTTACAGTATGAAGGGACAAGAAAGAGACGCAGAGCTGCTATGGGGGATTATGCATGGTCTGTTGGGGATAGAGTTGATGCTTGGATACAAGAAAGGTTTGCTAATATAGAGTTCTTTTAATTAGTTATCTATTGATGATGGCCATTTCTTCTATACCAACATAAGTTATTGTGTATGGAGTCCCGTTTGGTTTTCTTCAGCATATTCAGATGGGTGTTTGTTGGTTTGATTGGCGTATGAATCAAGATTTTCCTATTTATACTTTCTCCTGTTTAATTTAATTGTATCAATTCCCATTCTTTCTATTCAACTATTTGAAAAAATTAGGTATGATGGTTCAATTAGATATTGCACTTGTGAACAAACAACTATTCCAATAATCTTTTGAAAGCATAAACATTTTTTAAATTAAAACTGAACAGGACAAAATATGTGTTTATGTTCTCTCACATGCTGGTTTTGGTCATCAGCTGGCGGGAAGGTGTAATCGCAGAGAAGAATAAAAAAGATGAAACAACATTTACTGTTCACTTTCCTGGTATGTACATTATTTAATTAGACATATTGTATTCTATGTTTCTTAATTCTTACTAATGTGTGAAACTTATTAGCACCTTAGTCTTTGAAAATGTATATAATATTGGTTTTATGCAGCTAGTGGAGAAACGTTGGTTGTCAGAGCTTGGCATCTCCGTCCATCCCTTATTTGGAAGGATGGTAAATGGATTGAATCTTCCACAAAAGTGGGAGCAAATGACAGTTCTGCCCATGAGGTACTTTATTTTTAGTTTCTTCGAGAGTGTTCAAGCGCTTCAACTTCATGCTTGTCTGTACTAACTTTCACAGTTTTGCATACAGGGTGATACACCACATGAAAAACGACCTAAATTGGTTAGTCATGCGGTAGAGGTAAAAGGCAAAGACAAGATGTCAAAAGGCATTGATACTGTGGAGTCAGCAAAACCGGATGAGATCACATCACTTAATTTGACTGAAAACGATAAAGTGTTTAACATTGGTAAGAACAGCAAGAATGAAAATAAACTGGATGCACACAGAATGGTGAGGACTGGTCTTCAAAAAGAATCAAAAGTAATTTTCGGTGTTCCTAAACAAGGGAAGAAGAGGAAATTTATGGAAGTAAGCAAGCATTACGTAGCACATGAAAGCAGCAAGACCAATGATAGAAGTGATTCAGTTAAACTTGCAAATTTCTTGATGCCTCCTAGTTCAGGACCCAGAGGTTGGAAAAATGGTTCCAAAGAGAAACATGGAGCTGATTCCAAGACCAAAACAAGTAAGTCTGGAAAACAGTGTTTTTTTGTAGAGTAACAATCCCAGTAAAATATATTTCTTTTTCAAATTCGTTTTCTCGTGGCATTGAGCTGACAGGTCATACAGAAAGGATCAAGGAATCTTCAAATCACTTAAAGAATACTTCTCAGAACGAAAGTAAGGTGGAGAGAGCACCCCACACTGCAACCGATGGAGCAACTCAAGGACCAATCTTGTTTTCATCACTGTTAACTTCGGTTGATGCTCTTCCTGCTAAAAGGGCATCCTCATCAAGAGCAAGCAAAGGTAAACTTGCACCTGCCCGTGATAAGATGGGTAAAGGGGACGCAGAAAAGGCTATAAATGACAATCCGTTGAAATCAGCATCTGATGTCGTTGAGCCCCGGAGATCCAATCGTAGAATCCAGCCAACGTCAAGAGTAAGTTTCTATATACTCGATTGTGTTGTCTAGTGAAATATTTTCTCCCGTTCTTTTCCAAGTCTGAAGCCAATTTGTATCTTATATATAACCCTTTGTTTTGAATCTGGTGCGGTGGCTGGCTGGGTTGCAGCTATTAGAAGGATTGCAGAGCTCTTTGATCATCTCTAAGATTCCTTCGGTTTCACATAATCGCAATACTAAGTAAGGGTGAGTATCAATATCTTCCTAGAACATGTTTCGACTAAAGTGTTTTTTTGTTGGTTGAATTAGTAAATTAGGACTGTTTTAGTGACATAATTGCAACAGGTTAAACGGAAGAAGAAGCTGGCAATTACAATGATGTGGTACAGTGAAAAGGAAGGGGCGGCCTGTGACATACCTAGCATAGATGTGTATATTTATAATAGAGAAACAACCAACCAACCTAGGAATGGAAATTCTTGCTTCCTATGTTTTAGGCAGACCATAGCTCAGTAGACGGTCGGTCATATTGATTTTAGTATTTATTTAAATGTGATTTGATCCGTAGGCTGTGCTGTATATGGAAATTTCTCCATGTTACCTTGTTTGTAGAGTTTTGTTCATCAAATGATAATGTCTTGCCAATCCTCACATCGCCTGTCCACTAACCTCATCTAATTCTTACTTATCCATATATTATATGGAACGTTTTAACATGAACATTATTAGATTTACTACGATTAATTTAATTTCAAAATAGAAATAAAATATGAAAATTATATATTGAAAAAGAAGTGGTTAAGAACGTTAGTGAATGTTCGAGGCTTCTTAAAAATAAAAAATTACGTTATTTCTTAAATTGGAAATTAATTTAATTATATATTAGTACTTTTCAATTACTATTTGGAATTAAAATTCAATTGCTATTTAAGCTGGATCGATAGTTTATTTGTTTCTAATTTTTACCTTCAGTTATAATAATTTATATTTTTTTTCATTAGTTCTTACCTAGTACAAAAATACGTAGGTTCTGTTCACCTTCTATAATTTTTAAGATCTAACTGAGGAGACGATGAGGCTCAAAATGATAGAAAGCAATCTAAGCTAAAACTAAACATATACTTATGTATGTATATATATATATATCTACAATTTGCAACGCATTGACGTCCTTAGGATCTAAACTGAGCCACCCCACCTAAGAACTGGATCCCTCATGATTTACACGGATCAATCGTGTGAAAATGATTGCCACAGCATTCAGTTTTCAATTGACGTTCAGTTGGGCATCAAACAGAGCGAGTGGCAACTCTGATTACCCCATCGGACAACCTCCGTGGTTCAAAGAACTTCATGTCCTGCCTCTTCTTCTAATTCCATTCAACGAGGAATCAGCTTTCGTCAAATTTATTGCCCGGAGTTTAGGGGGACGGTATACCTCTTTCCCGAGTTCTTCTTTCACATATGCTCTCTTGCACACGCAGGAGCTTGGAAATTCATGAAATTCACCCCGTCCAGGTCTCATCTCATCGGGCTCTCCCATGAATCCTCTCTGGCATGACTTAACCTTTTTGGAAAAGGTATCCCAGTCCATTTCATGCCTTGCTGCCAATAGCGTGCCAATCTTCTTTGCATTTGGTCTAATTGTTCTTTTGTGACCCATATATCTCCTGTTGTGAACAAATGAATGGTTAAAACATGAGGCACACATCAGCCAAAAATAATGCGTTAGTCATTAAAACCAAGCAAATGTAGCAAAAAAATAAACATAATGGGCAGTAGCTCATGTGCATGACAATAAAGAGACACGCAAAGAGTTGCTATTAGCATCAAGTTTCGAATTTTGTGTTTATAAATAAGAGCTGAGGAGAGCAAAGGCTTTACAGGAAACCTACTTAAACAAGTTATACTACTCCCAAGAGCATTTTTGCTTTACCAAAAGATAACTGAAACCAACTACACAACTGCCTATTTGTAAATTAGGAATCTCAATTATTTACCCTAAAGAAACATATATAGTGATAGTATGCGTTAATCAAATCTAGCTTAAATGCTTGCTTATAAGCAAAGATTTGCCCTTTTTGTATCATACAAGATTTGACTTCAATGTTGTCCAACAACCTATATTCTACCATCCACAGCATATCAGATTTGGCTTCTCAATAGGTTTTGTTATTTTCAGTTAAATGAAGGTGCCAGAGGTCTAAACAACGCTAGGAGAATGGTCCTTAGCAAAGTACATTGTCAGATAAGCTAAATATAATATACAACCTTATATTTACTTAAAACTTCCTAAAATTGTCCCTATTGTTAGCCAGATTTTCTGGCTAACTCCAGCCATCACAAAATAAAATATGGTTTCCCAGTACAAAATCTACTGCCCTCCAGCATTTTCAAGTTGTGAGAGCTAGTAGAGAGGAAGAAATAATTAGATCTTACCTTATTTGAAGTCCGAAGGCATTGCATTATTACTAGGCTATCTTCAACCCAATCTGTATCCTATACTCTGTATTTTCAGATAATTTTGAAGTTCATGATTCCAGATGATCCTAAATGTATAATTTATTCATTTCTTTCTACAAGATATCCAATGAATAAGTATAGAGTATTTCAATATACTCCTTCCAAACTCAACTATAAGCAACACGATAAAAGGTTTGATGGACTCAAATATAAGTAACAACTTTCATCCTATTTAATGATACCATTCCTAAAATACCCTCTAATTAATTGAGATATTGTCAATAACTCTTTTAATCTTGATATCAAGTTTCAATGAACGACATATAGGAAAAGGGATTATATTTTACATGAGATTAGTAAATTTGTTTGATATTAACGAGCTCTTTTAATAAGCGGAAACGTTTGTTAATTTTTCTTATATTTCAGTTCAAAAGGAGAATATGCTTTCCTAAATCCAGCAAAACCATACAACTCTCCCACCTATTTCGAATATAATTCAAGATAATAGTTGCTACATTCCATTACATGTGGATAAATAATGCAACATAATTTTGATTCTAGTGTTTCCACATCGTTTATTCATTTCTTTAGTTTAAGTTTCAGAACAAGTTCATTATTATGTACTAAACAAAAAAAAAAGGACAGTAGATAGATTTTATGTATTCTTACCTTCGACCTGCAAGAATCTTGGCCATATTACCATTGTTATTAGTGACAAATACATCACTTTCATCACAAACAATGTAGTCAATAGCAGCAAGGCGTGAAGAGAATGGAAGGAAAGGTTTCAGCTCTTCATCAGCTAGCATCTCCTTTGTATAAATGTTGGGGAAAAGATCTTTGAGGGGCTGCATAGTTTCATCCCCCCCATATATTTCTCCTGATGCAACATAGAGATATGTGTCATTTGAAAAGCCAAGTGCCCGTAACATCAAACCCACTTCATGAGGAGTAAGAGGACATTTCCCTCTCTTCCGCTCTCCATCTGGGCTCAAATCCTGTTTTATCACGTGAAAATAATTCATTCATATAATTTCAGCATAAAAATTGTTAGTTTCAGCTTTGAGAAGCCATATATAGGATAAGTAAATTTGTAACTAGAAAGCATATCAGGTATCAGGAATAAAATATTGGCTAGATTGTTATAATCTTATTAGTCGAATGAATTAGATTTGATCTTAGAAGTCAAAGGATTGTGTAGTCTTACAGGTAATGTTGTCCACCTTTTTCTGATTTCACCAAGCTCGCGTCTCTCTTTATCTCCCCCACCAAAATAACAACCTGAAAATGCTAGCATATCCGGTTCAAACCTGTCATAAATCAGTCATGAACTCCATTGTTAGTGACAATTACCTTGGCTCCTCCTTGCATCCAAAACTCGTGTAATTTATTATATTTCATACTTTTGAGTGAAACAAGAAGTTGAAAATATTGAATTTGAGAAGTTCCCATTCCTTAGCACCCAGTAGAAGTAAACACGTACTTTCAAATTTTGGAGCACTAAAAAGAAGTTGTGGACAGGGAATGATCAAACAAACCTCAAATGGACTGCAATGAAACGCTGTGCCATATTTTGCATTCTCATAACAATTCTCTGACCAAGTTCTTGAATAGGTTTGGTAAATCTCAAAGCATGAAAATTGACACGGCATCGTAGTTTCTGTAGCTCATCATCAAGGTTATTTGCAAGTCTGTAGTCGAATTTTGTCAATTGAACAACCTGTGAAATCTCCAATATGTTAGCTACCTGAGCTAAACTCGGATATTACCTAAATTGACAAAATCAGTTACTAATGTTTCATCTTGACTGTTATTTAATAAATCAAAATATATAATGAATTAACACATTTCAAATACATATCAATAACAAGTGGGCACATACCTGTCTTCTCAAAAGTATAGGCAAAACTTGATCAAGATAATATTCTGGCTCTGATTTCCTTGGGACACGCATCGTATATGGTGGTTTCTCCATTGACCGCATGAACTTATCAGGAACTCTTTTGACTATAGTAACATCTTTTGCGAGATAAGAAATGAACCATTCAACATCAAAAATATCGACAAAGTCACTGTATTCAAACAAGAATGTCTTTATTAACTGAACCAACAAATTTGATTCTCATGGTGAACGTTTAAAAGAAACTGTCAATTACCTGTCATCCTTCCAAAAAGAATGATGATCCAACTCAGGTACAACTAATGTGGCATTAAGAATTCGTGCAGCAACAACAGCGTCTGTTATCTGGATGCAGGAACATGATTGCCGTCATTTCCACAGAAATGAACTTATTCATTGTTTAAAGATTTAGCTCATATGCCTGACTAGGAAAGAGAACCTAACCCAAACCTATGATTCTCTGAAAACAACTGATTTAGTGCTCCTTTTCATGCTTAAGCAACTACGATGGCAGATCATATATGACATTCAAATGATCACAATGTACCATATCAGGAAAGTTATGTCCAACTCACCCCAGTTCTTTGTTGGTTCAATCCTCCACTAGTTCCAATAAGCAAGTACCCATTTGACAACGGCTCACGGACAGCAGCTGCATTATCCAGTTACCAAACAAGAGAACGTGACACATGAAAAAAAGTTAGTATACATATATATTTCTCATCCAATCTTCTGACTTCATTGATGCCCAAACTAACAAATTATAAAACAAAACCCTTCAATCGTTCGCGCAATCCTCGAGTCACCGCATAGAAAACACCCTACAATCTAAAATTTCTCACTCCAAACCCCATTCACGTGCATAGCTCAGTGAGAAACATATTAGAGTAGTCAACACAAAGTGAAAACACACGATGCTTTGGCACAAGAAACCACCGAATTGCACAATTCATGAACGAAGATGCAATCAAACGGAAATGCGAGAAGGAAACTCACGAGCATAACCGCGTCCCCTTTCACAGCACCCGTAGTAATATTTAGAATACTGCGATTTCCAAACATCGACTGACGCGCGATAGTTTCCCTCCTAACAAAACATTCATATGCAAGCAAATGCGTGACATTGACATCACAAGCCCGCACATTGAGATTACAGGAAAAACGAAAAAGAGAGAAGGAGAAGAATGACGAACCAATGCAGAGTAGAGAGTGCGATGGACCAATCGCTGAGAGTACCATTCAAGATCAGAGGCCATGTGGCCCGTCAAGAGGGAAATGAGGCCCAGCCCAAAAAGCATGAAACCGCAAAGCACAGACCAGGAGATCGGCTTCCGGTGGTGAAACGCCGCCGTATTCGATCTCCAACACACGTGCTTCCTGCATTTGTTGTTGCTCTGCGCTAACACGGCCAGGTCCGTCGATAGAAAGTTCAACTTCCCCACACCCACACCCACACCCATTCTTTTCCTTACATAAACAATCAAACAAACCCCAAACCCTCACATCCTCTCCTACAAAAAACTAAGCAATGTCGCTGTGTAGGGAGAGGAACCCTAAATTAGTAGGGTCTTTCTTTCACACTTTTTTTTCTTTTTTATTTTTTATCATTAAGCAATAATAATCGGCGGGGATGGAGCTTGGACGTGGAGAAAGAGTTAGTGAGTGGGGAAGCACAAGCAATGCACAATTCTCCTTTCCTCAATCGGAAAGAGAGAAACTCACAACGTTCAAAATAAAAATTGAAAAACTCTTGATTTTTTTTTATACTCTTTGGCGTCACGGTTGCCCTACAAACAGATCCGATCCCAGTCACGAAACAAAACAAATTGTGAGAAATTAGGTTTATAAATTGATTATGCAATTTGTGGGTGAGGTGCAGAGGAACCAGAAACCAAGAATATTTGTCCCGGTTGAAATAAGCCCTGAATCAGAAAATCGGAATCCAACACCACACTCCTCCGTTCCTACTTCCCCAATCAATCACAAAAACAAATGCATTTCTTTCCCGTTTTGTCAAAAACTACTTTTTAAATTAATATATTTTACGTAGTGTTGAATACGATTGTTTATCAAGGAATGTATTGTTTTATATTTTTATTATTTGTCTCTGGAAAATAAATAATATAAGATTCTGTCACTCTAAATGTTCATTCAATTTTTTACCGTCTGAGGGTAATGTACACAACTTTTATAATAAAAATAGTTTGTAACGGTTTTATCGTAAAAATACGTAAAACAATGTCAAAATTTACAGAAATTTATTTATTGATGAAATTAAAAAGTCTAAAATCATATATTATACTACAAAGATTTTTCATGAACTCACACCTCTTGAAATTTCGTTAATGAACATAATTAAATAATGTTTAAAAATGTGTTTATTGAATGTACATTTAAATGTTCCAATTTCAAAATATAGATTCCTTTCCATTAGTGTTGTTTGTCAAGAGCACAATCCACACACTTAGGAATTAATTATAACTAGACAAGATCTTATCATTATATTTTTCTAGTTAGAGTCTTCAATCCACCAAAACTCAATAAAAAATTTAAATAATAATAATCTTGATTGATAATGTAACATTATTTTATTCAGTAATAGATTCTCAACATGTCACTTTTAATCGAGTAACATACAATAAATAAACTTTAAAATATTAAAATTATTCGTAGAATGAAAATATTCATTAGATGAGAAAAATAACATTTACTTTCACTTACATGGTTACTATAGTCTATATTCATGTACCAAATATCTAATTTGAGTTATTCACATCGGGAACAACTATCAATAGTGTTTGAACTTCATATTTTTTAATAAAATTAAAGTAGCTTCCTTTTTATTTGTCACGTGTACCGAAATAAAATTAAACTTATAATTTGGTGAAATGTTACTTAAAATTTATTAAAGACTAAATATAAACGATTAGGACAAAAACAGGGTTTGAGGAGGAACCTTGTTTAATGTCTTTTTATCATAATGCAGTTCACTGTTACATTGCTTTATTTGAAAAAAATTAAAGACGGTTTTTTGAAAATTATTTATTTATTCTATAATGAATATATTTTTATTTCGTAAATGCTCAATATTTGGTTTTGAAAAGTTGCTGTTGTTGAAATAATCCGTTAAGAGTTTCGAAATGATAAGGATAGTTTAGAAATTTTCATTTACAATATGGTTACAGTTTTAAATCTCAAATGTTTTTTAAATAATTAACGCTAACAATATGTGTTTGAGTATAATACTTTAAAAAATAAAATTCTATTTAGCAAAAACGAAAATTACTTTGGTCAAATTTAAAAACATTTTTTCTCATATTTAAATTATAAGTTCTGATCTATGTTTATTTTTAATTTTTAAAAATCATGTCACAGTAAAGTTTAGAAGAGTCTCTCTTTCCTTAATGATCTTTTATATATTTCTATTTTTGCACATTGTGTTATTTTATTTTATTTTAATAAATTACTTTAAAGCCGATAATAACCTATATAAATTACATCATATATTTACAACTAATATAACTGTAAAAATGAAAAATTCCTTTATCTATATAACACGTAAAAGTGTGGTGATACTTTGCTCAAAGTGACAAAAAGATTGATAAAGAAGAGGGATATGTTCCGCTCCCATCATCACCACCACCCTTCTTTTTTAAATATATAATTTTTTGGTGTTCTACGCAAGGGATAAGTTTTATAATATTTTTTTATACAATCAGTAAATTTAAGCAAAAAAATAAAAATAAAGAGTGTTTTCAACAAAACATGTTAAAAACATTATTTAAAATCCAGGTGAAATACATATTTTTTTTATAAATAGTGTTCTTATTTATATTTTAAAATAATATATTTTAGATGAAAAAAAAAGTTAAAATTATAAATTTGATGTTGTTTTAAGAAGAGCATTTAAAATAACACAACAAAAATAGTAGAAAGTGTTTAGAGAAAATAATAAATAACAGTTTTTTATTATTTGAAAAAAATAAAACATGTAATTATAAGAAAAAAAAAGATAAATAAAATATTTAACGACAATAACATTATTAAAAAAAGTTCTTTTATGTATTATATATTACACACACAATTAGTAACCTACCCAATAACTAAAAAATGAATTGATGTTAAAAATAGAAGTGGTCCAAAATTGGTAACCAACTACTATGACTTTATTTATTTATTTTAACTGAATTTAAATTACCTTTTATACAATAAATAAATCTGTATTTTATAATTATACACAGGTATAAATATATTTGGAATTGATTTTTATCTTATATAACATATAATATAATTATCTGTAATAGTACAACTTTCCATAATTATTACTATTTTATATTTTCATTATTTCAAAATCAAGTAATATTAAGGTATAACTTTAATTATTACAAACTTGACTGTTATTCAACTACTATTCAATTAATAAAGTCTTTATTGATTTAATTACTAATCATTATATAAACATTTATAATTATAAGTTCAAGTAAAATTAATATGGTTGGAGAAATAATTTTTTTTACTTCTTTTATATACAATTACCTTAAAAATATATATGGTCTACCTAAATTTATATTTGTTTTATTTTACAATGAGTTTTATATTAGTTGTCTTATAAAATTTGATTTTTTTTTCTGTTTAACATTATTTTAACATAAATGTTAATATATAATACTGTATGTAATATTTATATGAGTAGCACATTTATAATTTTAACATAAATGTTAATATATATATATGTAATATTTATATGAGTAGCACATTTTTATAAAAAGTAAAACATTTTAAGATTTTTTTCTTCAATAACATCGTATTAAATTTATAATTTATAAATAATATCATTCTATCAATATTTACTTGATTAGCACAATTTTCTTACATAGTTGAAATTCGATTTTTAGAAGACCGAATTCCAACCTCACTAATTAATATAATTTGAAAAATAAAATAAATTTTATTAAATATAAATATAAATATTTTATATAAATATATATATATATATATATATATATTTTAAATTATTTATATAATTATATTATTAATATATATATTAATAATATTTTTAAATATACATTTTTTTATAAATATAGTAAAAACAAATATATTTAATATATATATATATATAATATTTAAATATTTATTTATATTTTTATAAATATAATAAAATATAATAAATATATATTTATATCTTTCTATATAACATTTTTACATAAATAAATTATATATATTTTTAATATAAAATAATTTTAATAAGTAAAAATAATATTTTTTATAGAAATATATAAATTTTTTTATTATTTTTATTATATTTTAATATATTTTTACTATATTTATAAAAATATATTAATAATATAATGATATAAATATATTTTTATGTTATTTAAAAAAATATTTATATTTATTTCATATAATTATATAAATAAATTAAAAATACATATATTTATATATTTATTTTATATAAAATATATATATTTATATTTAATAAATATTATTTTATTTAAAAATTTATATTAATTAGTGAGGTCGAATTCGACTCTTGGGAATCGAATTCCAATAGTATATATAAAAATGATACTAGCTAGGTAAATATTGATAGAATAATATTATTTATGAATTATGAATTTAATAATAATAAAGTAAATATTAATAAAATAATATTATTTCTAAATTATAAATTTAATAGTATGTTAGTGAAGAAAAAAAATCTACAAATTTCATATATAAAATTTTGTTATAATATTTAATGTAATGTAAATAATAGATGATTTTAAATATAAGGATATTACATATATATTTTTACATATCCACCTTTAGTTAAAAGTATGGATTTGTAAAATTAGATTATAGTTTTAATTAAATAAATAAAACAGTGCAGGTTTAAATTTGGGCATGATTTCATCGTTTTCCATGGATGAGGTTGAAATGAGCTTTCATGGCCCCAAAAAGGCAACTTCGTTTTATTTTTCATGATTTCTCAATAAAAGGTTATTTTAATCTAAATGGGCCTAATATTTCTTTCATTGGCCCATAATGTGAAATCAGTTAGGCCCATCCAAACCAACTACTGGAGTGGGCTATTATTCCTGAACAAAATATAATTAAATAAATCTCTGAAGAGGGAAGATTAAAAACGGATTTTTCAATCTGTTTACCCGCCATAATGATTCGATGTTTGATTAATTAATTTCAGGATTCCTCTTCAAAGAAAAATAAATATTATAACTTAAAGAAAAAATAATTATTATAAATTATATATTTAAATATATATATATATATATATATATATATAAAAGAGAAAAAAACATAATATACAATTAATGGAAAAATAAATAAATACATTTTGAAAGTCAGAATCAAGTTAATAAGTTAAACGGTTCATCAAAAATTTCCAATATGTTAGTCCATATAGATATTTATTTATATTTTTAAAAAAGCATAGTCAAGATTAAACAATACTATGACAAATGATTTTTGTTGATCTATATATATTTTTTATAAGTTTAATATATTTTTAAGAATTTTCAAGTTAACAAATATTACATTTGAAATAATTTAGATAACTTTTTAAAATAAAGGTGAAAAGGAATGAATAGATACTCCAAGAACAAAACTTTCCATGGGTAATCAACAAAAACAATCACAAGTCTTCGAATTTGATAATTACGCAATTGAACGTTCCAATTTACAAGGTGGCTTTCAAAATCATGGTATCCACCTTTGTCTTTCCATTATGTTTTACCAATTGGCACATTGAAAATTATATGTGGCAATGAAAAATAATCAGTTTGAATAATTGTTAACAATATTTCTAATATATAAAATTAACCCTTACTATTAATAACTTTACATTTTTTCTTATTATTTATTAAAACAAAACATCATAACCATTTAATACAAACAAAGAAGAAAATATATGTAAAATTATATATATATATATATATATATTATTTTTTTAATTCAAGGGTTAACTTTCACTTTGCAATGGATTCTAACGTCACACAAGTCATATGTTACATTTTGGATAGATTGCGATTATTAATTTATGTTGCATAGAATCTGTTTTGTTTTTCACTTGGACTGTAGTTGAATGGGTTTATAAATATGTTAAATCAATAACAAATATATTATTTTTAAATAAATTTATTCAAATAATTACAGTTTTATTAAATATATTATTTCATTAAGACAGAAAGGTAATTAATTATTTTGATAATAAACTGATCATAGGGAAATGCAAGAATTTTTATTTGTGATAAACAATTTACAATATTCGCATATTAGATTATATTATTTAGACAAAAAAAATTATAATATTTTGTTTTTCTGATTCATCATTCATTTGGTTTAACGTAAATATTAAATATGATTAAGTTTAATTTTAAGTTATTTGATTGAATTGAATTTTGATTTTATTTATAGATTGCAGGATATGTAATAAATTCAATTAAAGTGGTTTAAAATAGTAGTATAATTATTGAAATATAGATGGAATGCAATTTTTTACAAAATTCACAATTATAATTACATATATTTAGTAAAATAGCTACTAAATTTGGAAAAATATATTTTTGTAATAACTATGATGACACTATTATTAACATATGCGGATAAAGAATGTGAAGAAATGTTATAAATAAAATATGTATGTATAATTTTGGTTTGAATTAGGTTGAGTTAATTTTTTAAATAGAATTCGAAAATCCATTCTAAGCAAATTAAAAAAAAAAACAAAATTTTCATATTTTAATATGTTCAGTTTTTTAATTATTCAGTTATCGTTTACTTAATTTATTTTACTTTTTTATTTGATAGGATCAACTTACAGAACCGAAAAAAATGTATATATATATATATATATATATATATATATATATATATATATATATATATATTTATATTGAAAAGAGAATTTTTTTTATTAAATTTAATTCGCGAGTCATACGATAAATTATGGTAGATCACTGTTTGATAAAAAAATATGCCATTCTCTATCTATCTAATCTATAATCAATCATCACACACTTTCTCTGTATATATTGGTAAAAAATAACTTACTTCTGTTACTTTCGTAGCATATCTTACTTTATTACATGGTAGTGTTAATAACTTTTTTGTTTAATACGTTCTACCACTAGTTGAAAGGCTTAAAGTCTCTGTTTTTGAGATGTAGAAAAGTTTGGAGTCAACCTTTGATTAATATAGTCAATTGTTAGATCAAAAAGTGAAAGGCCAATTCCACAATCTTTCGCCGGTTCAATAATTTGCTATTTAAACATAAACTTTCGTTTTTACATTGCTTTTGTGTGTTTCATTTTGGCTTAAGTAACAGGGTTTCAGGATTTCGTCACAATGGCAGCAACGTTGGCACATTTTTATTGGAATGAAAAATGAATTTCGAAAATGTGGCCCCCAGAAAGCAAACCCAACTCCAGTGTTGCGAAGAGAGAAAAAGTAGGACCCCCTTAATACGAATTGACAATGAGAAAAATAATTCATGTAGGGCTAGTGCCACTTTCATCATCTAGATAAACCTAATGGCGTATTGAAAGCGAATACATACGTCACTTAGACCTTAAGTGTCCCTATATTATAATAAAACAATAACTCAAGTCATGAGCAAAGAAGCAAAATGCTATACCATCTCTAATTTTCTTGCTAGTTTTGGTCATCTTCCCAACTTCATTCGGCACCTACCTAACACACAATTTTGACAAATATGTAAGAATCCAAGCAGGTTTAAAGAGTGCTTACGCTGGCTAATATGTAATAAATTTCATTTGATTCCATAGTTACGCTACGTTGCGTTAACCCTCTTCATCCTAATCCTTGATTCTTCTGTTTATACTCGATACAATAAAATACAATCCACTTATTATAGTTTCAAGTATTACTTTTATGAATTTGAATTTAATTTGCTTTAAGAATTTAACAGACTTTCATCTTAAAATACGGGTTGTGCGGGTGAAACGGGAGGTAATGATGAGGCAAGAGATGGAGTAGAAACCACCTATTTTGGAAGACTGTACTTAAACTGGTTATGTTCGTCCATATGCGTTTGTGTTTTGTTGAACATAGAAATGTGTTCTTTAGACCAAACTCGCAGCACTTTCGTGTTAGCTTCATTAAAATTTGACCTAGACTGTGCAATGAAAAAACCCAATAGACAAATTAATTCAATTATGAGCTCTCTAACTTGTGATTCATGTCATGTTTATGAACCGATAAGTGATCCTGGGTCATCGTACACTGACATATCCTTAAATTATTTGGAAGATAAACGTATTGTAGGGCACCATATAAAAAAGAAAAGAGAGTTTTAGCTGAGGAAATAAGCCTTATTTGTCACACATTGCGTAGTTATATATCAAATAATATGAAGTCTTTGTCTGTCGTATCTTACAAGCTAAAACCATTCCCCTCCACCAAATTTGGTCAACCAACATAAGTCTAGCTCCACTTAAGACCAACTAAAGTCGAACAAACCATATCCGTTTCAGAGTTTAACTCCCTATTATCTTTGCAATTTCAATCGGTCACAGAACAACAACACGAGGCAAACAAAATGAAAGTTAAAGCATTATTATTTAAATAGAAACAGAAACTGCAGTTTACCCACCATTATCACACTTCAAAAGAGGTCACGATCCCCCATCCAAAAAGGCAGAATCTTCTTATCTTTATAACCCTAATTTACTTCGATCACACCAGAGACAAACTCCATCATACGCATACATATATATGATTCTAAACTCACAGTTATGATAATACAGCTTATCACATATTCTGTTTCTCAATAACCTTTCTTTTTATTCTAGCTTTAATAATTGAGCTCTTAGCTCCTTCGTTGGTTCCCCCAAAACAACATAACTAACTACCATAATAGTTATGTTTCTGTTTTTCAGTTACTCTAACTTCTTCTTCCTCTGTATGGCCCTCTTCCTTTGTCACCCTTGTTTTCCCGCCAGGATCGTACCAGAATCCGTAACCGTGATAACCTCCGAATCCCAAAAAACACAAAGGCACAACGCCACGTGGCACGAATTCTCCAAGTTCTTGCATGCTGAGCGAGGCAGCCACGTCAGCGGCATGTCGGAACTGAAAAAGTACTTCCACCGCTTCGGTTACCTCTCCCTCCCGGAAACGACGCCGAATTTCACGGACACCTTTGATTCCCAGTTCGAGTCCGCCGTCGTCCGTTACCAGAAGCGCCTCGGCCTGCAGGTCACCGGAAAACTCGACACTGAGACAATATCCGCCATCGTGGCGCCGAGGTGCGGCGTCTCCGACGCCGCGACGCAGGGAATCCACGCCACGCGTCGCTACGCTTACTTCAACGGGAAGCCGCGATGGACGCGCGGAACTCCGATGACTCTCACGTACGCGTTCTCGCCGACCAACATGATCGACCAGGTGAGCGTGCCGGAAATCCGAGCTGTGTTCGAGCGCGCGTTTGCGCGGTGGGCGTCGGTGATTCCGGTGAGTTTCCGGGAGACGCCGGAGTACGATAGGGCGGACATCACGATCGGGTTTTATCTCGGGGATCACGGAGACGGAGAACCGTTTGATGGAGTTTTGGGGGTTTTGGCTCACGCGTTCTCCCCTCAGAACGGGAGATTCCATTTGGATGCGGCGGAAACGTGGTCCGTTGATTTCAAGAGCGAACAGTCGAGGGTGGCCGTTGATTTGGAATCTGTGGCCACGCACGAGATAGGTCACGTGCTTGGGCTGGGTCACTCATCGGTGAAAGAAGCCGTCATGTACCCCAGTCTCAGCCCTAGGAGAAAGAAGGTTGACTTGAAGATTGATGACGTGGCAGGAGTCCAATCTCTTTATGGCTCTAACCCGAACTTTTCTTTTAGTTCTTTGTTGCAGTCTCAGAATTCATTAAACGCTGCCTTTGGGTTGGAAACCGGTTTCTTCAAAAGGACCATTTCTCTTACCGTGCTCATATTATTTTTATGTGCTTGATTTTTTTTTTATACGTGTATTTTATTCTTTGATCATATATGTGTAAAAGGAAAAAAGAAAGCATAGAAAGTAAAGTTCAATCACGTGGGCGAAGCCCTAGTGATTCATCTTATATGGTATCTTAGATTTTATTTTTGGGTACAATAGATATTTCTTTAATCATCGGTCAATTTTTTCCTCCATAGAAATGAGATGCACCATACAACTTTTCAGCTGGGAAAGGTGGAAGCACTTTTGATTGGATTTGAGGCAACATTGCAGGACAAGACCAATGGAAAAGGAAAGATTGAAAAGGTTTGGGAATACAAAAGAAGACTATGAAAAATGAGGAAGTTGTTGTAAGAGGACAGAATAAGATTCCCTAACTTAATGGTTAACCTAAGCAGAGTAGTGGGAGAACCTAAAGAATCTCTCTGCATTGAAGATATATACAAGTATAACTGTCGCACCAGCGTAAAAGGTATCAATATTAACTAACATTCCCGCCCAAGGCAGAATCTTGCTACTTGGGGCGGAATGAAACTGACCCCTTCCTTCACTGTCCAGTGGATTGGTCCAACGACAATTTGGAATTATTCCACGTCCATTGGTCATCACATCCACAAGTTAGACACCGAAAGTAATTATACCCCAAGAGACACTATATACTTTACACTCATGTTGATTTAAAAATACATAAAAAATTAACCTAAATATATTTCACATGTACCTAATTTGTGAAGTTCAAATGCATGTTTTGTAAAAATATCCTGACTACAAATTATAGCCAATATGGATAACTAATAAACTAAACTGTGAGAAAGTTCAGTAATATAGATTTTGAAATTGCAGATGTATTTCTTTCAATTGTTACTTTTTCCTCTCCAAGGTGGAGTATAAACAACTACAACTGCAAAGACATAGACAGTGAAATATTATCCAGTCCACTTCAAGGTACAATAATTCAACCAAAAAATTAAATTATTTAATTAAATTAAAAAAGAGTATATAGATGTTAACTATAAAGATAATATTATTATCAGGATTTATGTAAAAATATAATATAATATTATAAGTTATATTACTTTTTAATTTTTAGAAAATTCAATTCAGTGATTTTATTTTTAAAAGGTTGAGTTTGATCTTCTAAAAAATTCTGTATTATCTTTTAAGCTAAATGACGCAAGAATATGTGGGAAATTATATTAGAAATTAGAATCAAAGACCGCATCCTTAACGACCGTCGTTAGCTCCATTTGAACAGAAATCGTAACATCGATTTTTTTAGAAAATTAAAGAAGCATACCTAAAAAAGGGATCAAATTGAATTCTGTAAAAAGAAACAAAAGGATTAAAAATAATTTTAACAATATTATATGTAGCTGTTCTTACCAATTGTAATCACCAATGGCGGATCCTTAGTAGATTCTCTTGGGTATGAGGTAATCAGAACTGTAGTTTTGAAAATGCTGGTATTTGAACAAGATGAAAGACGAATTTTGAGCTACAAAATGAACAAACGACTCAATATTTTGTTCATTTCTCGTTTGAAAAATCCGAGAACCTCACTCCAGTACCGTGGGTTCATAGAGACGAGACAGAGGTATCTATTTCTATCCAACTAGAACCCGCTTCTTTCTTAACTCTTTTCCTACTCATGAGTCCCCTAATTACATTCACATCTTCCCATCGTCCAAAATATGCATACATGTTAGACATCATCACATAAACATAATCTTCATTCCCCTCCAGTTCAATCACCTTGGCAGCTGCAACCTCTGCTACTTGTAAATCTGCCTGAGTTCCACAAGCCCCAAGCAAAGCCCTCCAAACCACTGCACACGACTCAAACCCAAATTCATGTACAATCCTTTCTGCCCGCCACAGCTCTCCTTTTTGCCCCATGAGCCGTACTATTGAGCAACAATGCTCAATGGATGGCGCAATCTTATATTCATCAATCATAGATTCAAAGTAACCAATTGCAACCTCTAACGGCATTTGATCATCATGGGAACATGCGGATATAAGGTTAAGAAACGTGATACCATCAGGTTTGATATCTCTTTCCATTTTCAACAACTCGAAGAGACGGATAACACATCCAGAATCACCATTGCGAGCATACCCAGATATCAGTGCATTCCAGCTCACCAAATTCTTCCTAGACAGAGCATTGAAGATTGATTCAGCATTCTTAACTTGCCCACATTTTGAGTACATGTCAATTAGGGCACTCCCAATAACTACAGAATCATCTAAACCGCACTTTATTGTGCAGCAATGAATCAACATTCCCCACGTTAAGGCAGCCAAACTGGCAATTCCATCTAAAATAGTTGAAAATGTGAACTCATCCATCTCTACATTTTTCAAGTGCATTTTACAGAACATATCCAAAGCTTCCCTAGTTCGATACCTATTAACAAATCCCGAAATTACCGAATTCCATGAAGACGAATTTGGATTTGGCAGACTTGACAAAACATGAACAGCATCTTCCATGTTCCCCACCCGAGCAATTCCATTTATGAGGCCATTATAGGAAACAGTATCAGGGTTGGGCATAAGGTTCAAAAACTTGTAAGCAAGTTCAATGTACCCGTTGTTAGCACTTGCCGCTATGATTGAATTCCAAGATATAACATCCTTCTCAACAGTCTCGGAGAACACCCTTACAGCATGTTCCACAGGTCCGCATTTCCCATACAGGTCAATCAAGCAGTTTGCAACCACAGTGCTATCATCCATGCCCAGTTTCACGGTCTTGCAATGAATTGAGCTTCCAAGTTTAAAGAGACTCAGTTTGGAACAAGCAAACAACACTGACGTGAAAGAAAACGCGTCGGCACAAACATGGGACCTGTCCAGGCGCATGAAAAACGACAAAGCGTTTCGAAACTGGCCAGCGTGGACGTACCCAGATATCATAGTGTTCCAAGTAACGACGTTCGGTTGAGGAATTTCATCGAACAGTGCGTGTGCGTCACTAAAAGAGTGCATTCTGACGTAAAACTTGACGAGGGAGGTGGAGACATGGATGTGGGAAAAAAAGCCGGAACGTGAAACATAACTGTGGAGTTGTTTTCCGAACGAGTGACACTTCAGTTCAGAGGATAGTCCAATTAGGTTAACAAGCGCAAAAGAATTTGGTTTAATTCCACGAGAGAACTCAAACAACGCTAACTCAGCATTTGTTCCACCTTGGGAATGCACCGCATCAACATCCACCCAATGCAAATTACTGTCTCCGATATCATGAATATTATTGAAGCTAGTACTGTATAGTAATGAGGAAGAAAGTCCATAGGAACGAAGAGGTTTGTTGAATTTTCGTGCTCCGTTGCAGAGAAACCTTCGCATGGCTTTTCTAGTGCCATATGATTGAATGAATTGGAGGGAAAATGTTATTTACTAAAAAAGTCCTTTGATTTGTTTCAATTCAATCTTTAATTTTATGTTTTTTTAATTAATTAAATTATATCTTAAACCCATGATTTAATTAGACTAGAATAAAATAAGCAAAAACATATACAAAACATAAATGAGATAAAAATCATGAGTTTTTTAAAATATTTAGGAACTATTTTTTTAATAGGATACTATAATTATAATTTAACAACAACAAAAAAAATCATAGAGAATATTCTTCCTGTTTAAGGTTCTGTCAACCTTTTTTAATTGAATTTTGATTCTTAATTTGTTACATTATAAGATATTGATTTCTTTTGCCAGAACTAACTTTATATGAATTTTATTTAAATATATTAAAAGTAAAATCAATTATATTTTAAAGCAAGATCATAAACTTTTATAACACAAGTAATTACTTAGTCTTAATAATAAATTTATTTTTTAATCAGTTTGAAATATAGAAGTGTAAGAAGATTTTAACATTATATATATATATATATATATATAAGTAAGTAAAAGGATAACAAGGGATTATTATAAGTATAAATACCTGAAAAAATCTATTAAGATATTGTTTTGGTCCTGAGTTAGGAGAGAAAATTCAGAACTGAATTTCTAATATCTTTCACTGTTTATTTACTTGAAGATAGTTAGGCATTTATCATTTATTTCACTTGTAGTTAATTTATTTGAAGCTTAAGCTAAGTTCCATTTATTTTGATTTTTCAGAATCAGCCCTTGGATTCAGAATATGTTCAAGTAGAAGAGGTAAAAAGTTTATGCAGGTGCACTAGGGCATAAGACAAGTATGCCTCCACGGAATACATTATTCGAACTCAATTCCAGTTCATTGCATGGACATATATAGAGTATGAACTTTTAGAAATATCTATCAAAATATCTCATTCATCTGTTAAAGTAGAAAAAGGGAGGGATAAGATAATCATCTTCTATATTTAAGGAAAAAATCTAGATTTAGAAAAGAAAAATCATCTCAACGCCAACCAAACAATCATCACTATTTATGAACAGGAAAACTGAACAATATTAAAACTGGTCTGGCCATAGAGACATGGTTGGTATGGAAACAAACATCGTGAAGGTTAGCTTGGTTCAAACATGGAATGAATGAAAGATTTCCCGTAAGAGGCAAATGCAGAAGATGCATGTCAGCTTGCACACGCATTACCATTTTTTGAAACAGAGTTGGTGTTCTTGAGAAAACGCAGAAGAGGAAAAAGAGAGGATAAGATCCTCTCTCTTGGTAACTGAAAAGAACCATTTTGCTCAATTTGTTTGGAGGAAAAGAGGAAGATGGGGGAAAAGATAAATGCGGGGTGTGTGGAAGATGTGGCAATAATTGGAGGATTGATTGGAGTCCAATTTGTCTATGCAGGGAATGCTGTGTTTATGAGTTATTCCTTGTCATTAGGCTTCAGCTCTCTTACCATTATAATTTTGACTTCTTTGGCCACATTCCTTATTCTATTCCCCATTTCCTTTTGTTTTGAAAGGTACCTTCTCTCTGCTTACCCTTCTAAATAAATCATAACAATTATTATTATTTTACTTTATGCATTCAGTTTGGATAGAACATATTTCAAGATTCATTTATTTGGTATCTATTGCAGGAGTAAGTGGCCAAAGAATTGTGATTTCAAGTTGTTTACACGGATACTGTTTCTATCATTTGGAGGGTAAGCAAATCTAATTTAATATCCCTTTTCGTAAATTTTCTGTTTTCAAAAATCCATGTTTTAGGCTTATGTTCTCAAGTATCAAACTCTATTCTCTATTAGTTTCGTCTCTTATTCGGAAACTGAAACTATTTTCAATTGGAAAAATTTTCATACCATTACATCATACTATTATTAATCCTCTGTATTAGTTTTTTTTTTTTTTTTTCAGCCGTGCAATCTTTTTTTCAACTAACAGCTTTTATAGTGACGCATGAGGTTTCTTATTGTTCTTTCTGTGTTTCGATTCTTCCAATTTCTAAAATTTGATGCAACATTTTTGTTTTCCTTTATATTGGTGTTGTTATGCAGACTAGCCTTCCAGTATTTATTCCTCAAAGGAATCAATCTCACTTCGCCAGCAATGGGAACTGCCATGCCAAACATTGCCCCAGGACTTATCTTCATCATCGCATGGATTTCTGGGTAATCAATCTCTTTACTTGGGTTTTGCTTTGGTAGTTCTATTCCCAATTCGAATCATCCGCAACATGTTGAATGTGATAGGAAATGCTTAATGCTCCAACAATGCACTTTCAACTAATTACCCCTTTGCTAATCAATTGGAAATTCTGTACTGGGCAGGTTAGAGAAAGTCAACTTAAGCAACCAGTATAGTAAAGTAAAAATCTTGGGAACATTGCTTTGTGTCTTCGGAGCTCTCACAATGAGCATAATGCAAAGCATTTCTGCTAATGCACCCGAGGAAAATTCCATAGTTCAATTATCAAAGACACCATCAGGTTTTATCTTTGACATACAGAAGATAATCGGTTGCCTCTATCTCGTGATTGCAGTCTCGGTTTTGTCAAGCAACGTTGTCCTGCAGGTAACTGGTCATCAAATAAGGAAGAGAACACAAATCTACTTAATTTCAAAACTCTACAAAAATTGTTGTTGTTGCAGGCTTTTGCTCTTGGAGATTTTCCTGCACCGATGTCCTTGGGTGCAATGACGTCCTTGTGTGGGGCGTTCATGACTGCAACTGTTCAGTTACTTGAACACCACAAGCTGAAAACTGGGTGGCTACTTGTGAGCTCTAGAAATTTGGTTGGCTATTTTATTATGGTACTTCTCATTCTGTCTCATCATTTTTATAGGAATGGTTTGAATCTCTATTGGGAAAGTTTCTACAATCCAGAACAAAACTTAGATGTAATTTTATGTGTTTTTCTCTCCAATTACAATTTTACCTTTATGATTCACATTGATATTTAACATAAACCTTCATTACGTGAATTTCAGAAATAAAACTTCAACTTCTATTGAAAAACAACACTAAACGCATTTGAAATTTCATCTATGTTTTGTTACACATTTAATTTATTACTTAGCAAAGCATGGTATCAAGTAGAGGTCATTTGTACAGATATGTATGCAATCTAGCTTTGTTGGAACAATGATAACATGAGGCAGAAAATTGGGTAGAGTAATCTAGCTCTGAATTGTCATATTATTATTACTCGGGAAAGAATGGTATAGTGAAACATATATGGTCGTTTTTACCAACCATGTATGCAACCTTTTATATTCTCACTGTGATGGATGTTAAAAGCATACAAATTGTGAATGCACAGGCAGGTGCTGTGGGTGGAATATGCCTGAGCTTCAATGGGTGGGCACTGAAGAAGAAAGGGCCTGTGTTTGTCTCCATGTTTAGCCCCATTGGAACAGTGCTCTCTGTAATTTTCTCAGTAGTTACACTAGGAGAAAGTATTAGTATTGGAAGGTACATTGCTAAGATTCCTAGCTAGTGTGTGAAGCTTCTGACTTTTGCAAAGTATCTTCCCATTTTGTGTTATATTTATTCCTTACTACAAACACTGCATTGCAGTGCTGCAGGCATGATTCTCATGTTCACTGGGCTCTACTTTGTTCTTTGGGCCAAAGGAAAAGAAGGACTACAAGGTGGAGATTGCTTAGAGAGTGAGTTTGACGTAGAGAGGCCTCTTTTATCTTAACCTGTTTTTCAAATCTCAACGTGTATATGTAACTCAACGCAGAGGAAAAATCGAGGTTTGGCTAAGTCGGTTGTGAGATAATAACAATAAATTGCTTCACCATTATTTATGTAGTTAAACTCATATGAACAAGCAAAGCATTTAAACAAGATTAGTAGTGTCAAAAAAGTTGTCCCACATTAACATGTGCTCTCAACAATTTGTTTAAGAATGTAATGGAGTGAGTAAAATAAAAGCACCCACATTTCCAACTCTTTTTCCTCTTTTGCAGAACATTGAAACAGATGCTCCCTTGATGCATTGGTGCAGAGAATTCCCGGTAGAAGTCTCTTGGATTTGAAGAAAAACACGTTTAATTTGGCCTTAGATCAAAATGTAGATACAAAGTAATGAACATGACTCAAAAGGGTTTCTTTCTTTTAATCTTCATAACACTCCTAGGTGAGATAGGTGCAAGATTTTAAGATGCAAGTGAAGCAAAATAAGTCCCTAGGTACAAACAAAAAAGCTGGGTCAGAGTGTGTTCTATGCTTTGTTGATATTGAATATTATGGTGACTTTCTGGTGAGATTGAGATATAGAAGGAATATAAACCGGTTGGTGTGGCCATATATGTAGGTTTAGATGCGGACAAAACCCTTTTTCTTTCCCATCTTGATCCTAAATCCTGATTGTTTTAGATTGCCACTTTTGTCTAGTTATCAATCACTGGTTATCAACATGTGAGCCACACTTTTTTTTGGTCTATACAAAAAGTTAATTACGTTTTTAGTTCTCAATTTCCAAGCCGCGTAAAATTTCAAGAGTTTAATTCACATGCATCTAATCCATGAAAAATATTAAAATTAACGTTTAAATATCGAAATAAGATTGTAATTATTTTATTGAAAGAAGTAAATGAAAATAATTTAAATTATAAAAAAATCTTAAAAAATACATAAAGTGAAATAGAAGGAATAATAATATTACACCTAAAATGTTATCCTAGTAAAACAAAAATGGCATACTATGGTTATTTAATCAAAAGTCAAAGATAAATAAAGTTCGGATATTCTAGGAAAATTATAATTGAATGAAGTAAAAATAATTAAAATTTATTTGTATTTTAAAATAAGAAAAGTGTGATATTTTTCTTTATAAATAAAAAAAGAGGTAGCACGTGTTAAAATAGGAAATTTTAATTCATTGTGAACGTAAAATAATTTTAAACTCAAAATACAAAATGACTACATTAATAGTCGAGATAGTCTCTTAAAATCTAATCCATCTTTAATATTTAATGAATAATTTGCTGAAAAAATCTCTAGAAAAATAATTTAGAAAAATATGGTGGTCTTGCCGTTTGTTTTAAATTTTTGGAGACAGTCTCCATAATGTTTGAATGAGTTTGGCAGAGGACAGGGGAGACAGAAGAGGGCAGAAACCCAAGATATGCCTACCCTTATTCAGAACCCACTTCACCAAAAGCCAAGTCAATTTCATGGACCAACCCCTCCATCATCTCTACTCAAAATCCCATGGTGGGAGAGACCACTCAACTTATCAAAATTACATTCATTTTAAATTTAAATCATTTTTTTTTCAATTTTATTTTTAATCAAAATCATTTTGAAGGTTATTTTATCTGTCTTTATCTTTTCAAATAATAATATAGAAGTGGTACATCAGCTTATTTATCCTGTTTTCATTTGTTTGGTCATATAATTAGATGAGATCGGTGGTTCATTTTTTTATAAAATAAAATGTTATATATTTTTTTAACATATTATTATTTATATAAATAATGTATTGTATATATAAAGAAAAATTAATGTATACAATTTATTAAAGAGTAATTTATATATGTTTTTTTTAATGTGTTGAGATTATGATAAATTATAATTTTAGAATGAAGAATATTTTATGTATAATAATTAATTTTAATGATATTATAATAATAAATATAAAATTAAAATATTTTTATTTGTATATAAAATATTGGAATCTATCATTAGATTAAGAATATAATTTGTTTTGCTTTTATTCTTTAATCCAATTAAGGTTGTAAATATTAATAATTAATTTATGGCAGAATTGCTTGAAGTTGTTAAATCCAGGTACAGGAATAGTGGGTTTTGTTATTGAAGCGTGCATGTGATTGACCAGCGTGTCATAGAGTAGAAGCTAGTAGAAATTAATTTCAAGAAAAGCATTGCCTCCACTCACTTTTTCCCTCCATCATCGCTCGCCATTTTGTGGTTATTATCAACCCTTTCAAGGGACGCCAGGATAACAAATTAAGTATTTTTGGACAAACGATTTCATATGTATTGGAAAAGACAATTATACAATATTTTTTATTAAATGACAACCAATTTTTACATAAATTAACTTGTGTAAAATATTTTTAGTTATTATAACTTATACATAATATAACTTTAGTTTATAAAAAGTTTTAATTTTTCTTCTAAAGAAACTTATAAACATGTTCTTTCTAAACAATTTTTTCCTTTAATTTATTCTTTATTTTTATCGAAAGTTATAAATTTAATTTATGAAACAAGAGACTTACATTGTCTATCAAAAATTGTATTTTAATAAATTTTTAGTTTAATTAGCATGATGTCAACGCAATTTTAATGTTACATTTTATTCATCATATTTTTCTATTAGACAATTTGATAGAAGAATTAATATTAATTATTTTTTAAAAATAAATTAAATCAATATAAAAAATAAAAAATTGAAAAAAAAGAATATTATATACAAAATAAAATCGAATTAAGTAATAGTACTGTTTAGACATGTTGGATATAAGATTACAACAATACAAATGTTTGATTTATGACATTTCTGTGATGTTAATCTTCATTCTTGTAAGGGTTGAGATTCAACTACTTTAATTTGTATCGGATAAATAGTTTTTTCGTTTTAAAGATAAAATATGTTTTTAGTATTTATATATATTTAAATAACCTTACATAAATGTTGTGTGTTAGTTTAGTTGTAGTAAAATATAAATATGATTCTGTTTTCCTAAATTTAATTCTATTAAAAGTTTGTTGACAGTAATTCAAAAATAAATACATATGATTATTACTAAAAAATTTGTTATGATAAAATATTCATTTGATCATTGTAAAATGTCGTAACTTTTCAATTCAATTTTGTCATTTCATAAGAATAGAAAAATAAATAAAAGTGACAAGGTGTTGTTATCTTCGTGTTATAACAAAAGATTCAGCATAAGAAATGTGAAAAAAAAAATCCTAAAAATCGTTCAAGATAAAAGAATAAGATAAAATAAAGAATGTGATAAAAACAAAATAATATTATAATATATATATATATATATATATATATATTAAATATAATTTTTATTTTAATTAATATTTTATAAAGTTAAATTTATTTTTAACATTATTTTATAATAAATTACTTAATTTTACAAAAAAACAATGTATTAAAAAGTGGATTTACGTATGGTAATTAGAAAGGAAAGGAAGTGATACGTGTCATGGTGGCAGCGTGTGCTATGAGTACGATGAATTGATGACGTGACACACGACAGGTTGTGAGTCGGCAATGGCCAGTGCATGGCATGCTAAGCGAAGTCTTATGTGTCAGATCACACAACAAATGCACTCACATTAACACAATTTATTAATTAATTTCGTATGTTTCAGCGGACAGAATCAAATGTCAATAATTGATTAAGTAGCTTTCTTTTCTTTAGTTGATGACTTATTTTGCTATCTTAATACATCATGTAACTTTATTTTTATTAATAATCAATAATAATAATAATAATAATAATTACATTAATAATAAATAATAAAATTAATTGTTTTTAGTTCTTACTTAAAAAATCAATTTTTAATCAAATCATTATTATTTTTGGTATTTTTTTCATTTATTTACTTTTTTTTTACTTTTATATTATTTTCCTGCAAATCAAAATCATACCTTATTTAAAGACATAATTAAACTATACATTTTTTTTAATTTTTAATATGGGATGAGTATGAATATTAATGATATTAAAATATTATAACATCCGTTATAGATATTTAGAATATTAGTTAATGAAATGAATTAATTACATGCAATTGAATTATTTATGGGTTCATTAATATACTTAATGTGATAATGTGCGTTGAAAATTAAATATAATAAATAGGCGAGGAGAGAACTCACCATGCTTTTTAAGGGTTAAATAAGATGTTTCTCAAATTCTCACATAAATATACATTTTGTTTATCCAAAAATACTTTTTATGAAAAAACAATTATAAGCTAAAATTAATTTATATACATGATAAGAAAGCTTTGGAGAAAGTATATGAAATATTTCTACAAATTAATTTATATAAATATTATTTTGATTCATAGAGAGGTTAATTTTTATTTTATTTTATTCTCTTAAGAGGAATTATATTGTTGAAATAATACCTAATTAAAAAAACTAATCGCTCTCTCTGTATATAAAACATGTTTCCCCTTGGAAACCACATAAAATAGCAGTGTGTATTTTTGAAACAGAACACAAGCCATTTACTGTTACAGTAAGAAATATGACCTCTTATTTATGAAGAAACAATAATAATCGTGGAATTAAATGGGAGGAGTTACCAGTTGAAAAAAAAAAAAAAAAACGTTTCTTTAGAGGCTGAGAAACAGAAAGCAGCGAGTGAAAAAAAGTTATTCCGTAGGGGGGCGAGGTTTGCATGTTCGCGGTTGCTCTTTTCACTGTTCACGATCACACTTTGTTAGTTTTTACGACCGAATAATGAATGTCACTGTTGGAATTTGTTGTGTTGAGCATCACGAATCACAACCCATATAAATACGCAGTACATGTATACATATATCTAGCAAAATATTATTATTTGAGTCACAATAATAATAAATATTATTATTTCAACCATAACTTTTGGGTCGTGTGTGTCGTATTGGTGGAAGAACGCTTGTTACCTACTCCTTTTTAAGTTCCCAAATTCCCCAAAAACCAAACCAAACCAAACCAAAAAGGATCAGAATAAGGTATTCTCTCTGCATTTGGACTACTCCGTGAGATGGAGCGCCACAAATGCAAGTTCTGTTCCAGAACATTCGCCAATGGCAGAGCCCTCGGTGGCCACATGAAGGCTCACTTAGCCACCCTTCCTCTTCCACCCAAACCCCAAAGTCTCCCTCACTCTCTAAATTCTTTCTCGTCCAATTCCTCCTCACGTCAAGAGTTCGAAGATGATGAAGGAGAAGAAAAGGCTCTGATCAACTATGCGTTGCGAGAGAATCCCAAGAAATGTTACAGGCTCGCAGATCCCGAGTTCGACTCGGGCTCTGTCGTGCAAGACAGGGAGAGCGAGACCGAGTCAAAGAACCCAACTCGCCGACGATCCAAGCGAGCCCGCAGGCCCGCCAATTCCCAGTCCATAGCCCGGCCTAAACTCAGCTTCATGGAATCCCCCGAGCCTTTGAGCTCCGTCTCCGACACTTCCCCTGAGGAAGATGTGGCCATGTGTCTCATGATGCTATCCAGGGACCGGTGGAGCAAGAGCACCAACGTTGTTGTCGACAACCATGTCGTCGAAGACGAAGAAGAGAGATCAGTGGAAGAGATCAATGTCAGGATAGTTCGCAGGAAGCACCAATGCCAGAGTTGCGAGAAGACGTTTCGATCTTCACGCGCATTGGGCAGTCACCGCAGCATTTGCGAAGGGTCGGGTAACGAAAGTAAAATCTTCGAATGCCCCTTCTGTTCTAGGGTGTTTGGGTCTGGTCAAGCACTCGGTGGCCACAAGAGATCTCACCTCGTACCTTCTTCCTCGTCAACCGCGAATGATTCCATTAGGCTCAAAGAGAGTTTCATAGATCTCAACTTGCCTGCTCCAACCGAAGAAGACGACATCAGTGTTGTTTCTGATGCCCAATTTGATGATTAATTCATTACTTGGGTAAAGTCTTTTCTTTTTTTTTATATTGTTTTCATTTTTTTTAAAGTAGTTGAGAATTAATATTTCATTGTGTTCATTGTTAGATCAAATGCTTTTGATGGTACAATGATAGCTTAAAATTTATGTTTTCACCAACTGTCTGTTGCGCCTAACTCTGGAGTTATACATGCTGTTACTAAACTCTGCTCGCTGACACGTTTTAATTTTAATGATCATGAAGTGCGTGAATCAACTAACGTAGCATTTCATCCTTGTCTTGAATCGAGTTTGACCCTTGATTCTGTCATTGTTTAAGATGGTGAATAACTTACCAACAGTCTTGTTTGTTGGGTGGATGCACTGGAAGCAGTTAGTTGCAAGTTGCAAAGCAAACTCAGTCGTGTGTGTTTTTGGGATTTGGTTCATGGTTGTGGACCAACAACGTTGGGTTTTGAAACTACTCAAGTGTTGGATTCCATATTTGTGCTCTGATTCTGTTTCACCAGGTCTCTCACCTGTCTTTCCACCTTTGAGAAAAAATAATAATATAAATCGACTCGTTTTCTTCGTCTTTGTTTTTTGCTTGAAATCGCGTGAAGCATGAAATGGATTTTCCGGAGATGGAGTTGAAAGACGGCAATACAAACGCTGCAATTCGTTTCCTTTCTGTGAGTCTGTAGTTAGTTCCGTGATGACCGGGAGATATTAGGGAAAAAGAATCCTTGCATTTTTTTTTCTTTTCTAATTTTTTGGTTGGAGATAATAGGTTTACTTTTGTTTTATTACGAAAGACTTATCCGTTGTTGAACAAAACGAAGAATCCTGGTGGAAAGGGTGCCCCGCAGTGTACTGTTCTTATCAACGAAATAGTCAGATTTATGACAGGATGGGCTATGGAGTTTCGCAGATCAGATATTTATTGAAAGATTAATAACACAAGCGTTTCTGATATCATGTATTTAATGTAGTTGATGAACCGATCTTCAAATATTTAATACAATTATAAATTTACCAAGACTCAAACAAGATAAATTGAAATTATGTTTTTGTTGTTGACAAAAGGAGTGTGATTAACTGGTTTCTTTTTAAAATTATCTTGATATTGTTGATGATTAAACTCTGTCACATGTATCATTAGTTGGATGAATAACGTGTTGGTGAGACATAGTTTTACTTTATGGTAGTAATGACAGTTGGAATAGAATAAAAAACAAAAGCGGTGGCCTTTTGTTTATCATGTGATATTGCTTCATAAAAACTTAACCAGAATGGTGATGGTGTATTTATTATTATTTTGATACTTTGAGTAGGAAAAGTGATAATGATCAGGTAGAGATAGAAAGAGTAGTGATTTTTGAATGAGTGAGAAGAAGGTAGAGGTGAATTAAAGTGAGGCCAGTGCGCACTGTATGATCACTGTTCATCAATTTCAACGCATCCAAACAGCCTTCGTCGTAGCTAACGTAGTTTCTTTCGTCATTCGAGGTAGAGTTGTGAAAATTAACACACTGCGATAAATAAATTGTAACATCCTAAAAAATTAATCTAATGCTTAAATAAATATTAAGAAGAAATATATATATAAAATCTTATTAGGTGGAAATATGCAGAGAAATTAAAAATACATATTTTCCATTTTCTCTATCATTTTTACGGACCACAACCTTTTTAAAGGAAGAGAATATATTTTTTTCCTTTATTTTTCTTTCTTACTCTCAAATCTGACCACAAAAGAAAAGGAGTAGGTAAGAATATTATAATCTTTTTTTACTTACTCAAAAACTTAATATAAGTTAAATTTTTCTATAAATATTCACTCAAACTCGTGCTTTTCACCTTTCTATTTTTTGACACTCGATTCTTTTTCTCCGTTTCATTACTTTTCTACTACTTCTTATTTCAATCTAAGGTAAATTTTCTATTGTTTATGACCTAATATAAATATATATTTTTTAAAGAAAAAAATTAGTTTAAAAGTTCATATTTTTACCTTGAATTAAGGTGAGTTGTCTCTAATTAATACGTCCATTATTTCAAAATTATAAGTTGGGAAACAAGTTTATCAAGTAAGAAACCAATACCATTGGTGATATTGAGTAATTAAATCTAACATTGTATTTACGAACTTAAAGTTTTTATTTCTTTGTTAGTTTACATATTATCTACAATTATATTATATAACAACATAAAATAGATGAAGTAGAAAATCAAGTCAGGTACACATGCCACTACTTTAGAATCATATAATAATTAGGCAAACAGAAATAAAGTAAAATAGGAAAGAATAAATTCATACAACAATAAAGGTCAAACATTGGATAAACTTAATAAAATAATCAATAATAAAAAAATATATCTAAAAAGAAAAACAAGAAAAATTATAAGAAAAAAACTGACACGGGGTAAGCTAAACCTTGTTTCATTATAATTAATGTTCTTTCTTTTAACTACATGTTGTAATAGGATAACAAACATAAACATACATTTTTAATTGAGTGTAACCATTTTTCACGAACATTTATATTTTAATTCTATTGGCTCACTTACTATTAAGATGTTAACTCTCGAGTGTATTTAGTAAATCCAACAAAGAAGGTAACTACACCATTATAAATAAAGTGTGCCCAATTATATACAAAAACATATCCATAGTAAAGTGTGCCAAAAGTATTTTGATGTCAATTTTTTTCTTCCGCATTATCTACACATCCGTCCGTTTGCACCTTCATTCAAGCAATATGCTGTACATCCAAAAATTTCATAAAAAAAATATATATTTAATTTATATTTGTGATGTTTAGATTATTATATCTGAAATATATTTATAAAAAACAAAATTTAGAAATAAATAAGGTAATCTAAAACTTATTTTTAAATTGTATTTTTCAAAAATTATTTCATAAAATACAATTTTAAAGTAAATTTTAGATTATTAAATCTGAAATATATTTTTAGAAAATACAATTTAAAAAACTTATTTTCAAATGTTTTCTGGAAATGTATTTAAAAAAAAATTGAAATTAGTTTTTTAGAATATTTTTGAAAAGTTGATTGTGAATCATTTTCCAAAAAAATTTAAAAAGGTAAATCCGAATTTATTTATTTTTTTAAAATAGCTTTCAAGAACCTATTTATACTAGGACAATATTGTTATTTTTGATGACTATGGAGAATAAGAAGAAAGAATGGAGGTGCATGCCTTAGCATCCTCTCAGGCCCAGCCCACTAAATACTAACACACTTCAACAACAACTAGAAATGAATAAAACACACCAACGCACCAACCCGTTAACACACCATCCCGGACGCCAGCACCCCACCGCGCAACCCCAAGGAGGTTGTGCCGCCAACCCGAACGCTGGCGATTCCTATTCGCCGACTATTGATTGGAAATTTGAACCGGCGACCCCAACCCTAAACCCTAACAATACTAATACCACAACTCTTTTGTGATTTGGTTCTGTACCCGCGGACGCAACAAGTGATCGAAGCGAAAACAGAGTAGTCGGAAGAGAAATTCATCGTCGCTGTGATAGGTGAGTTCATGTTTGAGAACGAGGTATGATATTGTTGGGCTATTGTGCGCAATGAATAATACATAACTTAATTTGCAGGTAAGGTTCACGGTTCACTCGCATATGCCTGCAAAGTCAGAGGGCAAACCCCCAAAGTGGCGAAGCAGGACAATAAGAAGAAGCCATGTGGACGCCCCCAATGAATAATATACAATGCAATTTAGGGCACGAAGTGAAGTTGAAGACAACCCATTATCCAAGGCAAGCCACTGCAGACTGTTCTATGTTATAATTTTTTTTTTTTTTTTGCGTGTGTTATGCTATAACAATATATTTTTTCTAATTTTATTTTATATCCAAAGTGTACTAAACCCATTAAACATGAAAATATTAATGAAACGCTAATAACCGTAAACAAATTCAACCATTCCTGGTTAATAAAAATTATGCGTAATTTGATTTTCTATGACGATATATACCAATACTATTTCTTTTTACTTGTTTTTATACTTTTGATGTATAGCATGTTTCGTTTCTAATACAAACACAACACATTGCAGTTTATGTTTGCCATCAGCGATGAACTTTACTATATATATTAACTGACATATCAAGGGAAGGAGGATTCAGGGAACAATGGTTCTAGGCAAATTTACTGGATCTGTTGAAGGTAGTTAAGCTTTTTCCACCCGTAAATTGTTATAATTGTTTCAGTACATGTATAAAATAGTAAAAAGTAGTAAATAATTCATGTGATTCCGAGGATTGATTCTTCTTCTTAAATCTTCATATTTTTTTATTGTTATTATTACATTAAAATTTTAACTGCTTGATATATTTTTTTTTAGTGTTCTCTCCTTGTTCCTATCAATTTTTGTTAAACGATAATATCCTTAACTACTCATGTTTGACTTTTTTTCGTTTCATGTATCTATCATGAATACTCTTATTAGTACAATAACATTATAATTTCAAAAAATGGAAAACGTTAAATTATTATTATTGTCTAGATTAATGCTAATGTCTCCCTTGGCATAATTATCTTTTCTCATCAGCAGATAATTTAGTTATCCAACTTGTGCTAATTTTTTTCTTTTCTTTATCTCAAAGGTTTAGTCTTCCAGTCGATGAGCATATCTACAATTTCAGAGCTGTTGAGTAAACAACACTGGTCAGAGCTCAAACCCCTTTTTAGAACAACCAAACCTGCAATATTCCTTGACCAATTGTTCAACGCGGGTGTTGATTCAGAGCTTGTTTTAAGGTTCTTTCAGTGGTCTCAGAAAGAGTTCAGGATTTCATATGGTCTTGAAACTACTGGCAAAGTCGTACATCTTCTAGCAAATTCAAAAAGGTACTCTAAAGTCAGGTCCTTTTTGGATAAACTTGTGAAGAATGAGAACCATACAGATTCTTCACTTTTTCACTCTCTTTTGTTGGGTGGTGACCGACCTTGTGCAAATGCTCTAATAATTGATATGTTGATCCTAGCATATGTGAGAAATTTAAAAATCCGCTGTGCTTTTGAAACGTTTAGGCAATCTCAATATTATGGATATAAGTTATCACTGAATTCGTGCAATCCGTTGTTGAGTGGATTGGTGAAGGAAAACGAAACAGGAGAAATGGAATACGTGTACAAGGAAATGGTAAAGAGGAGAATTCAGCCTAACTTGACAACATTTAATATTCTCATCAATGGTCTCTGTAAAGCTGGTAAACTAGCTAAGGCAGAGGATGTCATTGAAGACATCAAAGCCTGGGGTTTTTTCCCAAATGTAGTGACTTATAACACACTGATTGATGGGCATTGCAAGAAGGGCAGTGCTGGAAAAATGTACAGAGCTGATGCCATTTTGAAGGAAATGCTTGCTAATAAAATTTGTCCGAATGAGATCACCTTTAATTCTCTTATTGATGGTTTTTGTAAGGATGAGAATGTGTTGGCTGCAAAAAAGGCTTTAGAAGAGATGCAAAGGCTGGGACTACAACCTAATTTAGTTACATATAACTCACTGATAAATGGTTTATGTAATAATGGGAAGCTAGATGAAGCTATTGCTTTGTGGGATAAGATGGTTGGCTTGGGTTTGAAGCCGAATATTGTTACCTATAATGCTCTAATTAATGGGTTTTGCAAGAAGAAGATGATGAAGGAAGCAAGAAAACTCTTAGATGATATAGCTAAACAAGGTTTGGTCCCCAATGCAATAACATTCAATACATTGATTGATACACTCTGCAAAGACGGGATGATGGAAGAAGCATTTGCACTGCATAAATCGATGCTAGATGAAGGGATTTGTCCAAATGTTTCAACCTATAATTGTTTAATTGCAGGCTTATGCAGGAACCAGAACTCAAGAGCTGCAAAGTATCTTCTCAATGAAATGCAGGCCTATGGCCTTAAAGCTGATATTATAACATGTAACATCTTAATAGATAAATGGTGCAAAGACAGTGAATCAAGTAAGGCAGAAAAATTACTTGGCGAAATGCTCAACGTTGGTGTCAAACCTAATCATGTAACATATAATACTTTGATGGATGGATATTGCATGGAGGGAAATCTGAAGGCAGCATTGAAGGTAAGGAGCCGGATGGAGAAAGAAGGGAAGCGGGCAAATGTTGTTACATATAATGTGCTGATTAAAGGATTTTGTAGAACAGGCAAGCTAGAGGATGCAAATAGGCTTCTTAATGAGATGTTGGAAAAGGGTTTGAATCCGAATCGAACTACCTACGATATAGTAAGACTTGAAATGTTGGAGAAAGGTTTTGCTCCAGACATAGAAGGGCACTTCTGCATGTCATAGCATGAACTTGCGACGGTAGATAGAAATTTCGTATAGTGTATTAGAGGATTTCGTATAGAAAGTTGTACAAAACTTTGTCGTAGCCCCTTTCCCCCTCGGTAAGAGTGTTATGCAGCGTTACCATGTACAGTAGAGCAGTAGTTGAATGTTGGCAACTTCGAATTACGGTTATCAAATACCAGCATAAAATCGGCATTCATTTTATTTGTATTGAAGTTTATTTTACATCCTTTATTTTAATTTATATGGCTTACTTTACGAAGAAATTTTTATGCGTTTATATGCGCGCCTGCAGTCTCAGAAAAACTAATAATTAAATTATCTTTTTTTCACCTTCTTGCGCCTTTGCTCATTCCAAAATTTGACAAGAGTCGTCTTACAAAGATTACTTTTCACTACTTTTAACAATTCAAACTTTGCAAGTATAATTCTTTCTCCTACATTTATTATCTAAAAGTTATAATTATAGATAAATTTATTATTAAACTAACCAATTTCCTTGATAAATATGATTTGCTCGGCCCCATAATGGAAGAAAATCGGGAGGGTTTGTTTCAAGTTATCCCATATTATTCTTGGGTATAACATTTTCAGGAACAATATTCCTGAGAATTAAAAAATAAAGTCTTGCAAACAAATGTGCACGGATTGGACATAAGACGTACATATGTAGTTTTAATATGCTCATCAAAATGTCTGCATTTGACTGTCTAGGTGTTTGAAGAATGCAGAGCATTCTAAATTATAAGAATTGAATTTTACACAACTATGGAGTTATATTGAAGACCTTAAATGTTTCTGCATTTTAGAATGTTGATCCTGCTCATTGTAATCTGGCTCAGGTACCTTAGTCTTCAATCATTGCATATGTTCATGGTTTTCCAAAGTATGAATTGTTTACCTCCAAAGACACTTGTTGAAGTTGACAATTCTATTAACTATCCGCTAACAAGCAGTTTTAAAAGATATTTTTTCCTTCTAGCTGTAAGCAATATATTTGCGAAGTTGTCACCCAGTTATTATAATACTTCATAAATATTTATATTCACAAACTTTGAAACTTATAAAACTATTCTCAATTCAGATATAAAGGAAAAATAAACTCGTTTTGTTTATTGAATTTTATAATGATTGTAACAAAAAAAATTTCAGGCTTAAATGGGCATGTTGAATTATTAAACCCATACTTAATAACACCTTCCGTAATTGACTCTCACCAACCCATAATGAATTTTACTATCCAAACCAATAAAAAAAAATGCAACGCTTACATTTTAAAGAATTAAAATTTGCTAAAATATAATTTATAGGAGACATCTACTGTGCACCAATTGTTTTACCTGTTGCTTAAAGTTACCAGCGTTTTTTCGCACATCATTACATTATTTTTAAAATAATATCTAGTGAGGTCAAATAATAATTTTACGTGTGAAAAGATGAAATTAATGACCATTCATATAAAAACTTAAATCAAATTTCTGAACTTAGATGAATTTGAACCAATAAGAAATAATATGACAGAATTCAGAAACCATATATTAGGTGATTGATCCGATGCCTTCAAGCAGATAATAGTTTTACACCAAAAATAAAAAAAGGCAGTTTTTATCTAATGAAAAGTTGTCGAAAAAGGTGGAAGAAGGGTAAGAAATAAAATCGTTCGTGTTTTAGAGCATTAGCAGATGAATGCATCAACTAAATCCTTCCAGCACTTTGAATACCGTCAACAGAACATTACTTACAGTAAATAAAAAACCTACCAACGGAAATCACAAATTTTATGCATCCATTGATATTAATGGAAAGACAAAATGGGTTAATCCTTCAAGCAAATCTAACAATTCCAAATACATAAAAAAAATTGGAGGCGTGCAGAAAAGTTTAGAATAAAAAAGCTGGGGAGAGAGAGTCGAATAAGGTCATATTTTAGTGTAAATATGAGAAAATCAATGCGAAGACGTAGGGTTTTACATTCGTACTATAGGGTTTACTATACTTCTCTACCATTGCGGAACATATTAAATTTCCAACTTGCTAAAAATTCGAATTTCATTCTTGCCCCCTATAAAGGCGCAAAATTCTCAAGGCAGAGAAATTACCTGGTAATGCAGGTTCAGAGGATTGTCCTGTTTCTTCACAAAGGCTTCGTTCAACAGCATCAATGTGATTGATTGCTAAATGCCAACACAAATAATAGTTCCTTCCATCTTGTAGAAGCAATGAACTAAAATGGAATATTAAAATTGTATGCAAATTATCCAGTTTGATGTTTGATATAGAGCTAACAATAGATTCGTTCACACGACTTAATCAAAACATTGAGCAAAGAAAAAAAGAAAGATAAATCAAATAAAAGAGTAGTCACATATTCTTCAAGCCTCAACCTCACTTCTCAGATGAGTTGGGTCCCCTCTTCTTGCCGAATCCCACCACTACAACAACATAAACCGAATCCCTCATTAGAGACTACAAAAATATCTATCTTCTACTTTTCTAACACACAGAATATCACTCAATCGTATGAAATAGAAAATGAAGCAAAAATTAGGGTTCGAGGAATACCGGCGGTGACGAATCGGCGATTGTACTGCATCCTCTTGTGGGCTCGTCCACGTGGCTTCTTCTTCTTGTCCTGCTTCGCCACTTTGGGGGTTTGGCCTCTGACTTTTCCGGCACGTGCGAGTGATCCGTGAACCTTACCTGCAAATTGCGTCATGTATTATTCATTATGCACAATAAAGCAACAATATCATACCTCGTTCTCAAACATGAACTCACCCATCGCAGCAACGATGAATTTCTCTTCTGATTACGCTGTTTTCGCTTCGATCACTTGCTGCGGCGGCGGGTACAGAATCGAATCACTGAGGAGTTGTGGTATTAGTATGGTTAGGGTTGAGGTCGCAGGTTCAATGGGCTTGGGTTTATATTTTTATTGGTCCAATTCATGAATAAAATTAAAAATAGGGGGCTAAATTGATTTCTTAAATAATTTTACTTACCACTATATAACTTTAGGCTAAAAGGTTTATTTCATATTCTAGATATTTAATAATAAATTTATTTACTTATCCAATTCCTTCCTTTATCCTCTCTTCAAATCTTTTAAAAATATATTACTAGCAACACAAATACACTATGCATATATTTTTTATAATATTAAATTTTTATCTTTAATATATATCATATTTTTTCTTTATTTTTATTTATTTTACACATTTTCTAAATATATAATACTATAATAACCATTTTTTAATTTTTTTCTTTTTCATCATTAATATTTAATAAAAATAATTATATGTGATGATGATGACAAAAAATGAAATATGTTTTCATTATATATTTAATTTATATTTTTAGTTTGTTATGTTTGTGGTTGAAAATAAAATTAATTTGTTAATTGTTGTTGACAAAATAAAATAGATTGAATTTTTGTTAATTGTTCTTTTACAAACAATAACAAACACATGTAAGACCTTAAAACATAAACTATAGTTAGAGGCTTAATTAGCTTTATATAATATATTACATGTATTATTATTTTTTAAATTATAGATGAAAACATATAAAATAAATTAAAACATTTAATATCATAATTAATTATAAATTTTATTTCTGTTAAATAATTTATTTACTATAATGTATTTAATATTTTTATAATAAAAAACCTATAAATTATCTTAAATATATCGCAACATATTAATTTACTCTAGTGTAAATTATTTTAGGGTTAAATATATTTTTAGTTCATGTACTTTCATATGAAATTATATATAGTCCATTTGTCAAAGTTCACATAAAAATGATCTATATACTTTTGAAACGATTGAAATATGTCAGTAATTTAAATGACCTTAAATATATAGTGACATGTCTTATGGATATAATATGACTTATTCATTATTTGACACGTGTAATTATTAAAAAAAAATCAAAACTCTTATTTAAAAAAAAATAGAAATTATTCAACAAAGATTATTATTTTAAAAAAAACAAAATTAAAAAGTATAAGTTTTTCTTTTCTTCTCACGCACCAAAGTTCTCCAATTCTCGTCATAACTACTTTTCATTATCTTTTCTTTTATCGTCACAACTATTTTTCGTTCTCTTTTCTTTTCTCGTCACACACTAAAGGTATTTTCTTTCTTACCATTTCTCTGTAAAGGTTTATGAAGTCAAAGTGACTTTGAAATTCGAGGGTTCCATCGGTTCGTTGTGGTTCGACTCACAATGCGACGGTGATGTATAACAACGGTGCTATACCATAGCTAGGGTTTTCATTTCCGAAAATTAAGGTATGTTTTTTTATTTGCAAAACTAAATGTTTATTTTGTGTTATAATGCATGCATTTTTAGGGTTTTGTTAAAATGATTTAGAATTTTTGTCGTACATTGTTTGAATCAATTTTTCATATTTTAGGATTATAATGGATTTTTCTGTAACATTTCACCACATGGGTAAATTTGTGAGGTTGAAGAATTGGAAATTGGAAAATTTAGAAATGGGTTTCTCTAGAACATTTCACCACATATGTACTTTTTAATTTTGTTTTTTTTAAATAATAATATCTGTTGAATAAATTATATTTTTTTTAAAAGAGTTTTGTTTTGTTTTTTAAATAATTACACGTGTCAAATAATGAATGAGTCATACTATCTCTGTTAGATAGATTACCATATATTTAACGTCATTTAAAATAGAGACTTATTCCAATAATTTCAAAAATATAAGAATCATTTTTTAAATAAACTGATAGACTATTTTCAAATTTACATTAAAATATAAATACTAAAAATATACTTAACCCATTATTTAAAAAACTAAACTAAATACAACGGTATTTGAAATTAAATAGTGATATTTTGATAATGAAATAGTTAAATATATCTTTTTAGACATTCGCTTATATTAATATAATAATAATAATAATATATAATGAGTAAATTTATGATTAAAAATAGAGATAAATAGTTTAATTGGTGGTTTGTTTAAAGGTTGGTTGTGAAAATATTTTTATCTTTTCAATCTAATCCTCTACCAACACCTAGTTACATATATAAAATATTATATAAATTTATTACTCATCTACGTCACTGTGATCTTGTTATTACCCCGAATTTATATTATGAATTTTATTTATTTTGAATATCATAATAATATCGTCTTAAAACTTTTCAACGTAGTTTTAAGTTTTCACTATTTTAAGATTAAAATAATAAATCGATATATGATTTTTTTTATTAACATTTTTATATGTTCTTCGAATATATTATACATATATTTATAAAGAATTTTTTTATTTACATTTTTTAAACGATAATTTGATTTTTTTTAAAACGTGCGAAATATATTATTTAGTATTTGAATGTGTGAAGAATTTAAATTAATTCTTAATATCATAAATTTATAATACAATAAAAATTTATATCTATTATCCATGATGAAAGTCTTCTCATTGAAAATTAATAGAATTCATTATCCACCATCACAAGCCAATTTTTTCACGCTCTCATAATTTGATGACTATAATGATAATGATCATGAAAATGACACGATATTTTTGAAAGAAAATAAAGAGCCTAATAAAACATAAATTTGTTAATCCTTTCAACCTACTTAGTACCTGAATAATGTTAATGTTTCCATTATCATTAAGGATTATGTATCATTTAAATTCTGTTATATCTTGTAATAATTTATCATAAACTTACTCATTATTTGTTATGTTTGTTTTTTCACATTTTGAGTTAAAAACTTACTTTGAAGCTATGAAATGATTGTTGGACAAGACCTATAATGTGATATCCTTATTTGAAATATTGATTTCAAAGTTAATTATTTGTCAAAGGGCAAGGCTGCATTAGGATGCTGAATACTATTTGAAGTTGTGTGTTTTAAAACAACTGCTATTAAAGACATATAAGATATTTTAGGTTGTACCGGTTATTAACCACACATCTCCCAAATCAAAATGAAAGAAATATAAGATATGTATAAATCAATTATAGGAATTAAAACTTTAAGTTAAATATAATAAAGACAGCTTTATTTACTGCCACTTTTTTATTAATGAAAATTCTTTTAGATCTTTGAAAAATGCAGTTTTAAAATAATGGACTTAAATTGATAGTTTTTATTTGTGTACCAAAAATTTAAATTGTCACTTTTACATCCATTTCAGTATTTTTTAATATTTTATTTTGAAAATAAAATATACCATAAAAAGTTATACACTTTTAATTAATATATATATATATATATATATATATATATATTTACAAAAAACAAATGCATATCATTTTCTGCTTATATAAAGAATTACTAAATCGTTTTTCAGAAATTTGTTTTTTAAGCACAAATAAACATAACCATTATGTCTATTATAGTAGAAGTAGAAAACAAAGTGTGAGAGAATAGCCCAATATTGAGGCCTCTTTCTTTCCTCATTCTCGAACATCCTCGCTGATCTGCGCATGCATGGAAATATTCCATCCTTGTCTCTCTTCTATGTTCAGTATATAGTGTGGTATTTGTTTTGACACATGACATGAGAAATATAGGCTTACTCTGCTGCATTCTAAGCTTTTCCCTTATATCCAAAATTTCTGTAATGGTATTCAGAGCTCTCACTGGAGCTATGCTGATACTGTCTAATTAAACCATGGCACATAGTCTTGCTGTTGCCACCTGTTTCTGGTGGAATTTCGATCGATTTTGACTCTTAAGATATTTTGATCCTAATCAAAATTCTACCACATAAGTTCTTTTTACTCAGGCTAGTAAATTAAGTTTCAATCAAAATATGTATGAGGATCGAATTTTACCCGATTTCAAAAATACTATTTTTAGTGTTTTGTATTAAGAATACTCGAAGTAAAGAAAGCAGAAAATATATGGAATCGAACAGCAGTGCTGAAACTTAGATTGCAAAGAAATGCAAACTACGAGAACCTTAAATTTGCTTTAAGTGTAAAAGACAAGGAATCGAAACAGCAACGATGTAAATAACGAGAAATTGAATTTGCAGGAAATGTAAAGGATATAAAATCAAAGGTGCAGTAAATGACTAGAAATCGAAATTGCATTAATGTAAAATGACCAGGGAATTTAAACACGGAAACTTAACTTGCATTGAATCGAAATGACCAAGAATCGAAAATACAGAAACATAAAATTGCTGAATATAAATTGCACCAAAATAAATTACCAAGGGAAATAAAGAAAGCGATAAAGGTACTCCGTGAGCATAGAAATCCAGATTGCCAGAAGCTTCATGATGTTCGTCGTTTCTCCGGTAGACTTTTTCACTACTAATCCTGTTCTCTGCCAATTTCCGCTCCCTGTTCCTTCCTCCTTTGCTCTATTTATAGGGCATCATTCAAGCCTTCCAGGGCGAGTTAACAAAACCGCTACCACGTTCTACGTGCATGTTGCGATTTATCTTCTACAGCTTTCCACGTTCTCACGATCTTCGACTTCTATTATGGTTTAGAAACTGCTTCCTATATGTGCGTTTGACTATTCTTCTTTTCACGGTTTGGCCGAAGTTTCGATGTCCACGCAGGTTGGCTTTCTTCACTTTCGATTTTGTGTTTTCGAGAACTCCAAATTGCTTACGGTTCCTTTTTTAACCTTGACCTCATAACTCTAATTTCTTAGTTTATATTCGACAATAGGCATTTGGCTATCTTTCACTCGATTCTCGATTGTACTTCTCGATGTTATGTGCTACGTACTTCTAATTAGACATCAAATGGTTTTTTGTCTATCTTATCGATTTGTCAATCAGTCACATTTTCTCGCTTTTCTTTCCTTCGATTTCGATCGCTTTTCTCGATTTGATACTAACAAAATGCCCCCTTGGAAGAATATGAATAGTTTCTATTTATATTCTTTCAATATTCCCGCCTTAGTATTTGGAGGCCCACAGAACTTAGGGTTTAGGGTTTCTGGGGTTCTAGGGTTAAAAGGCTTTTGGGCTTCTTTTTTGCTTTATGTCGCCGTCTCGTCAGTCTGCTGCCTTATGGTACAAGCCACATTAATTACCTTTCACCTCGTCGTTTTCAGCTCCCTAGGTGATTTTCCCCTTCATCTTTTCATTGATCTTTACTTTGGTTTTTTCGCGAACTTTTACCTCTTTGTAACTTCATTTTCCTCCTTGAGCTCTTATCTTCGTCTTTGCTACCTCACCTTTTAACCTCTATCCTTCTTATTTCCTCAGCCTACTATAATGGCAACCTCATCTAAGTCTTCTGATTTTTTGGCTCCACCTCTTCCTTCGCTGACGGCTCCCCTTCTGGAGTTCAATAACCAGAAGTTTGCTCCAGTCCCTCTGATGGAGGAGGCTTCTCAGAAAATCGCTGAGATGCAGGTACTCATCCCTTACACTGCTGATGGTGTTAATTTTGCTTTTGGGGGCCCTATCCATTCTCATGGCGGATCTTCCCTTAACCTTTCCCCAAACAGCCCAGCTCTTGTCCACCAATCTCAAGTTAGGGTTGATTTTTTTACTCTTACTTCTAGAGTATATCGAACTGGCCCTCCTTCCAAAAAGTCTTTATACATTAGATGGTTCGATAGAGTTAAGACTAAATTCGGGGATCATTGGAGAGCCGTGGGGATTTACGACTTCTTGCACTTGTCTCGATGTGACCTATCTCATTTGGATATGACCATGTTTTTATCTGCTGTTCATTTATGGAATAAGGAAATACATGTTTTGGAATTACCTTGCGGTCCTCTTTCACCCACTCTATTCGAGGTTGCTGCTATCACTGGTTTAAAACCTTCGGGGGAAAGATATTTTAAGGGTGCATGTCCCTCGGATAGTTCTTTAAGGTCTAAAATCGATTGGAAATCGAAGGCCTACGGACATTTCCTCGAGAAGCATTTTGTCGATGACGAATCGGTCGTTATAACTGATGAAGAACACATAGCCTTTTTGGTGTACTGGTTGTGTACCCATGTTTTCTGCCCTCGATCTATCCAAATTTCCTCCCACTTCTACGACCTTGCCTACCTTCTTCATATAGGTCAACCTAGAATAAGTTTAGCCAAATTTTTGTTAGCCCATGTATATACTACCTTCGATGAAGTCGTCGAGATTTTGAGTGCCTCCAAAGCTTCGGGAAATTTTTCTGGCCCTATTTGGTTTATACAACTGTGGCTTAATTCGATTTTTGAGAGCATCCTTCCCTCGACTTCTACCATCCCCCCGAGTGTAAATATAGAAGGTGCTCGATTATCTTCTCGCCATTCTCACCACAAACCCGACGAAGCGACTTACAGTAGATACCTAAAATTTTTGTTAACTAGGCTTCGTTTCGATTCAACTTTGGCTCCTTTTGTTGCGCATCTTGGGCGAATCAGTGACCAAATTCGAGGGCCAACTTGGTTTACATCGAAATTTCCTGCCTTGACACCTGGGTTACAATCAGAGTTGGTTGATGTATGGAGTAATTATTTGACTCAAGACGTGTTAGTATCGGGTTTCCAGTCAAAGGATTTTAGGTTCATCTCTTACTACCCGCAACTTTTTTTGAGACAATTTGGTTTGAGCCAATCTTTACCTTTCTTCCCCCTCGATCCCTCCCCAAGTTCCAAGTTAAATGAGTCGACAATCGGACGGGAGCTGGCCAAATTACTACCACAAACCCCACTACATTTTTATCCCTATGCTTTTGAGTCAAATTATTTATCAACTGTGGGTTTCTCTCAATGGTGGGCCGATTGGTTCTCGAGTAACCATTCTGCTTTTGACGAGGTCCGACAAAAATTGACTGCTCATCCTTCTCTTGTATTGCAGGACAAATCGAAAGCGAAGAAAGGTACACACTTCCACTGTCTTCAAATATCTCGATTCGAGAATTTTTATCAAATATGTTACAACCCATTGAGACTAGAATCGACCTTCTACGATGCTGTTATCTCCTTATCTTATAAAACAGACACTAATCGATCGAACCACAAAATAGTCAATCCCTTAGGAAAAACTCCTTTTGAAATGTATTGTCCTGATCGCCTTCCTACTTTCCCTACAGCACCCTTTGGGATTGCCAAACCTTTAACTCATCCCAAATGGGTTCGAGAATTAAGAACCTCGAAAGAAACACTCCGTCCCAAACCAAAAAACAAAGATATTTCTGTATCAAAATTATCTTATTTCCCTTACTTACACCTCCCTCAAATTCTTCTTCCTCCCTGGCTTGTACATATCGATCGAGTCACAATTTTGACTCCATCACCTTTTGGTGAGATTTTGCTGCCTTTTCTGGATATTTTTTAATTTTTGATTATTATAAGCTAACTGTCTTCTTTCTCGACAGTTTCGAAGTCCTCCAAGGTCGCCATTGCCGAGAAAGAGAAAGAGAAGGACTGGGAGTCTTCTGACGAGTCCGATCCGTCAGCCTTAGTCCGAAAGCGTAAACAAACGGCCACCGTTTCCACATCTTCGAAAAAGTCGAAGGTTCGTTTCGATCTCATTGTTTTGTTCATTTTTCTGTTTACTACTGCTTCATTCTGTATTCTTATACCTATTTCTTTTTGATGTTTAATCTATAGAAACAAAAATCGAAGAGTCCTCGATCTGTCCAACCACTTGCAATAGATCCATTGTCGATGGACTCTAACACAGTCCCTACTACGGGCCAAACTACCCCCACCACTCACTCGAGTCGCGTAAGTCTTTTCCTATACACCAATTTTATATATATTGATTTCGATTGGTCTTATAACATGGAAAACTCGATATTTTCAGGACCATCCATCGGAAACTGTATCGACCAACGTCGATTTTGTACCTTCTTCTACAACACCTGTTCTTGAGGTACAAATCTTAAATATTTATATGTATCTTTTGACGTACATATTTTCTCTTCTAATTCTTTGTTCCGATTTGCAGCAATCCGAGGTTGTACAAAGTCCTCCTCTTGCCTCGACACCCCTTGCTCTACCTCCACCTGGTATTTTTTCTTTTTGATTTCACTATTCTAATTTTCTATTTTATTCAACTTTTTGACCCAACTTTTCGACTTGTTTTCTTTTTCAGTAAATATCCCAATGGTTCATGTCCAGGACTCTCCTTCCCCGATTTCCGCAGAGCAAGTGGACTCCCCTCCTTTCGCTTTGCCCGAATTTGAGTTACTCTCGGCTACGTTGCCTGTACTGAACGAGCCTACTTCAAGCGACATGCCCGAATATCGAGCTGCCATCGATGAAGATCCTTTCTTGATCCTCGATATTTTGGTATCGAGTGGTGCCACCCCTTCAAGTCATTCCTCTCAACCGCCTTCTTCCTCGACTGAAGGAGTATATCAACTGAAACAGCGTTTCCGGACTTTCTTCTATTCCTCGCCTCTGGAGGTTTTGGTAGAATCCTTTGAAAAGAAACGACTTTTCAAAGAGATTTTGGCTTCCATTGAGACTTTCCCCGAAGAAGCTCTTCCAAAAGGCTTCGACGCAGAGGTCATGGCGGCCACTGATCTATTTAACACGGGCCTACGCTGCGAGGAAGAAGAAGCAGTCAGTAACGACTAAGTTGTCTGACGTCTCTTCTTTCCAGATCGAGAAGTCGAATTTATTGAAGACCCAGAAACTCGATCGAGAGGAGACGCTGAAAGAGATGACTTCAGTCGATAGAGAAATCAGAGAGTTGGAAAAGAGGCTACTACAGCTGAAGTCGCAGAAGGGGTTCCTAACGTCAAAGCTGGGCAAGATCAACTCTTCTGCGAAGGAAGTGACTTTGTCTCTTGGGCAGAGTATGGAGCGCAAGCACAAGTTGACCATTGAGGAGGCTTCGCTTTCATCGTCCTGGACACAACTATTGATAGATTTTGAGGAGTTAAAAACTCGATATATTTCTTTGTAAATATTACCGTATTTCTCTTAATGTTGAATGTTTACTTCTTTTATTCGAGGCTCATATTTTTTCAAGTACTTACCATTTATCGATAACACTTTATCTTTGTTATACCAATCGATGATCGAATAAGCATTACTCGATAATACTTTAATAACTTCGAAAGGTCCTTCCCAATTCGACGACCATTTCCCATAACTTTTACATTTCTTATCCATGGGTAAAATTGTTTTCCATACTAAGTCACATTCGTTAAACATTTTCTTTCGAACTCTTTTATTGTAAACTCGAGCAATTTGATTCTTTTGTAAAATCATACTATTCAACGCTTGTAACCTTGTTTCATCGAGTTCGTTTAATTCATCATACATCATGTTCCAATAATCACAACTGGGTAAATCATTTTGTCTCTGTATTCAATTCGACTCAATATTTATCTCGATGGGCAAAACTGCATCGTGTCCATACACTAGCTTGTATGGAGTATTTTGTAAAGAGTCTTTTGGTGAATTTCGATAAGCCCATAAAATTTGCAACAACGTTTCGTGCCATGTTTTGGGTTTATTACCAACATGTTTTTTGATTAACCCAATAATTACCTTGTTAATTGCTTCGACCTGCCCATTAGCCTGAGCATAATATGGGGTTAATGTTAATAATTGAATGTTTCTCGATTCAGCATATCTAATTATCTTTCTACCAGTAAACACTGTCCCTCTATCTGTAGTGATAGACTGTGGGATCCCAAATCGATACACGATGTATTCTTCAATGAAATCAATTACATCCTGCTGATCAACATCCTTTAATGGTATTGCTTCTACCCATTTTGAAAAATAATCGACAGCAACAATTATATACCTATGTTCTTTCGATGATTGTGGGAAGATCTGTCCGATTAAGTCTATAGTCCAACCTCTAAAAGGCCAAGGTTTGATAATCGAGTGTAATTCGCTCGCGGGCACCTGTTGTATAGGACTAAACTTTTGACACTCTTCACAGGACTTAGCATACTCGATACAATCCTTCAAAATCGAAGGCCAATAATAACCTTGTCGAATTAATGTCCATTTCATTTTCTGACCTATCATGTGGGCGCCACATATTCCATTATGTACTTCAGCCATTACTAAGTAAGCATCATCATTCCCTAAGCATCTAAGTAATACTCCGTCATTCCTCTCTTATATAACTCATCATTTAACAACACATATTTTACCGCTCGATACTTGATTTTCTTGTCAGTTTTCCCATTGGGGTTTTGCAAGTATTCTATGATCGATTTTCTCCAATCTTGGTCATCTAAGTCATTAATTTGTAAAATCTCATTTTCCTGAGGTAATTTCTCTTTAATTTGAATTATTTCCTGTAAATTTTCCGGAGATATTTTATATTTAGATGCTATTTGTGCTAAGTCATTGGCTTCTTGGTTGAATTCTCGAGGAATATACTCGAATGTTATATCATCGAACATTCTACTTAAGGTCATCACTCTTTTCAGATATCTGATCAAATTGGTATTGATACATTTATACTCTTTTCGCACTTGTTTGATCACTAATTGCGAATCACCTCTTATAATCGCATGTCGAGCTTTTAACTTAATTAAAGTTTCGAGACCCGCTATCAAAGCTTCATACTCGGCTTCATTATTCGAACAAATGGGTTGAACTTCAAATGATAACTTAGTCGGAATATTATTTGGAGAAATAATAAGAACTCTTACTCCAGCATTTATTCGATGTACTTGAACCATCGAAATGCATTATCCATTTACTTATTTCAATAAACAAGTTATCAGTAGAACCAACCGTATGCTCAACCATGAAATCGACGATTACTTGACCTTTTATCGATTTTAAAGATTCGAAGAATAATGAGAATTTCGTCAAAGCTAACACCCATTTTCCTATTCTATTGTGCATAATTGGTTTCGACAAAAGAAACTTCAAAATATTATTTCGGAATAAACCATTACATCATGAGGCTTCATTACATACTTGAGTTTTGTGCAAGAGAAATACAAGCATAATCCTAACTTTTCGATATCACTCGTATCGAGTCTCAAGCATCGCTCAAGATTCTGCTTAGATAATACACAAGACATTCCACACCATTCTCATCTTCCTGTGCTAATAGACTCGCTATTGTTCGATCCGATGCTCGATACATATAACTTCAATAACTTGTTTCTTTTTACCGTAATCATAATCGGAGGATTTGTCAAGATCATTTTAATTTGCTCGAAGGCTTCTTGATGTTCCTCCTTCCACTTAAACTCGCTTCTTTTTTCAACTTTAACAAAGAAGAAAAAACATGAGTCTTACCAACCAAGTTAGAAATAAATCGTCTCAAATAATTTATTTTTCCCAAAAATAACTCAGAATCGTTTCTTAGTTTTTGGAACGTAAGTATCTATTATAGCTTTTGCTTTATTTTTATCGATCTCAATACCTTTTCCATGTACTATAAAACCTAAAAATTCACCAGCAGATACACCGAAGGCACATTTTAAAGGATTCATTTTTAATCCATATTTTCTCATTCTCTCGAAAGATTTCCTCAAATTGCTTAAGTGTTGATATTTTTCTTTCGATACAACCACAATATCATCTATGTAAACTTGCATAAAATCATTGATCAAATCATGAAAAATTAGATTCATTGCTTCTCGATATGTTGCACCAAAGCATTTTTTAATCCAAATGGCATTACTATCCATTCATACGTACCTAATGCCCCCGGCATCGAAAAGTCGTTTTGGCTATATCATTCTCGGACACAAATATTTGATTATATCCCGAATAACCATCTAAAAGACTTAACATTTCATTACCAACTCATCGCATCTATTAACATATCAGCTTATCGGCATAGGATATTCATCTTTAGGAGTAGCTAAATTCAAATCTCGATAATCGATACACACTCTCATTTTACCATTCTTTTTAATAACAGGTACAATATTAGAAATCCAATCGACATACCTGGCAGTCCTGATGAATTTTGCCTTTAGAAGTCTCTCGATTTCTTCTTTTATCTTCCCCATCACCTCAGGCGCGAATCTTCTCCGTGCTTGTTTTACTGGCTTTTTCCCTTCTATGATGGGTAATCTATGTTCGACTAAACTTCGATCCAATCCAGGCATTTCTTCGTATTCCCAAGCGCAGCAGTCCTTATATTCCTTTAACAAGGAAATCATGTGTACCTTCATTTCTTTTTCGAGATATTTGCTGATATACGTAAGCTTCTGATCCTCGATACTCCCCAAGTTAATCTCTTCTAATGGGTCCTGAGCCTCAACCTTTTTGTGATTTGATGTAATGAATTTTTCAAAACCTAACGGAGAATTATCGTAAATACAATCAAGTAGAACTTGATCGCTTTTATTTGCAACTAAAGTCGAATGAATCGATTTATTTGGTCCTATCTTACTACTACTATTACCTTCTTGGCTCTTCTTTTCATCTTCATATTGCCTTAATCGAGCCAAGAATCCTTCGTAATCTCTATTCATCTTCCTCAGCCACTTTGAGGTTGACCCCCTCTTTGATCATAACAAATCCTTTCTTCTCATTCATCTCTAAGAATCGCTCCTCACGTAACTTTGAATTGAAATCTTCGACAGTTTCGAAGGTGAATGGTTGAGCAAGCGCCAGGTTCTGCAGCGCCCGACCAGCCTGAGATACGAATGTTACAAATTCATGCTGGTCTCCTGGGATTACTTCGAGATGTCCGTCTCGATTCCACATAAATAATTTCTGATGAGCCGTCGAAGGCACGACTCCTACTCCATGAATCCACTCTCTGCCAAGTAATGCATTAAAGTTGGCATGTGATTGGACCACAACGAACACAGTGGGCCTCGAGTAAGTACCCACTTTCACATCTAAGGCAATCATGCCTTCTGAACTTGATGTTTTTTCGCTGAAATCGGAAATCATAATATTATGCTTGACTAAGTCTTTCAATTCAATGCCAAATTTCTTTAGCATAGTAATTGGCAGTATGTTTACCACTGCTCCACCATCGACAATGACTCTATTCACCATTTGTCCTTGAATCTCGATATTCAATAATAAGGGCTTCAGGTGGAACCTCATTTCCTCGGATGGAGGATCGATAAAAGCAGCATCTCTATGAGGTACTTCACATGATGTTTGTGTAACCCATGTTACCTTTGGCTTTATGTTTTCTCGAGTAGAAGTCATCTTCTCGATCGAGCATCACTCGTTCTTGGTACTCTTGATATTCACTAACATATTCCGCGGTAGTATCGATATCACTCCGATTTGATGCTCATCCCAAGTACCCTCATTCTTATCATCGAAAAATTCTCTTGCATATTGACTCTCCATTGGTACAATATTCTCTTCAAAGTTTCTATAATTATTCCAATAAGGGATCCTTCCTCCTCTTCTCCAGGGCCTTCCTCGGAATCTCCTTTGGAATGTTGGGAATCCAGCGTTCGATCCTTCATCGTATGACAATCTCTCGAAGACATCATTGCTCTGAAGTCTGCCTCTTCCTCCTCGAGAAGGATACATCTCTCTTCTAACCCATTGCCTTTGATTTCCGCTAACACCGTAACCAACGGATTTTTGTTGACTTTCTTCGATCGTTGGTCGGCCGTTTGATCCACTTTGTCATTTTTCCTTTTATTCTCGACTCTCGATCTTCTTTATCTCGTTCTAATCAAAGCTTTGGCAGCTCGATTTATCGAACACCACACCGCATCGTGGGCATAACGACACGTCTTCGTCTTTTTCTTTCTTTCTATTCAAAAACTCAATGAGAGAATCTCCTGACCGAGGGTAGATCTCCTTTTCGAACTCCTTCTCGAATTCACTCAGATCGAATTCCATATCTTCTTCAGACACGTCCATTCTAACATGTTTAGGATCAATGTCTTCAGTAACATCGACCATGCCTACAAAGGCAGAATTCGTCATTCGGACATCCTCAGTCATGCCCGTTTGGGATTCAATGTATCCCACTTGCACTTCGAATGGACTCGTGTCCACTTTCATCGACATCTCTTCAAATTTCAGTCTTCCTTGGTCAATCGCATCTTGGATTGTATTCCTGAAATGTATACAATTGTTAGTCCAATATCCAAAAACGTTATGAAATTTACAATATTTTCGACCATTCCTTTGTTCTGCCGTAGGCACTTTATGATCTTCACCCAACTTAATTTGTTTGTCTTTTAATAAAATATCGAAGATTTTATCAGCCTTTGTCACATCGAAAGTATATGTTCGATTTGCCATCTTATCTTTTACTTCATTCTTTTATAGCAATTTACAAATATATGAAGCTCCTACTTTGAGCTCGCTATATTTACTTTCTCATCGACAGTCTCTTCCACATCATTCTCTCGTCGTGGGATCTCGTTTCATACACATCATTTATATATGCTATTCTTTCTTTCTTCATCGGTTTCTCAAATTTCTTATATCTTTGTTTTTCATATTCAATTTGTTCTACTCTTCTTACTTTATCAGCTAACTGAGCCATATCATTCAATGGTAAATTGACTAACTTTTTCCTAATCGAGAATTCTAAGCCTGCAGAGGCCATTCTGACTAATTCATATTCAGGAATTTGAGTAAAGCATCTCGATTTCATTTGTCTAAATCGATTCAAATAATCATCTATGCTTTCGTGATTGTATCTTTTTATATTCATCAAGTCGATGAGACTTACTTGAGTTTCTCCTCTAAAGAATTGCTCATGAAAATTCCTTTCCAGTTGTAGCCAATTATATATTGAATTGGGTGGTAACGAAGTAAACCAAGTAAAAGCATTCTTAGTCAAAGAACTAGGGAAATATTTCATTTTTAATTCCTCACTCATCGCTAAATCCCCACATTCGATCTGATATCGAGCTACATGCTCGATAGTTGATTCACCAATCTCTCCAGCGAATTTGGTGAATTTAGGTACTTTGTATCCTCGAGGTAATTCCATCTCGAGAATCGCATTTGGAAAGGGTGACACAAAGTATGTTTGATTGGGTGGTCTAAATTCCATCCCTTGTAAATTCATCCTCTGTCCTAACATGTTATTCTGATTGTGTATATTTTGAAATCCCTCGTTCAAATTCCCATAAATATCATTCCTCACATGTTGGTATTCATTCCCCATATGCTGATGTTGATCATTGTTTCTATTTCTCCTCAATAGATACGGGGGATTGATATTAGTATTCTGGTTAGCATGATTTTCTACCCTTGTTTGTCGAGGTATAGCCAATGCATCCCCGATTCGTGACATTTGGTCTCGCTAATATCTCGAAACTAGCGGTAGTGTTTTGAACTAATGGATTTAGGACTCGTAGTCAACTCGTTGTGATAACATATTCACCATCTCAAAATTACTCTCATCCATTTGTTGTCTAAGTACCCCTAATGAATTACTAGATATTCCGGCATCCGTGTTTTCGATAGTTTCGAAATTGGATCGATCTCTATCGAATATATGTCTCCCATGATCCAGATTTCCTCTATGATCTAGATTTGGAGGTGTTTGTCGTGTACCTAAATTATGTCCACTTCCTGCATTCTAGGGGATTGCTAAGTTTTGAGATGTCCCTAAATTTGGAGGGACTCCGAAATTCTGCGGCATACCTAGTGTTTGAGGCATTCCTAAGTTATATCTCGAATTCCTCCGTGTTGAAGAAGTTCCAACTCCGCTCATATTGTTAAGTGAAAACCCGGAGGTCTTACACTCATGTATGGCCCTACATATGTGGTTGTGGGGTTTCCCACAGTTTGCATATTATTTGGTACCATCACACTAGATCCTACTTGGGTATTTGCTAAGATGCTTGAATTTTGTTCATTACCCGCAGGTGTCGACATACTCGCAGTTGTCGATATTACAGGCATATTCCCATTATGACTTTGCCCCCCAGTATTTGGTGAATGTACACCATTTAGACCCTCACTATTACTCTGGTTATTTGAAGAATTTTGACTCATTCTTATAACCCTCCCACTCCTTAATCTCATACACTTTCGAACTAACCAATTGTGTATTTTCAACACAAGACCCCCCTACCTGGCGCGCCAATTTGTTTCTGGTGGAATTTCGATCGATTTCGACTCTTAAGATATTTTGATCCTAATCAAAATTCTACCACGTAAGTTCTTTTTACTCAGGCTAGCAAATTAATTTTCAATCAAAATATGTATGAGGATCGAATTTTACCCGATTTCAAAAATACTATTTTTAGTGTTTTGTATTAAGAATACTCGAAGTAAAGAAAGCAGAAAATATATGGAATCGAACAGCAGTGCTGAAACTTAGATTGCAAAGAAATGCAAACTACGAGAACCTTAAATTTGCTTTAAATGTAAAAGACAGGGAATCGAAACAGCAACGATGTAAATAACGAGAAATTGAATTTGCAGGAAATGTAAAGGACATTAAATCAAAGGTGCAGTAAATGACTAGAAATCGAAATTGCATTAATGTAAAATGACCAGGGAATTTAAACACGGAAACTTAACTTGCATTGAATCGAAATGACCAAGAATCGAAAATACAGAAACATAAAATTGCTGAATATAAATTGCATCAAAATAAATTACCAAGGAAAATAAAGAAAGCGATAAAGGTACTCCGTGAGCATAGAAATCCAGATTGCCAAAAGTTTCATGATGTTCGTCGTTTCTCCGGTAGACTTTTTCACTACTAATCCTGTTCTCTGCCAATTTCCGCTCCCTGTTCCTTCCTCCTTTACTCTATTTATAGGGCATCATTCAAGCCTTCTAGGGGCAGTTAACAAAACTGCTACCACGTTCTACGTGCATGTTGCAGTTTATCTTCTACAGTTTCCCACGTTCTTACGATCTTCGACTTCTATTATGGTTTAGAAACTGCTTCCTATATGTGCGTTTGACTATTCTTCTTTTCACGGTTTGGCCGAAGTTTCGATGTCCACGCAGGTTGACTTTCTTCACTTTCGATTTTGTGTTTTCGAGAACTCCAAATTGCTTACGGTTCCTTTTTTAACCTTAACCTCATAACTCTAATTTCTTAGTTTATATTCGACAATAGGCATTTGGCTATCTTTCACTCGATTCTCGATTGTACTTCTCGATGTTATGTGCTACGTACTTCTAATTAGACATCAAATGATTTTTTGTATATCTTATCGATTTGTCAATCAGTCACATTTTCTCGCTTTTCTTTCCTTCGATTTTGATCGCTTTTCTCGATTTGATACTAACACCACCATGGATCAATACCCTTCGAGTCTTTACTATATTCTGTTACAGAGAAAAACTTCCAAACCGATACAATATCACGCAAACAAGTGCTCTGCTTCTGAGTTCTGAATTCCCCTGATGCTGGAATCCCAAGTGACAAAATCATCAAAGATTTTCACTCACAGGGCGTTCTGCTTCTGCTTATTTTAACCCAATTTCTTTTTAAAAATAAATAAATAAAGGAATAGTAATTCATTAACATGTTCACAACTTTATATAATATTATGTTATTATTTTGAGCTATCAAATTATTATATATTATACCGATTATATATTATACTAACCAAACATTTTCCTAAATAAAACAAAAGCAGTGGCTTGGCTTCCCTTCATTGTCCTGCCAAACAATCATCTCCATCACTCCCAATTTGAATTTTATGTCTATGCACAAATTATTCAGATTGGTTCAAATGTTCAGATTTGATAATTCAGAGCTATGAATTTTGGCTGGCAGATCAGTACTTTTTATCGGTTATACAAGTATAATATTTCATTAATATTTATTTATTGATCCATGATGTGAAACTATCTCACGTGGCAATTAAACTGACAAAACTCAGCTCCTCTAATATAGTGTAGCAAATGACCTAACTCGGACAAAGATACAAATTTACACATTTCATTATCAAACCATTTTTTTCTTGATTATAAGTTAATTTTGGGAGAAATTTTATTTTAAGAGAAATTTTATTTCAAGAGAATGAATTAAGGAACTATATTGAACTTGAATTTAAAATTAGAAATTAAAATAGAAAAACTGAAAACGAAAATTAAAATTGATTGAAAGAAATAGAATATCTAATTAGTGATCAAAGAAGAGAAAAATGAAAACAAAAACCAATAAACTTGAATTGAAATCAAGATTTGAAATTGAGTTTCTAATAAAAGCTAATGGAAATCGAAATAAAAATGGAAATCGAAATGCAGAATAGTAATTGATAGTCAAAATAAAAAATAAGAATTGAATTTGAGTTTCCAGCAAAAACTAATAGAACTTTAAATTGGAAATATAGAAGCAAATTCGACTGTATGAAATTGAAAACAATGGGAAATACAAAATAGAGATTGAAAATAAAACTGGAAACAAGAAATAGAATTGTAATTGAAGGTAAAAATGTAAATAGAATTTGGAATTGCATAAATTGAAATTGAAATTGAAATTGAAATTGAAAACTGAATTCAATTGAAACGAAATCAATGTAATGATTAGAGAGTACAACAAAACGTGGGAAAGAGTTGAATTGAAAGCAAGAAATTGAAAAATAGAAAACTTCTTTAACTGGAAACTACTTCAACTAGAAACACTAGAAAGTATAACAAATGAAATATGCTAGAGTTTTTACAAAAAGGAAAAATGAAATTCATCACTCAATAGTATAGAAGAATAAAAAAAATCAAGAATATGTTCCAAATACAAAAATAAAGAGTATTTCAATCAAATTAAATTATGGATAAAAAATTGTTAAAATCTTTCCAGATACATGTAGAGTATTTCAATCAAATTAAATTATGGATAAAAAATTGTTAAAATCTTTCCAGATACATGTTTATCACTTTTTACTAGTGTTTAGGTTTGTGTTTACACTTAAAGACACATCATGAAAATAAGCATTATCATAGGCTTAACAAACCTCTTTCCTACTCTATTTGAAACACATGCAACTAAAAATCAAAAAGATTTTTCATAAGTTTGTAATGTGGTCAAGATAAAAGTATGATAAAAGAAAGGATACAAGGCTATAAACCAAAGAGAAAATAGGAGCAATGGGAAATGAGTCAAAATAATAAATGGAAAGCTACATGAAACTTAAATCAAATATTTACTCTTTTATTTCTTACTTCTTTTTTCTCTTTTTATTTTATGTTTTTTAACATATTTTTAAACTACTTTATATTCATTTAATAAAAAAGCACAAGGTAATACCGTCACACTTATTTTTCACCAATTCCCCAAAATAATTCTAAAGCTCCTTTAATTTCCAAGATTGGGCATATAATGGTTTTTCATTCTCAAAGCTTGTAATGAGCTAAATTCATTAAAAAAAGGTTAATAAGACTCAAAGGGATAAACAAGTAAAATTAATACAGGACAAGTCAATTTGACTTATGTAGCTAAAAATTAAAGAAGGTCTAAATCATATCAATAATGCATATAAAAACAAATAGTATAAAAAGAGTCAAGTTATAAAATACTTACAAACATGAGCAAATCACACAAGAAAAAAAAAAAGAAAAAGGCTCAAATCTCACTAAGGTAAATATTCTACCAAAAATATCCAAAAATATATTTTTTTTATGAAAAATTAACTAAACTCAAATTTACATATCTATCAAGTTTGAAAGCTTCTATCTAAGAATGGTAAAATAAAAGTTGCTCACAAAAGATTTAAAAATGAATGTATCCAATGAAAAATATGCTAAGGAAAACATATACTAAAATTAACAAAGAAAACAAAACAATTACCAATAAAAACTGAATGCAAAAATAAACACACACTCCCCTGCACTTGAATGAAACATTGCCCTTTATGTGAGCATGCATTGGAAAGAGGAAATGAAAAGCAAATAAAAGAAAACAACATAAAGTGAAACTAAAAATCAAATAAAACTAAGCAAAACAAAACAAAACAAAATTAAACTAAAGAAAAAAAAATCAAATTCAACAAAATGACAACTAAACCAAAATGGAGACAAATAAAAGAAATCTAAAAGAAAATAAAAGAAATGAAAAAAATGAATTTAGCAAACAATGACCCTCATCCGTATATATGTTCTCTGATTGATCTTTATGTGAAACTTTTGGAAAAAAAGCATCCATCTGATTAATATGAGTGTAACATCATGCTACACCAACAGGAATTTAAGTACCACTGCATGTTACTACCACTGCATGGTTAGAATAGATATTAACGGTAGAGCTAAGCAAATGTAAACAAGATCTATCTAATGCAAACATAATAACTAAAATATCCTTTGTAATGGTGGTATAATTAGCCTGGCCTGCATCATGTGTTAGCACAAAGTTGTTGCTGAGTAGATGGCAATGGAAGTATAGGAACATCAACAAGTGGAATAGGATCAGCAACTGCAATAGGATCTACACCTGCACAAGGAATAGAGACAGGATGTATGGCATAGTTAATTTCAGCACAGCATGCCTGCATCACAAGTGCAACCAGAAACTGTATCAATATCAATTAACTGTGAAAACTCACTATCTAAGTTTAAACCTACTGAATCTAAAATTAAATCTGAAACTAAAATAAAGTTTAAAACTAAATCTATATAAGAAACATCTATGATATAATGAGGAAGTGGTGACAATGGTTGAGCTGGAATGTGCTGCTGCTGCATGTTATTAATTATAGTGCCTAACCGAGTTTGAAGATCTTGCACTATGATTGACATACCCTGCTAGAACTGCATATTGTTATAAGCCATTTGGTTCATCATTTCTTCAAAAGAAGGACCTAAATCTGTTTGCACATGTGGTTGGATATTTACATTAAAATCTTGTGGAAACTACATATTATTTGTGGCCATCTGCTTTATCAAATCCTCCAATGAATGATCAAAGCTGGTTTGCACAAATGGTTGGTGCATGCAGTGAGAAGGGGTGTATTGTTGCTGCGGGAAATGTGAATCATATCCCCAATTCGGACTCCAATTAGGATTATACATCATGGGATAAGAATGATACTGTTGCTGAACTTGTGGCTTGTAGAAATCTTGTGATACAGTGAATACATTTGCTACTACCTCATGCTGATGCATGTGTCTCTTGAAAACGAGGGTACAAATTTGTATAATAATAATGTATAATAATCATATGTTGTACCATATTGTTCTGCAAAATTTTGTTGTCCCATGATTAGCTGGCTCACAAGAGATGTCAATTCTATCAAACTGCACTGCAACAACTAAATTACGAATTAAATCAAAACAAACTTCAAAAGAAACCAATTAAAAAAAAATTGCAAACTATCATTCCCAATTTTGGACTTTAAAATCAGATTTACAAATCTACACACATTGCTCTCCTTTGATTGCTAGTCAGCTGCTATGTGAGGAATGTTGCACCACTTTAATTTGAACCAATCACACTAGCGGCTACTTCCAATTTTAGCAACCACCGAATAGAACCAATCAACTGCTGACGAGACACTTAGCTACTTTGATTTAATTGTACCACACCAAAAGTGGATCTGTAATTGCTTCAAAAAACAAGACGGCACCGCTTGATCTACTAATAAAGACACCTCATGCTTGTACTTTCAATTGAATGGCTTAAAATCATCCACCAAGAATCACCAAGAAAATGTATTTTGTAGCTGTTGGAAAGAGTGAAAGTTGGATCGCATGTTTCTATTGGATGGCTGTACCAATTAGAAAATTATGCTACACAACGCCACAATTAATTACACCTCAAATCAGCACCTCTTCGACTAAAAATTCAGCCACCTCATGCTTGGATTCTCTAATGATCAAACTTTGCACACAATTATGGAGTTAAGAATAGCAAAATTGATTTGAGTCAGCAGCAGCAAAACTAAATAGAGTTATCAGTAACCAAACTGAATATATACTCAAAACTGGTCACAATCCCTGGTCAGGTACAACTTCACTTCACTGTGAATGATTTAGCACGGTCAAATTTGGCACAATCAGAATTCAGTTGTGGCAGCACCTCAAATGATGATGGCAGGGGCACTTCACTACTGAATATGGTAAACAACTCCAGCAATAAGCTTTCACACGTTGACAGTAAAGCACACCAACCAGCAAACACACTCAATACTGAACTTTTAATTCTACTGTTGTATCAATTAAAATTAATTTAAAAAACAACACCACAATGTTTTAAACTCTGGCTAACCAATTCATTTTATGCAACGACGCCATTTCATTTTATACTGCAGATTTGCTTTGCACCAGTTGCTTAAAGGAATTCTGCACCACACCACTAGCTATTACACTGCTTAATTGCCACGCAGCTGCATGATTCAATTAATTCGCTACAACAAAATAACTAAGTAAAAGACCAGTAGCACCACTCAGCTACTTAACAGATCATGGGCCAAATACACAACTGCCACAATGCGGACTTCAATTTTTGTACTATGCTTGCTTCACCTCTTCAAATAATCATCAACTGTGATAAGCGATATTGCAACCGTTTCAGCACCAAATACACTTTTCAGCTTCCAATTTGATTGATTCAAATCAAACAGAACTAGTAGATGCAATTCAAACTTCAATTAATTTCCAGCAGCTGCTTCCACTTGCACCAAAAGACTGCTCATGTTCCAATGATTCTACTGCACCGATTCAAATAGTTGAAAAACTGCACAACTACCAAATGGACCAACACATCAGATTAACACTGAACCGCAAGAATTAAAAATTCTGAAGTTGATTCCATCAATATTCAATCAGTTGGACACCGCATCAAAATGAACAAGGCAACGCACCAAATTCAGCCACCAATGAACTTATACTGCCAGCCAACTGCTTCAAAATATCTCAGTACCACACACACCAAATATTCCAGCATTAACATTGAACAAAAAATCGCAATATCTAACAAAGTCACACACCGGTATCAAGGATCAAAATGACTATAACATATCGATTACATTCGAACCAGTTCAAAGTAAAAATGAAAAAAAATGAAAAATAAAATCAGTTCAACATCTATAAAGAAAATCTATAATGAAAACAGAGACAACAATGGAATATAATGACTTATGTTCCGACAGCAACTTCATTTGTCAAACTAGCTCGCAATGATGAATATGGACAAAATTCGGTCTCCCTAATGTAATGATGTAGAGAATGACACATTCGAACATTCTATTGTTAAATCATTCATTTCAGTGTCAAACCATTCTTTCTTGATTGTAATTTCTAAGTTAATTTTGGGGAAACTTTGTTTTAAAAAATGACACAAAAGACTAAATTAAACTTGAATTTAAAACTAGAAATTGAAATAGAAAAATTGAAAACTAAAATTAAAATTGAATTGAAAGACGAGAAAAATGAAAACAGAACCAATGATCTTGAATTGAAATCAAACCTAGAATAGAATACTGAATTATACATTACAACAACAACCTATCAATTGAATTAGAAATCGAAAATCAGTATATTAATGAAACAAGAAATCGAAACAAGAATCAAGAAAACCAATGATCTTGAGTTGAAATCAAACCTGGAATAGAATAGTGAATTGTACATTACAACAGCAACCTATCATTCGAATTAGAAATCGAAAAACAGCATATAACCGAAACAAGAAAGAAATTGAAATTGAGTTTCTAATAATCGAAATCGAAATGCAGTATCGAAAGTCAACTTACTGCAGCATTTTTAGGTCTGGAAAGCACACGTATAATAAATTGACTTCAATTATGTGAGGAAGAAAAATCATCTTCAAAAGATTTTACTACACTAGAATCACCAACCTAATCCTTTGTGCTCTGTGAGCCGTTTCTGGGTCAGGCTCTCTAGGAATAGTGATCTTCAGCTTAGAATGTCCAGAATTTAGAATGCCCTAAATATAGAAGCAGAAGCAGAAGCTAATGAATAATAAATTAAAAAAAAAAAAAATCCATGGAACAAAGAAATTAATTTCAGCATACACCGACAGGTTCATTATTCAAACAAACCTTCGAGATCATTTCGTTCTACTTTATGTATGTCGTCTTACCTAGGGGCCTTGGTGATCTCATTTAATCAGTGCGCCCACGTGACAAAAAGGGCATCGATAAAGGAGAGAAAGTCTTCCCCTGAAGCTAAACAAAACAGAGGCTCATTTCAAACAAAAAAGAAAGAATGGGTGAGTGGGCATAGACCGATCCATCCTATTTTTCATCTACGGGTCGGCTCTCCTTACTCAGCACATCTATCATCATGCCATCTATAAGATCGGTTACATGTAGTTACCTGTAGAATCGCTCTCCCGATTCTCGGCTACGCCGGAGCGTGAGCGGCATGGCGGAGAAAGCGGCGGCGCCACCGCGGTCGAAGCCTTTGACAACTCAGGAGTGGGAAACTCTAATCGAAGACTTCCAGAATGGCGTCCACCACAAATGGAACTCTCTGGATCCTCTCTTCGATCTTCTCCTCTCCTCTCTTCTCCGCAAGGACTTCCCTCTCTTCCTCAAGCTTCAACTCCTCGTCTTCCTCGACGAATTCTCCCTCTCCTTCTTCACCTCCCACCACCATCTCCTTCGTCTCGTAGACGCCCTAAAAGCCGTCGTCCACGCGCCGCTCGATGTTGTCGCGTCCACCTTCAAAGACCAGTTCATGGTCTCCGCCACCTCGATTCTCATCTGCGCATCGGAAAAAAACGTCATCGACCCTCAAACGGAGAATAACCTTGTCGAGCTGCTGCTGACGGTTATAAACCGGCCGAATTTCGGTTCGGACCGGCACACGCGCGGCGTCGCGTGCGAATGCCTGAGGGAATTGGAGCGGTGGAGACCGGGATTGCTCTCGGATGTGGTTGGACACTTGTGGAGTCTGTGCCAGAATGAGCGAACTCACGCTTCACAGTGTTACCTCTTGCTCTTTACTTCGGTGATTCACAACATCATCGCTCGGAAACTCAGTGTTTCGATTCTCAACACATCGGTTCCGATGGTCCCTTTCAACGCGCCGAACTGCGTGACGGATTCGGGTTCGGGTTCAGGTTCAAGTTCGGATTTGAATGTGAAGGAGTTGAGGAGGGCATTGGCGTTTTTGCTGGAGTGGCCGCAACTGATGACTCCTTGCGGGATGATGGAGTTTGTGTGTATGATAATTCCCGTGGCTGTGGCTTTGGAATTGCAACCTTCCATGTTGAAGGTGCAGTTGTTTGGGATGATTCATTCGTTTGACCCTGTTCTGTGTCATGTTGTTTTGGGCATGTATTTGCGTTTCTTGGAAGCGTTTGATGGTCAAGAGGGAGAGGTTTCTCGTAGGCTCTTGTTGATTTCGAGAGAATCTCAGAATTATTTGGTTTTTCGCTTGTTGGCTATCCACTGGTTGTTGGGTTTCAATCAGTTGATATTCGAGAAGACGAAGCCTACCATTGAATTGTGCTCCACTTTTTACCCCGCTGTGTTTGATCCTCTGGCTTTGAAAGCCTTGAAGCTTGACCTTCTTGCCTTTTCCTCGGTTTGTGCTCATGTTTTGAGGCTGAAAAGTGGTTCCGATGAGTTGATTGATCCAGTGAAGCTGTTTGAAAATGGTCTTGTTTGTGTCTCTTCTTTCAAATGGTTGCCTCCCATGAGCACAGAGACTGCTGTTGCATTCCGCACCTTCCATAAGTTTCTGATTGCTACTTCTTCTCATTCTGACAATGATCCTTCCACCACAAGAAATCTCTTGGACTCTGTCATTTTTCGCACTTTGCAGGTGCTAAGAGTGTTTATATTTTAGAAGTTGCATTCTAGTTATAGGAACCCCAGTATGACAGTAACTGAAGAGTTCAGATTCCGAGGTTAATTTTTCTTTCATCACTGCTGTGGGCTAGGCATGATGTATTCAAGTTTCTTTGTTTTGTTTTTCAGGGTTTGCTTGTGAACTTGATGTTGGAAAGTAGAAGACTCGTTCCTGTTGTTGTAGCTTTTGTTGACCGGTTACTCTCCTGTCCAAAGCATTCTTGGTTGGGTGAGTGCTTACTTCAGAAATTTGATGCGCACTTGCTTCCCAAAGTGAAAATGGATTATAAGATGGTTTATTGCTTCCCAATATTTGATAGAATTGCTGAAAATCAAACAATACCTCCTCGTGGGTTGTTAGAGTTGCTCACGAACTTCATGATTTTCCTTGTGGAGAAACATGGCCCAGATACAGGGATGAAATCTTGGTCCCAGGGAAGTAGAGCTCTTGGAATTTGCCGAACTATGTTGACGCGCCACCATAGCTCTAGATTGTTCCTTAGATTATCTCGTCTGCTTGCATTTACATGTCTATATTTCCCTGATCTGGAGGTTCGTGATAATTCAAGGTATTGCATGGTGCCGCTTTTGACATAATATATTTTCAAGTTTTCTCCTTCATCCTTTGGCTCTTGAAATTAAAAATAACTGGAAGCTTTAGACGGCCTGCAAAATAATTTTCTGCCTGTGTTGATATATGGTATTTTGCAGGATCTACTTGCGTATGCTGGTCTGCATTCCAGGGAAGAAGCTTAGAGACATCCTGAGTCTCAGAGACATGATCCTTGGGATTTCTCCATCATCACATTCAACCTCATTTTTCAACGTTCAGTCACCTCGACCTTCTCAGAAATTTAAGTCCTTTAAAAAATTATCATCCTGCATTCACCTTGAGCGTCTGGGTCCATTGCTTGTCAAACAATTTTGGTCTCTGTCGTTGTCAAATTTAGTTGTAAGTAACACCAAACCAGCTTATCTTGAGAGCATCAGAGATCTCAAAGCCCCTGTTGAGGAAAAGGATACAGAGATCATTCCTGAAACTGGAAGGATAAATCAACCACAAGAGCCACTCCGTGTTATGGATTCTAAAGTTGCAGAAATTTTAAACACATTAAGGAAGTACTTTTCCTGCATTCCTGACTTCAGATATATGCCAGGTCTCAAAGTCAGAATATCATGCAGTTTGAGGTTTGAATCTAATACTTTCAATCGCATGTTGGGATTAGATAAAAATGTTTCATCCTTGGAAGAGATAGATGCACTTCCTGCTATATATGCTACAGTGTTAAAATTCTCGTCATCTGCACCATATGGATCGATTCCATCCTATTGTATACCTTTTCTTCTTGGTGAACCTTACAATAAAGATCCTGCATCTCAAAATGTCTCCCTGAGTATTGTTCCTGTTGGTGTCGGAAATGATTCCAGAGAAGAGGAAAAATATAGAGCTACTGTTGTAATTGATTTGGAACCCAGGGAACCCACACCAGGTATAGTTGATGTTCACATTGAATCAAATGCAGAAAATGGTCAAATCATCCAAGGTCAACTTCAAGGAATCACAGTAGGCATAGAAGACATGTTTCTCAAGGCTATTGTCCCATCAGACATTCCAGAAGATGAAACACCTCGATACAACTTTGACCTGTTCAATACTTTATGGGAGGCATGTGGCTCATCTTCCAGCACTGGCCGGGAGACCTTTCAGTTGAAAGGGGGTAAAGGTATTGCTGCCATCAGTGGAACTCAATCTGTCAAGCTTCTTGATGTCCCTGCAACCTCTTTGATCCAGGCAACTGAGCGCCATTTGGCACGCTTTGTTGTAGGTGTCAGTGGGGAGCCACTTATTGATGCCGTATGGCAAGGGGGAATCATTCAAAACGTCATTTTGGAAGATGCTTCTCCCGTTGCTACTTCTGTTACTAATCATGATACAGGTCCACTCCGTCTTACTTACAATGATGAAGAGTGTGAGAATGGGACTATTAGCAATAGTAGGAAAAGAAACCTAGGTTGTTTTCTTGTTCTAATATTTCTTCCACCACGGTTCCATCTCCTTTTCCAAATGGAAGTTGGAGATGTTTCAACTTTAGTTCGTATACGAACAGATCATTGGCCTAGCTTAGCCTACATTGATGATTATTTAGAAGCCTTGTATCTGTCATAAGAGCTCATGACCCACATCGATGACTGCAGAAAGATGAATAATCCTCAATCAGCTTGTCAATGTATGTTCTTTTATCTTTTGCTTTTAAAAACACAGTTTGTTTATGTTATAAGTGCACTGTGGCTGTGCTGTTCTGTAAAATAAGAATTTTATTTTTGCTTCAATTCATTTTAGGAGACCATATTGGGTAATAATTGTTTTCATTAGACCTTGACCATTTATATATAAGTGTATTATCAAGATTTGTTTTTCTTATGATAACAATTAAGAACAGTTTTCACTTGACATGGGACTACTATCCAACTTGGTTTTCCATGCGTAGTATGTTAGCAAGCTGTACAATTGGGGGCATACATATAGTCCTTGTAAAAAATAAATGAGTTTGCAATTCTTTCAAAAATGAATTATTTAATACATGAAACCAAACCCACCTGCTAGTAGGGAAAGGCATGCATTTATTGTGCTCAAACTATATTGTAGCTTCATATATCTTGCAGTTTAAAATATAGTCACTTTGGAAAGTTACATTAATAATTAATTTTAATCAGCAATGACGAACAAGAATATCTAAGATTCGATTGAAATACATTGAGAGCATACAGCCCTTGCAAGGGTCTTCCTCGGTTCAAACTTTGCTAGAGGTACTTTATCCTTTTCTTTCTGTGATATGTTTGTCATTTCTTTGTTATGCCTTGCACTTGTTGCATAAATCAAGCTTTATTTCTTATACAGGTAGCACTGTATGGTAATTTCCTTGCCACAGACATATAATCGATGAAGTTGCGGTTCGTTTATTCATGGGGAACGATATCATATTGTTTTTAGATGAAATGGATTTGTTAGTTGTACATGGTCTTGTAACTCTTGTCAATGGTACCAGAATTTCTGGTCATGCAAAGGATCGGACAACTCTCCTACAGTATTCCATTATTTTTCTCCCCTATTTTTGTATTATTTTTTGTTGAGACTTGAGAGTTTCTTATCCTACAATCACTCGTACTTCTATACTTCTCTTTGTGTAATAAAATTTATTCTTTCTGTTGGAAGAAAAATCATTACTTTGAATACATAACCGATGCTGACCAATAATTTTATTTAATTTTTGTCGCAGATCAGTGGTTTGAAAATAGTAGAAGCTTTTATCTGTCACTGTTATTAGTGATTTGTCTTATTTCTTACAGGAATACCCCAGGGCTTCTCTTTCATTACTTGTAACCTTGTTCTCCGTCATTTCTTTTACTTGTGAACACTTTTTCCATCCTCAAATTTTTGATATGCGATTTCAGAAGTAAAGTCTTGTGTTAGGAGAACTTAACATTAGTGAGCACCGCGCTGGCCAAATCACAGTGGTCACTGGTCTTGGAGTTGCACACAATACTCATCCTGTTACTGAACCCTCTTCTTATTCGTGCCATTCTGTCACAATTATCACTCAAGAACCTAAATATAAAGCACAAATAACACTATAACAAAAGAAAATGACACAGAGAACACCACTACCATTTGCACTTTCCTGAAGCATCTTTATATGTTTCCAAAAGAGCTTTCCGGGTCATTGGGTAAAGATTGAGACTAGTTGCATGTCTTGATGATCCTTCTCTAATTTATGTTTAGATTCCATCCATAATGACTAAGCACACGGCAATAATTTTTTAATGAAACGAAATAGGTTATAATTGCTCATCATTTACAGCCAACTTCCTAGTAACATAAAGGAAATCACTAGAAAGAATTCTTAGTACCTTAAAGTGTCTGCTAAACTGATTAGTATTAATCTAATATTTTGTTTTTCAAGTTAACCCTCTTACTATCCGATTGGACGCCCCCTGGTCCTTAGAAGCAAGGTGGGAGTAAATTGTATATAGTCAGAAAGAGAATAAAGCAGAAAAAAGATACTAACACTCTAGAAACTAAAATGAATTTTTTACATAACTAGAGGAGTAACACCTGCTAGCCCTTTCAGTTTTTTGTGTAAAAGCAAATTACACTCGCTTAAATTTATCTAGAAAGAGTAAACCCATAAAATAAATAAAGGAAGTCATACCATACGGTCTCAATTGTCTCAACGAGCTTGAAAAGTAGTAATTAAATGTTACTAAATTTAAGTTTTCCCAGCTTCGTCCATTGTCTTCATGTCAATAGATTCTTCATGCCAAATTGGCTGACATACTTAGTATGCAGTTTAAAAATTGAAAAAAAGCTTTTAACATAAGCCAGACTGAGTTTCTGCAAATGCAAAGAGAAAGCTTAGAAATATCCAGTGTAAAAAAGAGGTAGATAGTTTGTTTAGGAAAGCTTATCACATTCAGTCATATCGATTTGGCTGTACCCAACTTGCTTAGGAACATGCAAGTCAATCATTTCACTCCTTACTCGCTCAACCTCATCCCATCTCTCAGCTTCGGCACAAATGTTAGAAAACAGCACATAATCTCCATCAGTTAGACTTTTCAATTTGTCAAGTTGTTGGAATGACACATTAGCCAGCTCCATGTTCCCTTGTGTCCGACAAGCACCCAGCAATGTTCTCCACAAAATGGCTCTACTTTGGAAAGGTGAAGTCATGATCATCTGATGTGCCTCTTCCAACAAACCAAATCTGCTCAAAAGATCAACCAAGCAACCATAATGCTTGAGTTCAGGCAGAATGTTATACTGCTTCACCATACGATCAAAATACCATCTTGCTTTATCTAACAAACCCTTATGACTACAGGCAATCAAAACGCCAACAAATGTGACTCGATTCGGCCTAACAGTACCAGTCTTGCATTCCATCTCTGAAAACAACTTCAGAGCTTCGTCGCAGTAACCATGGACAGCCAAACCAACAATCATAGCATTCCAACAACTCGAAGTCTTTATCCTCATCCCACTAAATACCTCCCAAGCGGAACTCAAATCCCCACATTTAGAATACATATTCAGAAGGGCGTTTCCCAAATACCCTTCAATATTATGCCCACACACTTTGAGAGACTCGTGTATTTTGCTACCCATTTCCAATGTACCAGTTTCTGCACAGGCACCCAGAACCGAAATAAGCGTCACTTCTGTCGGTCTTATTTCAGCATATTGCATCTCAGAAAACAGTTTCAATGCTCTTGCATAATCCTTAACAGACACAAAACCAGCAATCATAGAATTCCAGGACACAACATCCCTGTCAGGCATAACTTCGAACACCCTTCTTGCACCCTCAATATCACCCAACCTTATGTACCTTCCAATGACAGTGTTCCATGAAACAACATTCTTGTGTGGCATCGATTCAAGAAGGTGATCGGCCAACTTAGAATTGTTGACACGATCATATGCCGATATCATGATATTCCAAGAAACCAAACTTCTGTCACTGATTTCATCAAATAAGTGTTGGGCAACATGGACCAATCCAAATTGAGAGTACATATAGAGCAAAGAGTTTTGAATAGAGGGGTCTTGATCAAACCCCAGTTTGAGAACAGTACAGTGAACTTCACCCCCTTTGGAAACAATAGTAAACTCATCACATTTTCCATATTCTTGGGCAAACTTGTGTGCTCTAGAGCAAGCCTTGAGCACAAAGTTGTAGGTGAAATGGTCAAATACAACATTTGAGGTTTGCATGTGACTGTAGATGTATAGAGCTTGAAGAGGGAAGGAAGAGTTGGCAAAGGCTCGAATCACAGTATTGCAAAGGAAGGAGTTGTTCATAGAAGTTTGTAGGAAGAGGGAATGAGCATGGGAGAGGTTTCCCATAGGAGAAAGTGCAGAAAAGAATATTAACTTGGCAGTGAAAGGAATGTGGGTTTGAAAACCTGCTTTGGTGATAATGGCTTGGACTTGTTTCAGTTCCAACATGGAACACAGGTTCTCAAGCACGTACCTTATGCGTGAATATGTACCCACCATTCGTGCCGTGTCTCTCTGTTACGACAAGTATTCAAATGAAAATCCAGAGTGGTACACGGAATTTATCAATAAGACCGAGCACAATTAAGGTCAAGGTTGAAGATGTAGAAAGTTGAAAACCAGAATTACTGCCAATATGAACAGGTACCCTAGGCCGCGCCTCGCGGCTTCCTTCCCTCAACTCATTGCCACCGCGCACCGCCCATCACCACAACCCTCGTCTTCAGCCCTAATCTCGTCGCGCGCGCCACCATTCCCTAGCCGCACCTCCCCCCAATACTCCCTCTAGCCTCACCTTCGCTCTCCATTCGTCACTCTCTATGCGCCCTCACTCCCCTTCCACCGCAGCCACCGTGAATCACCGCCAGAGGCCACCGCGGTAGTGCCACCACGGGTTGCCGCGGTGAACCCCTCGCGTAGCCACCTCCTTCCTTCACTCCTTTCTCCCTCGCCCACCAGCTCAAACCACCGTGTAACCTTGCCCACCGTGGACCAGCTGGACGCCTCCATCGCTGGTCGACCGGCCTGGAGTCATCACGACCTTGGTTGGCGCGCGGTCCATCGCCAGAACCAGGCCGCCATACGCCGCGAGCTTCAGCTGGCCCTCTCGCTTGAACCCAGCCGCGAGACCCTTTTTCTTTTAATTATTTTATTTTTGTTTTACTATCTGATTTTTGGTTGGCAACTTTATGATCCAGTGTCTAAATCTGATATTCTGTTTGATAGGTGTCTGGTTTGGACTTGGTTTTTTATTCTGATTCTCTATCTGGAATTATTTCTGGATTGTTCAAGGACCGTGGGTCCTGGATTGTATGTTGTGTTTCTGCCGTTACGCTACCGGATTTTTGTTTAAATTTTGGATGATATGGTGCTGAGTTTGGTATGTTATAGACAGCTGAAGTGTGTGTCTGTTTTATTATTTCGGTCAACATTTTGCCCTTGGTTATAAATATTTCGCCGTTTATTTTGAACGTTATACTTTTGTTTAGGTGCGAAAGTGTGAGATTCATGGCTTTTGGTTTCTTTTTTATTTTATCTTTTAAGCTCGTGGCTTTCGGTCCTGTGATTTCCGAATTAGAGTTGTCAGGCGATTTAGGATAACTGGATGATTGTTCTTTGAGCATTGGTGACTATGGTTGTCGTTAAATTCTAGCGTTTATTTATTTATTTATTTTTTGTCAATTTTTTTTTCATTCTTTTTTTCTTCTAAGAAAAAACGTCTAAAAATAAAAATTGATTATTTTTGGTGTCTCGCTGCTAGTGTCCCATGACACCTATTTTTAAATAATTCAAAATAATAAAAAAATATAAAATACAAAACTTTCAAAATTAAAAATATCAACATTTTTAAACAAACTTTGTTTCAAAAGATAATATAATTGATTTCTTATTTTGAATGAAAATAAGAAGAGAAAGGATTTATCCTTCTCGGGTTCAACAACTAAAAATAATATTTTTATCTTCTTTTTTTATATAGTGTCTAAGGTAAAATAAATATTTTCAAAATAACAGCATTTTCAATTAAGAGTAATTATTTTAGGACAGAGTGTTAATACCTTCTCTATATATAACATGCTCCAAACCCAAATATGATTTTAAAGACCGTTCTCTTTTAGATTTTTTAGTTTCCCTTAATAAACACCAGTTTCACATATTTAAGTTTATTTATTTTGGTTCGTTATCTCATTGTAATTCCGGTTGCCACAATACTGACTTAAACATAGACATGAATTGGACCAATAAAAATATAAAACCAAGCCCATCTAATGTGGATATTTGAACCTGCGACCCTAACAATACTAATACTACAACGCTTCAGTGATTCGATTCTGTACCGGCAGCCGCAGCAGCAAGTGATCGAAGCGAAAACAGCGTAATCAGAAGAGAAATTAATCGTCGCTGCGATGGGTGAGTTCATGTTTGAGAACGGTATGGTATTGTTGCTTTATTGTGCACAATGAATAATACATAACGCAATTTGCAGGTAAGGTTCACGGATCAATTCATATTTTTTTATTAATTATTTAACTATTTGTACTTTGATTTGGGTTCACAAGTAATATTGAGAATAGAAAATTAATATTCAAATAAAATTTAAACTAATTTATTATTATTAATATGTTTTAATTCTTTGATCAAAATTGTCGGAGTGAATTATATAAAATAAAATAAAATAAATAAAGCACATGTTTCATTCATCTGGACTGGACCGGTTAGTGGGATCAGTCCGATTTTCTTTCTGCCCAACCTAATTCCTAGTTAGTTAGGGGTGAATCTATAATTAAATTTAATAAATTTTTTTATTCCCAAATTCACACTGTTACGTCTTGTTCTTTTGTTATTTTTTATGAGTTCGTCTTGAATGTTATATTGTAATCGAAAAGTTGAAACAACATTTTTCAAATGCATTCTGGTACTTGGATTTGTGTGTGAACTAGATTAATCAGTTATTTGGTGTGAATATATTTTTATTAGGTGATTTGAATGTAACAGAGAATCATGTAATATTTTTTGCACAAAAACCTGATAAGTTGTAGCTAAACGGTTTTAAAGGGTATTATTAGAGTATTATTTATGATAATATTTAGCTTATATCTCGTGTTCCTAAGTTAGATATGAAACTGATAGGTTAGTATTCAGTTGGTGTATTGTATGTCAGGTTATAAAAGTGTATTTCACTTTATAAGAATGAAAGAAAAAATTCGACATTTATCTTTTAGTTTCTTCATAACTTCTATAATGACAGTTTTAGATATTTTAGAGCAGTGTGACTTTTAGCTTCTAACAAAACTCATGTGAATTTTGGCTACAGGTGTTCAGTGATATCATATTATCCTTCTCTGTTGTAGGCAAATAACAAAGAATATCCTAAACACTATTTGAAGTTATGTGCTTTAGAACAACTGCTACTTTACAGATAACTTGTCAGTAATTACTTTTTCATGATATGTTTAATGGAACTGTGAGACTGAGAAACTGTTATTTTGGTTCAATTTGGAGGACAAAATATTCAACCTGTTAGTTGTTGTGTTGTTGTGTTTTGCTAGTTGCTTTTTTATAATCCGTAGTCAGTATTATTTGGTAATAAACGATAATCATTTTACTAATGTCCAGGTTGCTGGCTTACCAGAAGGTTAGTTCTTCAGGGAAGCTTGAGAGAAGATAAATGGAAGAATATAACAAGAGCAGCACGAAGAAGGCAAGTTAAACATGTTGCTGACTACCTTGCTAGATAATCCTATTCTTCGGATATCTTGGATAATTGGAGATATTTGTCCATATATCTCAAATATTCCGAGTATCTCTGGTGGACTGATATACTTGTTTGAATATCTCATATATTTGCGTCGTACTCCTGTTTTTAGGGTGAGATACGTGAGGTGAAATTTATTTACATGTTAGAATAAGAATAGGGGATACAAGTGGAGCAAGACTCTATCCTTGATCCTACCATGAACGTTAATATTTCGTTTAATAATAAGAGTGTTCAAATCTCATGTACGTTATTATAATATCATTTGGGTCAATTATTACATTTAAGGTATTATTCGTTTTAAAATTCTAATTTACAACGATTTTATTCTTAAAAATTGTCTCACTAGATTAAAAAATAAAAATATATATAAATTATCATTGATCTCAATTTTTAAATGACATAGAACTTGTAAGTATATTAAATCCCTACATCTTATTTTGCTATATTATATGAGTAATTTGGTGAATTATACATATTAACTTAAGCATTAAAGAGTTTGTAAATATTCTCTTTCTGTCTTTTGTTTGCTTGCAAAGTTTAAGAAATCTGGGACGCCCTTCCTTCTTAATCCAGGTAATAACAAAAGGAAACTATCATTTTTCACACACAAAAAAAGGTTATCAAAGCTTTTCTTCAAACTTTTTGAACATAAATATCATGAGAATCAACAAAAAAAATCAATGTCATATGAACAACCATTATTTTAAGCATAAGTAATACTTTAAAGACTAATATTGGAAAAAGAGAATAATATAGAGAAAGTACGTTTGCAGAGAATAGACACAAAGTCCATTTGAACACAGAATGCAAAAGACATACCTGAGAATTATTCCGTACATCAAAATTTTGGAGTGCATCATTATCATTTAGAAGCTTGTTGTTATGGCATGACAAACAATAATTTGCCCATACATGCTTCCTGCAATTGCCATCAAATCAACTATTACGCTATTGTTAACAAAATTACCAGCAATGACTAAAGTGATATTGCTATGAGCAATAATTTTGTGGAATACAGTAAAGAAGTTCACTGACTTTTTTCTCATTTGGAGAAAGGAGAAATGATGATGGAATAGAGAGAAAAATAAGCCTGTAACTCACCAAGAAATATGGCGGTGACCCATGCCACATTGTTCCATGTCATTTACCTTCTTCCTCTTGATGGCAAGCTTCAAATCCTTGACCGTTGCTGAATTCATCGCTGTCACATCTTATACCAGTAGAGCAACTAGTGAATCAAAACTTGCAACTAGCACAACGCAACAACTAACAGGTTGAATATTTTGTCCTCCCAATTGAACGAATAACAGTTTCTCAGTCTCACAGTTCCATTAAACATATCATGAAAAAATAATTACTGCCAACACACAAGTTATCTGTAAAGTAGCAGTTGTTCTAAAGCATACAACTTCAAATAGTGTTCAGAATATTCTTTGTTATTTACCCACAACAAAGAAGGATAATATGATATCACTGAACACCTGTGGCCAAAATTTACATGGGTTTTGTTAGGAAGCTAAAAGTCACACTGCTCTAAAATATGTGAAACTGCCATCGTAGAAGTTACGAAGAAGCTAAAAGATGAATGTCAATTTTTTCATTCCTTCCTGTAAAGTGAAATACACTTTTATAACCTAACATACAATGCACCAACTGAATAATAACCTATCAGTTTCATATCTAACTTAGGAACATGAGATATAAGCTAAAATATTATCATAAATAATATTCTACTCTGCTACATCCAAACACACCTATTAAAAAAATATTTACGTCAGATAACAGTTTAATCTTGTTCACACAAATCTGAGTACCAAAATGTACTTGAAATGAAAAGTGTCGTTTCAGCTTTTCCGTTACAATGTAACATTTAAGACGATTAAACTGAGAAAAAATAGCAAATAACTAGATATAGCAGCGTAAATTTAGGAATAAAGAAATTCATTAAATTTAAGTATGGATCCACCCTTAACAAACAACGAATTAGGTTTGACAAAAAGAAAATTGGGCTGATCCCCCGAACCCGGTCCGGTCCAGGTGAATAAAACATGTGCTGTATTCATTTTATTTTATATAATTCACTCTGACAATTTTAATCAAAATATATAATAAAAAATGATATATTCTCTCAATTAGATAATAACTCATTTTAATAATAAATTAATGATAAAATTTTAAATGTTTTTATGTTTATTATTGTTATATTATTATTAAATAGAGTTAATTACTGTTCATAATTAAATATTTAATTAAAAAATAGTTTACCTATTTGTGTAGAGTCCAATCTTTAAAATTTTTTAAATGAAATGAGATACTATTAAATACAAAATAAATGACATAATAGAAATTAATCTAATAAAATATTGATAGATTTTCGCTATTAAATACAAAATAGATTATATAATTTAAAAATTCGTATAGAATAAGATTTGTCGTAAAATAATATATTAAATTATTTATTAACCAGAATTTTTTTTTCAAAATAAACATTTTTAAGTGTTGTTGCATTTGCCAACAAATATAAGCTCACCATTAAAGTAATTTTAGTTATAAATATATTTTTACATAAAAAATTATTTGAAAAGTGTATATAAAACTTTGATTAGGTTGCAAGTCAATCACATATATTTACTTAATTAATTATTTCGGAGTGTTAAGCATAATAAAATTAAAAGATTTTTTTTATATAAAAGTAACTTTTATATATATATATATATATATATATATATATTATTATAAAAATTTAAATATATCAACTTGTCAATAATCTAACTCATCAATGAATGAATGTTTTAAGTTGATGAATTAATATACAAAGCTTAAAGCTCTAAGGAAGATTAATGTAAAATAAGTATTATTTGTAAATTTAGGTTTAATCTTAAAAAATCATATATAATTATAATTATTTATATTTTAATATATTTAAATTCAACACCTAAAAGTAATTATTCTTTTAAAAAAATTATATACCAATATTAATTGAGTAAGACCATTCAAAGATAAATTATTAACCTTCAATTATTTTGTATTTATTAATGGTAATTTTGTTACATTATATAAAAAAATATATGTTTCTCTTTCTCAAATATATAAATTGATTTTAAAAGGTTGATATTTAAAATTTATAAAATTTTATAATTAATATTTCTATCATAAGTTAAGGAATATTCAATTATTTTGTATTTATTAATGGTAATTTTGTTACATTATATAAAAAAATATATGTTTCTCTTTCTCAAATATATAAATTGATTTTAAAAGGTTGATATTTAAAATTTATAAAATTTTATAATTAATATTTCTATCATAAGTTAAGGAATATTCGTCCACGAAAACTATTAATAAAAAAATTCATACTTCCTTATAATATTGAACCAAACATATTTAAGTAAATAAAAATAATAAATTTTATTTTAAATAAAAAATTATTAAAACATTTAATCCAATTAGATATATGAAATTTATATTTATCAATTTGATGATAAATATTAATTTTTATTTTATGAATAAAATATCATTGTATAATTTTATATTACATTTCATTAAAATTTATATAATTATCAACATTTTTAGTATTTTAATTAATTAGTTAATTAATTATATGCATGTTTATACTTTATATATATTATTTTATATAAAATAATATATATATATATGTATATATATATATATTCATTATTTTTAAGTTAAACAAATTATTTTTTCACAACTTAGGTGATAATAGTTTGAGTGGTTAAATGTATGAGTATTCTATGCTTGAAATTTTTAGTCTTTTTAGAAATGATATGAAAAATAGAAAATAAAAGACAAAAACAAATATAAAAATTTATATTATTTCTAACTGATACATAAGTCATAAAATATAGGTGGATCGAAGATGCAGATATGGTAAAAAAAAAATTACAAAATTTTGTATCTTAAATTATATTAAAATTATACAAAATTTCTCTCTCTTCTTAACTACGACCACCATGTACAGCCATTAGAAGTGTTTTCTGACCAATTAGAATGATAGTTACCCAGTCATCATCTCGCCCTTCACTTTCGTTCTCCAAGTTTTCCAAGATTAATTCTATTATTAAAAAATAGATAATAATATTTTTATCAAAAAATAATAAAAACACTACATTCTACCTAAAAACTCCAAGTTTTAAAATTTTAAAAAACTACATTCGACCTAAAAAATTCATTTGAAAAGACACTTCATGTTTATAAAATAATGACAATATAAAATAAATGTAATATATAAAATGAAATTATTATATTTTAGATGATAAATTAATATTAATTATTACTTTATTAATATAATTTTATATATAATTAAGTATTCAAATAAAATAATTATATATTACTATGTATATAAAGAAATTAATAGAAATAATTATTTTTATTAGACTTAATAAATGTAATAAATATGTGGAGAGTGACATGTGAAAAAATAATTGTAACTTTATTTATTAATAACCATAATAGTAGATAATTTTGTGGGATTATTAATTTTATTTATATATATTCTAGTTGATGAATAGTTTAATTGTTATTAATGTTATAATATGTTTAACATTATTATATTTGTGTATTAGTATATATTTAAAAGGAAAACATTAATACGTATAAAATATTTATTTTAGTTTGAATTTGTACATTATATTTAAATTTATGACTCAAAACATTAATGTTAAGAATGTGTTAAGTGTAATATCTGTTTTTGCATCTTTATATTCGCTTGCTATGTCTATTCCAGTTTTTAATAAATTAAATTTTTTTTACTAGAGTGAATAAATATAATTTTACATAAGTGTGTTGGATCTTTATATAACTTTTCAAGTTGAAAAGTCAGTTGATGTCACTAATGTTAGTAGTAACGAAAAGAAAACTTATTATAGAGTTTGAAAAGGGTCAAACAGACTTAGTATGATATTTATACAAATGATAATAATAAGTAACATTAAATGCGAAAGAATTCATGAAATTTATGGAAAAACATTCTCATATTATTGACAAGTCCCTTGCTGAGACATTAATGAATACCTTAATCACCATGAAGTTTGATAGTTATTGTACTATGTACGAACACGTAATCGAGATGACAAACATCACAACAAGACTCAAGTCTCTTGGAATGACAGTGGATGAAAATTTTATTGTGTAGTTCATTTTGAACTTGTTACAATCTAAGTATGATTTGTTCTATATGAACTATAATATCATTAAAGACAAATGAAATGTGTATAAATTGCACAATATGTTAGTTCAGGAGGAGACTATACTCAAGAACTTAAAAAGTCATTCTATTCATTATGTAAGAAATCAAGGAGTTGGAGAGAAAACTATTAAGAAATATGAAAAGAGTAATAAATCATAAAAGATTGATGAGTCCTCTACTAAAATCCAGAAGAAAAATGATAAATGGCATTTATGCGGGAAGTTTGGGCATTTCCAGAAAGACAACCTAAAATATAAATATTGGTTCGAAAAGAAAGATGAGCATAATACATACGTATGTTTTGCATCAAACTTAACTAAAGTTCCCCATAATACTCGATGAGTTCTAAATGTATGACTCATGTTTATAATGTAATGCAGGATTCCTTTCAACCCGAGCCATAAACCCAAATTAAAATTTCATCTTCATGGGGAATAGAGTGAAGGTTCAAATGGAAGCTGTCAGGATTTATTGTTTGATTCTTGACACTGGATTTCACTTAGGTTTGATGGATACTTTTTATGTACTTAGTATCACTAAGAATTTAGTTTCTTTATCTAAGCTTGATATTGTTTGATACTCTTTTAAGTTTGATAATGGTTGTTTGTTTATTTAAGTGTACTTGTATGATTGTTTTTTATACACTTTATGATGGTTTATATAATTGAATTTGGATAATTTATATGTTGAAACTCTTATGACCTTGCATCATAATGTTGCCACTAAATGTAATTTGGTAAATGAACGATTTGCTTACTTGTGGCATAAGCGTTTAGGACACATTTTTAAAGAAAGAATGAAAAAATTAATAAAGAATGAAATCATTCTGGATTTAAATTTTATTGATCTAAATATGTGTGTGAATTATATTAAAGGCAAACAAACAAAACACACAAAGAAATGAGTCACAAGAAGCACTTAGCTTCTTGAAATCATACATACCGATATATGTGGTCTGTTTGATGTAAACTCTTTCAATAAAGAGAAGTATTTCATTACCTTCATTGACAATTTTTTATACTGCATGAGAAATCTCAAACAATGAATGTCTTTGTACTTTATATAAATGAAGTGGAGGGACAATTAGACAAAAATGTGAAAATTATCAAGTTAGATAAAGGTGGTGAGTATTATGAAAGATATGATGAAAGTGGACAACACCCTGGTCTATTTCCTAAGTTCTTTTAGAAATGTGATATTTGTGCTTAATACACAATGTCAAACACACCACAACAAAATTGTGTGTCAGAAAGGTATAATTGAACCTTAATAGATATGGTTAGAAGCATGTTAAGTAATTCATGTTTACGTGTATCGTTATCGATGTATGTTTTGAAAACTGTCATGTATTTGTTGAACAAGGTTCCTTGTAAAACTGTTCAAAAGACTATTTTTGAGTTATGAACAAGTAGAAAACTCAGTTTGATACACCTGTATGTTTGGGATTGTCAGACAGCAGTAAGAATATACAATCTACAAAAAAAGAAATTGAATGCAAGAACAATCAATGAATATTTCATTGATTATCCAAAAGAGTATATGTTTTACTATCCTACCCATACTACAAGAATTATTGAAACTGAAAATATTCGTTTCATTGAAAATGGTGAAACCAATGAGAGTAAAATTTCATGAAATGTGGAGATTAAGGAAGTTAGAGTATAAGTTCTTGTAACTAGTACTTTTTCAAAATTTGTTGTTCCTCATGTTGTAGAATCACATAATAAACAAGAAGAACAATGAATTAATGATCCCAAGGGTAACAATAAACTGGTAGTAGAATAACCATAATGACCGAGTTTCATTCTCAGAAGCCATTATTGGTAATAATTCTAACAAGTAGTTAAATGTTATGAAAGAAGAGTTTAAATCAATGACATAAATGGTGTATGAGACCTTGTGGTATTGTCAAAAGGATGCAAGAGTGTTGGGTGTAAATGAGTCTTTAAGACTAAGTGTGACTCTAATAACAATATTAAACGATACAAGGCCTGACTTGTTAAAAATTTTACTCAGAAAAATGACATTACTATAAGAAAATATTTTCACTTGTTTATAGGGTTATCAAAACGGACGGTCTAGCCTAGCCTAACCTGCCCTTATTGGCCAAATAAAAAAAATCTAATAGTTCAGACTTGACCTATATTTTAAAATGGGCCAAAATTTTTTGTCTAGTCTGACCCTATGTTAGATCAACGAGCTAAGAAATCATTTTTTATTAATTTTTTTATTAAAAATGTTATTCATTTCTTTATTTAAAATTAACTCATAACTTGTTCATGTAAAATGAAATCAAATATATAAAATCATTTAATTAATTCATAACCTATCCAAGCAAAATCAAATTAAATGTATAAAATGATAAAAATAAACTATTACAGTTATCTAGCCAGTTATAGTTATCCATACATAAGAAGTCAAACATATTATACCGAAATATTAGATAATATATCTTTTAACTTTTTCTTTTTCATTAAATACACGTTATAAACCTCTGTCATTGAAATGTTTCTAATACTTTGTTTAAAATCAAGATTCAAAATTTTATTTACCTCTCAAACTATCTTATACTTAACATAACTAAATTGAAGATCATGTTTAATAATACATTTAGCAAGTGCATCTTGGTAGATTTTATAGTAAAAAATTTGCATTACTTCAACAAGCTAGTCTTATTATCCAACATAATTCCCACATCATGATACTTTGAAAATATATTACATTTAAGAATATGTAGTCTTAAATTATTGGTCTTTAAAAGCAAATATGACTGCAACAACAAAAAAGAAAAAGATGACAAAAATAAATAAAGATTATGTTTAGAGTTTATTATTCTTTATAAAGTATATATATATATATATATATATATATATATAACAAAATATATTATCAAATTAATTTATTATACATATATTTTATAATAAAATAATATTAATTTTATTTTATTAGTAAAATAATTATTATTTTATAAAACGGGTTAGTTAATAAGCCTACGGGCTAGCTCGACTTAAGCTAATTTAGGCCTAGCCTAAATAGGTCAAACCAAAATTGCCTAGTTCTATTTAGATTATAATTTTTTGGCCTAATTTTCGGGCTGACCTATCGGGATAAACCTATTTTGACACCCCTACCTATTTCTAAGAAAGATTCATTTAGAATTATCAAGACATTCGTGGCTCATTATGATCTTGAGTTCCATCAAATATATGTTAAAACTGTCTTTCTAAAAGAGGATTTAGAAGAAGATGTTTATATGGACCAACCGAAGGGTTCATTAAAGAAAGAAAGGAATACATGGTGTGTAAACTTAAAAAAATCAATATATGGACTTAAACAAGCTTCTCAAAAATGATATCTTAAGTTGAATGATACTATTTTGTCATTTAGATTTAAAGAAAACACTGTTGATCGGTGTCTATATCTGAAAGTTAGTCGAAGTAAGTTTATATTTTTTATTCTATGTGTTGATGATATCTTGTTTACGACTAATGATCTTGATTTATTAAGTAAGACTAAGAAGTTTCTCTTTAACAACTTTAAAATAAAAGATATGATGAAACATACTATGTGATAGAATAGAAATATTTCATGATAGATTATAAGCATTATTAGATTTGTTTGAAAAAATATATATCAATAAAGTTTTAGAGAATCATATAATGAATAAATGTTCAACATCTTCCAACACAAAAAAGAGACAAATGTAATCTCATGCAATGTCCAAAGAATGATTTGAAATGTAAACAAATGAAAAATATCCATTATGCATATGTTGTTGTTAGTTTGATGTATGCTTAAGCATGTACGAGGCCATATATTAATTTTATAGTTGGTATGCTTGGATACAGATGGCGGATCTTGACCATTGATCTTAGAGGGACCAAATAATATATTATTAATAAATAATAAATAAATATAAAATGAAGTAAGGAGATGAAAGGGTGAAAAGATAAAATTGTAAATATATACTTAAATATATTAAATTATCATTAAGTTTGAGGGGGACAAAATCATAAATTATATGAGAGTTACAAAACTGAGGAGGGACTAGGAGGATAAAATTGTAAATATACAAGTAAATATATTAAATGTTCATTAAGTTTGGGGGGGGGGGCAAAATCATAAATTACATGAGAGTTACAAAATTTTGGGGGGTCATGGCCCCCTCGACTCCCAAAAAGATCCGCCACTTGGCTGGATAGATACCAGAGTAATCCTGAATTGAATAATTGGAAAGCTGCAAAAAAAGTATTAAGATATTTATAAGGAACAAAGAGTCACATGCTTACTTATAGGGAATCTGATCACCTTGAGGTGATTGGATATATGAAGTAAATTTGTCGCTTAGATCACATCAAAAAATTTGTAAGGAAGTAATGCAGTATTAGGGCTGGCCTAGGTTGTGTCCTCCAGCGAGAATTGTTTAATTTTGTTTCAATCTTGATTTTCAATGTTAAAAGCTAGGAAATATATGGATTTTTGTAATTTTGGATAAGTAAATTGAAATCAGTAATCTAATCTATTAAAAACAATAAATGAAAGCAATAATCTTTAAATTATGAAAGCAATTAAAGAAAATATTTAAAGAAAACAATAAATGAAAACATTAAAGAAAGCTTATAAATATAATATGTAAATGCAGAGAATAAAATCACTCAATTAAATATACTTCTACAACAATATAAAGTTCTTAAGAAACATTGTAAACTAAGGTTTGAAAGTAAAAGCATAATAAAAAATGAAATTGAATTGAATATTTATTAAGAACCATGAAAATTATAGTAAAAAAAATATGTTGATTCTCTAATCATAAACTTGTTTTTATGATTTTCATTGATTTCTATGGAATTATCTTACAATTATAAAAACAAATCCATAATAGTTTTAATCAATTACAATCCATTCGAAATTCATAGTCACAACTAAATTCCTAAATCAAACAATTAGTTAAACCTAGAAGTTAAATTGTGATGTAAATGAGATATTAAATCAAATAATTTTAATTATATTGATTGTAATGGATTATAATCGATTAGAATCGTTAAGAATCAAATATAAATCATAAAAATCAAGTTTTAATTGTGAATCAACAACAAAAGCGAATTAGAACATAATGAACAAATGGAAAACCAAAATTAACATGAAAATATTAAGAAATGGAATGAAAGAAGACAAAAAAGAAGAAGATAAAAACAGAAAGTAAAATGAAGAAGTAAAGAGAAAACGATACAAATCTGATCAATAATAACTTGAATTGATAAACTTCATAGCATCATTCGTACAAGAAACTTCATAAACAAATTTAGAAGCTAAGTATCACTAAAAACTAAATTGAAAACTGATTTGTGATACAAACTTAACTTATCTTAACTTCGATCTTCAAAGGCTTATTTTTACAATAACAAAGGTATACAAAATGATTAAGGCTCATTCACGACCCATAATTACATAATAGAACTTAAAACAACATTATGCAGAAATAAAACTTCACATTTGCGCTTAGTTGTTTTATAGTTAAATTAGTTACATGAGCTCCACCAGAATTTCGTTTAGTGGATTAAAAAGTGCTGAGCGGATTGTTAATTTTCTGAAATTGAACTCTTTAGACTGATTTCGCTGAGCGGATTCAAAAGTGCTTAGTGAATTCCATTGAATTTGCTTATATATTTTCTTTAATTTATCATTCAAGCAAAAGTAAATAAATAATTAGTTAAATTGTACAGTTTAAACAATAATTTATATTAAGATATATTTATTTCCTTTTATTATATTAACTATTAATAATTAATTAAGAAAATACGTTAAATATATATATATATATATATACATTATATTAATAAAATTATTGATAAAATGTGTTCATCAATATACATATCCATACTTGTGTTGGCGGTATGAATACAAAAAAATATACATTTGGTTATGTATATCTTTTAGTTGGAGGAGCGATTTCATAAAAAAATGTGAAATAATCTATCATTGTTGTATCCGCCATGAAAGCTAAATTTATGTCATGCTTTGAGGTCATATTTCAAATTAATTGATTACGGAATTTTATTTCAGGACTTAGAGTAGTCAACAACATTCTCAAGCCGTTGAAGTTTTATTTTGATAAATTCGTAGCAGTTTTCTTTTCTAAAAACAACAAGTATTTCAAAGGTGCTAAGCATATGAAATTGAAATACTTCATTGTTAAAGAAGAAATTCAGAAACATAGAGTGTTAATAAAACATATTAGTACTGATCTTATGGTTGCTAACCTTTTAACAAAAATGTTACCGTCCAAATTGTTTACTGGTCATGTAAAGAATATGGACATTATGTCATTAGTGAATATTGAATGTTAAAATTATTATTAAGGCTTATGTAACAATCAGAGTTCTTTAATGTATAAGTTGTTAGTATTATGGTGCTTGATTTAGTCCCACATCAATTAGGATTGTGAGATGAGGTTCTCTATTTTGTTATATAAGCAACCCTATGTAAAGTTTGAGAGACACACAGAAATAAAAATACTTCCTAGTGTAGTCGTGGACGTAGGCATACATATTTTAGCCGAACCACGTTAAAATTCTTGTGTCGTTTATTTTTCTCTCCTTCATTCTTTCCTTTATTATTGTCTTGTTCCTAACAATTGGTATCAAGAGCCAATTTTCTTAGTATGCTCTGTGGTTGCAGCTTTGTCTCGATCTTCCACATCGAAAAGATTTGGTCTTTTTTCTTGGGAATCTCGGTTTAGAGAAGCAGTGGGAGCTTTCTTCGAAAGCAATGGCATTGGAAGAAGGAAAGGTGAGGATCGAGAAGTTCGATGGCAGTGACTTCGGGTTCTGGAAGATGCAGATGGAAGATTATTTGTATCAGAAGAAGTTGTATCTACCCTTGACAGGGCAGAAGCCAACCGACATGGAGCAGTCAAAATGGGAGTTGTTAGATCGGCAGACGCTTGGTGTGATCCGTACGACATTAGCCAAGAATGTTGCGTTCAACATCATGAACGAGAAGACAATCGTAGATTTGATGCAGGCGTTGTCAAATATGTATGAGAAGCCCTCTGCAGCCAATAAAGTGCATTTGATTCGCAGGCTAGTCAACCTCAAAATGGGTGAAGGTAACTCGGTTACTAATCATATTAGTGAATTTAATGCAATTATTGCGCAGTTGACATCAGTGCAGATAATATTTGATGATGAGGTGAAAGCATTAATTTTATTATCATCTCTACCGGAAAGTTGGGGTGCAACTGCATTCATGCAGTTAGTAATTACTGCAAGCAATAACAAGTTGAAGCTTGATAACATCCGTGACTTGATCTTAAGCGAAGATGTTCGCAGAAAAAATTCGATAGAATCTTTCAGTTCTAATTCGGGTTCGAGCATTGAGTGCTTGAAACTAGAGGAAGAAGTCGCCGAAAGGTCGTAATCAAGGCCGAGGCGAGATCAAAATCCGAGAGGAAATCACAAGCAAAAGTCCGGAATGATATCACTTGTTGGAATTGTCGAAAAAGGGTCACTTTTCAAATCAGTGTAGGGCTCCAAAGAAGGACAACAACAACAACAAGAAGCAAGATGATGATCAATCGGCAAATGCAAGCAATCGATGAAGTTGAAGATGCACTTGTTATGTAGTTTAGATAATTCTATTGACTCATGGATTATGGACTCAGGTGCGTCATTTCATACTACACCTTCCTTAGAACTATTATCTAACTATGTTTCTGGAAAGTTTGGGAAGGTCTACCTTGCAGATGGAAAATCTCTTGATATCATAGGAAGAGGTGATATTAACATCAGAACCTCTAATGGAAACGTGTGGACTTTGAATAATGTCAGACATATTCCAACCTTAAAGAGAAACTTAATATCTATAGGGCAGTTGGATGATGAGGGACATTACACCACTTTTGGAAATGGACATTGGAAGGTAATGAAAGGTAATCTTGTTATTGCTCGTGGAAAGAAGCAAGGATCTCTCTACATGATTGCAGATGAGGATATGATATCGGTTGCAGAAGTTGGCAACAATTCCTCCTTATGGCATCGAGGCTTGGGCATATGAGTGAGAAAGGAATGAAGCTCATGATATCAAAAGGTAAAATACCTAACGTGAAGCATGTTGACGTTGGACCTTGCGAACATTGTATCTTTGGAAAGCAGAAAAAGGTTAGCTTCTCAAAAACAAGTAAGTCGTCTAAAGTTGAAAGACTAGAACTAGTGCATACAGATGTTTGGGGGCCAGCTTCAGTGAAATCCCTTGGAGGTTCACAATATTATGTAACCTTCATTGATGACTCTACAAGAAAGGTATGGGTTTATTTTCTTAAAAATAAATCTGATGTGTTTTACTGTGTTTAAAAGGTGGAAAAAGGAGGTTGAGACTCAAACAGGTTTAAAGGTCAAATGTTTGAAGTCTCGATAATGGTGGAGAATATGACAGTAGTCAATTCAAGGAGTTTTGTTCAGAGAATGGGATCAGAATGATCAAGACAGTTCCAGGAACACCAGAACAAAACGGTGTGGCAGAAAGAATGAACAGAACCTTGAATGAGAGAGCAAGATGTATGAGAATCCAGTCAGGATTACCCAAGGTATTTTGGGCAGATGCAATAAACACAGCAGCCTATCTCATAAACAGAGGACCATCAGTTCCTTTAGACTATAAGTTACCTGAAGAAGTATGGTCTGGAAAAGAGGTAAATCTTTCACATCTGAAAGTTTTTGGTTGTGCTTCATATGTTATGTTAGACTCTAATAGTAGAGATAAATTGGACCCTAAGGCAAAACGTTGTTATTTCATTGGTTATGGATCTGACATGTTTGGCTACAGGTTTTGGGATGACCAAAACAAGAAAATTATCGAAGTAGAAATGTTACTTTTAATGAAAACATGTTCTATAGAGACAGGATTGCAGAATCTGCAAATGTAAATAAACGACTAGAGCAAGTATCATTAGAAGAAATTTCGAGAAAGTGATGTAGTCAACCGAAGGCAGAATATACAAGTAGAGCCTATGTCAGAGCCTGAGACAGAACACTGAACAAATAGTAGAGTCAGCAACTCCTGAAATCTTGGTTAGAAGATCTAGCAGAACAATTGTAGCACCACAAAGGTATTCCCCTTCATTGCATTATTTGTTGTTGACTCGATGCTGGTGAGCCGGAGCATTTTGCTTGAGGCTATGCAGGGAGATGAATCTATTAAGTGGGAGCTAGCAATGGAAGATGAGATAAAGTCCCTTCAGAAGAATAAAACATGGTCTTTAACCAAGCTACCAGAAGGAAAGAAAGTTTTGCAAAACAGGTGGGTCTATAGGTTGAAAGAAGAACCAGATGGCAGCAAAAGATATAAGGCTAGACTCGTAGTGAAAGGGTTCCAACAAAGACAAGGAATTGACTTCACAGAAATTTTCTCTCCTGTTGTCAAGATGACTACCATCGAGTTATCTTGAGTATAGTAGCTGCAGAAAATCTTCATTTAGAGCGAGTTAGATGTCAAAACTGCATTCTTACATGGGGATCTTGAAGAGGAAATTTTTATGACACAGCCAAAAGGTTTTGAAGTACAAGGCGGAGAAAATCTTGTATGCAAGCTTCATAAAAGTTTGTACGGATTAAAACAAGCGCCGAGACAATGGTACAAGAAGTTTAATGAGTTTATGAGAAACTCGGGATTTCGCGAGATGTGAAGAAGATCACTGTTGTTATGTGAAGAAATATGTTGATAGCTATATCATTCTTGCCTTATATGTTGACGACATGTTGATTGTTGGAGCTAATATGGCGGAAATTGACAAGTTGAAGAAACAATTGTCGAGAGAGCTTTGAAATGAAGGATCTTGGTCCAGCCAAGCAAATTCTTGGTATGAGAATCTCCCGAGATAGAGATAAAGGTATTTTGAACTTATCTCAAGAAAAATATATAGAAAAATTGCTTAGCAGATTCAATGTTGGGAATGCTAAAACCAGGAATACACCTTTGGGAACTCACTTAAAGTTTTCAAAGAGGCAATCTTCTCAAACGAAGAAGAAGAAAGTCACATGTCTAAAGTGCCATATGCATCTGCAGTAGGAAGCTTGATGTATGCTATGGTTTGCACCGGACCGGACATAGCACATGCGAGTGGGAGTTGTGAGCAGATTTCTATCAAATCCCGGAAAGGAGCATTGGGAAGGAGTGAAGTGGATATTCAGATATTTGAAAGGCACTTCAAAGATGCATTTGTCTTTCAAGAGAAGTAATCTCATTTTACAGGGGTTTTCTGATGCAGACTTGGGAGGTGATCTTGACGGTAGAAAGAGCACAACAGGTTATATTTTTACATTGGGTGGTACAGCTATCAGTTGGAAGTCTAAACTTCAAGGAAGGGTCTCTCTCTCAACCACTGAAGTAGAGTATGTAGCTATCTCAGAAGCAGCGAAGGAGATGATATGGTTGAAGAACCTTCTAAAAGAATTAGGAAGAGAACAAGATGGTTCTCTGTTGTTTAATGACAGTCAAAGTGCTATTTGTCTTGCTAAAAATCCAATCCTTCATTCCAGATGTAAGCACATTGAATTGAAGTATCATTTTATCAGAAACCTAATAAATGATGGAGACTTGAGTTTGTTGAAGATTCCAGGTGCAGAGAATCCCGCTGATATGTTGACCAAGACTGTTACAACAACTAAGTTGAGGCTTTGCATTGCCTCAACTGGCCTTCGAGCAAATTGATGATGAAGGCACTACACTAGGTGGTAACGTAAATCAAACTCCAAGTGGGAGAATTGTTAGTATTATGGTGCTTGATTTAGTCCCACATCAATTAGGATTGCGAGATGAGGTTCTCTATTTTGTTATATAAGCAACCCTATGTAAAGTTTGAGAGACACACAGAAATAAAAATACTTCCTAGTGTAGTCGTGGACGTAGACATACATATTTTAGCCGAACCACGTTAAAATTCTTGTGTCGTTTATTTTTCTCTCCTTCATTCTTTCCTTTATTATTGTCTTGTTCCTAACATAAGTTTCTGAAATTTATGTCCTCTTCTTATATATATATATATATGTGTGTGTGTGTGTGTGTGTGTGTGTATGTATGCAAATGATGATGAAAAAAAAAACAAATTATGTTATTGTTATTGAAATGACATTATGTTTGAATTCATTATAGACTTCTTATCATAAAATCATATTAAAGAGAAAGTGATAGTATAATAATATGTGGAAGAGAGCATGTGAATTGAATAACATGCAATTGTGGTGACTCTAGGTGTTTTGTATATTTAATTATAAATAATGATGAAACTAATTTATTTAAAGTCTTTTAATGCTTTAAATTATGGAATGTTATGATATCATATGAGTAAAGTGAGAGAATGTTAAAATTAATTTAATTATGTGATTCATGTAAAATATAATGATGGTTCCAAGTGTGATTTAATAAAAATATAAGGATCAATTGATTATTATGGGAAGTTATAATAAAATAAAAATTAACAAGTAACTAACTTGATGAACATTGATTATTAAAAAGAGATTTAAGGTTTTGTCCCTGATCATGAGGTTATTATATGTTTCCACATTAAAAAGAGTTTATTGAGATTGTTTAAACAACTCGGACAAAAGTTGACCTCTTACTAATTAATTTTGAGTAACTTTATCTAAGTCAAAAATAAAGTGTCCAAAAGCTTCTAATTATGCAAATTGTGACAACTGTCATTTTAATTTATCAACTACTTGTTTCATAATTTAATTTGAACATATCCAAAAACTGAAATATCAATGTGAATAATAGATCTTATTCTAATATTAAATAAATTGGCAGATTAAAATTAGAATTTTCTTATTATAATATTTATACAAGAATCCATGATTTGTTACACCATAATGATCCACCCTAAAAATAACCTAAAAATTTTATGTTTTAGCATTTTGTTAAGTTTTATAAATCAATTTCTTTGTATACTTTACTGGTCTTGGAAAATTAAATTTATTACCAGTTGGTGATTATATGTAAATTTCAATAAACAAAAATAAGTATATTTTTCCGTTACATTTTATGTGAAAACGGATGTAGAAAGTTTTAAAACGTGTGAGATTAAGATGTATTTAAAAAATTATAAATAACATGTTAATATATAAAAGTGTGAATACATAAGATGTTTATCTTAATTTACATTTGAATACTATATTATATCTAAATTTTATATTAGGTAATATTCTCGCTGTAACGAAGTAAAATAGGAAAATATATATTGAAAATGATATAAGTTTTTGGTAATATATCTATAATAAAAAAATTAACTATTAAACAAAAAAAAAAAACCCTAAAAACTTAACATGGCCAGAATATAATGCACACCTACCAAACTCGTTTTTTGGGTCCGTGCGTGCTTGCGCACCTAATTTTATCACAAATAAAGAAAGACAAGAAGTTGTTGTTGGATCCTATTGCAACCGTCAATAATTAATTTTGGTAATATTCAAACTAAATCTTATATCAAAGTTGTCACATATATCATGTAAACTTGGGTATAGTGGTTGCATTTAAATGTAATTTAAATTATTTTTATACATGTTATTGAAGTCACCATCTTTTATTAATTAAATTTTTTTATAATTAGTTTTTTTTAATATTAATCATTTTTACGAAGTTTCCTTTTTAAATATTTTTTTAGTTTTATAAAATAGATTTATTTTTTTAAATTAAGGGGAGCAAGACCCTATCCATCCATGGTCTGAAATTAATTTGAATGAATTTGTATTTTTAAATTAGATTTTATATTTTTATTTGTGGATGAATTCAATTTATACATTAAATCATCCTAATCCGATTTAGTGTTCTAAATTATTTAAAAAGTAATTTGTCTACCTTCGTCGATAAATATAAGTCTGGTTTAACTGATTTAGATAGTAAAAAAGTTAATTTATACAGTTACTAATGTTAATTTTGATAACAAAATATATCATTTTTTCAAAAGCTATCCTCAAAATAATTGGAAATAATCATCTTCATTATGTTCTTAATTGCTTTGCGCCCAATTATTTAATGTATAATAGTCATACTCCATCTCTTATGAAAAAGAGTAATTAAAAGTATTTTGTCAAAAAAAAAAATGAATACAAGATGCAATTTGGATTATTTCAAAATTAAATTAGCTTTTTTTTTAATAAATTAGATTTTTTTTATTTCAAAATCTTACTGGGGTAAGGGATCTTTTTCCTTTCAAAGTTGGATTATTTGGATAATATATAGTTTTTGACTCCACCACACCCTCCTACCTCTTCAAGACACGTGTGAAGTGACAAATTATGTATGTAGAAGTAAATTTGCACATTTTTTAGACAACTTTTTGTCATCATCTTCTTTTTCTCAACGGTACACAAAGAATTTCTCATTCTCACCAACATTTTTGCAAATTACAAAAAAATTATTATTTTTTTAATATTTATATAAAAAATAATAAAATAAAAAGGACTAGCAGAAGAAAGGTACACGAGGTGAAAATAAACCGACAATATTTTTTATATATAAAACTTAAATAACTATTTTCAATGTAAATATTTTGAAGTGTTATTTTTTTGAACAAAAACATTGTTAAGATTTTTTTTTTTTAACAATAACATGTTTAAAAACGGTACTTCATATATTGCTAGCATGTAAAAACTTGTGAAATAGTACAAAAATTAAAATACAGAATAAAGTATAAACTGTTTATCATAGATAAAAAATAAATAATGTGAAATTGAAAAAACGTAGTTGTATTGTGTTCTAGGTAGTGAGTGGAAATTGCGAAATCGAGGGCTTTTCTGCTCTGGAAATACTCTGTATCCGGTTGCTTGCAAGAATGAGAACATGGATCGCAGAGTTGTATTGTTGAATTGAGGCTCTTAGGTTTTTGCAGTTTCCGGGTACGTTTTCATTGATTTCTGGTTATTGGATTGCGTGCGTTTCAGAATTCCCAGATCTTGTTTCTTGTTTTGGTTATTGCACCTTGTACTCGAGGTTTAGCTTTCAAGGGAGCAGTAGCTTTGAGAATTTTGTTTTGGATCTCGAGGTTTAGCTCTGACGTTGAGTTTAGGAATTGCGAGAGGTGAAATCTGAGGTAATTGAGCGAGTTTTGGTGGGATCGAGGGGAATCTGTGAAGAGTTAGGGTTTTTGGTCGATGGCTTCGAATCCTCCATTTCACATGGAGGATCAGACGGATGAGGATTTCTTTGATAAACTGGTTGAGGATGACATGGAGCCTGTTAATTCTGGTCATGATGAAGGGGATGATGATTCCGATGAGGCTAAAGCATTTGCAAAGCTGGGAATCAGTGATGTTGATACTGCTACTGTATTTGAGAATTCTGATGCTGGTGAGCGCGGGGCTGAAGTCAAAGGGGACTATAGCACTGTGGAATCCGATGTTAGACTTGAACAGGAGGGGAATTCTTTACCCTCCTCTAGTTCGGCTGGGTTTGATACTAAGGTAGATCCCAGTCATGATGGGTTGGGGGTGGGATCGGAAATTATGTCTGCTTCAGCTGTTGGCACAAGTGATAAAGTCGGTAGTTCTGGGGTTAAGGAGGTGGGTTGGAATTCTTTTCATGCTGATTTGAATGAAGGTGATGGGTTTGGATCGTATTCTGACTTTTTCAGTGAGTTGGGTGATCAGTCTGGGAATTTTCCGGAGAACATGTATGATAATTTCAGTAGTGAGGTGAAGCCAGGTGATGAAGTTCAAAATGTTGACATAAATTCCTCAGGTAATTATGTGCAATATCAGGAGGGTCTAGGTTATGAAGCATCTTTGGAAAGCCACCCAAACGGGAAAGGTGATGGCTTAAATGCTTCAGTTAATCATGTACAATATCAAGAGGGTCAAAATTATGCTGCATCTTTAGAAGATCATCCGAATGGACAAGATCTGAGTAGTAGCCAGTATTGGGAGGATCTTTATCCTGGCTGGAAGTATGACCACACAACCAGGCAATGGTATCAAATTGATGGCTATATTGCAACATTCACTACCCAGCAAAGTACTGAAGCCAATACAGCTTCAGATTTGACTGCTGCTTCTGCTGGGAAAACAGAGATATCTTACATGCAGCAAACTGCTCAATCTATTGCTGGAACTGTAGCTGAAACTGGCACAACTGAAAATTTGTCTAGCTGGAGTCAGGTTTCACAAGGGAACAATGGGTATCCAGAACATATGGTTTTTGATCCTCAGTATCCTGGTTGGTATTATGACACAATCGCCCAAGAATGGCGTTCATTGGAAACTTACAATTCAACCATCCAGCCTTCTGCTCTTGGACAAGAAAATGGGCATGCTTCTACCAGTACTTTCTTGCCCAGTGATAATAGTTTGTATAGCGAATATGGCCAAGCTAATAATTATGGACCACAGATCATTGATAGCCAGGCTGTAGATGGAAGCTGGAGTGGTTTGTATGGCACTAACCCTCATCAGGGTTTTGACATGTACACAACTGGGACTGCTACTTCAAGAGGGGATAATATACTTTCTGGTGGCAATCAACAAATTAATCATTCTTATAATGCAAGTATTTCTGAGAACAAAGACCAACAAAATACTTCTAGTTCTTTTGGATCAGTTACATTGTACAATAAAGTAAACCACGATCATGGTTTGGCTAATGGAACTTTTGAACCACAAAGCTTTGGGTCAAGTGGCAACATTGTTCAACAGTTTAATTATTCAAACACTAAGTTTGGTGAACAGAATGTTTTTTCGAATAATTTTACTGAAAATAAAAAGCCCGTTAGTTATTCGTCGCAATCAATTCATGGTGGGCAACAGTATTCACATGCCCCTCATGTTGGGAGATCATCAGCTGGACGACCTGCTCATGCTCTGGTAACTTTTGGATTTGGGGGAAAACTAATCATAATGAAAGATCGTAATCTTTTGAGCTCATCCTACGGAAGCCAGGTTAATTATTGATTCTGTTTTTAGTTTTCATGTTATGCTTTATCTGGTTTCTGAAAGGCTCTGAGGTTGCTCAATATTGTTTCCTCTTTATTCCCTACTTTCCTATTTCCTATGAGTGATTTATCAAATCAAAACCATTAACATAGGATATTCGTTTATATCTGAAGGATTCTGTACAAGGTTCTGTTTCTGTGTTGAACCTGGTTGAAGTTGTGACGGGAAGTACGGGTTCTTTGAGCATTGGAAATGGTACGGGTGATTATTTTCGTGCTCTGAGCCTGCAATCTTTACCAGGTCCGTTGGTTGGTGGGAGTGTTGGAAGTAAGGAACTGTACAGATGGTTGGATGAGAGGATTGCACATTGCGAATCATCTGACTTGGATTATATGAAAGGTGAAAGACTGAGACTCCTTCTTTCATTGCTTAAAATAGCTTGTCAACATTATGGGAAACTACGTTCGCCTTTTGGTACGGACACCTTACTAAAAGTAAGTTACTTCTATAGTTGTTCAGTTTCTTTAACCTCCTTTATTTAAACATTGTCAACTGAATTTGCTATAACCGTTCAAGGATTAACGGCATTCTGTTAAGGGCTGTACCATGCATCTTTTGGAGATGTTAGAAGTTCACTATTCTGCATTGTTTCATTCATGTTGATGCAGACATTGTTGTCCTTCATGTCTCTACTTTGGAATCATTTCTGTTTAGAGTGGTTCCTGACATTATACATAATTGCTTTGCAAATGGCTGTTGTGCTCTAGCCTCTGGCTAAAATCACTGTTGGTTTCTTATCAGGCCCCTAGATAGTCTGTGATTCTCAGTCATATTATTGCCTGAATAATATTCCTCATGCAATCAGTCACTTGCTAATTTGGTAACCTTTTGGGGTTTGGCTTTGATACAGGAAAATGATACTCCTGAGTCAGCAGTTGCAAAACTTTTTTCATCTGCCAAAATGAGTGGCGTAGAGTTCCCTCAGTATGGGACACCAAACCATTGCTTGCAAAGTTTGCCTTCTGAAGGACAAATGAGGGTGTGTATTTGACTCCTGACCCACTTCCACTCTGACATTGTTTTGTACGCTTTGCTGATTTTAATTTTGATCTAGGCAATGGCTCTTGAGGTTCAAAATCTTCTTGTCTCTGGGAGAAAGAAGGAGGCTTTAGAATGTGCACAAGAAGGACAATTGTGGGGACCAGCACTTGTTCTTGCCTCACAACTTGGTGATCAGGTCAGATGTCAAATTTTCAGACTGTTTAATACTCTGCCGATATTTCATGCCTGGGCTAGAGAATGCCTTTGGAATCTTACTGTCTTGTTCTCATACTGCCTTTGGCGGGGGATGAATTTGGTCCATATTTGCGTTGCAGTTCTATGTTGATACAGTGAAGCAAATGGCACTTCGCCAGCTGGTTGCAGGGTCACCTTTGCGCACTTTATGCCTTCTAATTGCTGGGCAACCAGCTGAAGTATTCTCTACTGATACCTCAATTAATGGGCATCCTGGTGCTTCTAATATGACTCAGCAGTCTGCACAGGTAATCCTAATAGAATAAACTAAGAAGCCATGCAAAGTGTATGAAATCCACATGTTTTGTTTCATTGCTTCAATAGTTTCAAAGGTTATCAGTTTCTACTTATTTGGAATTTAAAACTCTTGTTTTGGCGTTCAGGTTGGGTCCAATGGTATGCTTGATGATTGGGAGGAGAATCTGGCTGTAATAACTGCAAACAGAACCAAAGGTGACGAACTTGTAATTATTCACCTGGGTGATTGCTTGTGGAAAGAAAGAAGTGAGGTACAGTTCTCAATCTTTCAATTTTTTTTTGAGACTTGTATAGTTATCCTTTCTGCTTCTCATTTAAGATTCTTATTTTAGATTACTGCTGCACACATCTGCTATTTAGTTGCTGAAGCAAACTTTGAGTCATACTCGGATAGTGCAAGACTCTGTCTAATAGGAGCAGACCACTGGAAATCTCCTCGAACTTATGCCAGTCCAGAGGCTATCCAGGTAATTTGAAATCTCTCTAGTTCTTAAGTTGTTTCTTTCACAGAGTTTGGCTTTTTTGTTGAATGTATATTTTTGAGTCCTTTCCTCACAAAATATTGTGTATGTTGTCATTTGCTGTGTCCATCTACTAAAAACTCTCTTTCATCTCCGATTTTTTGGTTGCCAATTGTTAAAGTTCTGGAATTCAGGTACAGTCAGACAAGGCTGTTTCGTATTCTGTACTATATTTGACTAAATGCTTAAAAGATGGAATTTTCCTCTTCTAATTCTCTCTCTATCTCTAGACTTGGATTTTTTTCTTCAAATGAAATAATTTTTTTTTATTTAACCTTTTGTTGTGTAAGCTTTTTAAATAACCCGTCTGTGTGTTGTACTTGTTCCACCTCAGGATCTGTTGCTAGAGAACATGTTCAATATAATCCAGTATATTACATGATGTGATTATTAGTAACTCAAACTTATCTTACCTGATTGGTACATGGACAGAGGACCGAGTTATACGAATATTCAAAAGTGCTTGGAAACTCTCAGTTTACTTTGCATTCATTTCAGCCATATAAGCTTATATATGCGTATATGCTAGCTGAAGTGGGGAAGGTTTCAGACTCATTGAAGTAAGTTAATGTAACATTATTTAATTGCAATATTACTTTTTATATGGTCTCTTATTATTTTTCAATTTCAGGTACTGCCAAGCCCTACTGAAATCCTTGAAAACTGGACGTGCTCCAGAAGTAGAAACTTGGAAACAATTAGCAGTATCTCTTGAGGAGAGGATTAGAACTCACCAACAGGTGCTTGTCCTCTAAGAAGTCTTCATTTTTTTTTTTATGGTCTTGATACTTACCAGTCATCATCTTGTTTATCAATATATGTTTCAGGGTGGATATGCTGCAAATATGGCTCCTGCAAAATTTGTTGGCAAATTGCTCAACTTTTTTGATAGCACTGCTCATCGAGTTGTTGGTGGTTTACCACCACCTGCCCCATCATTATCTCAAGGAACTGTTCACGGGAGTGAACAACATTACCAACATATTGCACCCAGAGTATCCTCTAGCCAATCAACAATGGCTGTGTCTTCGTTAGTTCCATCCGCTTCAATGGAACCCATAAGTGAGTGGACAGCTGACAATGATAAAATGGCAAAGCCTAATAGAAGTGTTTCTGAGCCAGATATCGGTAGAATCCCTAGACAGGTGTGTGAGTACTAAGGAAGGTGTTCTGTTGATTTTCATCTTCCTGCATGTTTTTTATTATTTAGAATTTTGATGGAGAATTTCTGGTTAATGTTTTGCAGGAAATGACCTCACCTGATGCACAAGGGAAAGCACAGGCATCGGGGGGTACTTCCCGCTTTTCCCGCTTTGGTTTTGGCACCCAAATTTTGCAAAAGACAGTTGGACTAGTCCTAAAACCTCGCGCTGGTAAACAGGTATGATTAGTTGTTTTATTTTCTTTTGAATCACAACAGTGCTTTGATGTGCCTGCTCTAATGGTTCTTATTTTACTCCATATGTAAGGCTAAATTGGGTGAGAAAAACAAGTTCTATTATGATGAGAAGCTGAAGAGATGGGTTGAGGAAGGTGCAGAACTTCCAGCTGAAGAAGCTGCACTGCCACCACCACCACCAACAACTGCTGCTTTCCAGAATGGGTCAACTGAATACAACTTGAAATCTGCTTTGAAGACTGAAAGTTCACCTCCTATAGAGGGATCTAACATCAGAACTTCTAGCCCTGAACGTAGTCCAGGGATGCCACCAATACCACCAACCTCAAACCAATTCTCTGCCCGGGGTCGTTTGGGTGTTCGGTCAAGGTAACATCTTATTTATTGTCTAGATTTTTTATATTTTATAATTGCAAGTAGGGTTTCTCAGCTCCTAAGCATTGTAAAGTCGACCTGCCATTCCATTGGTTCCCTGTTCGATTATAGTCTGTAATATGTAATTTGCTTTATTAAGCTGACCTGGCATGTGTAGGATTGTCTTGTAGGCCTAAATAAATGTCTTAATAAAATATTTCATATGAAAAGAATGGAAATCAGGAACCTATGGGTTCTATATTTGCAGCTAGCTTGGTTTCCGTAGACATGAAGAAAAGTTTCTTATTCATAGACAAAATTTGATAGGCATAATATTGATGAAAATGTTTTATGAACTATACAGGTATGTTGACACTTTCAACCAAGGTGGGGGAACCTCTGCAAACCTGTTTCAATCCCCTTCTGTTCCATTTGTTAAACCAGCTCCTGCCGCCAATGCAAAGTTTTTCGTTCCTAGTCCTGCACCATCGTCAAATGAGCAGGCAATGGAGGCAATAGCAGAAAGCAACCAAGAAGATAGTGTAACAAATGTAGATCCTTCAACGTCTTCGACAAATGAGTGGTCATACCAAAACCCCGCACATGCATCGTCAACGGCCATGCAAAGGTTTCCAAGTACGGGTAATATGTCTAAACAGGTTGCGACAGAAGGAAGTAACTCTCAATTTTCTCATTCACGCCGAGCAGCTTCATGGAGTGGGAGTTTTAATGATTCATTTAGCCCTCCAAAAGTGGGCAATACTACGCCTTTAGGAGAAGCGTCAAGATTTATGCCTGACGAATCCTCAATGCACACACCTGCAAGAAGTAGCAGTTATGGAGAAGATCTACACGAGGTTGAACTTTGAGCATATGCTCAAGCTTTAAATATCAATTTTGTTTTTTATCATCAGAATAGTTGGAGCATCCCTGCTTCTCTTGATGAACGAAACACTGTTACACATCCGATGGGGTTCACAGAAACAGATCAGAGAGTAAACAAAAGATATCTGCCCCCCTCCTCTTTTTAGTATTTTTTAAAGTCCCCAACTCCCAACCTGGTGATGTATGATTAAATGTGGTCGACTCACTTGATAGAGTAGGTTTTGTTTTGTTTTAAATGCCACGGGAGTTGGCAGTGGAAACCATCTCAGGATTATGGAACTGGTCTGGTAAAACAATGGATAGGACCACCTGCTTAGGTGACTAGTACAACTCATTTGTTCATTTTATTAAACAAGGAAACGACCCCACGAGGAAAGATGACCTCAACAGATGAAGCATAAAAGAATAGTGTATGGAATTGTGAAATATAATTTTTTTTTCTATTGTATTTGTTTCAATTATCAGTCATTAAAGGGTCTTAATTTTCTGAATCATGCTCCAGCCTCAAATGGAATCGTTTTCAATAGTTCCAATTTGTATATAAACCAGATTTGCTCGCTGGCGATTAATTTGCAAAGGTTAAAGTCCCTAAAATCACAGTTTATACGTTTTAAGTTTTATAGTTTTTTTTTTTTAAATAATTTTCTATTCTTATACGTATTATACTAGTTTGAGTTTAGACTATAAAAACACAAACATATTCAGGATTTTTTTTCTTATTTTTATGGAAAGTACTAAAAACAAATTAAGGGTTTATTTGAATAAACTTTTTTACAAGCACTTCTCAGAGAAGAATAGAAAAGGGTAAATAAGATAAATATCTTCATACGTTAAAAATAATTTATACATAAATTAATTATTACTTAGTCCTTATATATTATTTTAATTTGTTCAGTACGTATACACATTTTAATTATAAGGTTTATTTGAGAAAAATTCTACGTAAATATTTCCAAAAAAATGTAAAAAGAATAAAATAAAATAAATCTGTAAATAGACTAAAGAAAGATTGTACAAGAAAATTTGAATGTTGTTTGATTTGTGATACTTTATATTGTTCTTCTACTTGATTAATTTATGTTAATTAATCTTTAAACTTTTTAACTATGCATATTATTAGGCCGAACTTAATCCTACCAAAACTATAAACTTTTTAGAAACTGCATCTAAATTTTGTTTTTAATTTAGTTTACTCGGGCTGTCTTTTTTAAGATATTGTTTATAATGTATTGGCATATTATGTGATTGTATTTCCCTTAAAAAATGTGAATGTATTAGTAAAGCATTTTTTTGTCTGAGTTATAAAGCACAAAGGCATTTGCATACATGGTTTGTTCAGAAGAATTCTTGAGCTGTTACAAACTCTACAAAAAGGGAATAAATGAATTTCTATATAAACAATAACAAATAAATGAATGAATTTCAAGAGCTATTTTTTATGGTTAACCATATAAAAGTTATGTGATGACTAAGCATCAGATGGTGCGATCCAGTGTCTGCCATTGACGAAACTCTTCCTGATAAATGGATGGGCCGTTTCGAAATCTAGTTCTCGGGCCAACGAGACCCCACGTACAGCCTCTGCTCCTGGTCCCCAACACTTGTACACTCCGAAGAACACAGTCCTGTGAATACATACACATACATACCCACAAATCCGAAATCAGCATCATATCCAACAACCAATGACTTCTTTTATTGCATGTTTGGTTTGACTTTGTTCCCAGACCCATGATGGCATGCAATAGAATGCAACGATTGTCACACTACGTGTAAACCTCACTCCATCATTACTCAAAACAAAGATTGGGCTGCATAAAATTTGTCTACTTTGGAAGGAAGATTCTACTACCACTCCATGTATCTCTAAAAGTAAAAAAGTTGATAAGATCAAGAGGTGAAAATTGGATAGAAGAAGCTACTTACTTGTTCTTATTGTCAGCATGGTCCCAATCATCCCAACCTCCATGTGCAACAATGTCATCAAAATATGTGTAGGCATAGACGATTCTGGAGTATTGTCCCATTGCTCGTCCCACATACAGAGGACCTGTTCCTGTCACCCTGCACCTTACAAATGCAAACCCTGTCTTCTCCTCTTCGTGCTCCCTGTCGTGGGCTGCTATCGACCCAAACCTCGTTGCTATTGAGTGTAGCCAGCAATCCTGATATATATATAAAATAAAACCACTCAAATATTTTTCACTTTCAAAATTACTTTTCATATTTTTAATTCTCATAGCCTCGTATACAATATCATCCATTACATGACATGATCATGTTGTCCAATCCAATGTGCCATCATGGATTTCTCTAGCTGAATCCTAAGTTTGCTGACACCAAAAAAAGGTTTACTGGGCAGAAAAGGTTGTTTCCTTTTTCTACCATAACTTTAACTTCTCCCTCAAAGAACCTTACTTTTCCAATGTAAAAAAAAAAAAAAAAAATCTTACTTTAAAGTATATTAAGAACATTAGTTAAAATATCAATAAATAGTGTACTCTTTTTTTTTAAAAGAAGAAAAATGTTACTTTAATATATTAAAAATCACTGTTAAAAGTTATTAGGAATGTTTATTTTAATAAAAATCCAGTTCCTTTATGTTTCTTTCTATATTCTTTTTCATGTTACGTTTATCTTTATTATTTTGTCTCTTTCTTTTGTTTATATCCTCTTCCTCTTGAGAAATATAGACCCTAAATGTAAAATAAAAATTGGTAGGTGGCAGTGAAAGAAGCAATTTGAATGGAGTACCTTGTACATGGACCTGCCATTGCCGAAAATGAAATCGATGGATCCCTCAATGTAGCATTCTTTGAAGTAATGTCTCCCAGCATCGTCGCAAAGTGTGTCTTGTGCGCCGTAGAAGCCGCAGCCGGAGAAGTATGCCTTATCGCCCGATATGCGAAACGCCACCGCTTGCCACCCCTGCATCCCTGGCATTGGTGCCGGCGCTGTGTTCTGCATGCATCGTATTTTATATCCATTCAATTCTTCATTCGTTTAATCACTTTCTACTTTTTTACCAAAAGCCAAAAAAAAGGAAAAAGTAACATAAAAAAAAATTATAACAATAATCTTATACAACTTTGTAGGGTTTAGTAACTTTTTTAGTTTTTATCTTGTAAAAATTGTAGATATCATGAGTTAAAGAGTAAAAAAATATATGTAAAAGTTAAAGCATAAAAAATGGCTTTATACTCAATGCTTGGTCACGAGAAAAGTTAGTTAAAAGGCTGAAACACTTTACTGTATAAGTCAGACGTATGGAGTCGGTCACGCAAACCTAGAACTTTGGGTTATGGAAGACAAAGTGTTTGAGCTTTATCATTAACCAACATTATGAAAATATAAAATTTACAACACCCATTTATAACAAATGTACATTTATTCGCTCTTAATTGTATGTAAGTTCGAATGGATTGAAAAGGAAAAAACTTAAATAGAGAAATATATCACATGCAAAATCAAAATCAGGAGGCCATAATCACACTAATGAGTGTGAAAAAACAAAGGAGGAAATAAGAAAGTGTAAAAATGTTAACAATTCACGCTGCATAATTAGGAGTTGAAACATTTACTGCAACAGTCAGTAGTAAGTAGTAAAGATACCTTGAAGCTGATGTTTCTGGCAGAAAAATAGCTGGCAAAAACAGTAACAGAAGCGGTTCTGTAAGTACGCAGTTGCTGTCCACTGGGACCAGGGTCACTCGCTCGATCATGCCATTCTATCACCGTCACTTCTTTACCCGCCCCCTCAAACGTTATGTACGGCTTCGTCACGGGCACCACCACCTTTTCTCTGCACCATAACCAAACAAACAAATCAAATAAAACACCCAACGCCAATTATCAAACATGTCTTGTTATTATTACTGCATAATTACTTAATCAATGAACTTTGTTCTATCATATAATGTATATACCTGTAGCACCCTGCGTTGATTTGAATGAGGATATTCCTTCTGTTGTTGTCTGGGACAGCATTAACGGCGTCTTGAACGGACTGGTAGTGGCCACCGCCGTTAATGTCAACAGTGATTTTACGGTGACCGATGGGTCCGACCCAGTGGTGGTTCTTGGAGGCGTTGGCGGAAGAGAATGTCTTGAAGGTACGGTCATGGTGGGATGTGCACGTCACTGTTGCTGCATGGAATATGCAGGTGAAAACTGCGAGTGCTACTTGCAATGACACCGGGAGGGAAGCCATTAAGTGGAAGCTGACAGCATCAAACAGCAAAGTGAAACAAATTGTTGAAGAAACAGTGGAGATAGCAGTGTGTCTATATTTGTATGTAAACTCTTAAAATATTGGAGGAACATGCAATGAAGAAGCAAAAAGCAAGGAAAAAAGAGAGAGGCACTAGGTATATTTTATAGTCGGAGACTATTTGGGTCTATTGTGACGTGACTAGAGGTCATAAGAGTGTTTTTTTTTTTTTTTAATAAAAATGTTTTTAAGGAAGAACAAGAGAAGATCATGGTCTCTCCAACGGTCATTTCTACTGGGTGTACCTGCTTTTGGAGGCTAACAAATGTAGTTGTAATGCACAAAATCTTGTGCTATAAAACTAGTGAGTCATTATATTTTTGGCTTGTATCTCTAAGTAAGATACCACCTAGGTACTAGGATGTCTCTTTTAAGTCTAGTAATTGATCATGATTAAGAGTGACGAGAGTATTATATCACTCTTGGATACTAGTAAAGTGAAAAAAGTATTTGGAGTGGTTACTGTTTTGTTTTGATTAAAATTAGCATTCCCTTGAGTCACTTTTCATTGTTATGTTGTTATTCTTTCCATGTTCTACTTTACTCAGTCAATTGTGTTTCATTGCCATTAATGCTTCAAAAAGTCAATGGTTTTATGGAGTATGTGATGTAATTACTCTAAAGTTTGCTTCTATCTTATTTATTCCATTCATTAATTGCAATCTCACAAACCAATTTTTTGTAACCATCATTTCTCAAAAAATGTATCAAATGGGAAAGTCATCCCAATATGATGATGATGATGATGAATGTTAGCATATTTTGTGTGGTAGATGTAATGGTGTCCATTCATAGGATTCATCGGTCACTTTCAATTACTAATATTCTTAATAGAATGTATCTTATCTTTTGTGTGTCCATGGCACTGATTCACCACCATGTACAGCATTCACGTTGTATTAATTTCAAACGGTCATTTGGGTGGGATAATGATACGTAATGTTATCATATAATGATACATGATGGTCCAGGCATGGATAAAATAATATTTTTAGCAGACAAGTGGGCCCCACCCAGAGCCCACAAAATATTTAAACGTTGGGTCCGAACCCCTCTTTCCAAATTACGTCAGAAGGGAAAATAATAAGACAATATTTTCCCAAACTTGTAAAAAGTGATTCATAATGATTATGTTGAAAGAAAAAATAAAAAATAAATAATCAATGGTGATGGGAGTTTCATGGAATCACGGCAATGAAACCAAAAATAAATAACCCTGCTTCTAACTTATGCAAACATCTCGTTAACTAGCTCTCTGCTTTTATATCTGAACATTGATTAGGTAAATTTTAAAACTTTTTTTTTTAATTTTCAACAAAATATAAAAAGTAACTACAAACAATTTAATGTAAATTTTATTTGATATAAAATCGGATGAAATCAATAGTTTGATTTTTTTTTAATAATTTTATCATTATTTGAATAACTGTAATTATATTTATATTTGTGGTTGTAATCAATATACTAATAATAATAACTACATTAAAACAAAACAGTTATTCTAGCCAGAATTTTATATAAACAACACTCTCATATCCGTAAAGTTATAACAGTTACGATCAATTAGAAATTTACATTATTTTTCTTTATTCTCAATATTTGTATGTATTAGATACTTTTTCTCATTTTAGTAGTGCTAACAATATTTATAAATTATTATTTTTTTGTTTATAAATAAATTATGTAATTTTATAATTAAATAAATTTATTTTTTTGTTAAATAGATATAAATATATTATAAATAAAATAAATTACGTTTAAGAAAAATATTCGTATACTATTTGAAAATGGAATTGTATTTGAATATAATAAATAGTTTGATAAAAATATATATTAAATAGTTAAATTGAAATAAATTTAGATTTTTTTCAGTACCTTAATGTTAGTATATCTTTTCAAAAGTTTAAAATTTAGGCAACTATAAGTGTAATAAACCAGAAAAGTTGTACATGATAAACGAAAATTTCCACGAAAATCCCCGAGTTGACAAAGCGAGTAGTAAGTAATTCATAAGTTTTGAGAAACTAATTATAAAATTTTCTACTATCCTCACATATGTTAAGTTGTGTGAAAAAGTTTATATAGAGCTACGTCATACAGAGAAGAAGGAATAAGTGGTCGTTTCCATGTGTTCCATAATAATCATATTTATGTAGGTGATACTTTTTATAAATTAAAAATGATTTAAAAAAATATAAATGAGTTTGTTCGTAAAATAAATGTTTTTTTTAGTATTTATAATCTTAATTTGTCCAAAATATATCTGAAAAGAATATTGAAGTAGATTTCAGAATGAATATTATTAGAATAAGAGTTCTGCCTCATAGACCTCCTGACACGTAAGCAACCAGTATATATTTTCATTATCCTTAAATATTTCTCTAATGTTAATTCAATTTTCATGTTTGGTAGGCAACTAACTTTAAGATAATTTAAAATAACCAATGAAGTAAATAGTTTATTACAATACCATATTATTAATTATGCGTTTAATTTAAAAATGATAACATAAATTGGAAAAAAAAAAAACATTATTTAGTTTGAAATTTTATGCGAATATAATAAACTTTTTTTCATAGTACACATATATCAACCAATATACAATTTAAATTAAACTTAAATTCATTTAATTGATGAACTAACTTCAATAAAATGACCAGTCAAATCGTCAATTAATTTTGAGTTGGTTCAAACAGTTGTGAACCCCAACAGGATGTTTGGTATTAATGTGTCATGCTCCCTTCTATTTTTGCTGAGCTTGCCAAGAGGTCCTTCTTTGTCCCCAGCCTTGTATTGTGCCCAACTGGACAACTCAATATAACTTGTTAAACCATGAATTTGGCGAAGATTCTACCAATCTTGATGGCAGAAAAGCTTCTCTTTCTAGAGATAACTGAAGACTAGCCACTATCCTCACCATAGATGCCCATAAAAATGGTGCAGAACAGAAGGCATAAACAAAGATGGACAGAGCTCTCACTACTCCATCAGGATACCAAGGAAATGCCATGACCATAAGGACCCCTACAATTCCAAGCCACGGTACCAAAACTGGTAACATTGGTAGCAGAAATACATTAATTGCAATTGAGCAAAGCGCAAAAGCACCAAGCAAATATAGGATCCAGCCCAGAAGAGGGTGAACCGTGTGAGGAATGATAAAGAATGGTATTACGTAAGCAGCAAGAATGCACCACAAAGCTACTATTTTGAGGCTGTTATGGACAAGGTCGATGCTCTTATCAGAGCGCCTATAACACAACTTTGAGAAGCTAGGTCTTGCCAAACGCGTCATTGCTATTACTCCCAGATATATTGCAGATTGGATTAGTATCACAGCCATCTCAGCACCATACCTACAAGAATGATAGGTCAATTTTTAAAATAGCTTTCATCATGCAAGAAAATGAATTGAAATAAACACCTACATTTATCTCAAGGAAATAAATTTACATTCTATCACTCTGATATATATTCTGAAATCCTGTTTTTCAGTTATTGACCCTCTTAATGATTTTGTATCAGAAACTCAATGAAATCAGAGGGCACTAAAACTGATTACCCCAAAGTTTGACGACGTTGTTCATGCCACTGGAGACCTAACGGAAGGACAGGCCACGACCACCAATACCATGGCTTCAACCACGGTGCCCCTGGGAATGTGATCACACTATTTGGTCCACAGGGAACGCTCCAGCGAAGTTTAAGATCTGAAGTCAAGAATGATATAGCACAAACATATATTTCACTAAGCCATTCAAAAGTTTAGTTTAAAATATATACTGAAAAAACTTACAGTAGTAAGAAGCGTCCATCTGATAACCTAATGGAAGCCTATATGTTCCATGAAGCTTGGTGCCATTTGAAGGTGGATGAAACATTGGCTTATCAAGCAACTCCGGGAAGTAGCTAGCTATGAAACCCTGGTCTGCACCATCTGGGTTTTCTCTCCCATTCTGTAATTCATGAACCATGTCCTTGAACACCAGCATTGATGGCTGCCAATATCAAATATTAGAATCCATGAGTTATGACACAGGTCAATTATGGTTGATGGTCAAAGAATTTGATCAGTATAAATTTTTTGTTTTAACTAATTATTCAGTTCTATACCTGTGTAAAATTTTCGTTGTAATCCTTTTACCTAAAATTTATACTTTATAATTTTTAGCAATTCTTTTATATTATAGTATCTGTTATTAGTTATTTGACGGTGCAAAACCGCTACAAAATAAAGACTAAAATACAAAAGAAGTTTATCATATAAGGTGTACAAGATAGAATTTTCACGTATAAGAACTACGACGGAAGCTTGGGTTCGATATATACACCAAAATGATGAATTAAACTCAAATTTATATATTTTCTACTAAAAATATATAAAAAATTTGGTGTGAATAAGAAATCAGAGTAAAAGTGGTTTTTTACCCATGCCAACTACGAAGTTGATTATTAATTTACCAACTCAGAAAACGAAAGTTAAAATATGGAAAACAACAGGAATGAATGACGAAGTGTAATGGGGTGAAGTACATAGCATTTAGAAGATTTAAAGGTAACGTTACCTGCAAGACGAAGAGGCCAGTGTGGAAGACGCAGGGATTGATAAAGACCGCACAGAATTGTCCACATTGAAATAACTCATCTGTGTTTTGAAGGAAGAGATTGTCAGCGTCCAGCATGACAACCCTGTCATAGTCCACTAAGCTCCATGCATACAATTTGTTCAATGATAATTTAAATCTCTTGTCAAAATTATCTTGATGCTTGTAGGGATTCTCCATGTTTTCCACCCTAACCACTTTTGCACCATCTTCCTCTTCACTGATAAATAAAACCCACACTGCCTATTAATTTCCCCGACCCAATTGATGCATAATAGTGCCAAGTGACACCCCCCCCCCCCCTAAGTAACAAAACTTGGAAACATGTGGTGCCCTACCCTCATCAAATAGGCTAGCAGATTGGATTGATCAAAGCGTGTTTCCATACTGAAGCTGGGACAGAACTTGTGTTTTCAAATTAGAAACAGAAAAACTATGGGTTCCTTTTGGAAACCCGTCAAAGCAACATGTGATTCCGCCGTTACGGGAGTAATAATTGCTTTGGGCTAGTTATTGTACTGCTACAGTTTCCCAGGGAAATATTATATTCATTGCTTCTTCTTATCCAAGTATTCATTTAACCAGTAAAAAGTTAAAGCATAGAACAATTTTTTTTATAATCCTTTACTGCTAGTATTCTTATCGAGTATAAAATATATTATGCTGAGCAAAAAGTAGAAAACAATAAAACAACTAAGGCTAGTCACATTAAAAACTTGTGTAGACAGGTTTATATATATATATATATATATATATATATATATATATATATATATATATATATATATATATATATATATATATATAGTATAACTTAAAATATAATAACAAAATATATTTATATATATTTTAACGTAGACAATAGAGAATTGTGTTGCTGATTGTTGACTGATCAGAAGAGAGTTAAGAAAAAAAAAATGTTCGAAACTGAAGGCAAAAGGTCAAAGTGGAAAAACAAAATTGAAAATGAACAGTAAGAAGAAATTAGTTGCAACTAAAATAATGAAACGAAGCAGCATCGTTTCCCAACCCCACCACGCCTGGCCTCACTGTCCCTTCACGTAAGAAACTTTAGTTCAAGTGGAAGGATTGGTAGTTTAATGGTAGGCATTCCAGTGGTCATATCATACAACAATTTATACTAATATAAGAGGGAGATCCAAAACTTTTGTTACTTTGATGTACATATGTATTTTTTTAATTATAAACTTACTGTCGCATCATTTTCGTCACTATTTCTTTATTCTGTGTTGACTGTAATTTTTATAATCATCAAAGTTTGGTGGAACCAAAAACGGCTAGAAACGGTACACAGAAAATTAGTTGAAAGCGTGGTTTCCAACTCACGTACTTAACGCGGAAACATTAATTAAATATTCCAAAACTTCTTATTATACAAAAATATTTAATGCGCCAACCAATTCAAACGAGGATATCTTAAACAATTATGATAAAAAATTCATATATAGTGCGTCAATCAACTAAGAAGTTTTCATAGGAAAAATAAAGGAATTCAACTAGGCGGGGTTTTGCTAGGAACGGGTTTAACTTGAACCTTCACTATGTAGTTAGACATTTATCTATTAAATTAATAATTGCATTAGCTTATAATAATATGATTTCATTATTCTAAAGCATATTCCCAGAATCCCCAAATACGGCAAACTACGACGACTACATTACGAAAGAGTTTCTAAGCTTGATGGAGAAACATGAGAAAGAGGTAGATTAATGTAAGATAAACGTAATCGAAGCAAATGCATTGTAATCTACGCCGAATTAAAAAAATAAATAAATGAGAAAGAAGGAAAGGGACTCACAAAGTTCGAATCCATCGGAGAGGGACGTCAACGGAAGCAATGACGACGAGATCGGCCTGAACGTTAAGTTTGGAAAGGGATTTCAGAAGGACACGAATGGCGACGTAGAACTCGTAGTCCCTGGGAGTGCCAACATACATCATCGTGGCGTAGGCATTTCTGAACGACGTGGCTTTGGTAGAAGGTGAATGACACAGGCACAGGCCCAACAGGAAGAGCATAGTCAGAAAAAACGAATTGAAACCCATCTTTATAAAATAGTCAGTAGAAGATGGTGGTGGAGCAGAAAGTGGGAGGGGAAGGGTTTTATAAAAGAAGGAAAAAGAGAAAAAGAAGTTTTAATGAAGAATGAATGAAGACAAGGAAGGAGAGGCAGAAGAAGAAACAAGTTTTAAATGGTAGCTAGCTAGGCCGGTACACAGTAGCTCAGAACGAATCAACTCACGATTTGTAGCTTTATAACAGCGGAGAGAACCAGCCAAGTTAGTAAGTAACGTAATGTGCCAATAAATATTTAAATTTTCTAGTTTTATTACCTGTCACATTTAAATTTATTAATCAACTTTTTTAATTCAATTAGTAATTAAATACACATATTAGTTAATATAAACATAATAATATTACCTATCTATTAATTTTAAAATATATTTTGGAGATAAAGATGATCAAGATAAAAAAATAGTGAAATGTTCATTCAATAATTTAAACTACCTTCATCTCTTGTAAGAGGAGACAGTTTTTTTTTTTTAAGTATAATTATGTCGAAAAAATGTTTTTATGTACAGCTTTTACATCAATTATAAAAATAATAAATAATACTATTAATTATATATATGATTTTTTAAGATTTTAAAATTTACATTAAAAAACTGCAACACATTTTTATTTTTCATCAAAATAAATCTGAGCTTATTATTTACTAAAAGAATAGAATTCCGTTAAATACATTCAAAAAGTAAATAAAAAAATGTTAGAATTATTAATAATAGTTACAAACTTCAAAACCCAAATTTTGGAAAGTTTTCATAAACTGTTTATTTTATCTATTAATTGAGTCCACTAAAAATCTGTTCATAATTGATGAAAAATATTATTTTTTATTTATTTTAATTTTTAAGTACTATTTTTATATAAAAAATGTACTTGTACTATACAATTAAAGATATGTTAATTATTAGAGGTGGTCATTAATAACAACTCTATAAGTTAATATTATCTAAATAAATCAAGTTGAACTTTTTTAATTTTATATTTAAATTAATTTAATTCAACTCAATCTTTAATTGATGTAACTCTAATAAATTAGGAATTCAATTTAATCTAACTAAAATTATTAAATAATAATAATAATATAATTATTATTTAATTTATTTATTTGCTTTGTAAAATTAAATATGTATTTTTAAAATATTATATTATTCAATTATTAAATATATAATTTATTTTAAAACATCTAATCAATTATGATAATTAAATGTTTAAAGTTTATAAATTTTATTAATAGAATAAATCTATTTTTAAAAATATATAACCCAATTCCATTTAGCTTGATAGATAGACAGGTGAAATTATATTGGATTAAAATAATAATAAAAAAACGATAATTTGTGATTTTCTTTAGAGTTGAGTAATAAATTTGTTGAAATAAATTATATCCAATTTTCATTCATAAAAAACTGTTCGCCTATGTATATATTTTGTTGATTTTAGAAACTAATTTAACGAGATTATATCAATTAAATAAATAATTTTAAATTTTATAAAAGACAAAAACAAAAATATTCCATATATATATATATATATATATATATATATATATATATATATAAAATAGATTTTCAATATTGCTTTCATAACTTTTATGCACTTTATATTTTATTGATTTTAGTTACTAATTTATCACGAGTTAAAAATACATTTTTTATTTATTCTTATTATATATACATATTAATTTTTAGAGACATAATTTTGTATTTATTTTCATAATATATAAATAAAAATAACAACAAAACTATTTTAATTTATGATCATAAATTCTAATTTTGTGCAAGCATAAAAAAATTACAACTAAAAAATATTCATCAATCATAAGTTCGAAATTTAAGAATTAATTACAGAAATTGTTATAAAGAAAAATATCAACGTGCTATTAATTACAAAAGTGTGCATAAACTTTAAATGTTAAAATTAACAGTCAACTCATCAATTTTTCTTTATATATATAAACTGCAACAAACACATGAGTTCTGGTAAGTCTTTTTTCACATTTAAATAAAAAACTATCATCTTACTATGATTTTTTTTTATTATTGTTCTGCAGCAAATGTAATTGGGAAAGGGTGAAATTACTATAAAAATCAAGAATTATTTTGTAGGGAAGGGTTATGTAATAATTATTCATAAAAAGAGTTTTTGAAATTAATGACCATTGGTGTAATTGTTCCAATGGACATATTCAACCCTGTTTATAGTTGAAGACAAAAGAAAATGGTAATTTTGGTTTTATCTTTCTAACAACTTGAGTTTGCCGAATTAACAAGAGAAACATAGTAACAGGTCTTCCTCAAGAGTTACTTCCCAGGTTTGTGAAGAATATGTTGTTGACGAACAACAACCTCAGTTCTTTCTTGGTGTAACTGATCATGAACGTGATTTTGGATGAGTAGAGCACATAACAGTGGGATTGAAATGTGAGGCAATATATTTTAATCATGATTGATATTAAAGGTGAAATCAACAACTTTTGACTTGTTAACCACTTTTAAAAACACACAAATTTTGAAAGAAATAAGGTGGACAACAAAGGTACAAACAACTTATGGATAATTTAATGTATTTTAAAGGACAACAAGACGAAAAATAATGTATCATGTGAGTTTTATCAATAACTATGTGAAAAAGTCTTATTTAAATGTATTTGTTAGTTAATGAAGAAAATTTTCACTAATTACAAATAATGAAATATTTTTTAATATTAATTTTGTCTTGATTTACTATTAATTTTAATGTAAATAATTCATTGTTTGATATAATTAATACAATTTTATTTACTTATTGAATTACTAACTTGTACTTAATATTTAATACACAGTGAATTTTAGCAAAAAATTTGTTTGTATTTAATTTTTATATTTAATATAATATAAAATATTTAAAATAATTTACAAAAATAATAAAGAATGGTAAAAATAATTTAATAAAAAATAAATATGTTGAAAATTAAATAATATAAATATAAATTTAACATATTATCAAAAATAAAATAGAAATTGACACATAAACTCAATTAAAGTGGCAATCTAAATTAAAAAAACTTTATTGAAAATGTTTGTTTTTAAATTCACAACATTTTTCAAAATATAAGTGGTACAATTTGACAATCACTTAAATTACTTTTATTATATATATACTATTTTTTATAACGGCTTCCTCTCATTTACTTGTAATATGCATATTCTATAGAGTTTGTTTCTTAGCCGTCTTCACCCATTTTTTGATGTATTACTAAGAAAAATTCTTCCCTTTAACTTCTTCTCAACCTACCTACGTTCATTTTTTTGTTTTTCATTCTTTAAATCCTTGATTTCTAATTTTTTGATGTTTTTCTCTTTTAATTTTTACATTCTCAACTTGTTGATATCCTATATTCTCTCAAGGAACGCAATCCTAACAACTCTTTTATTTTGATATGACATTCTCAATTTTTGCCTTCACTCTTTCCAATCAAACTCAATCTATTTTTTCAATCTTTTTTGTAATTTTTAGATTTAATAACTATAAATAATATATATATATATATATATATATATATATATAATATTAAAATAATATGATTATATGTTTTTGTACTCAAGATATCCTTAAATGATAAAATAAGTTAAGTTCCGTGGACTGACTCGTTAGTCTATCTCAAAATTGATGAATTGATCTGATAATTTTAACTTATGAGTCCATTTTTTATTCATTCTATCTAATTCGTCAATTCTACGAAGAACAAGGTACTAGATTAGTATGTTGACTCATTTTAAAAAAAATATTATATATTAAAATTTAAATAAAAAAGTATTTATTTTATAATCTAAATAAAATAATAAAATATTATTATTAAAATATCTAAATAAATTATAATATTATAATTTAAATTATAATATTAATCAAATAAATTTAAATTATTAATTATAATTAAATATTTTAACACATAAATTTTATAATTTTTTAACTTATTTAATAAAAATATTAATTAATTAATAAAATTTTAAAAAAGATTAATATTTTTTTTAATATATATAAACAAATTTATATACAAAAATTTGTTAGGTTGATTTGTTAGTTTATCATTTGATGGAATAAAATAATAGTCTGTTATGACTAATAGGTCAACTTATCTTATTTCATGTTTATACGCTAGAGATAAGACGAGACATACTAATACATATTTGTATGCTAGAATTAAGACAAGACATTATTCGTAATAATATTCGAGTGATTAATTGATAAATGGTTAATTAAGTTTTGTTGTTGGTTTAGTGTTTTTCATTGAATTAATTTGCTGAAATTAATCTTAGTTTTGGTTGGATCGTAAAAGATTTAGATGCATATATAAATTTGTTACTGTATTATATTCAATTACAAAACTGTAAGATTAAAAATAAATTATGAAAAATATATAATTATATTGACGAAATAAGAATTATAATGCTAAATTTTAAAAACATGTTATATTATCTGGAAAATACTGATTTATGATAATTATATCTTGTATTTACAAAATTATAAAATTTAAGATATATAGTGTAAATTAAATTAAAAGTAAAGTCGAGTAACGATTCCAAAACAAATGTAATGAATTAATTGGTTAAAAGATTTTACTTAATCATTCAAAATATATTTTTTATAAACACACAAATTCAAACCTGCACAATCATAAAACATCTCCATTAAAAAAATTATTATTTTTATTAATAATAAAAATTAGTCAAGTTAACTTTCTAATTTTTAATAGTTAAACTAAATTTTCACTGAATTTTAGAGTCTTGCGATTGGAATGGTGACAGGAGATAAAAAATAGATATAAATTGTCTTAAAGATTTATTTTTAGAAAAAATATTATGCTTTATTTTCAATTTAACAAACTAGACAATGTAACAGCTTTTTATTTCACTTCATTATATTTTTCATTATACCGTTTATCAACATACAAACATAATTTGTTGTTAAAAAAATATTTCTTAAATAAATTAAATAAAGCATAATCTACATTTTGGGTGAAAAAGAGTAACTTACGCCTTACAACATCTATCTCTTTTTTTAAAATTAATTTTGCAAAATTTAAATAACATTAAAGATGTTAATTTACTCTTGAAAACTAAAAATAAAAGCTTTAAATGTTTTTTTTTAAATATGTTTTATTTTATTATTTAGGGAATAATTTATCAATTTTTTTAAACAGGAAAGGATTTTTTTTTAAATAATAAGAGTGATTTCTTATTCCCAAATGTAATGAAAAAATAAAATTACTTATTTTGGTAGAATTTCTGTTTGGGATAGGAAACATGTCAAAGTAGAAAGGATGTTTAAAGTAACTGTTATTAATATTTACGTTTTTTTTTAATTTAATTCAAAACAAAACTCTCAACTAAATTTCTAATTGACAATTGCCAAAAACTAGTCAAATAAAACATCTAGGAAAAACTAGAAGATATTTTTTTTTTGGAAAATTGTTGACAAATATGGGTTTGTTTGTTTATTATTTTTAGAAATAATTTTTTTTTAGTTATAAAAAAGTAAAAAACAGGTTTACTAGTTGTTTTATTAATATAGTTTTTAAAAATTGTTTTTCGTTTTTAGTTTTTAAAAATTTAAATATAAAAGATATTTTTATTGTTATATTTTTCGATTCTCGATATGAAATTATTTCAAAATTTTATCATTATTTTTATTATTCGTTTTTCTTTAAATATTTTAAAAAATAAAATTATAAACAAGGTTTGTTTTTTATTTTTTTAATAGTTCTTTGAAATTTATTTTTAACATTCTACTGAAATAAAGAAAAGGAAAAAACTTGAAAGTCATTATGTAGACAAATAAATAGAAAAATATCTTTATTCAATAAAAAAATAATAAATATATATGTCACTCAACAAATAAATGTCCTTTTTCTATAAGATAAGTGTTATTTTCTTTAAAAATAGTAAAAAAAAAAGAAAAACATTATTTTACAAAATTATTCATACTAAAAAAAATATATTTAATTTATATTATATATTTATTAACTTTTAATTATTATATTAATAAAATAGCATAAATATAAAAGTGATCATAAAAATAAAATATATTTTAATATATTTAATTTTTTAATATAATATTATTTTATTAATTTAAGTTCACATATTTTTAGAAAACAATATACTTTTATAATAAAAAATATTTTATAATTATATATTAAAGTATATATTATAATAAATAGATATTAATTGAAAAACTATTTTATTAAAAACTTAATTAAAAATTATATGAATAATTTTATAATTGAATAAATATTTAATTTTAATTTATTTTTTTTAATGATATTTTTTCATTTTTTTTATTTTCTCTTAAATAAATAGGAGTATTTTACATTCTATTTTATTTTATTTGTCTTCCTTGTGCTTGCCACTTCATTCTCATTATTATTTAAAGTTTTTTCAAAATATAGTTTTTTTAAAATATTTTTGAAAACTTTAAAATAATAAAAACATAGGGTGATAATTTTTTATTAAAAAAAGAAGAAAGATGATAAGATAAAAATAATAACAAAATGTGAAATATACAACCCCAGATCCAAAGTCTCATATTCTATTAATAAAATAGGATTTCTGTAAAGATTTTTTTCCCATTTTCTACATACCAATGCCAGTTTTCCAGATATATTCACCAGATTTACAATTGAAAAAGAAAAAGAAAACAAAAGAAAAAGAAAAAGAAAACAAAAGAAAAAGAAAAAGTTGCGAAGAAAAGTGGAATAGGAGCAAAGTACATACTTAGCTCTACTTTTAGATCTGTTCTGCCACTCCAGCAACCAAACCTTCTCACCAACCACAGGATGGATTTCACCTCTGAGTTTAGGATTTTGACAAAGTTGTGATGTTGTTGTGTTTTATGTCTTCATCATTAATAATTGGTTGATCTTGCTATACAATTTCATCTAATTTTAAATTTACAAGAGGCAATAAGATAATATGTAAGGAAATGCTGTGATGCGAAAGAACTATCAATTTGCTGATTGTGAAACAATGGAATGTCATTATTTTGCAGAGAAGTATGAGTTAAATTTGATATTCTAAGGTTAGCACCAAATAAATGGTTCATAAAGTCTTTTGAAATGAAAGTAAAAGAGATGGAGTCAAAACTTTTCTAAGCTTTGTTGTTCTGATGGAGTGGGTTTGAAATGAACTAAAGCAACAACAAAACAACAAAACCCAGTTATAAAACAACCATTTTCCTTTTTTTATGAAAACACTTTTATCTCTTTTATTTTAAATTATAAGATTGCCACTTCATCCCACAATTTATCATACTTGCAAGTACACGTCCAAAAAAAAAATTCTCAAAATAAACAACCAGTGTCAATCAATGTAAGCCAAGATCCAGAACAAAAAAAAACAAAGAACAATATGTCAGAATTAATTTTACCGATACAGGAACAGAACCAAACCATATCATATATCAAAGAACACACACATAATTCTGCATAATGATTATTGCGCATAAATAACATTTATTAATCCAATTACAAGCAAAAAGCGACTACAGTGTGAGCGATAAGAGAGTGTTGAAGGTTTCCTGGTTGAGTTGTTCTTCCGGTGTTGTCGTAGAATTGTCGTTGTTGTTGTTGTGAAGTGTTTGGAATACTAATCGGAAGGCTCGGCCCAACCTTGTGCCATGAGCAAATGGTATTTCCCTGTTGAACAGAATCTGAGCCAATCTGAAGAAGAACAACCTGGTTGAATAAACAGCTTCGTCTCGGAGCACCCCAAGGCCCATGAAGAGTTTGAGCGCTAGAGGACAAACGGTCCAAGCCACCACTGGGCTTATGCTGTGTCTGGAAACTATGAAGTGAAACTTGGCCACAGCCACCATGTGCAACCCCATTTTTGTACCCCTCCGCAGCTTCAAACCAATGAAGACAGTTTCAAGAAGATGCAGAGAATTTCATGCCCATTTGGTGAGTTTTTTGGTTTTCGATTCTCCGGGCTGAGCTTCATTCACCGTGCGATTTGGGAAAAAGGCTCAAAGATAGAGTTTTTCAATGTCCCATTCGATGGGTATACGTAAGCCGAATGCATTTATGCTTTTGGGTGGGGGAACATATACTGTTCGAAGTTTTGGGTGTGTATATAAAAGGTTTAGTTACAATTATATGTGTTTGTTATTATTTTAAAACAATGATATTTTGAAAGTCGTGTCCAAGACGATTTGTAGCTTTTTCTCCGTGTAAAAATAATTTAAAAGTGCAAAATTATTAAAATTCATGAAACTTATATTAAATTTTTTAAAGAAAAAGTTATGTACTACCAACATAAAAATTATTCAATAATAAAATATGATGTATAATTTTATAACAATTATTTCAAAAGCTATCTATTAATAATTTTTAAATTAATTAATAAGATAAAATAAATGATGATTAGAGTCTAGTTTTAAATCATTATACGATAATTGTTTTATATATAAAAAAGAAAAAACATTACTAGTTTAAAAATATATTTAATATATGATTTTAACAATATAAATTATAATGGATATCAAATTTACTAAATGATGTAATAACACATCATATAATATGAAAGTTATTCAATATCAAGGTTCAAGTAGAATGTCTAAAGAAAATATCAATGCGATAAAATCGTTATTTTTATCGCGAGAGTTTATTTATCCAGAAACATTCATTGTGAAAAATATTATAATGTTATTTCTTATACAATTAATATTTAATTCACAAGCAAACCTTGACATCAAATAATTTTGTGAGTTGAAAATTTTAAAATATTATGATTACAAAGGATTATGTATTTTGAAAAAATAAATAAAGGTTTTGTGAGCTGAAGGAGTATTTTTGTCGGAGTGGGGCCACTGGAAATTTCCTGGAACTTTCCTGTAGGCGAGTTTGAGATAAAGTTTTGTCGTTTTGTTGATATTGTATCGTGCCAAGTAGACGGCTCCTATTTTTTTTCCTAAATATAAAATATATATGTATAAAAAATCATATTTATTTATAGAAGTAATGAAATGGCCTATTATTACTTTATTTATTTTAGGTAAAATAAATGTTATTAATAAATAATAAATCAATATAAAAATATAAAAGATAATGATAAAATTTATAAATATTTAAATTACTATATTTAATAATAATTATATATATATATATATATTTTTTTTTTTTAATTTCATGACCCTCTTCTCTTCTTTGGTCTTAATAGTTAGAATAATTAACTTGTTATTTAGTTCTAATAATTAAGATAACTACCGAAATATTAAATAGATATTAGATATCCAAAACATATAAGATCATGTCTTAATAAAATAGGGATAAACATTTGATTTTATGTTTCTCACGTAATAATACTCGATCAAAATATTCAATATTATCGGAAATAGTAGTCATGTATTTAATAAAATAGAATAAAATATCTCATGATTATTTGATTATTATACTTTAATACAACCTATAAAAAAAATTGATGTTTATTTCATTACTCAATGAGATTTTGATTTTGATTTCTTATTTATTATCAATTTAAGTATAGAAAAATCTATTAATTTTCTCTAAATTTAATTTATATTATAATAAGTTAATGTTGTTTGTGTCTTTGATGAAAAATTATGAATTTATATTCAAAATTTTCGATCAATGTAAAAAGAAAATACAATATCCTGAAAAAATTTAAATATATTTTATATAAATTTAAACTAGTTTAATGATGTTTGAAGTGTTACGTAAATACGTTGTCGTTAATGACACTATATGAAATTTTAGAATTAATAGAGATATTTTACGCTTTTTAATTAAACATTTATCTCTTTAAAAATAATTTTAAAAAATTGGGAAGCGTGTTATTAGTTAATTAGTTGAATATTTTTAAAGTTCGGAAAATAAGATTCATATTATCATTAAAATAAGGTTAACGTGTGTTAAATAATTTAAAAAAAATATAAAATATTTTTCCACAAAAAATTCTTAAAATCTAAAATATAAAAATTTAAATAAAAATATATTTTTAATAATTATTTTTATTATAGTTTTAGTTTTCTTATATTAATAATAATTATACAATCATATAATTACAAATTATATTTTTAAGTTTTATTATATTTTCAAAAAACATAAATATATTGTAAATAAAATATAATTGTATAAAAAAAATATAATCAGGTCTATTATTAGTTTATAATTCATTTATATATAATATTTAAATATAATAAATTATATTTTATTTGATTTTTAATTTTTAATTAAAATTTTAAATTTTAATTAGATAATAGTTTTAAGAAAGAGTAGAAAAAAATTATAATTTTAATCAATTTTCAAATTTTTAATAATTTCTTATTTTTTTTAATAACTATAAACTTTTAAGAAGAGAACTTAATAATTATAATTATATTTGCAAATCAACATTTTTAATATTATTTTTATTGCTGAATGTATCTGCATATATAAAAATATTTACTTAAAAAACTCCATAAATAAAAGATTAAGCTTTGAATTTTTTTAAAAATATTTTAATATATTTATATTTTTGTAAATTTTATATTAAAAATGATAGCACAAAATTGATGTGATAATAAGAAGAAATTTTACCCAAATTGTAAGTTATTCTTTCTATTGCGTGGTTTTGTATTATTTTAAAGTTTAAGGGAATAATCGCGAAAATTATATGTATTATAGTTATGAGAGTACTGCGTAAGTTTGGAATTTAAGTGTTGAATCTGAGTTGTGGATTTAATAAGATCTCAAATATCATATATAATCTCGACGAAGAAAGAGTATGGTGTTAAGTAAACAAATGATTAGTAATGCCTTGCCATGATAAGTACAGCTCCTCCCCGTTCCCCTGTTAATTCCTTTTGGTTTGCAATTTCTTCACTCATTATTCTTTGTTCTATCAGATGAAGGATATTGTTACGGAGAACTTTTAACGCATATGCGAAGCGTGTGAGATTCTTTCAGGTCCATACAAAGAGGCAAATGATATCTACGCTATGGAAAGGTTGACTTCTGGTTTGGAACTTGGTCTAAAGCTCGATGGAGCAGAAGAGATCAGGGCGGAGCTTAAGAGATTGAAGAGGATGAAGGAACGGAAAAAATGGCTGCTCATTTTCTACCTGTGGTTGTTGAACAACATTAGTGTTAACTGTTCAACTGGGAAAATGAGAGGTGCATATGATTTTTTAATCGTATATTGCTATGCCTAAAACAGAATACGTTGCTATAGATGGTTTCAATGTTTTTGAGGCGCAATGTAAGCAATGGTGGACAGAATTTGGAGTGTTCTGAAGGACATTACACCTTAGTTTCTTAATTTTTTATTATACGACTACTGTGATTTCGTCATCTTTCAGAAGTTCCGTCACTTGAGTTTTTGGCTTCAATTTGAACAGTGCTGCTTTACCCTTTTTATGTTTCTTGTGATTCATATTCCAGTAATTTATTATCACACTCAGCTGCAACAACAATGGGCGTAGCATGTCTTTGAGTGATGGTTCATTGAATCTTTAAAATTTATGGACCTGCCAACTGTCAGAAACAGCAAGTGGACATGTATGCTACTCTTTATTCTCTACCTAAAACTTCTCTCTTTACAATGACACCATAATGAAAGCACATGGATGCAAACTAGACAGAAAACTCAGATATATAGTTGTACATTTTTTAGAATAATTATCTAAAAAATAGACTAAACATTTGATAGAATATTTGAATATACAAAATAATAATTATTATATCAATTTGTGAGATTATAATCACGATTGTGTCTCTTACTTGTTGTGTTGTATGATTTTTAAATTAAGATCCTTGCATATGTTTTTGTTATAAATTTAATGAAAGAAAAATGTTTTTTATTAATGATTTCATTGTGCTATTTGATATTTTAATAAAAAATAATTGTAACAGGTCAAGTTCAAGGTCTCCTGGTGAAAATGTTAATTACATTTATATTTATAATTTTGATATTACAAATAAAAATGTCTATGTAGACTTTACTTAAGTATGATATTCAAAAGTTTAATAATATTTATCTAGTTAAAGATGATTATCAGTGGTTGATTTTAATTATAATAATAATAATAATAATAATAATAGTTGAATAGGAAGCATGAAATGAATTTTGGACATTATTGTAAAAAATATAAAACATTGAAAATATTAAATTTTGTTGTATTTAATATATGATAATTCTGTTACCAATATAAATGTACATTTTTCCAACATGAGTTTTAAGTTCAATAACCATACTAAATTAATGTTTGGACTTAAGAACAAATTAATGTTTGCACTACTAGAAAATATACTTTCAACGTCACTGTTTAACGTCGGTTACATCTTAGCCGACGTTGAACATGCTTTCAACGTCGGTTGGTCAACAACCGACGTCGAAAGTCGAATTTTGACACATTCTACGTCGTTTTAGCATGCACGACGTGGAAAGTAGGCTTTCGACGTCGGTTATGCCCTCACCCGACGTTGAAAACCCTTATGAACTCATTATGACCGATCAGAATACAAATATGACCGATCAGAATCAAATGTGATCGATCAGATTTTAATTATGAGCGATCAGAATTTTTTCAATCGATTAAAAACACGTTTCAATCGATTAAAATCTCTTAAAGGGTCAGGATGATCGATCAGAATCCAGTTATGACCGATCAGAACTATTTTAATCGATTAAATCTCGTTTCAATCGATTAAAACATATGACTGGAGATAAATCGAGTTTCAACGTCGGGTGTGGGTATAATCGACGTCGAAACCCCGTTTTCCCATTTGAATAGGCTACCATTTTTGTATCTCCCCTTACTCTCCAGCATCGCGCCCACTCCCCTTACTCTCCAGCATCGCGGCCACCACCTACCACCGTCATTTGGACTCTCCGGACGCCCTCCCTCACGCCGCCACCGCGCACCGCGTGACACCCCCGCCGCAAGCACCTCCACCCCACTGCAGCTTCCACCCCACCGCGACGCTAGTCGCCCACCCTCCACCCTCCACCCCCACCGCAGCCTCCACCCACATTGCATTGTCCGCTCACCACGGCCTCGACCCTAACGCCGCATTGCATCCTCCACCTCCACCCCGGCAGTAGCTGCTCGTTTCTCCGTGGTGCGAACCTTCATCGCTGCCTTAAACCACAGGTACGATGTTGTTGCACTTATATTTGTTGGGCAAAGTCATACAATTTTACTTACTACATTTCATAGGTAGAGATTGTTAGTCATTTGCCGTTAACTCGTTGATTCAATTCTTAGTCATATTATAGTTTTTTTCAATGTATTGATGATGTGTACAATTATACTTGAACTGCTTGAATATGCCCGTGGGGCTTTTTATTGTCAGGTTTCACTGTGTCATTTAAAATTGTTGCCAAAAAACAAAGGAAACTCGTCGGATTTTTGTTAGAAATTAATCATGAAGTGTGAATTTCGAAAACTACATATAACAATGTAGTTATATAAGTGATGGTAGTAACAATGAAAACTCTATAATTTCAATTTATACAAATTTGGTTTCGACCAAAAAATAGACGAAATTCTGTTGAAATTTCGTTACAAATTAATCTACTTTGGTATAGATTTCATTAGAGATAACGATTATTAGTATTAATCGTTTTATGGGTTTCTCATTTGTAGACTCCAATTCCAAAATGGATCGAAGTTGGGTAAATGCAAGTCGTATTTCACAAGAGTATGAGAATGGAGTTGAAGAATTTTTGCGATTTGCCGAACACAATGGCACCAAGGTTAATGGAAAATTGTATTGTCCATGCGTTAACTGCGTTAATGGGAGAGTACACACACTAGAGACAATACGGGAACATCTTTTATGTGATGGGATAATGAAGAATTATATCCTATGGACATGGCATGGTGAAGTGATTGATACACCAATAGTAACACAAGCTGAGGAAGAGGAGGATATGACAATGGAAGATCGAATAGAAGACATGATTCGTGATGTAGGTCAAGAGAATTTTCTCGCAAGCACATGTCCGTCGTCTATGATAAATTGAAGATAGATTCGGAGATACCTCCGTATGCTCGGATGTACAACATTCACGCGATTGTCAGCTGTATTGAGATTGGTCAATTTGAAGGCCAAATTTGGTTGGAGTGATAAAAGTTTCACTGAGTTACTAGAAGTTTTGAAAGATATGCTCCCAAGCGATAACACCTTGCTTGATCGTATGTATGAAGCCAAAAAAATACTTTGTCCAATGGGTTTACAGTATAAAAAGATACATGCTTGCCCTAATGATTGTGTATTATACGAGAAAAGAGTTTGAAAGCCTACATGAGTGTCCAAGATGTGGTGTATCGCGTTACAAATTGAAAGACAAGGATGATAATAGCGAATGTATTGATAGAAAGAGACCTCCTGCAAAAGTTATATGGTATCTTCCAATTATTCCAAGATTGAAGCGATTGTTTGCCAATGGAGAAGATGCCAAGAATATGATATGGCATTCAACTGCACAAAAACGTGATGGATTGCTTCGTCATCCAGTCGATTCTCCACAATGAAAGAAAATTGACTCGCCTATTTCCAAGTTTTGGCAGTGATGCAAGAAATGTTAGACTTGGACTAGCCACAGACGGCATGAATCCTTTTGGTAACTTAACCAAGTAATCACGACTCATGGCCAGCTTCTTTTAGTGATTTACAACCTTCCACAATGGTTGATTTTCAAGCGCAAGTACGTGATGTTATCCATCATGATTGCAGGTCCAAGACAGCCGGGTAATAACATAAATGTTTATCTAAGTCCGTTAATAGATGACTTAAGGCTATTGTGGGAGGAAGGAGTGGATGTGTTTGATGCATATCAACAGCAGAGCTTCAAGTTACATGCAATGTTATTTTGTACTATCAATGACTTCCCAGCATATGGAAACTTGAGTGGGTATAGTGTCAAGGGTCATCATGCTTGTCCTATTTGTGAGGAAGATACAAGTTTTCTACAATTGAAGCATGGAAAAAAGACTGTGTATAATAGGCACAGAAAATTTCTTCGACATAACCACCCATATCGAAGATTGAAGAAAGCTTTTAATGGTCAGCAGGAAGATAAAATTGCCAAACAACCTTTAACTCGGTGAACAAGTTTATGAACGGGTTAGAAACATTAATGTTGTCTTTGGAAAGACTAAAAAACAGTCGTCTGATAAAAGGTTGTGGAAAAATAGATCAATTTTCTTTAACCTTCCATATTGGAGTCATCTAGATGTGAGACATTGCATTGATTTTATGCATGTGGAGAAGAACGTATTTGATAGTCTCATTGGCACACTATTGAACATTAAAGGAAAAACAAAGGATGGAGTCAAAGCTCGTCAAGATCTATGTGAATTGGGAATACGTCCAGAATTACATCCAAGACCTGAAGGCAAGAGAACATATTTACCACCAGCTTGTCACACATTGTCAAAGAAGGAGAAGACTAGTTTATGTCGAGTGTCTTCACAAGTATTAAAGTGCCACAAGGATACTCTTCAAATATTAAGAGTCTTGTGTCCATGAAAGATCTGAAGCTAGTCGGGTTAAAGTCGCATGATTGTCACGTTTTGATGCAACAACTCTTACCCGTAGCTATACGTGACATATTGCCAAAGAATCTACGACATGCAATTATGCGTCTTTGTTTCTTCTTCAATGCTATATGTGCCAAAGTAGTTGATGAAAAATCATTGGAGCAGCTTGGAAAATGAAGTCGTGGTTATATTATGTCAGTTGGAGATGTATTTTCCTCCATCATTTTTTGACATTATGGTGCACTTAATAGTTCATCTTGTAAGAGAGATAAGACTGTGTGGTCCGATTTATTTGAGGTGGATGTACCCAATTGAGCGATGTATGAAGATCTTTAAAGGGTATACAACGAATCCATATAGACTCAAGCTTCTATTGTTGAAAGGTATATTGCGTGAAGAAGCTATAGAATTTTGTTCTGAATATTTAGGAAAGGCCCTAGCAAGTGGGTGTACCTACTCAACGACATGATCATAGAATAAATGGTAAGGGCACTCGTGGGGTCAAAATACAATAAAAAAATGCTAGTGAGTCGACTCGAGACACACTTGTATATTCTAAACAACACAGATGAAATTCTTCCTTACATATCTCGCTCATCAATCAATATTGAAGACCCTCAACCCCAAAATGAGTGAGCGGTGGTTGGTTAATGAACATAATAATACTTTTGTTAGCTGGTTTAAAACAAAAATCTTTTCCGAGGACAATGCATCCGATACTTTGAAATGGCTAGCACATGGTCCTAAACAGAACGTCGTGACTTGGACTCGGGTATGACATTAACAAATACTCATTCTACACAAAGTTACAAGATGAAAAAAGTACAATCCAAAATAATGGAGTATCTATTGAGGCGACATCCATGCACTTTTCTAGTTCAAAGGATAAGAACCCAATTATGGCGTCTATGAGTTACTTTGGAGTGATTGAGGAGATTTGGGAGGTTGACTACATTCAATTCAGAGTTCCTATATTCAAATGTAAATGGATTGATATTAATACTCGGTGTTCAAACCGATGAAATGGGATTCACTTTGATAGACCTTAAGAAGATAGGACATAAGGAGGAACCATTCATAATGGCGTACCATGCAAAACAAGTTTTCTATGTAACTGATCCATGTAATGACAGATGGTCAGTGGTACTCCAAGCAAAAAGGAATGATGTTATGCATGAAGAAGATGATGAATTAGATGATATTATTAACATCCTCACTCCATCACTGGATGCCTAGTAGTATTGATGATATGCAAGAAGATTTGGTTCATGCTATTCGTAAAGATCATGATGAAGGCATATGGGAAAACTTAACTATTTAAGTTATGTGTTCATAACTAATTTGTGTTTATATTGAAAATATGTGATAAATTGTGTTTATATTTCAAATATGTGATAAATTGTGTTTATATTCCAATTTATGCAAAAACTTAACTTAATTTTTTTTTTAACAGTGCAAATGGCATCTCCTCCACCATCTCCTCCAAAGATCTCCTCCGGCATGTCCACCCCCCCAATCTCTAAAGAGGACTCGACAAGCCACACGGTTGAAAAAGTTGACCGTTCGTCATATGGCAGGAGATAAGTTGGTCGTGAGTGTGGATCCAAAGACTGGCAAAATATCGTGGCCACATCACACTCAATTTAGGTCCTACTTGGGTACTCTTGCTAGAGAAAAGGTATGTAATTTTTTAGAGTTTTTAACTTGTTATGCATATATGGTCAAGCATATGTAAATGGATTGATATCTAACGTTTTAAGTTCATAATTAGGTATCTATTTTGCATCCATCTTGGGATTATGTGGAGGAGACTTGCAAAAATTTAATTTGGCAAGATATTTTGGTGAGTTTTGTTAACTCGTTAAATTATGTTAAGTTAAGTTAGATCCTAAACTTTGTTATCCTAATTTATTTTGTTGTTTTTGCGTAATCACTTTGATATTGTTAACTCTGAACAAGTTAGGAGAAAAGTCATGTCATCTATTGCCAAAATGTGGAGGCAATTCAAGTCGACATTGACTTCAAAATGGATTTTTAATGACCAAGCCATTAGCAAAGGATTAACTCCTTGTCAGCCGTTATGGCATAGATGAGGAAACTTGGAAGCGCTTGTCGAGTAGGACTGGTCCACAATAGGAGGTATGTTACTATTTAAAAACTTTGGTATGTTTCCATATTGTCTTATTAATTTAGCACATTGTAATATGATATTATGTTGCAGGAGAAGCGAATAAAAGGAAAGGAGATTCAGAGGCTGAATGTGACCCCCCACTGTCTGTCTCGTGGGGGGTATGATTTGTTGACGCAACGCATGATGAAGGAGAAGGCTAAACTCCGAGAAGCTGAGTTAGCCTCTTCCGGTGTAAGCCAGGAAGAAATTTCCCCACCATCTCCTCCAAAACGTCATGAAAAATGGAAGAGGGCTCTGCAAAAGCCCTCCGATGAAATGACATCGAGGAGACCCGCTTGATTGCTGAGCTGATTGTAAGTCAAATTAGTTTCTTTCAACCTCATTAACCATGCTTTGTCATTCATCAATTTTTTTTTACAATATATAATGCTCAATTGTAGGATTCTTTAGAGGAGTAGTATACACAGTGGAACATTCGTGAAGATATATTAACTATCGCTATTGGACGCCCGTAACACCTGTGGCGTGTTCGTGCCGTTGGAGCTGGTGTGGGTATTCGAGCATATTTTGGAGCTCCATCATCAGACCATACCCACATCACATCATTGAGCCGCAGGAGATGGCCAGATTGGAGGAGAGTCTAACAGACGAAGCCGAGACCAGCGATGGTTGAAGAGCCGACAGCGACGCCGACACCAGCCCATTACCGCACGAGTTCGAAGGAGATGATGCGTGTATTTGGTTCAAGTCTAGCATCCATAGGTGTCACACAGCCTACCCACCCACCTATGGATGTTCCTCCTCCATCTCGCCGCACGAGTTAGCACTAAGGGTAGTCTGGCTGAGCCAAATATCGGCGATCAAGACCTTCCCGCTACTAATCGTAGAGGTTGTTGTTGTTGCTGCAGTACATCGACCACTCGTGTATGTGTGGATGATATCTTAATGACAAAAATTCATGTGCATATTAAATAATTAATGTCTTATTTTTGTGTAATCGAGTCAGTGTGAATTTTATGTTGATGAGGATGGATCCGAACCACGATTGGTGGCGGTTGGTTCAATTGAAGAAGGGGCCTCTACAATTCATAGTGTGCCTTTAGCACCTAACTTGGCCAAAGTGGTCATTGAAGAGGTTCGGGATGCTTATGCTCTTGTACCTGTGCCTACGTACGAGGTGATGACAAGTGGGACAGCCCTCCGGACCTTCATTGCATGGCCTAGACATCTAATCAGGCCTATTTTGAAAAAGGTTTGCATATACTTTCGTTAATTATCATATGTAGTCTGGTACTATTTTTTATTATTTCTCAAGTCAATGTTATTTTATGTAGGATGTTCGAAGCCACCCCAGCTTGCCTAAACCGGTTCTTACTTCCCATACTAGTAAAGGTAAGGAAGTAGATGTCCCACAAAATCCAATTTTTCAACTACTATCTCGTTGTCCCACAGCTTGTATATTCAATCTTTTCAAGTGAAGTGGGATGTTGATAAGTTAGGGGTAGTACAATAAGAACTTTCCCCTTTACATTGACCACACCGATGTCGTGGAGATAGCAGCTTGGCAATCGATGTCTAAACATAGCAAGTGTTACAATTTTGGACAATGTAAGTATTTATTTTTATTTACTAATTATGTTATTTGAACTTATCGTCATATTTAATGTACATTGAACTGGCTACTTTAGGATGATGAATGAATTGTCTGAGGAACAACGCACCCAAGATGTGTATGGATTTTTTGAGCCCCAATCTATAAAAAAATCAGGAAACAAGAGAGAAGAAGTTCAAATATACATCCAAAATTGGATGATGAAGTCAAGGAAGAAAGTTTACTTGGGTGCTTACCACCATCAGCAAGTATTTAAGCGTATGAAATTATTCGCATTAAATTTTATAGTGTATTGTATTATCCTAACTTTTTGTAATGTAAGCATAAATCATTGGCAGCTTGTTGGTTGTTTGCCCAAAGCAGAATGTCTGTGGCTTGGTTCTCGCTCATCGGGCAAGAAACCTGATGCAGATCTTAAAAACATTGTAACCAGGTACACATTCTTATAATAATTTAAACAATTATTAATTGTTTTGTTACTTAATTGTTTCATTATATCTTGTATTGCACAGTGCATTTAAGGTTTGCAATACAATTGATGGAGTACACACAAGCAAAAGCACTGACTCAGCATTGGATTTTTGTTAATGTAAGTCATTTTATATTTATGTATTATATCATTCATTTTATATGTCAAATTAATATATTATTTTTTGTAGTGTAATAGGCAACCAGGATCTTATGAGTGCGGATATTATGTTATGCAATCGGATGTGGCTGATCGTTGTTAGCAAGACTGAGGATACATGGAATCGGGTTTGCTTAAATTTAGTATTCAATAAAAGACCCAGGATTGTGTCATTGGATACTCGTTAAATTATCTTTTTCTTGTAATGTGTATTTTCGGACAGGGAAGCATTGTCCATAAAGACCATTGACGATATTAGAAACACATGGGCCGATAAGTTTGTTAAAGTTAGAAGTAGGCAAGTTTAGTTATTAATTTAGTACTTAGTTTAGTAGTTAGTTTAGTAGTTAGTTTAGTAATTAGTTTAGTAGTTAGTTTAGTTAGTTTACTAGTTAGTTTACTAGTTAGTTTATTAGTTAGATTAGTAGTTAGTGTATTTGGTAGATAAGTAGTTGGATACACTATAATTTTGGATACAATTTTAATTTTGGATGCACATTCAATTGTTTATATCTTGTACATTGTCTGCCTGGGTTGTATTCAAATTTGCAGGTATGTATATATACAAACATTGGGTACCCTGTATAAACAAAGCGTCCATTTAAAAAAAATAGACTTTCTACGCTCGGCTCATACCATAACCGACGTAGTAAACACGTACTCGCTTGAGCGACGAGTGTACTCGCTTGAGCGACGAAAGCTTCAAACAAAGGGGACTCTCGGGTTCCATCTCGCTGAGCGACGAGTGTACTCGCTAAGCGACGAAAGCTTCAAACAAAGGGGACTCTCGGTTCCATTTCGCTTGAGCGACGAGTGTACTTGCTTGAGCAACGAGTATACACTTTCAACGTCGGGTATGAATAACCGACGTTGAAAGCCTAAACTTTCAACGTCGGTTATCTATACCCGACGTTGAAAGTGTATACTTTCAACGTCGCCTGATACAACGTCGGTTGTATAACCGACGTTGAAAGCCTTATATAACCGACGTTGAAAGGCATATCTGTAGTAGTGTTGGACTCAAGAATAATATTAAGTAAATGTTTGGATTAAGAAGTGAATTTGAGAGAGTAAAAAAATAGAAAAATAAAATAGGAAGAGAGGTTATTTGGATTGAAAGAAAGTGAAAAGCTAAAAAAATTTATTAAAAACAATATTGATTGATTAAAAAAATAATAAGATGAATGGATCAGTAATCAAAATATTCTTATAATAAATTTTAATTCAAATAAATTTAAATTAAAATTAAGATATAATCTAATATGAAATAATTATTTAAAAAATTAATATAAAAACAATTTATATATAAATAAATAAATTGTGATATAGACGTAAGAATAAGGTGGACATTATCTCGTGACAATGACTCAAATAATTTTTACAAATAAAGATTGAATCAAATAATCTTTACAACTGAAAGTGTGTTTCTGCATTGAACACAGACGTAAAAACCATCCAGATATTCTCCATGGTTTGTCCTTTATTTAGTTATTTTCTTTATAACATTGAAGATGTTTATTTCTTCACTATATTTTCAAATCATACCATATTTGCATAAGTAAATACAATCAATCTTCTCAAATCCAATAATACAAAAAAATTAACAATGTTTTCATAAATGCAATATCAAATATTTGTTAGAAGATAGATAAGGATACACAAAAGTTATATTAAATTACCTCTTTCTTATTGATTTATGAACACACATATATAATAGTGTATATGAAAAGTTTAAAAGAAACAGAATGAACTAACTTTTGACTTTATTATTCACTAACACTCCTTCTAAAGTAAAAGAAGGGTAACATCTACAACTCCAATTAACTCTCTTAGATTTTTAAACCTTCACACTTTAGGGTCTTTGTCAATATATCAACAAATTGCACATTTGATCTGTAATGTTCAATCTCAAATTCTCCATTGTTGATTTGCTCCTGAATGAAGTGGAATCTTGTTTTTATGTGTTTGCTTTTGCTATGAGAAGCTTGATAAGATCTATAACTTACTTGCTGTATATAAGCAACTTTATTATGTGAGTTTGTTCTTCATTTAGCTCTTTCATCAATGAATTCAGTCAGACTACTTGGTAGGCAATTCCACATGCAAATATATATTCAACTTCATAGGAAATAATGCTACCATTGATTCCTTTATAGACCTCCATGAGATTGATGCTTCTCCAAAGAAGAAAATGTAACTTGTTGTGCTTTTCCTGTCACCTTATCCCCACACTAGTCAAAATTTAAATACTTCAACCAGCTCTTCAGTTAATCTTCTTGGCAGCAAAATCCTGAAATTGATAATGCCTTATACATATTTCAATATTATTTTTGCAGCACATAAATGTGACATCTTAGGATCTTAAATGTATATACTAATCAATCCAACACTGAAATTGAGATAAAATCTTGTATTACACAAATATCTCAAACTTCCAACAATCCTTCGACATAGTGTGGATCTACTCTTTCTTCATTAGATTCCTTTTCCAACTTTAATCCAACCTCAGCTGGTGTGTCTGCATAATTGCTCTACTGCATGTTGAACTTCATCAACATATTACAGGTGTATTTGGACTGATGCATAATCATTCCAAATTGTGTCAGCTTGAATTCAATTCGTAGAAAATAACTCAACTTTCCAATGTCAGTCATCTCAAATTCTTTAAGCAATTAGGCCTTGCATCATATTCTCTAGTCTTCACTGCTGCCAGTGATTAGAAGGTCATCAACATACAAACATTTAAAGACCTTTTCAATTTTCTTGTTGTACTGCTAGCTCTTTCCATAGACACCATGCTCACATGTACACTTTTCAAAACCAATTTTATCCAAGAAACTACCAATTTTTCTATTCTAAACCCTTGATGCTTGTTTGAGACTTTACAAGGCCTTTTTTAGCCTATATACTTTGTGTTCTTGATTCTTAGAGTCAAAACCTTGTGTTTTTAGACATATACTTCCTCTTCGAGTGGTATTGAGAAATTCCAACTTCATGTCCAATTGGTGTAAGAACTAGTTAGATTGTAATTGTCACTACCAATTAGATAATCTCAATCCTAGCCACTAATGCATACACTTCACCATAATCGATTCTAGCTTTCAAGAAGAATCCATTAGTCACAAGTCTGGCTTTGTACCTCACAACTTCACCCTTTGAGTTCACTTTCACTTTATAAATCCATTTTAGTACAATCGGCTTCTTATTTAGAGGTAATTCCACAAGTTCCCAGGTTTAATTTTTTCTCAATGGAGTCAATCTCCTCCTACATGACCTTTAACCAATTTGCATATGAGACAATATTTTTAAATTCAATTGGTTCAGATTCAGCGATGAGCGCAAAGTGAACCAGATTACCCTCAGTGGTGACAATTGAGTCATGAAACAACTCATACTCTTTTAAGTATGATGGAGGTTGTGGTGTTTTGGAAGACCTTCTTTCAACCTAATCTTCAATTGCATTTTTCATTGATAAAGGTGGTTCCTCTTTTAGTAAGACTTTGGAAGCTCCTAATTCATTAGTGGATGTTTTCCAAGTCTAGCATGTTGATTCATCAACATATACGTATTTGTTGATCGACACTTATTTGATTTCGGGATCATATAATGTGTATCCACCGGTTGTATGGTGCCCAATCAGGATGAGTGAGATATTTTTGTCATCCAATTTCTTTCGTAGCTGCTTGGGAACATGTTTGAAGAACAGAGAACCAAAAAATCCTAAGGTGTGCAATGTCTGGCTTGACACCTTCTTCAAATGTTATTCCCACTAACTTCTCCTCATAGGAAGTTTGACAATTTTGTACTTTTTAACATGCATTTAACCATGTTTAACAATATCCTGCTTTTTCCTTTTCCTTATGTGTGTTGAAGAGTGTAAGAGGAAGTAACTTCACGTATTATTCCTTCCCTTTCACAAAATATATTGAATTCAGGTGAGGAATATTTCCCTTCACCATCAATTCTCAAAACCTTAATCTTATGTCCACTTTGTTCCTCAATCATGCGTTTCAACTTAATAAACACAGATAACACCTCGCTCTTCCTTTACAACCTATAAACCCACATCTTTCTTGTTAGATCAATAAACGTCACAAAATATTTGTTGCCTCCAAAAGTCTCAACCTGCATTGGTCCGCACGTGTCTGAGTGTATCACATCTAATTGTGTTAATGCTTTGCATGACACAGAACATTTGAATTTTCCTTTGGTTTGTTTACACCGGACACATTCTCTACAAACCTATTCCGGAACTGCAACTGAAGGGAGCTTTACAACCATGTTCTTGTGACTGAGTTTATTCATGTCTTGAAAATTTAGATGACCAAATCTAAGGTGCCACACCCACTCAATTTGATTGTCTGCAGTAGTAAACTATTGATGCTTCATTATGCTCATACCAACGCGGAATGTCCTATTTTGTGAAAGATTTGAGCGAATAATGAGTTTCTTATTTTTGTCATAGACACTTAGATAATTATCTCGCATTGTCATATGACAAAACCTTTCTGCAATAGTCGTCCAAAAACTCAACAAATTAATATTCAGTCTCACCACATACAACACATCCTCAATTATGATATCTCTACCATCATAATATCTTAACACAACCTGACCAATGCCTTCTGCATTCTAACTTTGGTTATCAGCAAACCTAATGTTGTTGTGAAAAACATAATCAATTTTGATAAACCAATCTTTCCTTTGAGTCATATGTGCGGAGCAACCAGAGTCAAGATACCACAAGGTTTCATTTGTAGCATTTGTACTTATTTTTACCATAAGCATCACTTTGTCAAACTCGGATGGGATATCGTCTTGAACCAAATTTGCTTGATTATTTGGTTTGTTATTAACTTCTTCCCCGTCCCAACACTCACAAGCAAAATGTCCATATTTCTGGCAATTATGACATTTTATCTTTTTTTTTTTATCAAAATTTTCATTCCTTATCTTCACTGGAGTTGGTAGGCTGTTTCTTATGATTCATCTTGCTCTTGAAAGATTCTCCAATGTTATCGGACCTATGATCTTGAGATTTTTTGCTTGTGAATTTTTTTTTTCTCATTTTCATGAGTTCCTGCCTTTTCTTTTTTAGTTGATTGTGATTGAAGTGTTTGCTCCTAATTATATCTTCTTTCATTTATCCAATACTCATGCGTTTCAAGGGAGTATTATAACAACAATAGCTCCATATTTCATCTAAATCTTTAGTTTCTTCCATCACCACTACCACATGGTCTAATCTTGATGACAATGTTCTCACTATTCCATAATATTATCTTTGCATGCTCTCATTACATTAACATATTAATGGATCTTGTCAAAATAGTACGTAATCATTTCATTTTCATCTATGCTAAATAATTCAAATTGCTTCCTCAAACTTGATGTTATTACTTTTATCATCATCACCGTAGATCTTACGTAGGATTTTCCAGCATTCCTTTGTAACATTCATTTGTAGTAGAGGCTTTAAAGAACTTGTTAAAAGTTTTGGAATTGATATGAGGAATCTTGTGTCAAGTTTCTGCAGATTTCTAAAAATCTTCTAGGCATCATAGACTTTGCTTCCCATATCTTACAGTTTACTCTCAACTATGTCAACTACGTCTTGAAAACAAAAAATAGTCAACATTTTGATTTTGCAAACATAAAAACATTTACCATGCTCCTTGTATAATACTACCATTTCCAATTATTTTGATTTCATGCCTTTGCTGAATTCCTTCCAATGTTCCGATTTTGGTATATCAAGAGTCCCGTCCTTTTGTTCGTGTTCTAGATAACATGTTAAAAGATAGACATACACAAACATTACACTAAATTAGTTTTCTCTTATTAATATATAAACATATATAACGGTGTATAAGAAAAAAAAACAAAATTAACTATGACTTAACTATTTATTAATCTTTATACAAAATGGAACAATGAATGATAATTTTTTTGCTTATATAATTTATTTATACAAATGTTTCAATAAGAGAAATTTTGTTTGATAAATTAAAATTTAAGTTATATTAATATAATCATATGCTTAGAATTTTTGTCATCATTAACTACTTTCCTTTATTTATCTTCTAAGGTGTTGACTTTGGGCAAGTAAAAGAATTTGGGGTGAGTGAGTGAGCGGTTGGCAAAGACTAGTTCCAGGTGAGGGGGTAGTGTGTTCCATTTCCATCTCATTGAATAATTGGCAATTGATAGATTTGGACCATTGGTGACGTAAGCCAAAAACCCTTAAACCCTTTCCCTTCCAAACTGCGCGAGGAGTTCGATTCTCTGCAAAACCCTAGCCTCTCGGGGTTCCAAAATCCCCCGACCAGGCATAGCGATGGAGGACCGGAATGAATCACAAGACAATAGAGAACTCTACGCACTACTCAACTTGTCTCCGGAAGCTTCCGATGAAGAAATTCGCAGAGCGTATCGTCAATGGGCGCAAGCTTATCACCCCGATAAGTACCAAGCTCCTCACGTACGCTTCCCTCTCTGTCCCCCTGCTAATTCCTTTTCGTTTGCAATTTCTTCACTCATTTTTCTTTATTCTATCAGATGAAGGATATTGCTACGGAGAATTTTCAACGCATATGCCAAGCGTATGAGGTTCTTTCAGATCCACATAAGAGGCAAATATATGATATCTATGGTATGGAAGGGTTGATTTCTGGTTTGGAACTTGGTCCAAAGCTCCATGGAGCTGAAGAGATCAAGGCGGAGCTTGAGAGATTGAAGAGGATGAAGGAACAGGAAAAAATTGCTGCTCATTTTCTACCTTCTGGTACAATTCTGGCCAATATATCTTTGCCGAGCTATTTGGACGGTGGTGGCCTCCTCCAAGGGTATCGCTCTGATCATCATAGTTTTCGTTTTCACATATCAATCTGATTGTGGTTGTTGAACAACCTTAGTGTTAGATGTTCAATTGGGAAAATGAGAGGTTCATATGATTTTTTTATCGTATATTGCTAATGCCTAAAGCAGGAATACCTTGCTTTAGATGGCTTTAATGTTTTTGAGGCTCAATGAAAGCAATGGTGGACAGAAATTGGAGTGTTCTGAAGGACATTAAACCTTAGTTTTTTAATTTTTTATCATACAAATACTTTCCTGAGTCCTGTCAATGAGATATTAGTTGCATAATGCAATTTGTGTGGCTACTCTTTGTTTCTTTTATCTAATTGCTTGTCTTTTATTACATTTATGAGTATCAGAATGGCTATGACAAGCGAAATCCAGTCTCACTTATCCAAGCGCAATGCTTGTACAATTGGTGGTAATTTAGCAGTGAATGGAGGTGAAGGTGGTGGAGCTGCAAATGCTGTGTTTAGGCATCAACTTTCAGAAGTTTCGTCACTTGAGTTTGTGGCTTCAGTTGGTTTGCGTGCACTAATTGGGGTGCAAACAACTCGGTGGGTAATGTGCATTCCGTAAATCAATTTGAACAGTGCTGCTTTACCCATTTTAGTGTCTCTTTTAATGTTTTTTGTGATTCATATTCCAGTAATTTATCATCACACTCAGCTGCAACAATGGGTGTAGCAATGTCTTTGAGAGATGGTTCATTGAATCTTTCAAATTTATGGACCCGCCAACTGTCAGAAACAGCAAGTGGACATGTAAGCTGCTCTGTGTTCTCTACCTCAAATTTCTTCCTGCAATGACATGATAACGAGTGCACATGGATGCAAACTTGACAGGGAACTGAAATATATAGTTTGTACATAACATGATGCATGGGCCAGCTAGTCAAGTATTAAATTAAGATTTATATAATGTTAACTTTTATATCAAATACTTTTAACTAGATTTGAAATTTGTTGATATCAGGAGAGTCAGCTACTGTATCTTACGTTCTTTTGGAAATGCAAGATCTATATTGTATATGCAACTAACCTATTATCATTTGATTTTTCACAAACAATGGAATGGTACGTTATGTCTGTTATTGACGGGGTCATTTTTATTTATTTTTTTCCTTTTTTTACTTGTACTAGAGATTAATGCAGTAGCTGTGTGTTTGGTATATCCAAGTAGGTAGTGTAGTGTAGTGTTGTGGTAGAATTTAGTCACAGTTAACCAAATGGTGTGGACAGTCTAAGCAGGGAACCTTTGTTGGAGACACCTTTATTGCATTCCTTCCTAGCCTGCCTTAAATTTGTTCTATTTGGGGTTTCCTTAATTGCAATCTTCAAGGTTGGTAATTTAGTTCCACATTGACTAGAGATATAGCTTAAATAAGGCCATGGACAATATTTATCTAACAAACTGGTTTTTGTGAGATATAGTTCGATCCTAAGAGTAATTTCTAAGATGTTATTAGATTCTATTTTAAATTCATTGTTGGGTCTGCTTGTATTTGCCACGGATCAGGCTGGTAGTTCTGGGCATCAGCATGAGTGTTGAAAAGTAGCCTTAAATGTGGTTACTTCTAACCTGCCTTAGTTGTTGTCTCTTTGGGAATTGCCTTAATTGCAACTTCAAGGGTGGCGGTTTAATCCTACATCGACTAAATGTATAACTTTAATAGAGCTCATAAAACTTGGGCAATCATTAGTTTACAAGTCTATTTTGTGGGATTAGGTAGGCTTTAAGACCAATTTCTAAGACCATTTATCATTTTTTTGTTGTTGTCTTGAGATATATGAAACATTTTTTAAGATAGTCTTCTATATTTGATGATCTTTCTTCTTATCTGTTATAGATAGAGCTTAATTTGGGATCACAATCATCTATAGCTGTTGGGTGGCAAAAGAAAGATCAAAGAAGGACTGCCTCTGGAGAATTGAAGGTACTTCTATGTTTTTCTCCATAATCAAGTCTGAGCTGGTAATTTTGTTACCTTAATTTTTCCACCACATAGTCCATTGTTCCATACCTAAAAAATTAGAGAAAAGGTTATGACAGATCTTGAACTTTGATCTTTTAAAAACAGTGTTTTTGACATTGGCAATTCATATAGAACTGTAAAATTCATCTTTCGTATACTGAATTAACTCTTTCTCAACTCCTTTAGTTTGGCACAGGTTTGTTTGAAGCAGCAGTTCATTGTACTCATCGTTTTTCTCCTAAATCTCTTGGCTGCATTGTGGGAAGAGTTGGAAGGTATACAAAATCTTATTAGATGTAAATTTAGTCAGGGTGTCATCTTCGTGCTTCTAGTTTTAATTTTGCTAAATGCTCACAATGTCATGATATTGTTGGAAAATGTTTTTGTAGTTGTATCTTATGTTGGTATTTGATTACACACACATTTTTATAGGTCCAAATCTTGACTAAGAACTCAACACTTTGTATGATTGTTTCCTTTGTTTCTTCACTGTCTAGATATTGCCAATACACGCAATGACTTATTTGAGAATTTATTTTAGCTCCATAGCTTATATTAAATTATATACCATATTTTTGTATCTCATGAATGAAACTATCATTCCTTTTCTCTGCAGACTTACTCCTTCTATATCATATCCTTTCTTACCCGAGTATAAACTTTACTGATTGGATGCCAAAAAAGAGTTAGTTTATTTACATTAAAGATGGGACTAATTGTAAGGTTGTGGATTCATTTTTGCGTGCCACTGCTAAATGATAACTGGGTTTTGCTAAATTCTCACTCTAGTGTGTACCTAACAGAGATCACTTTGGTTGTAGGACTATATAATATAGTAATATTATGGATTATATCACCTTTGTTTGAAACTTGAAAAGGTAGAGGAAGACCAAAGCCAAACATTCGAAGAAACCATAAAATTGATCTTAATCTAAGTATGTTCGTTGAATTTTTTGATTTTGGTAGATCTCAATGGTGTTGGTTGATCCAGCTTGCCAGCCCCACAGTCCTTGTAGGAAAACTACTTGTTTATTTATTGATTCTGTATCATGTCTTCTTGTTCCAAATTGATTTGGGAGTTAGTTCAGATTTCTGAATAGATGCTTTTATCAGTTCCCATTAGCACTGGATAACAATTGAAGTTTCTCAGCGATATAGTGATGACATACCTTTTATTGTTTTATGTGTTTGGGATCTATTTTCTTGTCAGGCAATGGCGTTTCACATGTATGCTAAAAGAACAATTTTTTAATCGGGATTAGAATTGAATTGTCAGGGGAATATTGTCAGGACCAAGTCTAGAGCTGTTACGGTTGGTTTTTTGAAGCAAGGGAGTATTATGGTTTTACTATTAATTCGAAATTTCTGCATGTAAAATTGAATCAGTATTACTTTTGTACGTAAAAAAGGAAGTGGAATCTCTTACAATGATAATTTTAATTGAACCTATATTCTTTTATGACTGCTAATGCTGATTATGTATGATCACTAGAATAATTATAATCCATATATTCAGTTACCCATTGATAGTCAATGTTTTAATTTGTTTGTATACTGTCTGTTTTGACATTAAGCCATTTGTTCTTATAGTTCTTCCCTTGAGATTGAAGTTGGTGGTGGTAGGAAGTTATCCAAATTCAGCTCAGTACGGTGGTTGTATATAATAGGAATTCAGGTAATATAGTTAACAATGTCTTATTTGGATCTTGTATTTTTTTTTTCCCTTTGATTAATAATGTGGTTTAGGTTTTAGGATTAAAATTAATAATAAACTACTACTATATAAAATTATTTTACTACTTGACACGAATCAATTATCCCAAGAGTTTTCACTTTTAGTTGAAGGTGAGCAATTTTTATAAGTTACACGCAACCTTCTGCATCTTTCAAGTTTTTTCTTTTTATTTAAAAGAATGGGCATACGAGGATTGAATTTTAGACCACTCAAGCAATATCATAAACCAACTATCCCAAACTTTAAGCTTTTAGGTGTAAGTACACAAATGACCTCATCATATTAGTCAATTGTTGAATATAGAGGAAATAGGGTTTGAAATTAATCTCCCTTATGTATAAACCACACATAGGGTAATCTATTTATAATAGAGAGATGTACAATTAAAAGAGTAACTGAAAGTAAATAGAATAAACAGAAGATATTGTTTGATATTGTGGTTAACAATATCTTAATAATATCAAACAATATCTAACACTCCCCTTCGAGCTGGAGCATACAAATCGTATGTGCCATGTTTGTTACAAATATAATCAATTATAGGCCCCTGTAAAGACTTAGTAAAAATATATGCGAACTGATCACTTGAGTTAACAAACTCAATCTAGATGTTTCCAGAAATAATCTTTTCTCGAATGAAATAACAGTCAATCTCAATGTGTTTGGTCCTCTCATGAAAGACATGATTAGAGCTAATATGAAGATCAACATGATTGTCACACATAAGTGTCATTTGAGTGACATCTTCAAATTGTAACTCTCTAAGCAATTACTTGAACCAAACAAGTTCACAGACAGCTAATGCCATAACTCTATATTCTGCTTTTGCACTGGATTTTGCCATAACACTTTGTTTCTTGCTTTTTCACGAGATCAAGTTACCACCAATGGAGACACAATATCTAGATGTAGATCTTCTATCAAAAGGAGATCCTGCCCAATCAGCATCTGAGTAACAAACAACTCTTGTATGGTTATTAGAACTGTATAACAATCCTTTTCCAGGAAATCCTTTAATATACTTCAAGATACGAATAACTGCATTCCAATGATCTTTACATGGGGAATTAAGAGATTGACTTACTACACTAAATGCAAAGGAAATGCCAGGACAAGTAATTGTAAGATAATTCAATTTTTCAATCAATCTTCTATACTGCTTAGGTTCAGATATAGGTTGTCCTTGATTTGGTAGAAGTTTAGTATTGAGATTTATGGATGTATCAACAGACTTTGAACTCATCAACCCAGTTTCTTCCAAAATATCCATGACATACTTCCTCTTAGATATAACAATACCATCATTAGACTGTGTCACCTCAATACCTAAGAAATATTTGAGCTTGCCAAGATCTTTGGTTTGAAAATGGTGACAGAGATGCTTCAAATGAGAGATGTCATGGTTATCACTATTTGTAAGAGCGATGTCATCAACATATACTATCAAGTAAACACATCCAACACTCGAGTGTTGATAAAAGATAGAATAATCTGTCTCACACTGAGTCATACCAAATTGTTGAACAACCTTGCTAAACTTTCAAAACTAGGCCCTAAGATTGTTTTAGACTGTATAGGGATTTGCGAAGACGACATACCATCCCAGAAGACTTCCCCTTCCCCTGAGCAACAAACCCAGGAGGTTGCTCCATATAGATTTCTTCTTGCAAATCACCATTAAAGAAAACATTTTTAACATCCAGTTGATAAAGAGACCATTGTTGAAGAGCAGTCATGGCGATAAATAAACGAACAAAAACCATCTTTGCTACCAGTAATATGATCAGTGACTCCTGAATCAAAAACCCAAGGACCAGGAGAAGAGGATTGGGTCAGACCAGCAAAATATGTACCTATGTGCGACAGACGTAGTGGAACTAGAAGACGGTTGATCCTTATACCATTTGAGAAATTTGTTGAACATAGCAGGTGTGTCGGATGCAATAAAAGGAGGATCCCCAGCAGACAAAGGTGGGGAAAAATCAGTTTGAACAACTGTAGCAGATCGAGGAGGACGACCATGTAATGCATAACACTTGTTAATCTTGTGATTTAGCTTGCCACAATGTTCATACTTAGGATGCCTTTTTCCCTGTTTGCGATGGTGATCATCACGGTGAAATACCAATTCAAAAGAATCATTAACAAAATTGAAAGTAGTAGAATGAGTGGAAGAAGTCATGAAGGGCAGGAGAACAAACCCTAAAAAATCCAAAGTAATCCAATCAACCCACGAAACATAGATCCAAAACGAGAAGACCAAAACAAGTTCGTCGAGACTAAACAATGCAGGAGACAACGGACGACCAACTCCGATAGTGGTGATCTCAACGGCATGGTGGTCACCTGACTGAGACGAGCAAAACCGTATGTCACCCGACATCAGTGGTGGTGGTGGCAGTGGACAAAGGCGAATTTTTTTTTTTCACAAAATAAGGCGATGGCGGAGGTGACAACAGTGTGAACCAGTACACCAGGTAAGTTTATAAGAAAGAGAGATGGGTCACTAATGGACACGCTTAAATACTAAGTCTTTCCTTGTCAGAACCTTCCTAGACATGCACTTTCACACTACCAAATAATATTCAGTAACATAGATAACTCTTTTTTTATGTGGAAGATCAGTTTAACCAACGGCGGCGGTGGCGGCTCCAGCAGTGGACAAAGGCGAAAAAAAATTTAAAATAACTTTAAGCTTTAGATACCATGTTGAATATAGAGGAAATAAGATTTGAGATTAATCTCGCTTATGTATAAACCACACATAGGATAATCTATTTATAATAGAGAGATGTACATATAAAAGAGTAACTAAAAGTAAATAGAATAAATAGAAGATATTGTGGTTAACAATATCAAACAATATTAATATTAATAATAGAGGATCCAACCATCCTACATACAATATAGGGAATAGTCTGATGATAACTATTTTGATGTCCAAGTATATTTATATTTATATATATATATATATATATATATATATATAAAATGAAATATAAATAAAGCAATCCTATAATTAAAAACATATTCAGAATGAGTGATTAAAAAAGTTCAAGCTTCATAACCAAAACTGCAAACACACATGTCAAGTTATCAATTCAAACAAAGAAATCTAATCAAACAAATTTAACTGTCTAAGGCTTTTGAGACTGGAGCAACTAAATATTCAATTAAATATAATTTCATCAGCTTCAAGCTGGGCCATCTCATCCTCATCTTCACTTTCATTGCACACACTAGGCTGGCCCAAGAGCAAAGAAGGCTGTTCCAGGCACAAATTCTAGTACTAGGTCTCCTAACTCTTGTGGAAAACGAATGCAAGTACAAATAAGAATGTGATGCTGATGAAGTGAACAAGAGAAAAGCACGTAGCAGATTTCATATATGTAATTATAAATTCATCTGAAATTGATATAGGTGTGGGAAGAGTAAATGCAAAATAGAGAGTAAATGCAAAATAGAATTTCTTTAGAATAAACATTACACATGAACCTAAACATATAATATAGCAGTTCGCAATAGATGTGTAGTTTCCAACAAAAGACATAAATAGTTAAGTAGACTCTTTAAATATAATATAAATTTTTTAGAAGCCTTTAGCTCAAATAAAATTGTTTAGAGAAGGCACAAGTTTTGAAGGAAATCATGCTTTATTTCATTTAGTAATAAACCAACCAACTAAACAACTTCACGGTTAAATTTGGCATTATGCATAGACTGATTTGTTGGAGAAAAGATTAGTGAGTATTGGATATGTAACAACTATACCTAATAAGTACAGGTGCTGTTTTGGAATACCCATGCAGCAAAAAAATTATTTTTGATAAAATGCATGAAACGGTCCAAAAATTTACTTCCCTTCGCAAATGGCCTTACAGTTTCACCAATGGCCAATGAATAGAACAAGCTTTTGAAGTTTTCATTGTGTAATCCTCCCTTCCCCTCACTGTATATTTTCCTTGTACCTGACGTAGAATGTTTGGGTGAATCCCCTCTCCCCCGCGAGGTCATTATCTGTTGTATAAGCTGGCTTATATTCTTTTCAAACCTTTTCAGGGTATTTCCTGGAAATTTGAACTCTACCGTGGGGGTCAGAAGATAATTTTTCCGGTTAGGACACTCTTAGTTCTTTAAATTTTTATTGATATACTGCTTAAATTTCAGGGACGTTTATTGAGATATATACTATTTTCCATGGTTTGTTTATCTTCTCAATTATGAAGAGTCTCAGAGGATCTATATATAAATAAGTATGTACTTGCCTGCTTAGACTTAATAAGCGACAAACAGGGATTTGTGTTTCATGAGATGGTTTTAGAGAAATAATCAATTATTTTTTATAAGTTATCTTGTAAAGATTAGAAAAATATGGATTATTTTCTAAAATGAAGCAAGTAGCACTGGAATTTAAATTAGTTTGTTTGACTTCTTCGCAACATAAATAGGCTTTTTACTTGCAGATTTTGCTGACAAGGCATCTTAACCCTGTGTTTGCTACTGGAGCATTTGTCATTCCTACATCTCTTTACTTTGTTCTAAAGGTGAATTCTATTCAACTTTGATAACTTTCTTTTCTCAAAGTGCTTTATGCCATTTTATTTTTAGTATGCCAGTTGATGATGAAAATTTATGCTGTAATTTGCTTCCTCTCAATCTTACTAATGCTAGCTCAGGATTCCTTAGTTCCTCCTCGTGCCATGATTTCAAGTAAGCCATTATTATACAAAGGGTGATAAGTGAAAACTCTACTCAGTATTGTAATGAATATGTGGAATAAATGTTATTTCTCAGCATCAAAGTACACCATAGTTATAAGAGTGGTTAACATGTTAATAGCGTGGCTTATTTAGAGTTTTGTTTCGAACCAAACTAAAGTAGTACAATGGTTGCTAGGGGTGTCAGTGGGGAACGAATTAATGTACACAATAATCTTCATCAAAGGATATAAACTAGTTGAAGTACCATAAAAGGATGTAGACTAGTTGTAGTAGTACTTCTGTCAGGACTCTAAATGTGAAGTGGGGTCCAAACGAGCTGTTATCACAGTAATGTTATCAATAGTGGATGCTGGCCTATGGCAGTGAGCTTAAAAACCTCCATGTACTCATGGTAGATAGCATGATGGCCTTTGGTGGAAGGCATGATTGACAAAAAAATAATATATGTGCATAAAAAGTATAAAACAAAAAATAGCAAAATTGAATTAAAAACATAAGAATCATGGACTGAATCAAAGAAAATATTAAAAGTCTCAAGAATTTGATTTTGTGTGCTTGGCATTGTTCTTCGTGTGAAAAAGAACTGGGAACATCATTACTATATATGTTTAATAGAAAAAAAGAGATTCTGAAAGTGTCGAAACAGATAAGTAAATACAGTAATTCTTGAAAACAGGGAACTAAATTCTTTAATTTTGCAAAAGCACGAAACATTGAACAAATGAAGAACAACCACATTGAGAATAAGGTGAAAAAGATATGACTAACAGCTGAAGAAATGAAGAACAGATGAGCAATAAGCAGAGAAAAAGAAAAAAAAAAGGAAGAAAGAAAAACCTGTCGCAAGTTGCTGGATTGTTCATTGAAAAAAGCTTGTTGGAGCTCAATAGAATGAAAAAGGGGGAGTTTCACCATGAGTGCCAGAGTGTCATGCCATGACGCCATGTTTAATATGGCAGACAGCAAGTCCAAAAACACCTCAATACAACATTATGGCGGTGCATAATGTTTATTTAACTACATTGTTCCACAGTAGCCAAGCCTGGTGTGTGACGGGATCATATTAGAAGTATAATAGGCAATGTGAGTCAAGAAGGTTGAGCTGACAGATCTTACGGGGACAGACAATGGGTGAATCGCTTGAGCTGAAAGATGCTTTGAAGTCCAAGAAATTCACTCATCAAAAGATCCAAGCTAAAGAATTGAAGGAATACATGCAGCAATTCTCTTATTATTTTTGCAGGCACCCTTTTTGGGCTTAATAACCAAGTTAAATCAGTGAATACACAATGATAGAATATTGGGGCACAACCCCTATTTTTGAGCACATAAAGACCCTTGCATTTCAAGGGAAGTAACTTGTAGGTAATGATCTGGAGGGGCAATACAGAATAAGCATGTGAGCAGGAGTTGGAAGACTACATCAAGGTTGGGGAGATGGCATCTCAAAGAAGAGAGTTGGAGGAAGCTTGTTCAATAATCCTACACACAATTGAAGTTGTTAGGCAATTCAGGATGTAAATGGTTTGGTTCAAATGGACCGATTAAGTTGGGGAGTGTTAGAAACACAGACTCAACCTTGAGAAGGATTTGGAAGCGTTCTCATATAGTTGTGAGAAACTGAAAACACTTGGGTGTATGTATGTTAAGCTTGATCCCTGTGATGCCCAGGCATTTATTGAACTGGGAGAATTGTTAATTTTGTCAGACATAAGCTGCAATGGAGGCATTTAAAATCATTAGTACTTTTTAGATAAAAGAGGGCAAGAAGTACCCATTGGTACTCTCTAGGTGGACAATTTCCAGGGTGGACGTTAAACAGTGAAAAGAACATTGATTCATCTTTCAACGAATTTACCATGTATTCTGCATATGGTGGCCAGCTTTTGGATTTTTGTTGTATAATTCAGTGGAAAAAGGAGGTTGTGGAGGAAGTCACACAAGTGGAAGAGGCCATTTTAGGAGCCAAGCTGTAGCATTTGTTAAAAGACTTTGATCTCCACTTGCAACATTTTTTATTACCAAACTAGCACAATACCTGTGCCTGAACGGTTGACTCATCTGTTTTTACTTGTTTTTAATATATAAATAATGTAATACTTTTTTAATTTATTAAAGTCATTGGTGTTTCATATCAAAATAATTTTGGTTTATTGAACCAGGAAAAATTATGAAAGTAAGATAATTGTTTCATCAGATAATTGTGACAGTTAGTTGTTTGGTTTATGAATAGTTTGGTGATATTTACTTCATCATGTATCGTAATATTTGTGTTGTTTTTGCAGAAACTTCTTATTAAACCTTATTACCTTAGAAGGAATAAGCAGAAGGCTCTGGAGGAAGAGAAGAAAAGTTCTACTCAGGTATGGGTGATCAATGTGCCTAAGAAGTGATATTGACTATTATTCCTGCAAATATTTGTTGTTTCTTGTTGCAACTATTGCCCTCCTCATGTCAAACATATAATTTATTCACTTTGTCATACTTATGATCATATTTGTTACCTTTTAACAATTCCAGATCTGCTTCTTGTCAATGCATGACATTTTTGTGAACCTCATCCTCACCCAAATAATCTAGGTTCTGGCCAACGGTTGAACTTGAAACTGTCCATTTGATGTCTGAACATTGTTTTGATTAACTATTGATTTTGAGTGTGGAGAATCCATTATGATTTTATCAATTAGATATGTGGATTCGTAGATTGGTTACAACTTGCAATTATCATTCAGTTACTCCTTTGTGAGTGAGTGTAGCTATGAATTTTTAGGCAGTGTGTGGCATGTTATCCTTTTGACATTGTTATGCAAGAGGTATACTTGTAACTTGAACATAAGAGATACCATCTAGAGTCCCTGCATTTCTCTATTATCCCATGCTTGCCATGTGACTGAAGATTCAATATTGTGGTTGTTTTTAATATCCAAGTAAATGATCCAACTAGTTTAATGCATGTTTTAGATTTGCAAGTCTTCAGTAACTTTCAATTGTCATATAAACTTAGGGCCTTGAGTTCCATTTATTTCATAGTTCAAACCCAAAATCTCGCCCTAGCCCAAAATACCTGCGGAATTTGGATTCTATTTCACCACAAGCCTTGTAGTTCTCGGTAGTGATTTTCAAAGATCATATTCTCAATCTCCCTCATTTCATCATGTATAAATGTCCATACTTAATATAGTTCCAATTCATAGAACGAGATTGTCATTGGACGGACATGTCCATATTTTTTATTTTTTGAAGTCTGTTTAAACGTGGTTAATTTCTCTCTCCTCTCCTTGGAAAAACATTATGCAGGTTAAGGAAGCAATGGCTGCAGTAGAGAAAGCCCAGAAATTACAACAAAATGTGGCTAATAGGAAAAGAAACAGGCAATTAGAAACAGGTGGACTGGTTATTATGAGAGCACTATATGGAAATCAGATAATTTTGGACAACTTAAAGTCATCAAGTGAAACAAGTTTTGAATCAACTTCTGATGTCATTGATGTTACGATACCTCTGAATTTTCTTGTTAATGATTCTGGCCAACTCAAGGTATGCTTCCTTTCTTTTAATGATGCAATTTCTCACAAAAAATATTCTAGTTAGCTTACTACGTCTAATAATTTTTTGTGTCTGCCTACTTATCCATATGAATAAAAAATTCAGCATACTTCTATTGTTGGACAGTAATAAAACTAATGATAGGGTGTATGTTTCTGTTTAATGGATCAACCAAAATTCTGAACCTTGAGTTTTACATAAAAGAGTCTTAGGGTCCAAGGATGCGTGGTCCTTAACTTTTATATCTATTCCAAAGCATGACCCCCCATTCTATATACGATGGTATAAGTCCCTCTCCCATTACTGTCAAACATATCTCTCCAACTACACTAACCACCTGCTTTACTAACCTGACTTCCCACTAATCAGTCACCCTTTACGTCTCATTGATTCCTTTTCCTAGAACAGACCCAATGGACATAGTCGTGTAATTATATATGTATTTGTTAATGATGTGATTTTTAAAATAACTCTGGAATCTTGAACAATTAATCAAACCTGTACCCTTCCCTTGTTGTCTGTAGAAGCTTCAGAAACCTTGTTGAAAGGTCAAACGAGAGAGAATTCATTCAAAACTTAATAATCCTATAAATTAAATTTACAAGAAAGTTGAAAGAAGCTACTAATTTATGTATTTGATGTTGAATATTGATATTGAGCCTTTACTGATTAAGAAAATTCGTTTATTTTTAATGAAAATGCAATTATACTGTGACGTGAGACCAATCCTATATAGTTGAATTTTCATAAATTAATACTCCTATTTTTAAATAACTGTCGGTATTTTGAAAAAAACATGGTTTCTAAATATATTTTGGTTGTAAAGTTTAAGATTGTATAAATTACCTTTTTATCAATTATTTTGATTTGTATAGCTTAATTTGAATCGTTAAATATTTTGAAATAGAGGAAGTATTATAAGGTTGAAGACATGTGACTTCATCAAAACAAGTCTTTGAAATATGCATCGTTTACTTGGCGAGACGATTTCTTTTTTTCTATTAGATAAATGTCCTTTTTGTTGCTGCAGCTTCACGAAGGTGTGAAAAAATCAGGCATTATGGGTTTCTGTGATCCATGTCCAGGAAGACCAAAGGAGTTGTATGTAGAGTACGTTTATGCTGGCAATCAATACCAGGTATTACCAGTTGCTTGTTGCGATTCAAAGTTTTGTTTTAACCTCTCACATCTGGTTGATCCAAGGGCTAATTCAAATTTTGAATCAGGTTTGGGTTGGTGATTATGAAGAACTAGAGATCCCTAAAGGCAGCCACAGAATATAAAGGATTATCATTAACACATCAATATTCCATTGTAACACCTCTTGCAGTTTTGCCTGGTTTACATGCTTGAGGTGTAACATTATCTTGTCAGATGGAATTGGAAGAGGTACTTTTTGCAATTTTTGGGCCAGTGGTACCATCGCTTAGTTTAAAATTCTTTTATTTTTCTCATAATTACTTACACCCCAAAAATGTATGAATAAGGACAACTTAGCAGTTGCGTTCCGCTAAACAATTAACTCTGCTGCTGGATCCCAATTTTGGTTGGCTAGTCATAATCCTTTTGATGTTCGATGTTGCCCATTCACATAAAGCTTCTATCAGGGCAACGGCTGTAGGAATTGATAAGATGATAATACAATCAAGTTTTCATGCGCGTTTGTAATTCGAAGATAGTAATACATTATATGACAATAACATCCGGAAATAAAATTTGAGCGAAACATTTTTATGTTATAAATTGTACCTGCGAAGCCGCTGAATACCTTTGTGTAGGTGGCCGCCCAGTTGGCTCTTTCATGCAACTTCCAATTTATAATGACTGGCAATTAAATGAGGATTTAATACTCTATATCTAATAATTTATTTAGAGTATTTGTCTTAATTATTACAATTAAAAAAATAATAATGTATAACGAAATTGGTAATAGTGAGTTGTTTCTCTTCGAAAAAGATTGGGTTGAACGTTTTTTTTTAAATAAGCATTTCGCTTTTAAGTTTAAAGAAAGGCAAATATAACATTTTTATTTAATTTAATATTTTGACCTTAAAATACCTACCAAGTTTATGAAGATAAAAAGGAAAACGTTGCCTTGCCCCAGTAATTTCTAATTTATTGGAGGTGTTTTAAAATGTTTTTTTTTTCGTAAAAAGTTAATTTGGTCTAGTTGAAAATCATCTTGGCGATTCGTTTCGTTAATTCTAAAAAAATCAGGATTTAATAATCGAACAAAGAACCGAATCAAAATAGATGACAAAATGTTTTGATGATTTTTATTCTCTATTTCTCAATTCATTTTTATATTTAATATTAAATATTTTAAAATAAATAGAGTCATATTTAATAAAGATATATAAGATAATACATAATCTATTATAATGTTTATATAGATAAGCGATTGCTTTTATCATTTTTAATATTACTCTTATTTTCAATTCAATGATTTACTTTTAATACTATTTTTTTTAAACTATATTTATCAGACAAAATCACTGCCTCTGTTATATTGAATATATATATATATATATATATATATATATATATATATATATATATATATATATATATATATATATATATAACAGTTAGTTAAAAATTAATGAATTAATTAATATGTTAATGATTCAAGTTTAGATGATTGGATTGGATACATATGAGTTGTAAACTTTTTAAAAATGTGTTCAATTCTTATAAAAAAAACTAAAATTAAATTATAAAAATATGTAATAAAACATATAACTTATAAGTAATATATTCCTTAAGTAATGGAAGGAATAAAAAATGCTGATTATCTTCGTACGGATTATGCATATTTCTTTTCTCTGTAAGATCGCGACACGTGAGAATAGAAAACAATCTAAAGCCGTTGAAATTCATAAGTTCCACTCGACGCAATACAATTGGTAACGTTAGGGCAAATTATGGCGGGAGCTACTCCGTCCTGCGTTTTCTGTGCGATTGCCACCAAATCCACCTCTGACAATGCTCTTCTTCATTCGGTTCGTCTCTTTATCTTTCTCCCTCTTCATTTTAGTTTCTGTTTCCTTTTTGATTCAGTTTCGTGATCTGAAATTACAGGACGATAAGGTTGTCGCATTTCAGGATATTAATCCTTCCGCTTTCAGGTACTCACAATGGGTCGATATCTTAATTTCCAATCTTAATTAGTGGCATGCACAATTTCAATTTGCCAATTTCACGATTGACTAATTTTTCAAATGTTTATATATTGTTGGACATTTAACTGAGGTGACTGATTTGAACCTGGCAACTTTTAGGCATTACTTGGTAGTTCCTGTGGCGCACATTCCTACAGTTAAAGATCTTCAGAGGAAAACTGATGACTATTCTTTGGGTAAAGAAACTCATAGCTGGGGCCACTTCAGATTTTAAAATTTATATATGTATGTGTTCAATTTTGTATGTTGGAATTTCATGATTGGCTAATTTATACAGTGAATCACATGTTAGAGGTGGGGAAAACGTTATTACTTAGAGATGCGCCTCAGTCCCAGCAGTACAGGTATTGTGTGTTGTTTACAATTTATAAGGGCAGTAAGGCAATGCATGTTATTTTCTGCTCCGTGTTATTAGATTTATCGACGATGCTGATTTGAATTGCAATTCCTCCCACTAATTGTTACTTGGAAATGGTAGAGAGTGATGTAATGGAATCCTTGTGTCTCAAGCACAACAAACGAATATATATATATATATATATATATATATATATATATATATATATATATATATATATATATATTCTATTTTGTCAAAATTACTGCCACCACGTATGTGGCTTCACTTTTGTGTGCTAAACATTTGGATTAGACTCTATATATCGTATTAGATAATAGATATGGATCGTACTCAATCTTACGAAGTTTATATATCACTTATATATTATATTTTAGTCATATTTCTAGGCGATGTAAAATTTTTAACATATTTTCTCATGTCGAGGAATAGACATATCAACAGTATGGAATGGAATTAAACAGTTATCGGTGATCCGATAATGGATGGAGTGGTAGGTTCAACCACCTTCGTTAGGATCTGATACCATGTTGAAGTAAATGCTAGACTCATGTAATGGAATACAGGAAACTCCCGCATTTGTTTAAAGCAGGAGGTTGATTTGATCTGAAGTTAATTGTTGTACTTGAACAGAACATCACTATGTGATTCTTTATGTCACGATTTTTGGACAGATTTGGCTTTCATCAGCCTCCACTGAACACTGTCAACCACCTACACCTCCATTGTTTGGCGCTACCATATACACCCAGGTACCAATTCATCATTGTGGTTACTGCATACTTAGGCTTGTTATGTATGCTGCATGTGGATACTTAAACTTGCTACTTCATGAGCTTTAAGCAGATGGCGATCCATAAAATACTTATCTTTTGGACCAGTTGGCTTCATTGAAGCAGAGAAGTTGCTGGAAAAGATAAAGCCATTGTCCACATTTCAATGAAAGTATAAGGATCAGTTTGATTTCCAGATACTTCAATGTTATAATGCTTTCTGATTGAAGATCAACGTTTCAGATTAATTCACTTCCAAATAGTTTGCAGTTAAAACAATCAGAGCCTAGTTAATTTTAAATTACTGGTGATATTATATGTGGCTTTCTCATTTTTCCTGAAAGAAGCTAGATAGATTGGATCTCATTCAAACTTACCTCTGATTGGTTTTATGACAAGCAAAGTTTGTAGTTACAGTTATCCTTTTGGATCTGTTCTTGAGCATGATGCCTTACATGATATTTTGACCTTCTTTTGGTGAACAACAATAATGGTAACATCTATACATTGTATCTCAAGTTCTGACACATTTTTAGCATAACTGCCTGACGCCTTTATAGGAACTTCAGGATACTGTAGTCGCAAGCTTGGTAATTACCATATTGTGATGACACTAGCATAGGCAAACTTCTTTGGCTTTCTGAAAGGCCCTGGGAAGACTTGAGAGATTAGTCCTTCACATACCAGTAGTTCTTTATTTTTTCTCGTTCGAGGAAGAAGTGACTGTGGTGATGACTTGGTTTTTTAGTTTGTGTTTCAGAATAATGGAATTTGATAATTGGGGATGTCCAATACAGTTAACAATATTATGCACGATACTTCCACAATTGAGCAAGGAAAAAATTATTGAGCTCAATTATTTTATTTAGTATATTTGCGACTGGTAGGAATACTTTCGGACAGTGTAGATAATATAAGTCTATATAAATGTAGTAGTTGACACGTAGTATTTGTTCAGTGTCATTTAAAAAATAATGTCCTTTATTGTGGACTAGCACTAGTCATGTAGTCTTATCCAAAATAAAATAAAGTATTTGTACGCTTTATTCAATTTACTTATATCTTATAAAATGTAATAAGAACACATTGTAGAGTTTATGTAGCTTGTTTTAGTTGTCAAGGTTTCCATGATAATACTGCAAGAGTCAAATAGTAATTCTGTCGCATGCAGTCTTGCCACTCTCTTCCAGCACTATTTTCTCTGTAGTTGGGATCAAGACCTATTAGTGGAGGTATTCAGCCTTCTTGTGTTACATCTAGAATATGTCACTAAAGTACAGTACCTATTTATTGTGGGGACTGGTGATGTTTTTTCAGTAAGTAGATTAGAAGATCAATGTATGTTTCACTCAATTAGATTTTTAGATCATGATCTTCAAAAAAATTCACAACTTAAAAATAAGCACCCATCTTCGAAACCACAATAGATTTGGATATCCTACATTGATGTTTTCAACTTCACACAATAGGTGTATAATTTTGTATTTGAGCAATAAAACGCTCTTTCAAAATTACTTACTACCGGATGGATAGTTGCATTTATGTGCAGCTCAATCTTGAACAGTAGGGGCTACAATTACATCCGCACCACCGTTGATTGTAATGGACAACAATGCGTAGTTTGTGAGAATAAAATAAACCTCAGAGTTAAGGGTCTAGTGTTGAGTAGACCTGTGATTTGTGGTAAACTTTTTTGTGTTCAATTTCTATAGATAAGTGGGGTTTAACTAAGTTGAGCATCATACGATATCATAAATTCTTTTATGTGTTTAATTCCTATAAATAAATATAAAAAAGATAATTTGTGAATTATATTATTGTTGTTTCTACTTGGGGTTAGAATCAATTTTGGTAGCTAACAAAACATATTATTCTAATGTGAACATCACATAGGTCCAGCACTAGCACAAGAGCCGAATTACTACCACCAAAGATACTAGATCAAGCAAAATAGTGAACAAATAAAAAGGTAAAATTCGAGATATATATTATTTGTTAAATTTTATACTCCATGGTAGAATATATTTATGTCTGGTTATTACCATGACTTTATCGTTAATTTTTGGATGGGAAATAATATATTATTAATAAACAATAAATACTTAAAAAGTGAAAGAAAATAAAATTATAAATATATTAAATAATTATTAAATTTGAGTGGTTTAAAATTATAAATTAATTATATTTGGGGATACAATCTCTTAGTTCAGAAGGTCTTTCACTTGTTACCATCATATTGTTGGGTAAAAAGGTTTATCACTTGTGACTATCGTATTTTCTTCCGGCTTTTCACTTTTTTGGGAGAAAGGATGGATCGGAAAAAAAAGTAGATTTTAATATGTTTACACCAATAGAAAATGTACAGGAAAATACACATCAGAAGTTATATGATACTGATGTAAAAGTGCAGGAAGCCAATTCAAACCTTCTAACATGGAAAAAATTGTCATAAAATACTATCTAACACATGTGGATAAGACCCAAATGACAAAGCTGTAAAATGTAATTTATCTAATTTAAAAAAATGCATTTTGAGCTAGATTATGTTATTTAAAAAAAAAGTAAAATCTCGTATCACTTAAAGAAGTAAGCAATTTTCGAATGGAAAAATAGTATATAACGGAAGTCTCAAGGCAGGGTTGAGTAAAAGGACAAAGATTGAATACTTGAAATTGGGTAAGAGTTGGGAATATAACATAATAATAATGGACATGGTAGTGAAACTGTGAAAGGCTTCAATGCCTGGTATAATGTTGGCAGAATTGAATGCAGTTTTTCACTTCAATGCTATGCCAGAACATTCACGAAGATATTTTGAATGGCAATGACTAACGAGGCAAACTTTTGCGCCACAATCTCTTATGCTGCCCCCCATCTTCGAAAAGTGGAAGGAGTATGGTAGCTTTTGGATTCACTAGAAGACATCGGATAATAAATTTATCCATCATGAATTCCAAAATAAACGGGTATGGCAACAGCTGTAAATTAGAAATTGTAGAACCACTTTAAGAAAAGTGCAGAAGTTATTAAATTCTATGGTTGAGAAGAATCAAGAATAAAGATAATCCACACCAAGAATGTTTGTAGCTAAATCATTTTCTCAGTCGGGCATAGCATATATTTTTCTGCTAAAGAATGAATGGAACCAGCAAGGCAAAAGAACTTGCCCCATATATTTAATGTCAGTATTTATGTTAGAAAATTATGTAGATGAGTTGGAATGGCCTACAAAATATTGAATTCTTAATAGCTTCTGACTTGTCGATATATTCACCAACATTGACGAATTCCTTTGTGTTGTTTCCTTTTTGGTCGTCGCCTACTATACGCATGGAAGCTTTATAATTTATAATTCCTCATTTCCCCATTCATGCTTCTTTTTTCTTGGGATTGGTCTACACCATCCATTAGGTTTGGTAGAGCATCAATATTAGATATAGATGGCTTTGTTGACCCTATTAATCATCACAAAATAAAGATAACTGTGCTTTTCCTTAATGTTTCTACCAAATACATCCACAAAGAATGCAAGTTATGTATTCATGTGTCATCCAAACTTTGGTGGAACCACTCATGAGAAAAACCATATTATTCTTGCATTTTTTGAGACAAATAATTGGTGAGACCGACCCAAATAGCTATCATCCACTACTAATGACATGAAAGCGACTTCAGAAGGTTGAACACGGGTCAAATTTTAACACCGTGGCCAGGAAGAAGGCTTTCTCTTATCTTATTGCATCTAATGCTTCTTAGTTTTCTAATTAATTTGTGTTGTTAATAATGATGAGGTTGTTGACTTGATACTTTGGTTAATAATAAGGATTTCACTGTTAAATAAAGAAACGAAAATAAGTTCAGATCATAACATAGTCAAAAGATTAAACAAGAAAAATGACGAGAAGATTAATAGTATCTGAAATTATTACATATCATCTATATTTTATTTGTTTAACGAATAAACCTCATAACTAGCTTTCATGGTTTAAATCAGAAAATTATACGGTAGATGTTATATATCGCACTTTATTTTCGTTTGGATACAATTTTTATCTTTTTTAGAATATTATAATTATTTTAAGTATATTGCGAATATAAAAAATAAACTTATGAGATTAACTCTATAATATAATTGATGATAGAGATGAAAAACTATAAATGAAAACAAAAATTAAAAACTCTTATATGATAAATTTATTAAATTTAATATTAATTATTTTAAAGGATACTTAATAATAATAATAATAATAATAATAATATTTAACGGTAATTTCTCCTGGCAATAAAGAATATAATTATTGCTAATTTGTTCCAATTTAAAATCAAAATATAAATATTCTTCAATTATTAGTATTTTTCTGAAAATACTTTTATTTTTATAATTTGAGTATAAAATGATATCAAAATAAAATTCAATAATAATTAATATAAAGATATTATTATTAATATTAAAATTAAAATCCCACATTTTTTTTTTGGGTGTGAAATCTTTTTTGTCATGCTATGAGATAGTGATATGTACCCATAATTTTCATTGTAGCCTAACAAAATTGAAAATCTTATTCAACGAAAAAGTAATCAGCAGGAAGAAATTTTGACTAAGTAGTGTACGTTGTTAGGTTAATACATTATTCATCGAAATTGACTTTGACACCTACTTTCATCGTCAACATCTTCATCTTTTTCCAACATAATGTTTTCAGTGTATGTGGATCATTATTTGTATTTCAGAGTTTAGTTGAAGAAACATTACATTTATTTTTTTTATCTTATTTTTTTATAATACGTATCGTAAACATAATTGTATTTTTAGACTCTTAACATTCTTTTAAACAAATCATTATATAATTTTTGAAGAAAAAAATTATTAAGTTGCTTTATAATAGAATATTTTTTTTATTAATATTTTGTAAACAACTTTTATTAGGATTATGGTTAGTGTAAATATAAATTTATGAAGTTATTGTTAACTATATGAAATTAATAATTAACATTTATAATCTTAGGGTTTTTAAAAAGATTTTAACTTACCTTTTATCTTTTTCATAAGTAGATTTTATATTACAATTTATATTATCTGAATTTTTGTAAAAAACGTTTAATTATTAATATTTTATATTAAAATGGAATGCTTGTAATTTGTTAGACGAAATTTAGTTTTGGTAATTGGTCCCTTCTCCATGCAATTATGTTATGTAATGTTATTTTTAAATTATTCGTTTTAAAAAAATCAATTTTAGCAATACTATATTTATATTAAAATAATTTAATTTAAAAAAATATGAACGATATTATAATACCCTTACTATTGACTAAATTGTTTTAGAGAGCACAAAGTTATAAGTTTATCCATTAAAATGTTGCAAACACTCATATAATTAAAAAAAATTATTCTATAACATTTGATAACACTTAACACGAATTTTTAATTTAACAGAAAAAATATAAATTTAATTTAACTTAGCATATTTTTAGTTCATTAGATTATCCATTTTAGAATGTTACTGGCACTCCTCTAATTTTAATTTTGTGATTCTATAAAATTGTTATAAAATTTAACATGATCTTTAATTTAAGGCAAGCTTTATTAATTATTTTTACTTGAACCAATTTGTAATATGTACTTAATTTAAAAAAAATGAAAAAATATATTTTATGAAACATTGACGTGGATTTCTTTTGCCACGTTTTCTTTTTCTTTGTCGTGCCTTGTTTTAACTCTTAATTCAATAAATTCGTTGATAGAAGCCTTACGGAAATAGGACAAATAGCTATGTAATCCTCTAAAAACTTTAGAGAAGAAATGGGTGTCCTTAAACTCTTAAATAATTAAGTATTTAAATATAATTTTATAATTTTTATTATAATTGTTACGGCCCATACTTAATTTTAGAATTTTATTTTTAAAAGTTATATCAGTAGATTAAATTAAATTAAATATATATAAAAGACTATTAGGTAGAAAATTTATGAATAATGGAATATTTATGTTGGAAAAAGATTGATGCCCACTTGATACAACTTCACACCTAAATAAATTGCAAGAAACAAATGAAGATAGAAAGCAACACATCTATCAGCGGAGTTTGATTGAAAGAGATGTTTAAAAACAAATGATAATTTTATGAGAAGTATTTCCAGAAGGAAAAACCTGTAAAAAGAACAAAAAATGATAAAGAGGCCATAATAATGTGAGATGGAGGTTTGTGAAGGTGGTGTCTTTACCGAGAGAGAAAGGTAAAGCAGCAAAAACCGCAGAACAGAGTGAGTCATGACAAACAAGGTTCTCTCATACTTTCCTTAAGCTACCAAATCTCAATTATTGTTCCAAAACCAACATCATTGCAGTCTCCAATTCCAAAGAAGAATTTCCAAATGATTAAAGTCTTCTTTACTTGAATATTGAGTAATCATCAATTGACTACACTCCATTAATTAACCAAAGACAATAACACCTTCCTTGTATATGCCCACCACCAACAACTTACTATGAGACTATCATACTATGATATCATACCCACCTTTATAATCTCTCATTCTCCCGCAATTCAAAACCTGTCTCTAACTCAAACCATGGCCCCTCCCCTGTTTCTCCTCTGTTTCATGCTCTGCATTTCACACGCACACCAAATGATTCTGTTACCCTTAACACACTCAGTTTCCAAAACCCAATTCAACAGTACCCATCACCTTCTCAAATCCACCTCCACTCGCTCAGCCTCACGCTTCCACCGCCAACGCCAAGCCCAGAACTCAATCTCTCTTCCACTTTCATCAGGAAGCGACTACACCCTTTCCTTCAACTTGGGTTCACACCCTTCTCAATCCATAACCCTTTACATGGACACAGGCAGCGACCTCGTGTGGTTCCCATGCGCTCCCTTCGAATGCATTCTCTGCGAAGGCAAATTCAACGCCACAAAACCCCTCAACATCACGCGCTCCCGCCGCGTATCGTGCCAATCCCCTGCATGTTCCACAGCACACTCCTCTATGTCCTCCCACGACCTCTGCGCAATCGCACGTTGTCCTTTGGACAACATTGAAACCTTTGATTGCTCATCTTCCACGTGCCCACCTTTCTACTACGCTTATGGTGACGGAAGCTTCATTGCACGCCTCTACCGTGATTCTCTCTCTATGTCCTCTCTTTTCCTTAAAAACTTCACTTTCGGTTGCGCCCACACCGCACTCGCCGAACCCACCGGCGTCGCAGGTTTCGGTCGGGGCTTGTTGTCCCTCCCTGCGCAACTTGCTACCCTCTTTCCTAACCTCGGTAACCGTTTTTCTTACTGTCTGGTTTCTCACTCTTTCGATAAAGAAAGAGTTCGCAAACCGAGTCCACTCATTCTCGGCCGCTACGACGATTCCGGGGAGGGTAGTGAGTTTGTTTACACCTCCATGCTTCGGAACCCGAAGCATCCTTATTTCTACTGCGTTGGACTTGCCGGGATATCCGTAGGGGAGAGGACTATCCCGGCGCCGGATATGCTGCGGAGGGTGAACCGCAGAGGGGACGGCGGCGTGGTTGTTGACAGCGGAACCACATTCACGATGTTACCGGTGAGTTTGTACAACGCGGTGGTGAGGGAGTTCGACCGGCGAGTTGGGCGAGTTCAGAAGCGCGCGAGTAAGGTGGAGGAAGAAACGGGACTTGGACCGTGTTATTATTTGGAAGGGTTGGTGGAGGTGCCTACGGTGACGTGGCACTTTCTGGGGAATGATTCGAATGTAGTGCTGTCTAGGGAAAATTATTTTTACGAGTTTTTGGATGGTGGTGATGGGATTAGGAGGAAAGTGGGGTGCTTGATGTTGATGAATGGTGGTGATGATACTGAGTTGAGCGGTGGACCCGGGGCCACACTTGGTAACTATCAGCAACAAGGGTTTGAGGTGGTGTATGACTTGGAAAACCAGCGCGTGGGTTTCGCTAAGCGGCAATGCGCGTCGCTTTGGAATAGCCTTAACCGTGACAAAAGCTAGTGTTTACTGTGCTCTGTTTACCACTGGATCACTGCTTCTTGCCAGTGGGTCGGGTCTGGTATTTGTAAATGAAAAATGCGATGGCGGGTTTGGGTTAATCGTCGTATCACTTTTTTTTTTTTTTTTTTACTTTCAGGTAAAAATTAAATTGTGAAGGTCAATAGTTTACAGGTTAATATATTTTTTTATTTTTTTGTTTTTTTAACTAATTTTAACGTTTGAAATTGTGTTGTGTATATTACAAGTCTTATTTTGGTGGGGGTTTCTCCCCTTCAATTTAAACCATATGGTATAATTTATTAAAACATCAAGTAAGTATTTAATGTTTAGTTAAATTATTTGGCTAAATTTTTTGGAAAAAAAATTGTACAAGAAAAATAATATATCTAATTAACTTCATTATCTTTTTAACTGTATTTTCAATTCTGTAAAATTGGGACTATAGGTTAATAGAATCTCTGTAATATCACGAATATTTTTCAAATTTTTATAAAAATGGTAAGAAATAAGTTTTCTACAAATTTAAATTATTTTTTAGAAAAATTTACAGAAAATAACTAATTTTTTAGTAATGTATACTTAATCTCATTTTATTTTTTATAATTAAAAGTATTCGTTAAATGTTTCATCATTATGAATGGATCAATTTGATCTATCATTACAAATTTACAAATTTAATCATATGTGTGATTTTAATCATTGAAAATGTGTGAATTAATTATTATAAATATATGGATTTAATTATTTAATATATAAAATTGATAGCATCAAGTGATATATAAAATATCATTACTATGTATTCATAAGTTTTAAGTTTAAATTCCAACATATCATTTAGTTACGAATTTTATACATATTATTTAACTTTTAGTCGTAGAAATACAATGATTTGTTTTTCAAAGGTAACTAAACAATTAGATTTAACATAATCTTATCTGAACATTTAATTATCATATAGAAGAAGAAAAAATAATTAGACTAAAATTTAAAAGAAATAGTATATATATATATATATATATATATATATATATATTATTTTACTCAATTTTTAGTAACAAAATAATAACATTTTATTCTTATTTTATTGTTATTGATAAAAGAAACTAATTAATAAATAGAATAAAACTATATATATATAATTTGATAAGGTGATATTGATAGTGATTATTTAATGTTATTATGAAATAAAGACAAAAATATATTATTCTTATCATTAATTTTAGATTTTTAAATTAAGTAGTCTTAGTATATGGGAGATTTGATTAGAAAAAATACATTAAAAATATTGAAAATAAATGATGATAAAACTTTAAAATTTTAAAATTTGTATCCTAATATCATTAGAGAATATAAAAAAATACATAAAAAAGTTTTTTTCGTAGATAATGAATTAAATGAGTTTTATTGTATGATAAATTTAAAAACAAACATGTAATTTTCATTTTTATTATATAAATAAAAAATTAAAATATAAATTAGAATATACAATTTGAAAAGAATTATTTTCAATGAATTTATAAATTCTAAAATATTTCACTTCTTAAAAAATTGAGAAATTTTTTATTATAAAAGTATTTATAAACAATTTTTTAAATAAAATAAATAATTTTTGTTGATTAAGTACAGTTAATTTATTTTGCAAATCATCATTCATATTATTTTAAAACTTTTTGTCACTAAATAAATATATAATATAATAATAAATAAATAAATGATAACGATACATTTTTTAAAATATTATGGATAATTTATAACAATAATAAATGGATTATTATTATATATATATATATATATATATATATATATATATATAAAACTAAACTTTTTAATCAAAATTACAGTTTGATTATGTGTAAAAAATATAGATGATTACTATATGATGAGGAACATTTAATTTTCACAATAAACTACCCTATAAACCTAAATGCTATTTTTTATATTTTTAAAATGTTCACTATATTTAGAAAAATGTTATAATAATATTATTAAAAGTTTTAACTAAACACAAAGTTATTTAAGTATTATATTATTGTTTTCATTCACTAATACGTTTTTTTTTAATAATCAATTTCAAGTTTTTACTTGTGTTAAATAATATTAGTTTTGATATATTTTACAATTTTAATATGATGAGAATAGGAATAATATAATTTTAATAATATATATGCTATGTATAATAATACTTTACTTAAGTTTTATTTTTATTTAATGTTTCTATTAAATTATTTTGTATTGGTATATGTGATTTTACATTAATGTTATAATTCAACTTTATTTTTTGTGGTGTGATTCGAGTGTTTATTTTAAAATAATATAAAAATATTATATGTGAACAAAGAAAATACATTATATTATGTAAATAATTTTAATTATTTATATAAAATAATATGGTCAATTTCATTATATATACAGTATACATTTTTTCACCCTATATCATCTCTTTCAATGATTATTATACTCACTTCGTGCCAAAAAAATTCAACATTATTATACTCATCATCCACACAAATATATTCTTCGATTTATCTTTCCCTGTTACATGAATTCATCCAACAAAACATAACAATCCATGTTCATTTGAATTAATTCAATATTCATAAGATAATATCCAATTCATCTTAATTTATTTAAATTAAATACATAATAATGATCACTCAAATATAAACACCAAAAATAATCAAATAATTTATTAAAATATAAGTAATTTATAATAAAATGAATTTCCTGAAAGAGTATAAATTTCATTATGAAATGGTCCTTTTGGAAAGAACATTTGAGACATTTTAAAATGAATTTAGCACAATTTGTAAACACCACTCTAAATGAATTTTAAACTATTTGGGTAAGCTTATATTGGTACATGCTGTTTTAGTTCCATTAGATTAGGACAAACCTTATTATTTATATTCTTTTGGGATTCAAAACGAGATCTTTCAGTAATAACAATCCATTGCTTAAAAAATTGAGATAAAAGTAGTTTATAGAAAGTAAAGAAATTTATTCGAAAGCAGAAATTCAAAAGGATAATCGTAGTTACTAAAAAAATTAATGTCAAACATTATTGGATCAATGTCATATAAAAAAAAAGCACTTAAAAGAAGTTATAAATTCATCAAATATTTGTCAGTTTATTGTCATTATGAAATCAGTACAAAATATTTTTCATTTGATTAAAGCTAATTTCTATTAAAGAATTTAACTCAAGCTGTGAAGTTTTTATTTTTTTCATTAAATTCTGATGAAAATATTATTATTAGTTTCGTAAAGGTTACAGTGTACTCCGATGTTGTTCAAACGAGGATACCGAACTTGGTTTGATTGTTTTCGCGGTTCCTTGGCACACACATCATTCCAATTCGATTCTTCCAACATCAATCATCACTCTTTTTTTCTTTCACCAAAAACCCTCTTCCGCTTCCTCTTCCATTTCATTCTTCGTCCTACCTGAATTCCTTCTCGTAAGTTTTTTTTTTTTATTATTATCTTTTAATGTTAGTTACAATGCATCAACCTCTTTCTACTGTTTCACAATTCCTTCCCTCTGTTCTGTTAGTTACATTTTTTTCCCATCTGATTCCAATTTTCGTATAGAATTTAACCTTGGTTTCACACACTTTTCGGTCGTGCATCCAGACACACGGTTCGTATAAAATAATGATTCCTTTTGATCTTTATAGATCACCCTCGAACTTGTTTTAAAATTTCTACTGTTAAAACAAATGGCCATCAATTATGGTTTTCAACTGTGAGGTATAAGATTTTAAACATGGATTTTGATTTTTTTTTAATTCAGATTATGTTGTAAAAGATATTGTGAGAAATTAAATTTGTTTCTGCCATGCTAAGAGTTTAATTGAAGGCATGCATTTGCAAGCTATAAGATATATTGAATAGATTTGTGTCTGAATGCACGTTTTCAGTATTATTGTAGTTGGAAATGAGAAGTCCGAAGGCAGAATCCGAAGACAGGGACGTGATTATAGCAAGAGGTGATGGAGAAGATGAATTGTGTTATGATTTTCATGGTTTGAAGTTTGATTGTGGAAGTAGTGGTGGTAAGAAAAAAAAAAGTTTTCATCCTCCGATCGAAACGCATTGGGATCTGCATCCGTCAGCTTCAGGGAAAAAGTCTAATCCGTCCCCTGTGAAGTCGCTCTTGTCTTACCCGTTCATGAAATTTAGGAAGAGTAAAAGCCTTGTAATGATTCTAGAAGGAGTTCGTGATCCTAAGGAGAAACCAATTGTCGAGTCTTTTCGCGAAATGCTTTTACAAGAAGGTCTCGTACCACCTAAGCACGATGATTATCACACTCTTCTCAGGTATTATATGTATAACAATGTATCTCTTAATTGCTGTTCTATGACAAGTTTAATTAATTGCAGAGTTAGCTTTCTTACTGCATAGATTCCCATTGATGCAAGGTTTCTGCGCATGAGGGATTTCGACATGTTAAAATCCAAAGAAATGTTCCAAAATTGTCTCAATTGGCGCAAGGAATTTCGAGTAGACCTGCTTCCAAAGGTGAACAACATTAAACCTGCAATCAAGAGCTTTAAATGTTAATTATTATTTCTATGATTAAAATGGACTAGAATTGAAAGTTTTATTTTATCCGGTTCTCAAGAATGAATTTAGAAGTTCTTCACCTCTTCATGTGATTATTGTTTAAAATAATTGTGTTCTTGAACTTTGTGCATTCATGATAGCTAGTATAGTTACCATTCAGTTGAATGATGTGTTGAATTTGATTTATATTCGGGGTTCACATATTGGCACATAATCAGGAATTCAATTTCACTGAGTACAATGAAGTGAAGAAATGTTATCCTCATGGATTCCACGGGGTTGATAGATTTGGAAGACCCGTGTATATTGAGAGAATTGGGATGGTAGACCTTAACAAACTGGGGCAAGTTACCACATTTGAAAGGTTTATCAAACATCATGTGTCAGAGCAAGAGAAAACTCTCAAACTAAGATACCCTGCATGTTCTCTAGTAGCTAAAAGGCACGTAGCATCCACTACAAGTATCTTGGATGTCAACGGAGTAGTAAGCACATTTTTTCCCTTTTCATCTCAACTTGCTAGCCATTTTCCTGTATTATATTGAGGAATCCTTGTTAGTGGTGCATATCTATATTATAAGGTATCTAAACACTGTTACAATTATTTGGTTGTATTCTTACATTCCAGGGAATGTCTAATTTCTCAAAGCCCGCAAGGTACCTCTTTATGGAAATTCAGAAGATCGATAGCTGTTACTATCCGGAGGTATTCTTTTACATTGTAGCTCACATGCTGATGATTTGGATTTGCTTGTGATGAATGTGTGAAACTGGGATCAATTTATCTGATGATAAGACATGTTTTCAAGTTGTTAACAGTGATTCAACATAACAAAATAATTTGGCATCTTTAAATGGTGTAATTTATCACTTAAGTATACAACTTTGTAATCTGCAAATGGTTGAATACTTAGCACTTAATATGAAGACATGATGCCATACTCAAAAACAGATTGTTAAGATTTTTTAATCATCCAAGATGGAGAAGAAGATATGGTTAAATATTGTGTTTATAAGATGAGTGTGCAGTTAATTAGTATTTATATTTTTATTGTTGCAGACTCTAAATAAGCTCTTTATTATTAATGCGGGATCTGGGTTTAGGATGCTGTGGAAAGCAGTAAAGGCATTCTTAGATGTACGCACAGTAGCAAAAATTCAGGTATGAATAATTGAAACTATATATTATTTCATTATCAGATACCATGAATTTGCACATGTTATTCTTGTATTACTTTCCTGCTTGTATCCATGTTGAACATGTAAGATTTTGGTTCAGGTGTTGGGCTCTAATTATCTCAGTGTTCTGCTTGAGGCTGTCGAGCCAAGGTAATATGACTTCTCCATGAATATGACTAGTACTACTAGGTGTGTTATACAAAACATGATAAATTTTAAAAATTAAAGTACAGGTATGCTAATATAATTTTTAAATGATATAAATAAAAAATATAAAGTATTTATAGATGGTTAATGTTGGTGATATTATTATATTGAAAAAATATAATTTAAGAGAATGAATTATTTTTATTTCTCTTTTCTTGTATATTTACATATATTATAAAGATAGAAAAATGATCTTTCAAATTTTATACCAATTATAAGTATAAAGAATAACATTAATATTATTCAATATTTTTAAAATATATTTAATCTTCATGATAATCCATTGCTCAACATTCTCTTTCTTAATATTTTATTCTTTTACGTAAATCTCTTCCTTAATATTTTATTCTTATACTCAGTTTTTCTTATGAATCAAATGAGTTATGCCTTATTTGGTACACTCACTTAACATTCTATCAACTCTCATGTTTTTTTTTTTAATTTCATAATTTTTTTTCTATATAATCTTCAACTTTGTTTCTTGTTTAAGTGTTTCTTTAAAGTTTTTAGTTCTATAATATTTTAATTTTAATTGCATCTTACATAAATATCAATAAAAAAATTATTTTTTTAGGAATTGTAATTGGAGATGATGAACTTAAAACTTGAAGAGATTGATGTAGACCAGGAATATGATCATATTAAATTCCTCTTTAGTTATTAAATTTTATTGTAAAATTTTTTTTGAAATTGTTTTGTCTTGCATATTTTTTTTCTCTTCAATTCCAATAAAATATTTTCATCAAACTATATATCTGCTAATGATTACCTTTTTAGTATTTAAATTATAAAGTATATAATCCTTTAAAATAAAACTACGATTAATAAAGGTATCTCTCACACTTCTTCAAGTTTTTTTTTTTTTTTTTATGTTTTGTTTACTTGAATATAAAAAATACATCTAAAATTTTTAAGATTGATTTCCTTAAAACTTTTAACAGTGTCATATTTCAATTTATTCTATAACGTACACTTTGTCATCTCTATCATAGTTTAATTCTTAACCGATAATTATTTGTTTAATCCTTTTATTGAATCTGTCACTTTATTGTTTTTAACAAGTGCTTTAAATATTTCTTAAATACATCAAATAAGTAACTTTTTCCTATGAAATAAACTAATGTCATGCAGTTAAGTCATCAATAAATTAATAAATACATCAAATACTCATTTGACCATATAGAGATTTATGTGCCACAATTCTAACATTGTTAGTTTTCTTTGCTTTTTCTTTTGAGAATGGTGTCAAACATACACCCTTCTCATATTTCTTTTTTTTTTCTTATTAATTGTTGATAGTCCAAACATATATTTTTTTTTAGAAAGTAATATAAGATTATTGTAATTTAAGTGATTAGTTTTTGGTGCCATAAATTCAAATTGTCATGATTCTTCTTACATATCTCATACCATAAGTTTGATCCCATTATTTTCTCATCCACCATGGTAGTCTTTTTTTTTTTTTTTTTTAATGTAGATTTCTTACTCTTCCTCTTTTAAATATGTCATCTCAGAAGTAGTTGCAAATATTGACTAAATTTTGGGAAGAGAAATAATATATTATTAATAAATAAATATAAAATGGTAAGAGAAGATGAAAAAGTGAGAGAATAAAATTATAAATATAGAAGAAAATATATTAAATAATTATTAAGTTTGAGGAGACCAAAATTATAAATTATATAAGAGTTATAAAACTGAAGAGAGAATGAGATGATAAAATTATAAATATACAAGTAAGCATATTAAATGATCATTAAGTTCCTTCAAATCTCAAAAAGATAGAAGAATCACCAAAATTTTTTTATTCATCATTTTTAAAAGATATTATGAGTTTGAATTGAAATATATTTTCTATGAACTTCTCAACACATCATTACAATATTTACTCAATACTTTAATAATCATATATAATAAATAATTAGTTTATTATATGACCTTCATCATATATTAAAAATATAATTAATAAGACTCTTCTTTTAATTATTTTAAAAACTTTGACATTTATGATTTATTTATTTTTGTTTGTGACGAATAAGTTGATTTTCATCTGTTTGTATGAATTTTAAAATACTCAAATAGGTGAATAAAATATTTAATTTTATAGTCCAAAAATAATAATTTCTCCTTCAAATAAAACAACTTAAATACTACTCTAAATTATATTACTAAGTATTATATGTTGTATATTTTTTTATAAGGATTTAGTCTAGGATTTAGAAAATAGGGTTTAGAGTTTAAATATTTTTGAGATAATATTGATATAACACTAAAATTTTTTGTAGAAAATATTTTTAAACAAAAAAGATATAATTTGAGAGACTAAATTTTCTATTTTGATTTTGTTGTTCTCTTTTCTTTTCTTACATTTTACATTTCATTAATGAAGTGAAGTTATAGAAACTAAAAAAATAAATTTTTAATATCTTCGATATGTATTCCATTTCTATTTAATTAGTCATCATTAAAGTAAATTGACAAATTCTCATGTCAAAAGTAAAGTTGAATGAGTCTGATTAAATGAACAAGGGAAATACGAAAGACACAAAAAAGTTCTTAAATTTACCTAATACCTAAGGCTAATCTAGTTATAAAACTCAAGCCACGACATATACTCAAACTGCATACATATATGTATGCTTTACAGGTTGCAACTCGTACCTTGCTGATGAATTACTTGCTGTTAACAAGTAAATATATTTGTGAGATTCTGCTTATAATGAAATTCCTACATGTTATTCTCTGATTCTGCAGTAATTTACCAACATTTCTGGGTGGTAATTGCACATGTTCCGATCATGGAGGTTGTCTGATGAGTGATCGAGGCCCCTGGAAAAATCCAGAAGTGTTGGAAATGATTCAGGTTTGACAGTATTGTGAATAAGATTAGTAGTCTCCCGATTTTTAACAGTGAATTTGTGATCTATGAATAGTTGAGAGGGGCATGTCTATCTCATTGGCTATATCATATGCAGGTTGTTAACTTGAGAGAAGAGATTGCTGGTAAATGCGAAGATGTTGAGAAGGCTACAGAAGATTCCTCGACGCCGAAAAAGGTGAGGTAGTATTGTTCTACCAATGATATGAACAATGTTGTTTAAGATAATAAAATATGCAGGTTGACATGCAAACCAAAGATGACGATAATACTATGAGTCTGGTTGAGCAGACAGAATGTCCGGGGTCAGACTGTGCATGTAATTGTAAGTCAGCAATACAAAAAATTGATTGCCTTGAAGCTAGTCTTGGAGAGATAAAGAATGTGAGTTTTCATATAATGGATGATTCCATGTTAAAGTTAAACCAAGACATTCAAAATGCTTAGGAATTTTTTATGATACTTGTAAATGTCCCAGAAAATCAAGACGCTGGAAGATGCACTTCAAGACACAAAGATGGTGAGATATGAACAACGTCTCTTCTAGCAATGTTAAATGATCCTGTGTTTTTACCTATAGTTTTCTCTTTCAGGCGTTGAAAGAACATGCACAGCATTCGGAACAGCCAAAAGTATGAAAGTGGCTAGCGTTAACTCTGATGCAACGTTCGTAGTAAAAAAAGAAAAAAAAGAAAAAAAAAAAGACTTTTGTGCATTGATTTTGTTCCCAATTCCCTTTGTATTATGAGATTAAAGTTCAAAAGACTAGCTATATTAATATTCTAACACGATGGTTGTACAAAATTCTACCAATACTTGTCGTACACAGAAGAAATAATAAAATAAATAAAAAAAAGATATTTTGAAAACTCAAATTCATATAACTTTTATAAATAACTCTCTTTTAATATTATAATAATAGTTTTACTTTATTTTTATTAAATCATTTTATAGATTATTATATTAATAAAAATAAATTATTTGAAGGGTTATATGGTTTATGATTATCAAAATATCACCCCTCAATAAATTATTAGTATAAGAAAATGACCTTTTCTTCATCGTGGGAACCAACAAAACCCTAGAAGTGAAATGAGAGAAGGAAGTGAAGTGGGTCATGGAGTGAGTGTGAGAGACAGTTAGAGGAGTTGTGCATCCAACTACACACTGCAAAAGCATACACCTCGCGCTGAGATTGAAGAAAGTCCTGCACATGAAAATCATTTTGCTTTCGTTTATGTAATTATTCAATGTTATTTTTAATATCTTTTAGTGTCTATGCCAAAGATTCAAATATAGTTAAATTAATATCTATTATAACTAAAAATAATTAGAATAATATTTAGAGATTAAAATATTTTTTTATGTTAAAAAGTTGAAAGATAATCTTTTACTGTGTTCAACATACATTCATTTGTTGTATTTATTAATTTAAATAAACTCATAAATATAATAAATTTTGTTGTAATTTTCTATGGGTTTTCATTATCTCTATTAAACCATCTCTCCCCAATTTTTTTCACAACTATCAGTGATGTACATACATGAGAACGTGGGAATGCTACCTTGCATTGCCTGCAATAATTTCCCTCCTTGGAATTTGCTTCTTGGTGTTGTGTTGTGTTGTGTTGTGTGTGGCACCATTTCTAGCATTCTTAAAGGTTATAACGTGGTACTTCATCATCATTCATCAATATAATCCAACGGGATTCAATTTGGTTTGAGGAGAGCATTAGGATACATCACCAATTCATCTCACCCATAAATTCGTGATGAGTTGTGTCAAATTATAAAATTTTTCGTTCACCGATTGAAATGACAAATTGGTGAAGCAACATAAAATTTTACACTACGACTAACATTTGCCGAAAGGATGGTGGGTTATTGTTAGGTTTGGGGTGACAAACAATCAACGCGATAGATTTTATGGGTTCCATGTTTTGGATACGGCTAATAAAATTTTGCCATTTTTTGTTTGAATTTATGCACAATTTGTTACGTATCAAGTAAACCCTAGTAACTAAAGTTTAGTTACAAAAGATTTCGTGATTTTATGGGTCATACATGAAAATTTTTATAGACTTTATTCATATATAAAATTGACAAAAAATAAAACAAAATAAAATAAAAGTTAAATAACTAATTTTATTACATACAAAACACAAAACTGATTAACTAACTAACTTGCAATTAAAAAAAATTAGAAATATATTATTTATGTTTCTTTCTTATTAGAGTAAAAGACAACAACGACACGTTGAATAAGTAGACAAATAACTTAGTTTTAGTGAAAAGTTAGCATTAAATATTATTAAGGACAAAAGTTATCTAACATATAATATATTTATAGGTATATTTCTACATTTTATTATCTAATTAAAATAATAATTAGTATTATAAAAAAATTATTAGAATAAAGATAATTTATTAATAAATAATTACCATAACAATAAAAATTGTATTTATATACTTTATTACATTATGACAAATCTATAATAAGTGTCTACATACTAATTAAGGAATGTAAAATAGAAAAAAATAAATTAATGCACATTAAACTATGATCTTATTACATCGTTAATGTGAATTTTAATAAAAAATTATATTTTAAATGTCTTAACCAATACCCTATATATTAGTTAACAAAATCTTAAAAATTTTAAGGCATTTACGGAGTAATTTATGATATAAAAAAAATCATTAAGAGCACCATTATAATTACTTCTTTAATATATATAAGTTGGATAAATTTAAACTCGTGTTATTGTTATAGGTGTTTATTTGATGGTTTGGAATATATATATATATATATATATATATATATATATATATATATATATATATATATATATATATATATGAAAAATTGAAATTCTTCTTACAAAATATTTTAAAATTTTATAGAAATATTAGTTTTTAATTAAATATTGTGAATAAAGTCAAAGTTTTTTTATCAAAAGATGGTGATTCTTTTTAAAAGTCAAAGTTTTTAACATAAAGTAAAAATGATGCATCAGTAATATTTTGTAGAAAAAAAAACAAGGATTATTATTTTTTAGCGCAGGTGATTATTAAGATTTAAACATAATAATTATTAAGTTAGTAGTTAATAAATTATTAATTAGTTGGAGGCGCATTAAAATGGCCACGTTCTCCACCACAGAGAAAATAGAAAAGAAAAGGAAGTTGAATGAGAATCCCTCCTCGGTGTCTGTTGTAATAGTAATTGCAATTGAATTCGCATTTGCGTTTCAATTCTCTTTCTTTTCCTTTCCTTTTCTTCCATCTTCTCGATCTCTCCGACCCGCATTCTCCAGCCACCAGATCCATTCACTCCTCTCAATTCCATTCCGAGATGAGCACCGGCGACCTTCTTAGCATCGAACCTCTCGAACTGAAGTTCTTCTGTGCGTTCTCTTTCTTTCCCTCTCTTTTTCCCTCTTTCTCTTCTCTTAGGGTTTCATTTTCATTCTTTTCTTTCAGTTGAGCTCAAGAAGCAGATCTCGTGTTCTCTTCAATTATCAAATAAGACCGATAGCTATGTAGCTTTCAAGGTAACCAACTTTCATTTCAACTCTCTCTTTCTTGATTTTCTTGATTATGATTTTGGGAAACCTTTTCTCCCCAGCCTCTCACCTGATTTGCGTGTTTAATTTTGTTTTCTGATTTCTCTCGCAGGTGAAAACGACCAATCCGAAAAAGTACTGTGTTCGTCCAAACACTGGAATTGTCTTGCCACGATCTACATGCGATGTTATTGGTATCTATGCGAATGCAATACTCTTAATATCTAATTTCATTTCTTAAATTTATTATTGTTAATCGATGCTTTTGTCACATTTGTTTGTTTTGTTTTACAGTTACCATGCAAGCGCAAAAGGAAGCTCCGTCTGACATGCAATGCAAGGATAAATTTCTTCTTCAAAGCGTAAAAGTAGACGATGGAACCGCCGCAAAGGACATCACTGCTGAAATGGTTTGATAATACGTCATTCTATTGCTACCCGTTGCAATTTCCTTTATTATTTCTTAACTGTTTATTCTTTTACATTGGGTGAAATGACGGGACCCATGCCATTGTGATTTTTGCAGTTCAACAAGGAAGCGGGGCATGTGGTTGAGGAGTGCAAATTGAAAGTGTTATATGTCTCTCCACCTCAACCTCCGTCTCCAGTGCCGGAAGGTTCTGAGGAAGGATCATCACCTAGAGGTTCTGTTTCCGACAATGGAAATGTCAGTGGTGCTGATTCCGCGGCAGTGAGTTCTTAACTTGTTGCACCTGGTTTAAGTGAACCTTCTTTGTTTCCCAATAGAAGTTTTTATGATATTAACTGGAATGCGTTTCTCTTTGGGCATGGTAGGTAACAAGAGCATTTACTGAACGACATGATGGTCCAGAAAAATCTGCAGAGGTAAAGCAAAGTGGTAACTTTTTGAGTGTACATGCTGTTAGTTAGCGTGTTTTGATTTGTGAACAGTGGCTGTGTTAATTATCCGACATTAGTAGGTCGCGATTGAGTATAGATACTTACCAGGAAAGAATACAAATGACAACTGAACTTTCTTGTTTGAGCACGTGTCCCATTTTCAATTTGCATTATTTTGCAGTCAGTAAAGAATACAACAAATGAGAAGTGAACTTTCTTGTCTGAACATGTGTCACTTATTCAATTCTTGCACTGTTTAGCAGCTTTGGGGATTTTTGGACTGTCATTAATTACGAGTTAAACCGGTGTGCAAATATACACAATTGAATATGTGAGATATAATCTTATGCCCTTTATTGGAAAGTAACATTGATTGGAAGAAAATTTCCTAGCTTTGAGCTCAAGTGTTTGGTTATTACTGTTTGAAAATGAGTAGTTTTAGCAAGAGTAATCGTCGAAGATAATGATTATAAAGGTGGAGGTTTCTTGCTGTCATTTCTTAAGCCCTTGTGTGACTGCTAAGAATTAAAAGGGAGAGGATCGAAATAAGAATGGAGATAATGTCTGTTGAGCGGAGATTTTTGAAACAATGGTGGGAGCCACTATTCATATTTGCCCTATTTCCCCCTATTTTTATTCACCTACTTATCTTTTTCCTATTTTCTTCAACAAAACACTTATAATTTCCATTTTATTTCTCACTTAAACCTTTTCTATTTCCATCTATCATATTTCTTTCACATTCTCCCCCCTGCTTTGGAATGTATTCACTACTTTATTTGTGGAATCTTCTAAATCGCTCATATATTGTTAAAGAATGACACCTAATGCATATGATCATTTAAGTATCCGTATTAGTGCATATTATTTGTATAACCGGGGCTTGAGAAATAGCTTTGTTGGGTAGTGAGGTCCTTGGTGTGAATTCAGAGTCACTTCATATAGCTTTAGATGTGTGCAACCTTGGCACTTTGTTTCTGCTTGAAGCTCTGACGAGATGTTCGTTTCACGGAATCTTTTAGCATTCCTCGAAATATGAAAATGGGAATGTTTATTTCCATGTTTGTTAGAAATTGAGGAAAGAGGTTGAGTTAGAGTAGTAATTAAGGTGTTTGGTCAAAGAGAAGTAGAGGAAAGAGATAAAGAGATGAGTAGAAATAGATGAAAATAAGGACAATGGCCCACGATTTTTAAAAATTATTTATTTACAAATCTTTTCCCACTAGACACCTTTTAACATTTCCATTTTGTCTCAACCAAACAACACCCAAGGGATAAATTCATATTTTCAAGTACCAGCATGTCATGATGAATGACCAATCACTCATGAATTAACAGGACAAAAACAGTTTTTTTTTTTGGGTTCCAGGCTGTAATGATTTTAAAAGCCTGTAACTTCAGTTTTTTATGTGTGTCAACTTTATTTTGATTACAGTCGCTTTTTTGCAGGCAAAGGCTCTTATCTCACGGCTGACCGAAGAAAAGAATAATGCAATGCAACAAAATAACAAGCTTCGTCAGGAACTGGTGAGGATCTATAAAATATACTGATAGATGACTTTATCTCCCCATCTGACTGACCTGTATTTCTCCTCTTTTTCCTGACTGGAACTACCAAGAGTATTATTACCCTTGGGTAGTACAGTTCTAAAACTGAAAGGAAAGCACCAAGTCCTTTGTTTTTTTTGCCTACTAAAATGCAGTTTTGATTATTGTGGCAGTATTTGCCTTAGATATTATGTTAATTTGTGACCTAAGTATCTGACTTGTCCTATATGACTACTTATTTGAAAACCTGAATTGAACAGAAAAGTAGAAACACATGATCTGGGATTTAGATGTGGAACTTGGAAGTATCTAATGGTTTTTATCAAGTTAACTGAATTTAGGAGGGGTCTTAACTTGAATATAGGGTCTATGCTTCTACTTCCTATAAATGCATTTTTTGGTTGTTGAATCAATCTTTTCCTTTTTTTAATTTTCTGTATATTCGAGTGTCAATTGCTTGGTATTGGGAAACTGATATTTTCAACATTAGCATAATTTATTTGAAGGAACATTTGTGCAGAACGTAGGGGTCACTTTTGCGTCCTGCAGTTCCGAATTAGTTCCATCGTTTACATCTTTAGCTATATTGTTCAAAGGAACATTTGTGCAGAACGTAGTGGTTATTTTCCATCCTGCGGTTTATTATTATTCTCCTAGTTTACATCTTTAGCTATATTGTTCAATTTGTGCATTGGTGCTTTTGCTATATCTGTTAGGAACACATCTTTCCTGTCTGATGCTTTCTCATCTATTTATGTCGAGTTTCAAAGTTAAAGCAAGTCAAACAATGTTTAGTCGGGCATATGATGATCATTTTTTTTTTTATATATTATACAGTCAAGATAATGATGACTGACAAACTTGATATGTTTGTATGAAAGCAAATAAGCAAATATCTGTTAACCATGCAAACTTAGCATATAATGTTGCTTTTGAACTGGGGAAAACACTTACATTGATGATCTTATTATCTGCAGGACATGCTGAGACGGGAAAGCAACAAAAGTCGTGGGGGTGTCTCGATGGTCATTGTCATATTAATTGGTTTACTTGGCATAATTATGGGGTATCTCATGAAGAAGACCTGAGCATTTTCGAGAGTCAATCCTTCACCATATGTTTGATCTTAGTTTTCCTGTTGTTCCTGGATATTCAAGAATTGAAGACGAAGGGCAAAGCAGATTAAATTTAGCAGGTGTTGGTGTTTTTTTTCGGGGTCGATAACAATATGAACATAGAAACATTAGTTGAAAGCGTGGGTCACTGGTTTCTTTAAGATCAGATTACTGTGAACTGACTCATGCTTTTGGTAACATGCATTCTTTTTTAGTCAAGGGAAATTTGTTGTTTTATGTGGTTCATCCGGTGACTGTCTGGAATGTCAACAATGACCACTAGTAGCATGCATATTAAAAAAATCGGATATTTTGTTGTTTCATGAGAATAATGTTACTTTTTGTAGTTGTTAGATTTTCAAAAGGTGGATAAAATGCTCTCATTATTTGGTTCGGGTCATCAGTTGCGTAGCATTTTTTTTTTCAAAAATGTTTTTAAGAATGTTAGGGTTTAAGTTTGCAAAGTATTTTTACAATTTGATGTACAATAACGATTTCAATACAATCAGACCTTAATTCAAACATGTACTTAAAAAGTTGCCAAAAACTAGATATTATTTATCTAAAAAGAATTAAATTATTTGCCTAAAATAAATTAAACATTGAAACTTGGCAGCTCTGTCAGGTTCTAACAGAAATTATAACATAAAAGGAATATATTTTTCTCCGCCAGTGTAAACAAGTAGCTTGAGTTATAACTGCAGCATAACTAGAGAATTTTGCTAAATGAACTACTGATCCTAGATAGCATTTTATTAGGAGTATTGATCATATCGTTTCTATTACAAAATTTACGGCTGACCGAATCATGCAACAAAAAGAGAATAAAAGAAAAAGAAAGGAAAGTGGTGGGAAATGGATAGAATGAATAATCATTCATCAACCTTCTTGTTTGAATTCTTCCTGAAAGTGTGCTCAATATGGTTGGCCATGGAAAAAGCGGTGGTGGCAAGTCCCTTAATGTCTGGGACTTTGTAGTTTTGGGCAACGTACACTCCCAAAGCTGCGCCCATCATGAATGAAACACTGCTTTTGATTATCCCCATTATCAAACCACACCTAACCACACTATCACCTGTTGGTAGCGTATATATATTTATTCGGTTCTCAGGTCATAGCATAACCCCTTCCCCAAGTAATTTTTCTTTTCATACAAACAAATCAACCCAAAACCCTTCTTCAAGCAATGTCCTCTTTGTGTGTCAAGTGGGACCCATATATATTCGCTACGTATGCCTACTTAACTCATTAAGATATATGTTCTTTGTATCTCCTATCTTTAGATATAAATTGTAATGTGTAAAATTTGTTCCATTCATAAATATTATATTTAACAAAAAATATACTTGAATTTTTGCAGGGGCCAAAAACATGATTTTATTATATCTAAACAAAGAAAATATTCACGAGACATTTCCTAAGCAATCTTTTAACACAATCTTTATTTTACGAAGAGTCAATACTTGTTTTAAAAAATAATTATTTTCTAAAAATTCTTAAATTAAGTTTTACTTGTGAAACAACTTAAATAAATGTAACTTTTATTTGATAAATTGAGACATAAATAAAAAAAATGTAACTTTACATAAAAATAAACTATAATTTATTTGATTTTTCTATTTTTTATTTTAAAAAATCATCTAATTAAATTTATAATAAAGAAAGTGAAACAGGATATTAAATAAAAGTTAAATTATTTTATATTCTTTTATATTTTCTTGTTATAATTTTATTGTAATTTTTCGTTGATTTAAGATAATTAAGTTAATTTTTTCCTCACACCCTTACAAAATAAACTCTCTGGATTCATTGTTATTTTTGGTTTTCAAAATTATTAGTGAAGATAAAAATTATTATTTTTTATATAATTAAGAGCGATAATATAAGAAAAATAATTATGATAATTAGTAAAACTATCGTGTTATACGTTATTTTTATTTTAATAATTAAATATAAGATATATATATATATATATTAATTTTAAAATATTAATATTTATCTTTAAAATTATGTATTAAATAAAATAGAAAGAGAAATTAAGGAAAACATGTAATCCACATAATAAGGAAGAATTTTTTTTATTTATTAATTTATATTTGAAAGAAAAATTTGAAAAAAAAAATAATGGTTGAAGGAATGAAGGACAGGTGATAAATTTATAATTAATTTCATTTATTTCAAGAGAAAAGATATAAAATAAATAATTTATTGTAAGATGATAAAAAATAATAATTATAAAGAGAGAATTTTTATATAATTTGTTAGATATTACATATTTATAAAATAGTAGATAAAAAAGAGAAAAAAATGGTAAAATGTATGATGAATGGAAAAAGAAAATAGAATACATCTATACGATAGAAGTAAACAAAATAATAATAATAATATAAACAAAATATTTTTCAGTGTAATTTTTAAATAATTATTTTAAAGTCAAAAACTGTTTTTTTTTTTCAAAACAATGACTGGTGTGATTAGAAGATAATACGTCAGCATATTCTAATTCAGTTACACTTTTATGATTTCGGAACTTTGATATACGTGTTTGGAAATGACTATAAATAGTTGTTAAAGGAACATTTCTTGCTATCTTGAAAGAATCCACTGAAGTTACTTCTTTCTTTCTCTGAATTTCATTTCTCTGAAGTCTACCAGAACACGCAGTAGGTAGGAGATCATAATCATTTCTCGGAATGCACAAGGTTTTCTTTTGGATGAATTTTTCCTGTACTTTGCTTCTTGTTTATGTCGTCTGTCTACTTTGTGAGATCATGGATATTCAATTTGTCTTTTAATTGAATTTTGTTTGATTCTACTTTCAGTAGGAATGGCAAGTAGCTCCTTCAAACTAGAACATGAGCTTGGTATATCAAGATACCTTTTTGCCTCTTCCTTTACTTGGAACTTTGGTTATTATATTAATAATTTTTTTTTTCAGAGAAGAGAATAGCAGAGGCTGCTAGCATTAGGGCGAAATACCCAGGCAAGATTCCGGTGAGAATTTGCAATTGTACTTTTCTTTGCTATTGTCTATATATTGATGCAATTTTTACAATTTTTACTGAAGAAGACTTATTCTTTTATCTGTTGTTCTTTTATTTTTTTAGTATAATTAGTGATGAAGTATTGTTAATTATCTATAAATAAATGTGTTTCTTTTGTCTGATGCCTCCTTCAAGTCGCGACGCAGCAGCATAATAACTGACTCATACTTAACTTTCGAGTAAATTCCGTACAGGATAGGTTGTCTTGTCCTTGATCTTCTTTACAATCTTTCTTAAACAGAAACTTGTTTAACTATGATCAATGCATTTGGATACCTTCTATTTTGTTTTGCAGAATTTAGCCCTGTTTAGTATGTCCTCTTTGATGAAAAGTAATTTAGTTTGGCATTTTTCTATTCTTAGTTTATTGGACTTCTCACCATACGTGTGTGCTGTTCCTGTTAGTGTCGTCATTTTCCCTTACCTTGTTGTAATTTGTTTCCAGATTTTCCTATTCCTACCTTTACCTTGGTGGAATATAATATTTCCGTAAACATAGTTGTGTTCCTCATGAGAAGGGCCTGAAATTCTATTGCATGGAAACTTTTATTTTGTGTGTAAGTGGCTAATCTGGAATATATTGGAGGTTAAGTGACTGATAGAGTCACTGAATTATACAATGAATTCAAACATAAGAAATATTATTGGATGAGCTCTACATTTGTGAACTTTCTCAATATGATCCTATTACTTTGTTGCTTGGTTCCAGTTATCCCAAATAGTTTCAAGGATTCTACGGCTTATTTTATTTTACTCCAATGTTAATAGCTTAGTCAGACATCTAGGTTCAATTTGATTAGAGTAATATCAATATCCATGTTCAGAGATGGGTCAATTTTAAATTTTCCTGGTAGATACATTTTATACATATCAAGGCATGGTGTTTAACCTATGCATTTTGCATACCTCAACAATCATTCTCAGAAGTGCAACTCATTGATAAATCTGAAATTTTGTGCTAAATTATTCTGGATATGCGTGAAGATTATTGTGGAGAAGGCTGAAAGGAGTGACCTCCCAAGTGTTGACAGGAAACAGTAAGAAGTTGCCTATATTTTTTTTTTTCTAAAGTGGAAAATACCATATTATTTATTGATTTCTTCATTGATGTTCTCGGGCACTGTTTAGTAAGACCCTATTAATTATTTCCATCCTGATGTATACAATTTGAAGTTTAGCTCAGACAAATGAATACATTTATGCTATTGTTGGATTAATAACTGTCTATTGCATATCTTGTTAAAATTGTTTTTCATAAGTCCATGTGTTTGCATTAGAATTAATGCAGGATCTTATGCTCGTTTAACTATTCTAAAGTGTTGCATAAATGTGATACATGATTGTAAGGCCATGTTGATCATAATCTGTGTAACCAGCTTGTATGAATTTATCAGATGATGTACCAAAAATTGATCAGAATGACTTACAAATTTGTCATGATTCACACTGCAATAGTTAAGGGAATTGCTGATATTGGTAGCTTCAATTAGTAAACGGACCTGAATTTTAACCTGGGTAAACAACATGATGAATTGGTTTTTTGTTTCTGAAAGTTTGGTTATTCCTTTTTCTTTTTCTGTTAGTTACTAACTACTAGATTTTAAGGTGTAATGAATAAATAATTTGTTTTTATCTTATGCAAGTTGACCTAACAAATTCAACTGTGACTTGAAGTCTTACATTGAACAGAAATGGTGAAATTGAGTATCATACAAGTTAAAAAGTTCAACAAATTTACTAGCTTAAGGTGTTGGGTTAAATATAGACTTATATTCTCTTATACGAGTTACTCTTCGTCTCATTGATGAATACTGGCTCAATGTTGTCCCCCTCCCTCTCACAAAGACCCAACAGTAGCATTAAAATTGATGATTTGTCTAGTGACCGGTTTGATATCCTCCCATTGGTGAACACCAGTCCAATGTTATCCCTCCTTGCAAAAGTCCAATACTATTAAATTTCTAACATGGGTTGGAAGCCGTATATTGTATTATGCGTGAAACTGAACGACTACATTGCAGGTACCTTACCTCTGGTGACCTTAGTGTAGGACAGCTTGTCTACCTCTTACGCAAACAGATCAGGCTAACTGCAGAGAAGGCAATGTTTGTATTTGTGGACAACATCCTTCCTCCTACAGGTGGCAAATCATATGCATCTGCTTTCTTTTTTGGTATATATGATTCTCTAGATTTCTAATGTCGAATAAGCCTTATCCTAAGTCAATTTCTTCAGGAGCAAGTATGGCTGCCTTATATGATGAGAAGAAGGACGAGGATGGGTTTCTCTATGTTACATACAGTGGCGAGAATGCCTTTGGAGATTTGATTTCCATTCAGTAGCCATTGTGAATTAACGGCATATGATTTGGTCTCATTGGTCTGTCTGATAAATTCGTAAATAGTACTCGTGTCAAGAACCTTTACTCTCAATGTTTTGTACAGTTGTACATAAATTCCGTGAACTACATCAATATTAAAAAGTTCTCTCATTCAGTCTTTCAACTCCTTTCATGGTTTACATCATGCATATCTTGGAATGTTCATTTTGATTGCAAATTGATACAATGGATTAGTAGTGCAAGAAAAAGGGTCCACGCATTATCTCTTATTTCCTACAGCAGAATAGGGGGTTCATTCGTAATATCTTTCAGTGAGCACAAGAAAAAGGAACCTATAATAACAACACTACTGCTTACTTGTTTTCCCCGGTGAAATATTTAACTTACATTTACTTTTTCAACTAGAGTCATGTTGTTTGCAAACACGCAGAGGCATGCATGTTGGAGACAGAAGAATCTGAAGGATGTGTCATTGTCATGTTACATAGAACCTTGAATTAGATATCTGCTCCTTTGGGAAGCAATGGCTATTGTGACAATGCGTTGCCGCTGATGGCAGATGTTGTACATCCATGTGGCATGCTCCTTGGCTGCTGGGAAGAGAGAGTAGAAGGTGACGGTTTAGCCATGCTCTGTTGTCCCTAAAACTCCTCGTCCCCATTCCCCATTCCCCTGTAGGTCCCATGTGTATATGTTGCCATTCTCATCCCACTTGAGCGTTGAAATAATGCAAGAGAATTTCAACTAGGAGAAAAATACGATATGGTAAAGATAATGTTTTCAATCTCTTTTATTTTATTGTAAACAATTATAAAAGTGTAATTTTGTTTTCATTAAAAAATTGTATGAGTACCTAAATAATGAGAAAAAGGTTTATTATTATTATTATTATTATTTTTCAAATTATTTTATGAAAAATAAATTATTCTTCATAATTATTGATATAATTTTAACTAATAATTCTTTTTCTTGAATAGTAGGTTCCCTTAAGAGTCCATATTTTCCAATTGAAAACCGGAATGAATGTGATTTAAAGGAAAAACTTGTATTTAATCTTTATATTTTGATCACCATCGATAAATTTAATGTCAACTTATAAAATGTATGAATTTAATTTCTATTCTTTAGGATTTATAATGTTTTTTTATGTTAAAAGGGACTGTTATCATCAAAATTAAGAATACCTTTTTAACATAAACAACTTGACCCTTTCATTAGACCAACCTCGTTTTGTTTTGTCTTGAGGAAATTTTGTGATAGCATCCCTTTTATGCAATCAGAATACCACCAAAACAACCGGCCAAATATCCAACATTTATCACCCATCTAATACTTCTTGGAAAATCCTTGTCCAAGAAAACAACTAGAAGCAAGTAATTAATGCATGGGTGTGATGCACATTCACCCCATTTCATTACAAACCTCTATATTATTTCTATCACTTTTCTTGCCACAACATATCTCCTACTTTCTCCTTTTATTTTTGTTCTCGTGTAGAGTGTAGTTTGGGTGTTCACCAAGTATTTTCCATAATGCATTAATGCAATTGCAATTTTGGAAACATACTACTGGTTCTTCAACGTAAATATATACAATGTCGTTACTCATTAACTTGTGTCCCTTAATTTTTTTTGTTACAATATTAATTCCCTAACAAACAGCTAATCTTTCAGTTATACATAGAACACTCTTTGTGGTAGGGGTGGCCCATGGGGTGTCTGTCCCTAGTGATTAAAATTGAGGAATAGGGGTAAGGGGACAAATGTGGACCCTTGATATCTTCATTTTCGTTTTCAAGGTTCATCTCCCAAACACATGCATGTTCTCTTAAAGAACGTTCTCCATCCCATACTAAACCTGCATTTAATGCACCCTCTATTCTACCATTACATATTAGTGAAAACCTTACCCTATATACGTCTATTCATACAAACCTTACTCTTCCTCTGTCCGGAACTTGGAGCCAGCAAACTCATATCAGCATGGCTTCTCTTTCTCTTGTTATGATCCTTCTCCTCTGTGTTTCTGTGCATGCATGCACTGCCCGATTTCTTAGTCTTACTAAAAAAGACACCCCACATAAGGTTGGGTTCCTAATACCAACAATTCCATTTTTGTATGCTATAAACTTCCTCAGTACATTGCAGTAGTTCTCCGTACGGGACAAAAAATATTTTGTTCACCATATTGGGAAGCATTTGAAATTATTTATAGATAGAGACTAAGATTTGTGATTATCTACAGGAACTAGACAAGGTCAAGACATTAACTGAATCTCGTAGTGTGAAGGATTACAGGCTAGAGGAAAATCAACAACAGCAACAGAAAGTCGCAAATAATGAATTGAACACTTGTGAGAGTTGTAGCAGTGTATCATCCACTTTGAAGGAACTGATCGTAGAGGCAGCTTCAGGTGCTTATATTTCTAGAATCTTTTCTCCTACCCCCGCCTACATGTCCCTTTATTTGTTAGCATGAGCAGTCACGAGCTCAAGCAATGGAAAAATGAAATTTCAAATGTTTATTGCTGTCATTGATGGTTGAAAAGGCTACACTCTTTTTACATTACTTTAAAGAATTCGAGTCATTTTCAGTTAACACAAAATAAATGAAGTTCGCCTTTATTTTCTCAGTCAGAAAAGATCTCTAACGTGCGTGTACCTTATATGTGAGGTGTCATGTTATATATGGTACACTTGCAGAAGTTGTATTTTTATGCCATTTTATCAACTTCCCTCTCAGAATATATTTATAGCTGTGTAATTTTTTTTATATAAAATTTATCATGTTCTCATAATCACCTACCCTTATTCACCCTTTATAACAATAAGTGACGGTGGAAGCATGGGTTATGCAGGTACACCTTTTCAAATGGATTCGTCATCCTTTCTTGCAGCAGAGGTAATATATAGTAAATTCTGGACAATTTAGATTTTTATAGAATTAGTTGGCTCTCTCATTGGGTTTAAAATAATAAATTACTTTATTCTTTAAAAACAATGATGTATAAAAATTCCAAAATGAATCTTTTTACGTAACATGCATATGAATTCAGGGATTGAAACAATGTATATTGGTTGAGATAATTTGTGAATATAGATAAAGTATCTAACTATGATTTCATGTCTTCCATCTATTTCTATTTGAGTTGTCTGTATTTGTTTCTTTATTTATCATTGTTCTCAAAGGGATTGTTTTCCCGTGAGCATTGTAATTAGAGTTTGCATGGTAACAAGAGTGATGTAAATAATTAATATGGTGAGAGGGATACATGCTGGTTGCTTGAAAATATTATCAGTTGATTAGTGGTAGAAAGCGATGAGCCATATGCTTGTGTAGGGCGAGAAGAGGCATGCACGGTCAATGCTGGGACCTGCTCGGCATCATCACGGTGAAGAAACAGTGCTTACAAACGGCAGTAACGCCGCAGAGGACATAGTTGAGATGGACTATGCTCAACCTCATCGAAAACCACCTATTCACAACGAAAAGCCTTGACTGCATGCATGTTTAGTTATTTACAATCTGTATTTTTTTCAAGAATCTTTATGCCATGTAGTTTTGGCTCTTCGGAGGTGATCTGTACGACAGTGTTGAGTTATTTATTTTCAAAACTACTACATAGTAATTGGACGAAAGTATGATTATGATGTGTGCTGTTTTAAACACCTACATACTGTACATTTTCACGATGATGTTTGACGTAAAACAAGTAATGGACAAAAATAATTAATACAAAGACAGTCAGATTCGTTCATGTTATCAGCTTTTCTTGTCATTTAGCATTTTCATTTACGTTAGTCAAATTTGCAGGCTTAAGACACCAAGCCACATGCAATGCCTTGGTGAAATGTCAGAATTCCCAGTTTTGCATGAAAATAATTTGACTCACGTGAAATGTGTGGAATGAATGGTAGCCATGGATGGGAATGGAAGAGTTGCCAACTTTTAAGGCGTGTATCAGAATATTGGTAGTTCTCATAAGGTAATATATAGATTAATGCAGTAAACAAAATAAAGGGAATATATATTAACCAATGTAAGAGAGAAAATAAAGGGAAATGAACTAATTAATGCAGGAAGCAAAGAATACATCTCACATGTTGGACCACATCCTGCACAGGAGACACTCAAAAAGAAAGATGGACCATTTGCCAAACACCACAACAACAGTGCCTCTACCCTAATGTAGACTCCAGACAAAAACAATGTTCATTCATGTGCTTTTCCAACATGAAACAAGATTAGACATATCACGCAAATACCTGTTAATGGCACATGTAAAATTCAATGACCATGTGTTACTATGACTCAATCAAAAATTTGTAGGTGTTTTTTATTACGATTTGTTACTTGAGGTTACTTGGATTTGAAGAAGGCGTATGAGGTCTTTTTGTTAGGTCGAGTAGTAGATCAAATTCGAAAATACATGCAGAAGAATCTTCATTGCTTAAGTAAATATATGAACAAGAATAAAAAGTATATTATATTAAATAAAGGAGTAGTTTTTGTGTATCTCATAAGTTGGTATCTGAATATCTTAGGATATCAGCGTAGGCAACTTTTTAATTGGGATTAAACATTTCTAATATTATCTCTCTTACAAATCTTATATTATCAACTTATTATGTTTAAAGTTCACTTTTTAAAATATTATCAGAATTTGTCCAAATTAGGTTAATTGAACCTACTGCATATTTTCATTATGGGACCACTATCAAACTACTTACAATATCTAATTTTTATATAAAAATATATTAATAATCGATTTAGAAATATGGTTTACCTTACAAACTAATTTTGTGATATTAAAGTAATCATTTTAAAAATTATTCTCATGTAACATTTCAGTCCACCAATTATATTGGTAAGTTACGACTTGTTAGAATCAAAATTACTTTACATGGACCAAAATTATTAGGCTTAGAAGGAAGGTCCACCAAAATCTGTCAATATAAGATTGGGTTTAGCCCTTGACAGAGAGAGTTGCTATTCGCACTCCTCCTTTTCAAATTTAAATATTATATAACTATCATACCTACAAAAGATTAAAAAAGTCTTTAAAAAAATTAACTATCATAATTATTACATTGCTACGATCATGATCTGTCATCGTAATGATGCCATGGTTCTATTATTAATTTTTATTTTTGTGTGAATCTTTTATAGATTATTAATTACATAATATTTTCATTTTAAACTTTGATTATTTAATTTTAATAAAATGAATATGTTTGTTAACATTTTTAATCGTAAACAAGTGTTACCAGAATTATTATCTAATTAAGGTAAGTTAGAGATATGTGTGAATATGAGTTAAGTTGTTCATAAATATATAAATTAAATTAATTATATTTTTTGTATGTCTATATTATTTTGAATTAATGAAAAATTAGTATGGAGTTGCATCATGCAATAACATGAAACTGCTAAAACACAAACTGTATCACCACTGGCATACATGTGGACGTTACTATGACATACACCAAAACCAAACTCACGGCACACAGAAAACATATTCATCTAACTCAACCATGTTCGTAATATTCTTCTCCTGTTCAAACTTTCAATAAAATACTATTCTCCACTCAAACCATGACTTTTTAGTCTCTAAAAGTCGTAATTCAACAAAAGGTTCGCTAATTAAATAAGCTTTCCCAAATTTATACCCGATTCATTTGAGTTAATAAAGGAATTATAATTCAAATAAAAATAATATCTTTATTATGTTGTTATTACTTATTTTTGCGTGTGTTAATATTTTATAATTACATTGTTACCACACACAAAAATTGTGTTGCAATTTTGTGTGGCACGTATTTAACAGTTTCGTAGGCCCTGGGAGACAGAGACAAGTTCATGAAGTCATTGAATGACGACACGATTGTTTTTTCTTCTTACTTTTTTTCCCCCTTCTAGTACAAACCTTGAAGTTAACGTGTTAATTTCCATGGCAAAAATCCAGAAACTTGAGAAATTTCAAAAGCCCGTACGAGGCATTGTCATTCTCCTACTGTAGCAAGAAAGGTTTTGTGTTGTGGTCATTTACAATCAACGGTTTGGATCTCAACCACCCACACGACGTTCTTTATCAATGGAGAAAGCTAAGGATTGACCATTGAAAAGCATATGAATCTTTCTTTCCAAGCCCAACTCTCCAAAACCATTTACTTTTTTCCCAAGTTTTATGTTCTCGTCGCTTTCAGCCATTGGTATAAATATAACACATGCTTGCCTCTTACAACCACAACAAACAACACCATCTTATAATCTTCATTCACATTCAGATTTCTCTTTGTTCTAGATAATCAAAACAATGGCAATGCACAAGAGCACTTCTGGTTCAGCATTGGGTCCTGGAGGCTTGGACCTAACTCAAGCCTTCTTCAAGTCCATCATGAACGCTGCACCTTCTTCTCCCACAAAGCGCCACACCAAAATCTCCATTGTTGGTGCGGGCAACGTGGGAATGGCCATAGCGCAAACCATCCTCACTCAGGATCTCACCGATGAGCTTGTTCTCGTCGATGCCATTCCCGATAAACTCCGCGGCGAGATGCTGGACCTCCAGCACGCCGCCGCTTTCCTCCCCCGCACCAGAATTCAGGCCTCCACCGACTACTCCGTCACGGCGGGCTCCGACCTCTGCATTGTCACCGCCGGTGCCCGCCAAATCAACGGCGAGTCCAGGCTCAACCTCCTACAAAGGAATGTCCACCTCTTTCAGAAAATCATACCCCCTTTGGTTCGTCACTCTCCCGACACCATTCTCCTTGTCGTTTCGAATCCCGTGGACGTGCTCACTTACGTGGCATGGAAGCTTTCAGGGTTCCCTTCAAACCGTGTTATCGGCTCCGGCACTAACTTGGACTCCTCGCGCTTTCGTTTCCTCATCGCTGATCATCTTGACGTCAACGCTCAAGATGTCCAGGTTAATATTTTCCAAGTATTTATCTCTAAACTATTTTTATAGTTTCATCATTCTTACATGTGATTTTGTGAGTGTAGGCTTTTATAGTGGGGGAACACGGGGACAGCTCAGTGGCTTTGTGGTCTAGCATTAGTGTTGGGGGTGTTCCAGTGCTGAGCTTTTTGGAGAAACAGCAAATCGCGTATGAGAAGGAAATGTTGGAGAACATACACAAAGAAGTTATACAGAGTGCTTATGAGGTTATAAGTCTGAAAGGGTACACTTCTTGGGCGATAGGGTACTCCGTAGCCAACTTGGCACGAAGCATTCTGAGGGACCAAAGGAGGGTCCACCCTGTGTCGGTTCTTGCAAAGGGTTTTTATGATCTTGAAGATGGGGAAGTGTTCCTTAGCTTGCCTGCACAACTTGGAAGAGGAGGAGTATTGGGTGTGACCAATGTGCATTTGACTGATGAAGAGAAACACAGGCTCAAGGACTCAGCCACTACAATCCTCCAAGTGCAGAATCAGTTGGCTCTTTGAATATTTCTTCACACCCCCTCTCTGATGAAGTCTCATGAAATTGTTTATATATTATTCTTTTCCTTTTTCCCAGGTTATTGTTTGCTCGTTTAAGTACTCAGAAGTTCTTTTTTGTCGTTTGTTGTAATAAAGAGAAATGCGTATTTTCTGTTTACTATAGTGGTTATATATGTTTTTTCCTTTTTAATTTCCAGATATGATTTTCATCTGTTCTTACCAAAAACTTGAATGGCATATTTTGTGGCAAATCCTCTGAAAAGGAAACAAAAATGTACATAATTAAAAAGTTCATTCATAAGTCTATGGAGCTATTTATTTATACGTTGATTAGTCTACTTTAATCATGAATATGAAATAAATCTTTAAATAAGCTAAAATATCAAAATTACGTAAAAATAAACTCAATCTTACGAAAGGCCTTAATGGGCTTATTGGTCAAGGTTAAGGAACAAGGTTGTGAAGAGATTCAATCAAATTTAAATGAAGCCCAACTTAATTTGATATATCGATTATAAAAATATCGTACATTTTTTAAATCTTAAATACAAGAAAAATAGAATACTCTCAAACATAAGTGAATATTTATTAAAATGATCTCATCTAATGTAATAATTTAAAAAAACATTTAATTGATTTTTTTAATATTAAGTTTCAAAAAAGAGTAATTAAAAAATATATTTTTAAATGAAGTTACCATAATTATTTTCCAATTATTATCTTTTAAAATTATTTTGAACTAACTTTTTATTATATTAGAGACAGCAAATAATATATTTAGATGAATAATGATTGCCTTATGGTTCATTTATAACCCCCTTTTTTCTCTTATTTTCAGGCCCATCTATAGAGCTATTAAAATGGGCTGGGCCAGTTTAAATCAATTATTGTTACTGTGTGACCGCACCACTGAGGTATGGATCTGGACTACTTGAACACTCCTTGAGGTATTAGGCCCAATAGGTTTTATAATTGAGATCTTACTTCCTTAAATGCGAGGTCAAACTTAATTAATTATTACTTACATTCATAATTCATACTTAATTATATATATACATATATTGTTCATTATCAATATTGTACAAATTATTCTTTTATCATATAAAATAAAAATAGAGCATTTAATGCTTTCAAATAGAAAACGTATACAAATTAGTATAAGGATATTGTAGGACAATTTTAAAAAATTCTTTGCATGTATAAAGAAATGTAGATTCTTAAATTTTGATAAAACAAAGCAATTACAAAGATAGTAATAAAAAAAATTATCTCTAGGTCTTATTTATCTATTTTAATTTTATTGCACCCACACACATGCCATTGTCACTCTTTCCAAAACTTCACAAGGAATATTTCATGGAAAAAATTATTTTGGGAGGTTAAATTTTTTTCAATGTTCTGTAACATTTAAAAAATTATAATTTTTTATTCTGTTAACAATGAATAAAATAAAATTTAAAATAAATTAATATTTGACATAATTATAGCATTGAAAAAAAAGTTACATATCATTAGAGTCCTGAAATATTTTTTGTTTTCTTTTCTTAAAGGAAGAGTTCTGAAATAGTTTATATTTCAAATAATATTATATAGAAATAAAATACGACTACACAAATATTTATTCATTGTTGTTTTATATTTAAATGATATTTACATTTAATCTCAACAATTACTTGTTATTGGTAATTTAAAATATATTAATTTTCAAACATTTTGTAAAATTAGAATGTTTCATTAATTTCTATGCAGTCACCTAATTTCTTTGTTATCCTTAAGTTATGATTTTATTTTATTTTATTTTCAAATCATATGTATTCTATATTAAAACTAATTTTATAATTTATTGGTTGGATTGGTTCGAATTTAGAATAAAATCAATTTTGTTTCAATAATATTTAATTGATTTGACTTTGGTTAAGTTTTTCAGAATTTGATGGTTAATTAAAATGAAACCGATCTACTTCATATGTTGTTTAAAACTCTTTTCAACATTTATACTTTATCAAGGTTCCACTGTTGTTGGTTCTGTTTATTCGAGGATTTTAAAAATTTTAAAACAGATAGCTTACCTTTTATATAAAAAAAAAAAAGTAAAAGTAGATTTTTAAGAATTACTAAACTAACTTTCAAAATAAGTTACACGAGTTGATTTTTATCTCATGTAGAATTAACTGAAAAAAATAAAATTAAAATGATGACATATTTGATTCCATTATAATTAATTTAAACGTATTGTGTATATGTTAGGCTTTTAGTTTTGTTTTTATTTAAAAATAATAATTTCAATAATAAATTTTGAATAATTATTTATATAATAAATTAAAAAACTTATTTAATATTTAATAACCATTTTAGATTAAAGATGATAAAATCTATCACGACAAAGAATCCAAATCCAAATCCAAATTGGACAATTTGAATAAAAATAAAGTATATGATTGAATTGTTAGTAAAAACCTACCTATAAAAACAAAAAAAAATTAGAAATCATAATATTTAAAAAATAGATTTTAAAGTTAAATAATTGAAAATTGTTAATAAAAACTTAAAATATTTCTAAATGGGAATTATTTAAAAGTAGAGAAAATAATATAAAATTTAAAATAATTTGTAAGTAATGTATAATAAAATATTTATTTATATTTTGAAATAAATTTTGTTAATAATAATTTGATAAAAATAGATAATAGAAGAAAGAATTTGGAAATAGTGGGTGGTTGTTGATTTGTTGAGGTCAAAAGTGAAGAAAGGGAAAAGGTCCCCACCCTAGATGAGGACTTCCCCACATAATTTGAGAATCTAAGTTGGGGTTCTGCCACATGTTTCCAGGTATCAATTTGCATATTCTGTCTATTTCCCCACTTTCCCCTCCTCTCACGCTACCCTTATCGCATCTCAAATGCCAATTAACCCAAATTCAAACCATTTCCTCTTATGGACACATGTGACGATAATTAAAGCTCCTTTTTTTAATATGTTTTTTTTTCTCCCTTTATTTAGTGTTATCCGTTTTCAATGTTTCCAAATATACTATGGTTCATTTCAAAGCTACCTTTACTAGCTAACCACATTAAGCACGTCTTCAACCTCATCATCACATGATCATGAGCTTGTAAACCATTCACCATGCATGCGCCTTCACATATTTTATGAAATGTAATAACTTGTTGATCAGTTTATTAGGTTTAAGCGGAATAAGTTAAAAAAAATAAAAGTATCAATTTTTATATGTTATTCTTTATTAGATTATTATCTTAATTTATATCGAAGTTATCAAGGATAAAAAAAATAAAAAAAAAGTCTTTAATGAAATATAAGAAGAAGTCATTATAAAAATAAAAAAAATAAAAAATATTATTAATTTAAAAAAAAAGAGAAATAATACCAATAATACATAAATTTAATTTACGTAAAAAAAATTAATACTCATTCCTTATATATTAATAATTTATTTGTTTTTTTAACATAAAATTTCTTCCAAGTAAAAATTTATAGTTTCCTTGTTAACAATGTTTAGTCATTATAAAATTAATTATATAATAGACTTTATATGGTCAAACTATTTATTTATTACAGATTTAACTATATTAAATGGACATTTATTTTTCATAACCCTAAATAGCACTAGTCAATATATAAGTGTCCATATCACCTATCACTTATTTTGGTTATGGTTTTCAATAACTTATTGAAATGGTTATATATAGTTTCGTTGCATCTAGTAGAAAACTTGTAAATAATAAATTCCTTTGTCTAATATAAATTGTAAATTTTCAACTAAAAACACGTTTACATTTTAAAAGAAACTTTTTTTTTTCAAATTTATTGCTTAGATAAATTTAATGTGAAACATTATTTATATATGTAATCATGCATGTAAAGAGTGGACAATTCCTTGGCTAGAAAAATAGATAAGACGATAAGGTTAAATTGTTTATTGATTTCAAATATATATCACCAACTTAAGGTATCCTCTCTCTTCCATTATGTGTTTTTCTTTAAAATTTTGTTATGTTTGTTTATGATTATATTAGTAATTTGTAATAGACGAGGGAAGAAGTTGTGTAAATCATTTGTTATTAAAGTGCTATTATTGAGCCACGTGTTGCGTTGTCTATGTAAGGGATCTTTTGAACAACGCGAAAAGCCGATTTGTGAGAACTTGCTAAAAGAGCCACCTATGATTTATTCATCAATGAAACTCATTATATTAATGTCTTCCACCCAATGAATCATAATTTCAGAGACAACAAGGTTTGAACGTCTTTGTGAAAAGGAACTAATCTGACGCAATAGGGTTACTTTTCTGCCCCATTCGTATTGATTAATGCAATTCTTTTTTAGTATACAAATATATGTTTATATATGTCTAATTCAGAGCCGTTATTATCTTAACAAGAGTTGAAGAAGAATAAAAATAATTTTTTTGTTATAAATTTTATATACAAATCATTTCAAATTAAAGAAAGTTACTTAAATTTTTAAGAAAATATTTATATAAATAATTTTAATTAATTTTTAAGTAACCTATATATATATATATATTTATATTTATATAAGATTCATAATAAAATGTTATTTTTTATTCTTAAACCACTCTCTTAAAAACAAAACTTTCATGTTAAATTTAAAAAATATAAAAATGAAATTAAACTCAAGAGGATTGTGCCACTCGCCGTCCAATGAAGTGCTTTCGTCATTCTTCTTGTTCGGCAGAAACTCAACTTCACTTAGGGTTTTATTAAATTTCATTTAATTTGTTTATATAATATAAAGAATAGTAAACAATTAGTAGCACCCACATCAACCACATACTTATGGTTGCTCACAATAAAAACGCGTGTCCATCTCTCAAATGATTATCACCATTTTTTTATATAAAATTAAATAGTTTATAGGAGGAAGAAGAAAAAAGAAAAAGGTTTTTGTTTGGAATTTTTTGTTTTTTAAGGTATCATTTAATTGAGTAGAAAAATACTTATTTACATAACAAAATAAATCAACAATGACGCATGATACATGTTTTTTTTTTAACCGCGAGAGTGTTCAGAATCGATTTAAAAAAAAAAAATGCTTGTTTTAATAGAATAAATGTCAGGGAGGACAAGTTGTCGGCTTAGATTCATGGCATGTTTAAAATTATTGTCTATAAAAAAATTATATATTAGTATTTTTATTTTACTTAATTAGAAAAAGAATAAGCTCGATCCTATTCATAAGAAATTGACTTATATAGCGTAAAGATGTGAGTTTCAGTTTTGTTAATATAAACAACTTTACTAATGTGTAAGTGTGGTTTTATATTTGATATTTTGAAACTCAACTTTTATTTTTATGAAAAAAATAATAATAAATAAGGAGAGAAAGAAAAAAAGTGCATGATGGCATAAGCTGAAGTTGTGTTGAAAGTGTGGAAATTGGATGGAGGAAGGTCGAGAAAGTTATGCATGGCATCTGAAGAAAGAGTTATTTAGTGACCATCACATCAATCTCTTCCTCATTAATGTTAAAGTTTTGAAAAAACTTACTTGTGGAGTGAAATTTTGAATCTTTATTGATTTTATAAATTAAAATTAAATATTTTATTATTTTCAATCATATCAAACTTAACTTTATATTTATATTGAGATATAATTTTTTTCATAAAAATAATAAAATAATAATATAATTTCATATTAATTAAAAATAATAATAATATTATAATATATAAATAAATATAATTTTTATTTTAATAAATTGATTTTATAAAATTAATTAAATATTTTTATATATCTTTTTATGTTGAATATTCAGTTTGCTTTTCGCATACATCCAATGATACTGAATTTTTTTTTTTATACCCCAAATTATTCTATATGTGGAATAACCTTTAAGATTCGAAGTAAATATATTGACATGTTTTTAAAAATAAAATTATAATTAATGATAATTTTAAATAAATACTGTATCGGACGAAAATATTTTAAATATAAAAATTAATAAAGATTATAATTTTTACAAAGTTTAACAACTTCTTTATTTTTAAATAAAATTTTAGATTTCTCAACATCTTTTTTAAGTACTTATTTTTTTTTTAAGAATACCAATAATATTTTCTAATGCATTAAACTTTTGCCTAAGTGCATTGTATTTCTTAGATAACTTGGTAAAACCTTCATACATATCTTGATATTTTTTAAATAACTCATCATATTCATTTAAGGAATTTGTATTTCTTATATGTAACGAGACTTCATCATCACTTTTGTCATCAAGCAAATATTTGTTTCTTCTTTTCCATCATTGCTTTCGAAAGAACTCTCTTGTGTTGTGGAAGAATCATTATCCTCCCAAGCAATATAAGTTTTGCGTTTGCTCTTATAGGTATCGTTCTTTTCTTTCTTCTTCTCTTTCTTAAGTTCCGGACAGTCTGGTTTGATAAGTTTTCCACATTTATAGCAATGAAATTTATTTGTTTTCTCCTTTGTTTCATTGTCTCTTTTTCATGTTTTTCATAAAGCGAGAAAATTGTTTAACAAAAAGAGACATATCGGAATCCGAAAACTTACCTTCATTTTCGCTTTCGTCTTGTGAAGATTTTTCTACTTTTAGAGCTATCGTCTTGTCTTGGCTTGATTCTGTTCACCATTCTTTAACCTTTGTAGCTCCATCTTATGTTCTCGCAGCTTTCTAAATAAAGTAGCAATATTATTTTTGTGAGATTTTGTAGTTTGAGATTTTGAAATTTGAAATTTTTGGAGTTTGAGATTTTTGAAATTGAATTTGAATTGAAATTAGAAATTTAAATTTGAAATTTAAGATTAGAAATTTGAATTTAAAATTTGGAATTTGTTGGAATTTAAATTTGAAATTTGAAATTGTTTGCAATTTGAATTTGAATTTTGAAATCTGAAATATGAGTGCATTTGAATTTGAAAGCTGTCTAAATAAAAAGATTGCAATTAGGGAAAACTATTGCATTTCATTCCATTATCTCTATAATAATTTTATTCCCCTATCTTTCTCTCTCTTCATTTGTCTCTATAAATATTTTAAATATAAAAATTGATATTACATACTCGTTCCTTAAAAACTAACAGTTTCAAAAAAATTATTTTATATACAACAAGATATAAGCTCAAGTGTCTTCACTGTTCACTAAAAATATGGTATATATATATATATATATATATATATATATATATATATATATATATATATATATATATATATAAATTAGCAATAACTCAACAGGCTAATCAAACTGGATTGAAAGATATTTAAATGGTATTAGAAAAAACTAATAAATCTTAAACTAAACAACAAAATGTTTTCTTTAAGTAGAGTATGTATTAGTCTGAACTCGTGATAAATAAAAGTCATTTGGGTAAATTTTGTTTATTCTAATAAATGCTTTCTTATACAAATTTATTATTAAGAAATCAAAACATTACTAACAAGTTTAAAAAATTCCCCCATTTATAAGTAATTATATGTTGTTGGACGCATGTTAGTTATCGAATATTATTTTAAAATTTAGACCAGTAACAGATTTAATAAAGACTCTGAATTATTGATTGAACCATAGTTAAAATATACTAATCGATACGATGATGTCATATATAATCATATACACTGTATATATTAATTTATTTATAAACCAAGTAACCATCTAACAAAACTTACGTTTACTCCTCATCAATTACTGATATTTTAATATATGTATTGTACAAAGTATGTGTTTATTGATTTGATTACTCTATTTTATTAATTTACAATTAGAAAATTTACACAAGTTTTATTTATTTATTTCAATCTCTATATTATAAAAACCATATGTTTCTAGTTCTTACATGTATTGTTTAATCCTTTAACTAAAAATAATTAAAATGATATTTATAGGTATTCAAAGAATTTAAAAGTGATATATATGAATTAAAAGACAATAATTTTAGGCATAGGAACAAGAAACAAAATTTTGTATAGCTATGGTGAAAAATAAGCAATTAAACTATGTTTGTATACCTACAGTCTATAATAATAATAATAAAAGGTTTTTAACATATAAATTATACTGTAACTAGTTTTTGTAATCAATAAATATAAATATGTTTGAAAATATGAAAACATATATTTTAGATGTATAATAAATAATTTATATTGTGATACAATGTTATTTTTAATTATTGATATCATTTAAAAAAATATATTGAAATTAAGTTAAAATTACAAACATTCAAAATGACTGATTGAAAGAGACAAAGATTAAAAACCGAAAAGATTTCAGTGAAGAAGTTTTTTAAAAAATACTTGAAAAACTCAACAAACACGATCAAATTGAAGTCAACCTTTTTTTTTTCTCAAAATATTTGACAAGTAGTTTATTTAAAATATGTATCTATATATGTTTGACAAGAATAATTAAAAACTAACTAAAAGTTGAAAAATCTAGTTGATAATAATGATAAAATATTCCATTACTCTTTCCAATATTATCTTAAAGTAAGGTTGTTTACATTTGTTTTTTTTTTTTATATGAAATAATATGTAACAAGTATCACATTATATACATAATTTAAAGGCATTTGAACTTAAAATTAGAACATGAAAATAATGACTAATATTATTATTTATGATAGTAGACTTTTTTTTTTCAACATAGTTGGTCACATGTCATTTGTTTTTATATGAGAGAATAGACATGGTATTTGAATCAACATACAATATTTCATTATAGTAACAGAAATTTAAATAATCATATAAATGGTGGAAACTGTTTTATTTGCACTTAAAACCTTGTATTATATATGATTTATGCAATATGATCTCTAAATTGAGACTCGTTAGGACTTTATAGAAATGATTTATATATTGTACCTCTAATGGAGTTGAGATATGAACCCTCGTATCTGCAAGGACATGCACAAATAAAGTTATTGCGTGGAATGAGAGGGTTGCCAAGATATCCCAAGAAAATTGGTAGATCTCTGACACATGGAACTAAACCTAAGTGTGATTGCAGATTTTATTTGAGATCGAGTTTGACATTCGAATTTCCAAGATCAAGACAAATACGATGAGCATATGCATCTGGACCACAACACATGCTCAATTAGTAATACATTCTTCATATTATAAACTCATAATTTCAACATAAATACATGGAATCACACCATCAATTATATTCGCACCCTCATCAGAATCATACTCATGATTAATCAAAGGTCTTTCCATATTCATCTTAGTGAAAATTATAGATATTAATTTCATTAACCCTAAAAACTGGAAAATTACGAGGCCTTTTTCGTCCAAACAAGAACAAAGCAATAACTTCCAGATATCATTATATACATAAGAAAACATCACTCTTGACGTACAAAATTATGTAATATATCCTCATTTTTAACATATAAAAAAACGCAGAGTGCAGAACTTCATGCAGGTTATTAATGTAACTACAATAATATAATGGCTTAATTAGTAATTATATGTGAACTGCTATAACTTGCGTAATCTACAGAATATTGTCCTGTAGTGGTCTGGTTGGCCCAAAAAGGTGTCTGGCGAATTTGCATGGAATTTTATATATAATTCTTGGCAGCATTGCATGCGTAATTAATCTTCAATTAAGAATCTGTGCTTTTTGTAGTTTTCCTCAACTGACCAAAAAACTCTCAAATTTTCAGTCAGACTAGTTTGTTTCATTCCCTGGTGAAGAAAAAGGAATTTATTATATATTTGATGAATTAACTTTTTATTACTGATCAGGAGATATTGCCCTCAAATAAATTCTCATAGAAAAAAACTATAAAATACTTACTTTTAAATTTTAGCATTAAACATCAAAGGGAATGAATGAGCAAGAAAATTTGGCAAGTTCACATGAAGAAATTAATCTTATATTGTTGTTACTTTGTCTTGTGTCATGATTGACAAATGAAAATTGTGTGCATATTTAAATGAGAGGGTGGGTAGACAAAGGGTCGAAATTTGATTTTATAATAAAGATTTATAAACCCTGGTCGTGTGTGGCCCTCATCTAGCTGTATATATAAAGGACCGAACATCGTCCATTAGCAGCCGACTTCGTCTTTTGTGTTAATTCTAGGCTTCACCTCACTTCCTACAATGTCCACCCTCCCTACAACTCAAGGGAAAACTGTCCCAGATGCCTCTGACTACAAAGGCCACCCCGCCGAGAGGTCCAAAACCGGTGGTTGGATCGCATCCGCCATGATATTAGGTCTCAAAAATCTATATTTTTTATGTATATACACTTGAAAAGCAAGGTGTAAATAGATTGCCATGTTGACATGTTTTTACTATATATTTATATATATCAGGAGGAGAAGTGATGGAGAGGTTGACGACACTGGGAATAGCAGTGAACTTGGTCACATATTTGACTGGGACCATGCATTTGGGTAATGCTGCCTCTGCCAACGTTGTTACCAACTTCTTGGGAACCTCCTTTATGCTCTGTCTGCTTGGTGGCTTCCTCGCCGATACGTTCCTCGGAAGGTCCGAACGCACTTGGTCCCAACAACTACAACATTATCAACTTTTTTTTTTTTTTCTTCATTAATGAAAAAACCAAGAGAAGTCAGATCTCTATTATTTTATTCAATTCGTATTTCTTGTCACCAACGTATATGCCTCGTGAGTTCTTATAGGAATTTTCGTTTCATGTTTCACAGATACCGCACCATCGCCATCTTCGCAGCTGTTCAAGCCACTGTAAGAAACGCGACAACTTTTTTTATTTCAACAATAAAACTTAGATGCGCTGATTTCGAGTTTCACTTCCATAACACGAGTAACAACCGGCATAAAACTTTAATTATGATTACAAACAATATAACAAACTGTATCTATCTTATGGTTTCTTGGACGACCATATATACTGATATTAGGTTTCTTCGGTGATGTGTTTTTTGTTTGTAGGGTGTTGCGATATTGACGATATCAACCATAATTCCGAGCCTGCACCCACCAAAGTGCGCGCAAGACACCGTGTCACTTTGCGTGAGAGCGGATCAGAAACAGTTAATGGTGCTGTATCTGGCGCTTTACTTAACGGCTCTTGGCACTGGTGGTTTGAAATCGAGTGTGTCAGGGTTCGGTTCGGATCAGTTCGATGATTCGGACAAAGATGAGAAGAAGCATATGATAAAGTTCTTCAACTGGTTCTATTTCTTCGTGAGCTTAGGGTCCCTGGCCGCAGTGACGGTTCTTGTGTATGTGCAAGACAACATAGGACGAAGATGGGGTTATGGTATCTGTGCGGTTGCGATTCTTGTGGCTCTTCTCGTGTTCTTGTCGGGTACGAGGAAGTACCGGTTCAAGAAACTTGTGGGTAGTCCACTCACTCAGATTGCAGAAGTGTTTGTGGCTGCTATTAGGAAGAGGAACTTGGAATTGCCCTCTGATTCCTCGTTGCTCTTCAATGATTATGACACCAAGAAGCAGACCATGCCGCATAGCAAGCAGTTTCGGTAAATTTTTCTCGCCAATCACCATCTCTTTTTTTCGTTTATTCTTTCTTCTGGTTTTATTCTTCAATGAATCTCTCTATTATTAGTATTAAACTATTTTGCTGGAGTTACCTCCTTGAGTAAGCTTTGACTTTAGAGTAATCGCTCACCCATGATATACATCATCAATAATTCTTCTAATTGAATGTAGATTGATTTATGTTCAAGTAAAGTAAAAGTATTGCTCAATCTGAAGTTTCTCTTTTTGTTTTAAGAAATTCCGAAGAAACTATATGTAATTAATATTCTATTGTTCTATGCAAGTGTTCGGTTGTCATAGCTTGCTAACAATAGTTTGCTAAAAGAATTATTTTTTAATGAAAAAAGTTATTTTCATACCGAAGAAAGATGTATAAACTTGAAGATGGGAAGATAAAAGTAAGAGAGGGAAAGGGTTAAAAAGTAATAAGTGATGTGATGAGTGCGAAGTGATCAGTTTGAGAAAGTGGATATGAAAAAAACAGGTCTGTTTCATTTTTTATTGGTGTATCTGACAAGAAAAGCTTTATTATTCCCACTGGTAATTAATAAATTAATAAAGGAGAATTTAGAATTCTAGTAATAGTTTTATTATTTCCTAACTCGAAGAGATTCTAAGAATTGGTCCGCTGCTTTATGCTGTTTTTTTACGGTTCTGGATGCACGTATCAGGTCTTTTTTTCTAGATATGAAGATCATTATTTTCAGCTTAAAATATTTGAATGAAGAACATTTAGGAAGGTAGTTGGATTTGATTGAAGCGTGAATGATAGGGTCTAAGAATGGACTAGGTGAGGAGGTAGAGCCAGATACGTAGGGCTAGTTGGCCGTGAAAGGGAAAACCATTAAGTTATCTTGGGTCATTTGCTCTCTGTGGTCCTCACTGAAGTCCACTCCACGAGCTTGGAGGAGATGAAGTAAATGTATGGTTCAGAACATTTTGGAATACTTGCTTTGGAATTTGGATAATATTACATGCATCATGACATCAATTCATGTGAGCACTTCTGTTGCACATTATCATACTCTAACACTAAACTCACCATTATTCAAGACATGCAGACACTGGAATAACTATTTAATACAAAAAAAGTACTACCTATCAGACATGCACAGGCACGACCAAATGGATTTAGTTAAATAAAATAAGTTGCATTATTTCCATGAATGTAGCCAAACTTGATTCTAGTCTGTTAATGTTGCTTCTCTCTCTGACCATGGTGTTAAAGAATATGAATTGATGTGTGTTTTTTAATTTATTGATTGAGCAGTTTCTTGGACAAAGCTGCAATCGTGGATTCGTCAGAATCGGGTGGTGGAATGAAGAGGAAGTGGTATCTTTGCACTTTAACAGACGTGGAAGAGGTGAAATTGGTGATAAGAATGCTTCCCATATGGGCGACCACCATCATGTTTTGGACGATACACGCTCAAATGACAACATTCTCGGTGTCACAAGCGACCACCATGGACCGTCACATAGGAAAAACATTTCAAATTCCGGCAGCATCGATGACCGTTTTCTTAATCGGAACGATTCTGCTAATTGTCCCCTTTTACGACCGTTTCATTGTTCCGGTGGCAAGGAAAGTGCTTAAGAACCCACATGGGTTGACCCCTTTGCAACGCGTAGGAGTTGGTTTAGTGTTCTCAGTGTTGTCCATGGTGGCAGCGGCACTGATAGAAATAAAGAGGGTGAGATATGCAGAATCGCATGGTTTGGTAGATAAGCCAGAAGCAAAGATCCCAATGACCGTGTTCTGGTTGATCCCACAAAATTTCTTGGTGGGGGCAGGGGAGGCCTTTATGTACATGGGGCAGTTGGACTTTTTCCTTAGAGAGTGCCCCAAAGGGATGAAGACAATGAGCACAGGATTGTTCTTGAGCACACTGTCTTTGGGGTTTTTCTTTAGCTCCTTGTTAGTGTCTATAGTGAACAAACTGACAGCACATGGTAGGCCATGGCTCGCAGATAATCTTAACCAAGGGAGGCTCTATGACTTTTACTGGCTTTTGGGCATACTGAGTGCCATAAATGTGGTGTTATTCTTGGTTTGTGCTAAATGGTACGTTTACAAGGAGAAGAGGCTTGCTGAGGAGGGTATAGAGTTGGAAGAAACAGATGATGCTGCTTTCCATGGCCATTGAATCTTCTCCCCCAAACCTTTTTCTCTTGTTTTCACTTTTTGTTCTTCTAAATCCCCCTGCTTCTACCAATATATGCCAATCAATATTTTCGCCCGGAAAAAAAGAAAATGGCTACCATCTGATTACACCATATAAATAAGCTTGTTAGTTGTAACCATTTTCTTTGTGTTTATAATGTGGAAAAAAAAGAGGCAAATAAATTGAAATTGTTTACTCTATAATTAATAACAATAATAATAATCATAGGGTGCTTCATCGATCTGATCCATGACTTAATCATACGCACATGTTCCTTGAAAATTTCACAGTTAAGTCCCATCAATATTTGTAGAAATATTTAGGATACATAATAACAAAGTGATTAAGTGAGTTCATTACTATTAGTTATCATTTATCAGCTATCACTTCAGGCTCTGGGCCTTAGCCCTCTTCATTGTAACCCAACAAAACTCAATAAGAATGTCAAAATCAAGTTGGTACAATTTAAAAAATAACAATGTCAAAATAAGAATACGAAATTTATACTTAAATGTATTTTCAACCTTTATTGAGTTTTAATTTTTTAGAATACTTATTTTAATCTTCATCATTAATTATATGCTATTGAAAGATAATGTATAAATATTGCCTGAGTCATGTGACTTCCACATCTTATGTGACATAATATAACTTTGTTTTGAGGAGCAATGACAAATACAACTTTTCCAAGAAGGGACATGGAATTTGAATACATACTGATTTGGGCTTTTTCTTTTGTCAAGAATATATTTTCTCGTAAAAAAATCTATTTGAAGTAAAGGATAATCTATTTGGTAAAAAGTCCTGCGTAGAAGTGATTACAAAACAGTGCAAGATGAATTGTTTAAAAAATATTCCATTCACTGTATGTTATGAAGAGGGGAAAAGGCGTATTTTTAAGTTTTACTTATTATTATAGATAAGAGAAACTTTGATAATTTATGTTATTATTCTATACCTCTTGATAATAGACCATAAAGAAGCATTTTTTAATATATCATGTTAAAATTATCCATAATTAAAAAAATAAACATAGAAGTGGTTTATATCATACTCTTCACACAATTACTAATTATAGCCAAATATTAAAATAAAAAAATAAATACGCTTATATGTATGTATGTGCTATTATTTTTTATTTATGTATGATTATATATATAATGAAGATTATCTATTTTCATTTGTTATTATGATAATAACAAATTTTAAACATATAAACATTTATGGATTATTAAAATTGGTCGCAGATAAACTTAATAATTATCTAAATATATGAGGTTTACCAAATAAATATGCACTTATATTTTAGGAGTACATTAGCAAATTATATTTGAAGTGTATGTATGAATACATCAACTTAAATTGATTCAACTATTTAAAGGGTAAAGGAGATGGGGTAGATCCAAATGTTCTTATTTTTTGTTATCTCTTAAAAGAAAGAACTTTGAGGGGGTGTTTAAACTATACATTAGAATCGTCTTTGATGAGGTTATACACTTCTTGTATCTCTCAGTTTATTCGTTAAAATGACTTTCTTTGTGTTGAAAGCTCTCCCCTCTCCTAATTTGAATCTGGTAAGTTGTTATTCATTACTTGAATTTTTTAAACTCCATATTATCTTGTTGCTAATACTATTTGAAATCTTATATATGAAATAAAGTAGGAGAAACGTAACACAACGCCCTAGTCGTTTATTTCTGCTAAAATGCAATAAATTAGCTAATAAATCAATAGCCATTGGGGATGAGTGTAGCTATAACAGGAAAGGGGTATATCCTTACATAAGCTAATATACCCAAATAATTACATACAAGTAAAACCAAAGCATATAAAAGTAAAAATGGAAAATTATGACAAGGAGGTGACGAAGGGGTAACGCTGTGATCTTCTAAGCTGGATTTTGTCACCCTTTAGATACGAACATCCGAGACCAAGTAACCATTTAAATTTGAGATTACCAAATAATTGCTTCTCTCTTCGGCGCAACAGTAGTAATCATGGTTATGTAAGTCGTTTAAATTCACAAAGCAGCGTGGATAACAAATGGTTACCCTTTCCTCATTGTTCATATATCACCAATGATCGCATAAGGATGACCGTTTTAGCGGTTTCGCAAATCCTACTCTCCCATTCTTGTCAAAACACATCCCCATGCATCAACATTTAAGCTAAACTCCCCACGTAACCATTATCTGCAACATAAATACCGAGTTACAGCTCAAGACCTACAAGGTATCTGAGACAAATTTTATCACAAACACAGTTGTGTTTTTTAATGGAAAATCCAGATGCAGTTCAACTAAATCAAGCAGCTTCGGAAAATATGTGAAACGTTACCTGAACCAAGTTAAAATGCACCTATGGGATCGGCAGACTCTTCATTGAATTCACCAAATATATCAGGGCACCCGTCCCAGCTTCCAAGTTCTCTCGCTTCCCAATATCCACCAATGTATCGAAAGGTTCCATTTTCACCTTCTCTTCGGAACCACCTAGGCTTCCAACCTTTTTCTTGTATTTTCCTTGACTGTGGACACATAAAAACCATGATCATCAATATAAATGACAACAAAGAATTACTATGATTATCATCATCAGTATACTGGCAAAATATATCAGCACAACACAAATTACAGCACAAACAGCTGTGCACAAACAAATCACACAATTAGTGGATCTAAAAGAAAACAAGATTTTGATAAAAACATACACTTACTTTTTTGTTTTATCTTTTTCCACCTAATTCTTTTTCCTATCTCACTTTTCATTTCTCTTGTCACTTGATATACAACACTGTATTTTCATTTTTATTTTCTATTTCGCTCTTCCCTTCATCTTTATAAACTGACTTCTTGTTCGGTTGAGGGAGGAAGCGGGATGAGCAAAGGAAGGAAAGAAAGATGAAGGAGTACGTAGGTGGTTTAATAGACATAATTTGTGAAGATAAAAAGAAGAAAAAATGGTGAGATAAAAAAAATCATCAGATGTGGACGTGGAAAGACATTGTGGAAATATGTCCCTTCAACACAACATAATTATTAATGTGTGTACCTGTAATAGATTTTGCCGTGAAAAAATAATTTTGATAGTTGTTTTATGGATATATTTTTTAATAACATAATAAATAAAATCATTTATCTCCACATTCATTTCTTTTCATCTAAATTTTTTTTTTAATTTTTTTTTCCTTTCAACCTCTATCCTTTTCCTCCCTACCAAACTGAGCTTAAAATAAGGTGTGGGTTTCTCAGTTTTTCGAAAAAAGAAATATTAATTTTAAATTAAATCAGTCAAAAATAAATAAAATAAGGAAAGTTCAACACAAAACTGATGCTCTCCGTTTGGTATGAAGGAACAAAGAGTAAAACTCGTTTTCATTTTATTGGTTTGGTGTGTAAGAGAAAAGAAAGATGGAAAAAAAAGTGAAATCCACAATTTCAGTTTTCCTTTTTCCAAAATAGAAAGAAAGAAAAAAGTGATTTTATATATTAATGACTAAAATACTCATATCGTTGCACTCTATTTTTTTTTTACATAATAATATAATACTATAAATTTTATTTTTCTTTAGTGTTTTCTATTAAATAACTTTTAAAATTATCTCATGTATCCGAAAGAACAAACTTAGCTGGATTAGAAATCATCTTCCAAAGATGTAAAGGAAAGAATTAACAGAAGGGTTTGTTTAATTTAAATATATATATAACAAAATAAATTCGTTTCAAAAGTAAAAATACAATATCTCATCTTAATTACTAGATTAAAAAAAATGGTGACGTACAAATCTTGAAAACTAGAAATAGAAAATAAGTAATCAGTACAAAAAACAAAATATAAACGGAATTTTATTCTTAAAACCAAGCATAGCATAATAAAGAAGAAAGCAAGGGAAACGGCTGGCAACAAGAAATATAAACATAAGAATATAAATAGATTGGTCGAGAACCACAGATAAGCATTGGAAAGAGTGGTCATAGCAGAAGAAAAGAAAAGAGTTTCAGACATACCATTCTCTGCCGCTTTTCGAGTCTTTGTTTCTCCAAATTAGCCTTGTCGTACTCTCCATTCTCTAGATGTCGTTGATCTGGTCTGAGCCGGGAATCCGTAGGCGGGAGTTTCTCCTTTAATCCGTGATCAAATACCCGGGATCAGAAAAGGCTATAAAAAACCAATAGAGACGCATATATAAGAAGTGGAATGCTTATCAAATAATGATATAATACATCATCATATACCTTCAGTCCCGGAGTAAGCTCATTAAGAGTGATGGCAAATGGTGTCAAATTATACCGGGTGAGATTAGGAGATGGCATGCTCCTTTTCCACAACAAACAAGCGTTTGGTGAACTGAAATCTTTAGGCTTCACATTTACATTTCCACTCATATAATACATGCTGTCATCCCACTTGCCAAATAATGTGGCAACTTTTTTCCCCGTTACATCTTCCACATATCCATGCACCTAATTCAACGCGCGGGATGCAAACTGAGTGAGATGTTAAGCAAAAATGACTAAATTCATAATTTGGTACTTTGGAATTTGGAACATAGGCAAAATTTGATAAAGCTGGTAAGTCAACAGAGATTTCAGGAGCAGAGAAAATAAATAGAATGCTAATATATAGGAGAAATGAAAAAAATATACACGAATGCTCATTTAAAAAGATCAAACTCCTTCGTGTAATTATCAGAAAATATTATTCGCACCAAGTGACACTTATCAGGAAAAATCATGTGATACCTCTGAAAATTCTAAGGGCTTTGAAACAAAGTTTTTAAATCAATAGTTATTAAACTTCTATCAAATCATCATTTTGCTATTTTTTTAATAAGAAGTTTATTACTTTTTAATTTAGTATTTAATTAATTAAAATTTTTTTATTTTAAAAAATTTAATTATTTAATTAAATTAGAAATCTGGTTACTATTCTTTTAAATGTACGGATAAAAAAATTTATAATAATCTAATTTTTAAATTAAATTAACTATAATATTAAATTTATAAGAAAAATATTAAAACAAATTAAAGACTAAATTGGAATAAAGATTTTTTTATTATTAACAAGGATGACATGACAAATACTAGTAATTTTATTGGTGAAAAATAAACACTTTCAAAACCCTTAAATCTATCATGATTCAATATCATTCCTTGACACACATATATATACATAGAGAGAGAGAACAGATTCCAACGGAAAAAGGTTGTTACTTGTCTCAAATAAACAACCAATAACTCTCTTACTTGGCGAGGATTTCGGTCAAGGATCGTCTGCTCTTTGAACTTGAGTCTGCATGAATACTTACGATTACCACGTATATCCATGTTCCCATGATGATCACAGTATATTTTCCCAAGGATAAGATTATAGATCGTGGTGGTGACCTAATACAACAAACAACAACAACAATCATAACATTAATTTAGAGAGAATATATTCGATGGAATTTAAAGGCGCGTCAGTAGTACAACCGGCTGATTGGCGGAATATAATAGATAAATGCTCACCTTGCTCCACTGAAATATTTCACCATCATTGAACTCTAGGGTCAGAACACCCACTGGGTCAAGCTGAATTGACCTTCCCCAAAACTTCGAATGGATGTTGCTGTCAGCCCAAAACTTCCATCCTCTACCTTCGCAGTGGCAGGCAATGAGAGTTGGATGGTGACTGACCTATTTCAGACACAGCAACATGAAATTTATTGGCTGGTTGATAAATTGCTCATATACATTAATACTTACAACAGAAAAACACATACGAAGATCGAATTCCATGGAGATGTAATGTATACCAAAACATTATTATGAATAAATTGCTGGAACTAGTAAACATGCATGATTCTCGAACTTCCTAATTCTACAAAACAAAACAAAAGACCTTACGCAAAGCTTTTAAAGCAACTGCAGATGGAGGAGGAGAAAGACCATATATGCTTTCGCCACCCTCATCATCGTTAAGACAACCACAACTGAGCCTACAAACTCCCATTATGTAACAAAACCAAACCTTGTACCAAAAACTCTGATAAAAAAAGCCTTGTATCAAAAAGAAGAAAAAGAATTCCGTAGTAAGTGCAATTCTCAATATAAGGACAAATAACATGTATCTTCCCTGAAAGGTCCGTACGCTTAAATGGCATTGTTTTCCCCTGAATTTAAATATTACATTCTTCTTTCTAAATTTTTAACTGATAAAAGTCTGATGCATATAAGTTTAGTTTAAATTTTAGGAAACTTTATTTATTTTTTGCAAGCCCAAGGGATGTCAAAAGTTTAAATACGACCTCATGCCATCTTTGATATCACTCTTAGCCTTTTTAGATTCCAATCCTGTATCTCTGCTTGAGTAAATCATAAGGAACCTAACCTTTTCTGAAAAGAAGCGAATTCCTTTCTCCGGGAAATCAGCTTCGTAGGTTTCACCTAATAAAGGATTAAAGGGTTTACAATTACGACCTTCAGATGACGCATAACCAGAAACTGCAAAGGCAGCAACATACAGTGCCCGAAGTAGACCGTTTCCCTGAAAAAAGTATTCAAAGGAGAAAACAATCAAATACAATAATATGATTGATTTCAACTTTAAATCATAATATCATGAATATTTTTTTCTACCACAAAACACTGATTTGTGAATTACAAGTTCATCGAAATTATAATAGCATGGTCATTTCACTGTCAAATTTATGACTTCAACTAGAATCATATTACCATCAAGCGCATGTTATGCATATGCATTACCAACGCAGGTATCCCTCTTTTTCACCTCGATGGCAACAAAAAGACCCAGAGGCTATTATTTGTAGCTTCTGCAGGATCCAGGTCCAAGGTGTAACAGAGATGTTACCAAAAATGCAGTGATTTCTGCTAAAAAAAAATGTAAACTAGGAGTATTTTGCTTAGACATTGCTCTAAATGAAAAATGCAAACTTAGAAAATAGAGTACGGGTAGACGTTTAAACCGAGATTGAAAAAAAAATGTAGAGATTATTTTCCACTTTTATTGCACCGGCAAGTAGAAAGTGATTTTATTTTCACATTATCTAGCTATTCATACTGTCAAATGATGATTTCCCTCTCTCCTATGTGTGAACTAAAGTGAATGATTGAAACTATTAACAAACAAAGAAGCTAAGGGAGTGCAGTAAGGTTACTTAATCTCTCCTCTCCTTATTTCAGAGATGGAAACAAGCCTAAAACATTCACGGGTAGAGTTTCAAAGAGAAGTCATAATCAAATTATCATGTCCCAGTAGACAATAACAAATTTAGGAGTAATGGAGTGCTGCTGACAGTGTATGCATTCTACTTCAATACTAGTTTTTAAACTTGTATTGATTGCACTTCAACACTGGTGACTGGCAAAAACAAGAGCAAGATGTATATCTTACTGATTTTCCGCACTCGTAAGCTTGATCCAGAAGATAAGAGTACTCCAAGTCCTCACAACATTTTTGTAGGGATGATATTGGCTCATTAAAGTACACGGGGAGACAAACTCTAGTGAGATCTTTTCCCACGTTGTCCTTGATCATTGACCAAAGACTAACACCCTTCTCCTTCTCAACCGGATCTGGAAGCTTTTTCCGTCTTGCTATCTGAGAGTGCTTATAATTACAGACCATTTTCTCAGGATGAATGTTCTCTGTATCAGTGCATTGTCTGTTGGCTTCCCAACAACTTTTCACTTGATTTATAGCTCCTTCTGACTCACACTTGCAATCAGGCTCTGTAAAACACTCTCTAGTATCATAATATGAGATTTCATCTTCATCTGACGCTTCCTCCATCTCTTGCTTCTCAATATCATCAGATGATTCAGTTGTACTACATTCTGAAACCAAAAAGGTTTATGTGAAAATAATAGTACATCTAGAAAGGACAGGTTCATAAATAATGAAGGTTGCAGATAAGTTCATTGTAGACAAATTTACCCAAAGACAAAGGGCAAAATATCATTTCATGCTTGTAAACAGCGTTGGTGCATATGATCATTCTAGTATCCAGTGAAGTGAGATAAATGCACTAAGCATGCTTATCAAGAAAAGTTTTATTCTGGTTGAATGAATAAACAATTGAGCAAATCATGTATTTATGTCCTCAAATTCTCACAGACATTGTCTCACAAATACATACATTGCCTCAACCCGTAGAGGCATATAGGACCATAAAAAATATTAATTTTAGTAATAGCAATCAGGTTGACTTTGGAAACAAAACTTTCATGTGAACTTGAATCTAAAGGATGAAATAAAATAATGAATGATAAGTTCTCCAGAGATCAAGGTATGAAAATGCTGATAAAAATTCTATTGAATGAATTAAATGATGTCCAAACGGTTGCATGTTCTAAGGGCATTTAGCGAAAAAAAATTTCATCATTCAAGAAAGGTTGCAATAACAAAATGAGGTCAGTAATATTCCTCCTGTTCATATAAGACAGAACCAATGGTCCCTGTGATAACTTTCAACACAACAAAGATTCCGCATACAAGCACATGCTTATTACATCAAATAAGAAAGACAAAAGTCACAACATAAGTTATAAACAGAAAAACATTGGTAGCATATATAGTAGTACCACTATATTTTCCACGTCCAAGACTTGAAAACTCATTATTTGTTAATTGGTATTCACCATCGTGTAATGCAGTGGCCTCAGGTTCAGTATTAGCTGCCTGCTTAATATGATCAATAGCAAATTAGTTAAGTCACGTACAATAAGACCTTTCGCATTCAGAAATTGCACAAATACAGAAAACGGCAAACTGAAATGATAATTGAAGACATATAAGCCCGTGAATTACAATTACATTTTATGGTGAGTGAAAAGGGAGAGAAGCAATTGATGCCATCGACCAAAGTCACCAGTGACGTGACTATTTTAAAAGACATTAGAAAAATCCAAAAAAAAAAAAGCCAACAATGAATGGCCTCATCAACCAAACATGTCATGTGGTCTACCCAATTTTTTTTTTTTAATTGGCTCCTGATCGTATGATAACAATAGCACTTCAGTTTGAGTTGTACCAACTCAACTGGTCAGATAATTTCATCATAATTAACCAAGATACATCCTAAACAAGTTTCCATGTGTTTGACCGAACTAAAGCATAGCAATTATTATGGAATAAAATATACACACAGGAAATTTAAAACTATATAGCTAAAGTATTGAAAGTTTATGTACAAATATTTAATTAGAAAAAGAAAAAGTGGTACGCGTGACCAGACAACAGTCTCCTTACTTGAAAGATAGCTTCTAAAATATAATTGATAGTGAAGGACTGAAAAGAAACTTTAGAACATTAAACAAATATATTTCTGCGATTATTTAATCAAGCTAACTATGTACTCGACCACCCAAGCAGACCCAGTCATAAATTATAAAACAAAAAAAAAACAAAAAGCTTTAGAAATCGAATGCCCTGGAATCGTTAAATTATTGCACAATTCATAATCTTTGACCAAACCTAAAATGGTGGAGATGTTGTGGGAATAGTAAAGTAATAAATATTCCGCAGACCTTTAAGTATTCAATTGAACTCAATATAGAGGAAGATAGTGACAAGCACTCCAGAAAAAAGGTCAAGGTAAAATTACCTCCAACTGGCTTATTGTATCAAGCAAATTAGATCGCTCTAGACAAAGAACTTCAAGTTGTCCTTGCATTTCGGAGAACTCTGAGAGCATGATTTGTTCGCACTCCTTTACAAGATTCTCACAGGTACCCTCTTCAAGCAAACGTGACTTAAGCCTCTCAGTTGACACGTATATATCATTGGGTGCAAGCAAGAGATGATCATTGAGAGGTTGATGAGCATCCAGGCCACGTGTTAAAACCAAGGCCTGTATCCAGGCCACCCGATCTTTCCTCGAACCAGTTCTCAGATGGAGAGTTTTTGTTGCTGTAAATATATAGAAACGCCTATCATCTGACTTGCTCTCTCTAAATGAAGATATCTGCTAAACATTCAGGCAACGTAACTTCAATTTCAATACACGAAGAAACTCAACCTATCCAAGCTTTCGTTTATTTGAATAGTAATAAATAAAAGGGGCAGGATTTACAGATAACAAAAGACAAAAATAAAATAAATAATAATAATAATAATAACATTAATAATAATAATAATAATAACAATAATAATAATAATAATAATAATAATAATAATAATAATAATAATAATAATAATAATAATAAGACATAACAAATACCAAAATTCTAAGAAAAAGAAAAATAGTGAAATTCGTGTTCATATTTGAAAAGAAATACTATCAAAGAGTAAAACGAAGCAGCTCAGCAACAAAATTTAAGGGGAGAGCCCACCATGACAACACGATGTTACAGAAAAAAACGGGGAAAAGCTTTCCAAGAAGACACACGGACACAATAAACAAGAATAAAAAGTAAGGACGCCCCCTACCACCTCAACCAAAAAACACCAAAACTTTGTAGTTCACGAAAGAAGCTTAGCAATAATCAGAACACGCGGAACACACAGGCCCGCCAGGTTTTGGACCGCGAAACCAATGTACTATGTCTATATTATCATATAGAAGTATCGTTTGAATGCCGCTGCTAGACTATAAGTATTCAATGATACCAAATAAAAGTGAATTGAGTCGCAAGAAATAAGGTAGCAAAACATTATTTACTGTCTCTTACTCTATGCTTGTTATCTTGAACGGCTTTGGAGAAGCACACAAGTTTCCCCATTTTACTTAAAATATGATCAATAAAAATAAAATTAAAAACATTTGGAGAAATAAAAAGATAATACCCCACCAAATTGTTGTCAAGTCCCACACAGTTTTCTCATTTTATTTTATTTTATAGAAAATATGTTTCAAGTATTAGGATAAAACCAATAAAACTGAAAGGACTTTCTACCATTTGATAAGGTTGCTTAAAGTAACGTCTGAGCCATTCCAATTTACAAAGCTAAACGCACGCCAGTCCAAGATTCCTACTTAACTGCCGTTGGATCGACGCACTGTTAACATTTGTTTTTTATTCTATCTACTCCGCGGTCTCACGTAACTCCTTCGAGTCTTGCACTACTGTTAAGGCAGGCAAAGAAAAGCCAAAAAGTATGCCACGGTCTCATTTTCTCTCTCCCCAAACATTTACAAGCTACTGGAACATGCTCTGGGAAAGTGTGAAGAGGAAACCAAAAACAATGCAAGACAAGAGAAAGAGGTACAGAAAAATTAGTAAAAAAAAAGAAAAGAAAGGGAAAAGGGCAAAGAGACCCAGTGTATTATGTGTTTCATGTTTTTAAGCTGAAATGGTAAACGAGGTAAGGTTGGATTGGGTGAAAATCGGGTGGGAAGAGGAAGCTACATTAATAAGAGCAGAGCTGAATCGAAGAAATGCATCCGCCAATGACCAATGGAAAAACAGCGATGATGTGACCGCAAGTTAATGCCTTACCTAGGGCTACGACGTAGCCTACCGTACCCCTCCGCCACCTGTTGATGTGACCCACTCTACATTAACAACCAGTTATTAAAACCACAGTTACAACACCAACTTTCAAATTGGAATGAAATCTCCCACCCTCACACTCTCCAGTTGGTTGAATCAATCCATATTCCACTTCAAACTATTTTTTCACATAGTTAATATTATTATTTACTGCAAATCAAAGAGTGATCCATTCCTTTGAAATCTAACCGAAACCCTGCTTTCAGAGAGAAAACCAAGTCACAGAAAAAAAAAATGGCTGAAGACCGGATTTCCATGTTACTGCTACAACAGGAGAGAAAAAAATAAAAATAAAAGCATAAACGAATCCTTTTCAGTGGCAGAAGGAGTATCACGTTCAGGAGTTCAGATAGATGATTTTCATGGCGAGTGTCTTCCTAATCACTAATCACATCACAAAAGAAAATTAAAGCAAGGATAAATAACATTTGGCATATGTTAAATTGGTTATTTTTATAGTTTCTAAAGCTAACTAGCTAAACAAACGGTTTAACTGAGGAGTCAGATCACACGGCCAACTCCAGGGATGATCCTTGGTCAATTTCCAGAATCCTAAAATATAGAACGGAACAAAATCAGTTCCGCATAGATATAGAGGATTATAGGTACCTTGAGATGAACTACACGGGAAGAGGGAGAAGCTTTGCGATGCTTCCGTCGCGTGACGGCAGAGGAGCCATCCACTCGTGCGAGACGGTTGGAGGAAATTTCTCCAATGAGCCGAACGTCATCGAAAGGAGTGAGAAGGTTGAGATTCTCCGGACAGCGGATCTTGGCGTAAGATAGAACACCATTCCGGAGGAGGAACCATCGGGATCTCCAGCCTTTGCCGTAATTAGTCCACTTGTAGAGAACACCGGCGACAGTGGTCTCCGATCCCCGAGCCGCATTGCCGAGAGATCCCACCACTGGGAGGCTCCTCGTTCGGTAAAGCACCGCAGCCTCCGGTTCCGGGGAATGGTTGCCGATTCCGGGACTCTCCAGTGAGATACAACACAGCGGGTGCATCTCTTTCACTTGCATTTCTCTCCCTCACGGAATGTTTCTTCCTAATGTTGACTCCCTTTATTTGACTTAAATTTAATGTGAGGGTTTTGCTAACACTGCCAAACCTCAATAGTTTTGCTCATTGATTCAGTGTTCTCGAAGCAAGTGAGGTTGGAAGAGAATTAAAAGGACCCGGAAGAAGGTTGAGTGATGGATACATTAGGGTCGAAAAAACTGTAAATGAGAAGACTTAGAATTTTATTTGAAGAAAAAAAAAAAAAAGAGATTAGTAGATGCAATGAATAAATTAAAGTGTTGGGAGAGGGGATAGCTGGCTGGTATATATATAAGTTGGATTAGGCAAAGACAACCAGAAAGGGACACAGTGGTAATAAAGTGAAAATACAAGGCTTTTTTTATTGGAAAGAGAGACCCATACAGCGTTTACTCGTGTTTTTCCCTTTATTTTTGGACTCTCTCACCGCCATATACTTATCAATTTATTTAATTAACTAAACTTATTTACTATTTATATCATGAATTGGATTCTCAAAAATTAAAATTCTAAACAAAATTATTCTTTCACACTCTCCTGGCTACTCTCTCTTCTTTTTTCTCGTTCTAGTGTCCTTTTCTTTCTTACATGACATGATATCATAGTGGAAGAACAAATTAAAATGTGACAAAAATGTTTAAAATGTTAAAGTAAAATTTTATAAAAAGACAACCAAACTAAAAACCTTAAACTTTTTGGAAAAAAAAGTGGGAATTTCAATTAAAATTAAACAAAATGAAGCACAGTGTGAGTTTATACTCACTGTAAATTAATTAAAAAAGACACAACTTTTGGTTGATTAATCAATTAAGCTACATGTGGTGTTGGTTCTCCAAGAAGAAGAAGTGCAAAAGAAATATGAGAGAAAAAAAAAATAGGAAAGGAAAAAGATGATATTTAGTTTTATATTCTTTTATAACGCCAGTGTTCATGATGGGATTACTTTTTTTTTTAATTATTATGAGATTATTCAATGAATATAATAATAATAATATTATTATGTTTAAAGTATTAATTGTTTTAAATTTTAGTTTCAATTCACCGTTTAAGAATAATAATATTTCAGTTTTATGTTATTTTCCTATATATATTTTAAAAGTAAAAAAAATTAATAATATAATAACTTAAAAAATATGTTTACATTAATATAAGATAGTTATTATTATTTTAACTATTGTATTATCTTTTACGTACCACAATTAATAGAGACTTTTATAATTATATTTAGCGTGTCAAAGATAAGAAAAATCTTAATAATTATATTTTTCTGTCATTTAATTGTATGAAAAATATTTTTTAAAACAACATTTCATCTTAATTACATAAAAAGAAAGTCATATATTTAATAAGGTTAAAAAGACATTTTAAAGTTATTATAACAACGAAAGTAAAATATTAAATTTATAATAAAATATAATTTATTTCCATCAATTCAAATAATTATGTGGTTTGAGGTAAAACACTAATCTTACAAGTTAAATATTTTTTTTCCTTCATACTTCAATAAAAAATTTCATCCTAATTAGTTCATTGTATATTATATTTATATTTTACATTTAACACATTTAATAAGTCAAGTAATTAAGTCCGTACGATAAAAAAAAACAATAAAAAGTATGATAAAAAAGCAATAAAAAGAGTAAATTTTGAAATTATTACAATAATAAATTACAAATATTAATGTAGTTTTTTCTATATTGGTTGTTTATATGACTTAAAGTGTAATTTTTTTTTTGTTTTCATTCAAAAATCAGTTCATATCCGTAAATCATATTTCATATAATGTATATATTAATAAAATCAGATATAAAAGAGCATGCAAATGTGTTTAGAAAAAAATAAATTCTTCAATAGAATAATTCAGTGAGTAGATAACAAATAAGAAATTTACTTGATTTTTTTTTAAGAAACTTAAAATTTATTCAGATAGTATACTTAGAAAATGTAATAAGAAGGCATGGATGTTTATCCTATTTCATTTTCTTTTAAAAAAAATAAAAGGTATTTATTAATATCCAAAAAAGAAAAAAATAATTTATGCAATTTTTAAAGATTTCAAAACTTTTAAATCATGTAAAACATTAAAATGAAAGCTTGGATTGAATTTGATTTTCTATATTCAAAATGAACTTAAATTTTATTAAATTAAATAAAAATGTTAAAAAACATAGGATTTAAAAAATGTATTTAGATTCAAAATAATACAAATAAAAAACCAATATGTTTTAAAATTTTCATAGATGATGGTTTTGTACAACCTTTCATTTGATACTTTTGTAATTTATTTTTTTTAAACATTAAATGTTTCTTTTTATTTAATTTTTGTTGATTAAATTAATGAGAGGATTAAATAAGATCATATAAATTCCTAGTTTTCATCTTTTAACAAATGGAGATGAGGTTCTATCTTCTGCTTTTGACTTCTTCTTTTTTTAATTACTATTGTCATTATGTTATAGTTTTCAAACTATGTTTGGCCAAATGGAAAATAACATGTTCTTCGTTTCTATTAAACCATTGATCAACACCCCAAATATGTTCCAAAACAATTCAACGTACATTTAATTTTTGTCATTTTCTTGTATTGGTATTGATTTTCCTTTCCTTTATCTTCAACAAGCTATTTCTTTCCGATAAAATTTGGAAGGTCATGTCAATATATAATGATTTGAGAATTGAAGAAAAAGATGAAGTTCTGTATTTTATTATTAATATATTCTTTTAGGCTGAATTCCTAAATCTTGAAAACACCACAAAACTTGTTTTGTAGGTTAAGAAAAGTTCATAAACTCTACTGTATTAATAAATTTCCAGATTTTTTTTTCATAAATAATAATGTTTTTTCAACTTATGATTTATGCAAGTACATATTTAACTTTTTATCACCAATGTAATTATAGTATTTTATATATTGAGATACAAAAACCTATAAGACTTATTTACATTTATATTTCAAAAGTAATTTTCTTTCATCATATAACGAAGAAAAATTAAAATCTAATTCTTATAAAATTAATTTGTAATATTAAAATTTGAAATTAATTTTATTAAATATTTAAATAACCCAAGTAGAAACAAACCAAAAATAAGTCAGATGAGAGAAATATATACAATAATAGTAATAATAATCACTCCTTCGTTGCAATCCGCAGCATGCAAGTGCAAAGCATGGTCCTGGCGAAATAAAACAACATGTACTTACGTTATAGGTATAGCTAGTTAGCCACATCAGAAGTAGAAGTGTTTATGATGCACCTCTCTTCTCTGGTATTATTTGTGTAATGGTTTGCAGTAGAATCTATAGTTATCGTACTATAGTGGAATATGGTGTTTACTCAAAACTCTCCACAAGTAGGACTTCAAATACTGACTCAATAAGCCCTAGCAGCCATAGCTAGGCCATGTACAGTTTACAGTAATGCATAGTCTAGGGTGGTCAAAAGTTCTTCTTTTAGGCCTGGATATAGCTGAACTGGAGTTACCTTGCTAGCTACATGAATATGAATAATCAGCATGGTGCTGGAAATTGGAAGGAATATATATGATTTTTTTCTTCTCTTTGTTTCTTCCTATTCATACATGAAATTGGAGAAAACAACTAAAATAAAAAAACACTCACTCCAAAACATAACAGTGTCGTCTCTTTGTGAGACCAGAAATATCTTCTTATCTCTACGCCAGGTGTCAGTATTAAGGAGGCTTAATGCCTAGGCCATCCCATGTGTGGGACCCCACTCCCAATTAGTTAGTCCCAATCACAAGTCTCTTCTTTGCACCATGCCATAATCATGCCCTTAAACCAGATTCGCAGAATTAATTAGCATTATCATTAGCTGCCACTCTCACAGCATAAAATGCAGGCCTTTCAATCCACATCCATATTATCTTTTGTTTATCTAGTGTTTGTCCATACAAAATACGTAGTCATTATATATATATATATATATATATATATATATATATATATATATATATATATATATATATATCATGTCAACTTCATAAATAATCTTTTCTACCCATAACTCTTGAAGGCTTTGTTTGGATGGAGTGATTTGAGAGAGTGGAAATGAGAGAGTGGAAAATGAGGGATTTGAAGAGAAATGGAGATGAATGTAAAGTGAAAGGAAAGTTTATAGGAAATTGTGAATGATTTGATTGATATGAGATATAAAAATTATAATTTTATGTTGATTATTTAAGAAAATTACCAGTTTACCCTTTGTATAAAATAAGGTTCAATTCAAATGATTATAAATATAAAATTTTAATTAATTATCCATATTTTAACATTGATTATATATTTAAAAGAAAAAACAAAATTAAAAGTGTTTGTAATTGGAAACAAATTTAAAAAATTAACTTATTTTAGATAGTTATTAAAAATTATATAAATAAACAATTACAAAATTATGTACATTGCATATCCATATTCAAAAAATGTTGACATATTAAATAAAATATTTGACTAATAATTAAATAATTATAAAATATAAAATAATAATTAATATTGATCTGATAATAACAAATAATTATGAAAACTAATAATATAATTGTACATTATTATTTAAAACAAATATAAAATACGAGTGAAAATAGAATAATAATTAAAGGAAAGATTACTAAAATTATAAATCTATGCACACTAATGTTCTTCAAACAAATAATTATAATCTTATCCATCTTTTGCAGTTAAGTCCTCCAGGTTCAGATCATTCAATCACCTCCATTCAAGAACATGAACAATCTGGGAGAGACGAAGATGTGAGGGCAAGCCAAAAAGTCGTCTAACATGTGATGGGTGAGTACACAAATGATTATAACACTTGAAACATAAGTTGCTCGTCATTTAGGTACAAGTTTTCAAATGATCGATTATTTTGCCAAAATGATCGATCACTTTTCCAAAACCTCGACACTTTAGATAGCGGTTCACCTGGAACCCCTATCATATGTTCACATATGATAGCGGTTCCAGAATAACTCACTATCTAAAGGCTCCGAATTTGAATTTATTTTAATGTATAATTATATATATATATATATATATATATATATATCTATATACATATTCTAAAATATAATTTATATTAATTACTATAATATAAAATATATATTCCACAATATTACTAAAATTTATATATATATTATAGAAATGAAAATAAATTATATTTGAGAATATATAATTTTGATAGAAAATTATATATATATATATATATATATATATATATATATATTCTAAAATATAATTTAACATTTTGAATTCTGAAAGGTTTTCTCTAATAACAAATTAAAAAACATAATATTCAAAAAAAATATTTTAAGATTCGATCTCGGGTTGTATTTCGCTCGAGCGATTACACTCTCGCTCGAGCGAAATACCATCCTGATCGATCATAATGTGAAATGATCGATCATAATTGGAGGATATAATAGCGGTTCCTCTGTAACCGCTATCTAAAGTGTATATTAGATAGCGGTTATGGTTTAACCGCTATTACAAGTTATATTTCGCTTGAGCGACATTAAACTCGCTCGAGCGAAGACACCTGCACCTAATTTTCATCCTCGGGTTGTTTTTCGCTTGAGCGAAACTGATCTCGCTCGAGCGACTAGCAAAGTATGATATCGCTCGATTTATTTTAATCGATTAAAACACGTTTTAATCGATTAAAACCACTTTGGAAGTCAGGATGATCGATCTGAATGTAATTATGACCGATCAGAGATGGTTATGATCGATCAGAATTGAATTATGACCGATCAGACTATTTTCAATCGATTAAAGCGAATTTCAATCGATTAAAATGACTTGAAAATTTTTGTACAAAGTTTAAATCGATTAAAACGCATTTCAATCGATTAAAATGACTTAGAAAAAATTCTGTGCAGGTTTTTAATCGATTAAAACTTCTTTGTATCAGTTAAAATAACTTGAAAAGTGTTATAAGAAAGTTTTAAACTGAATCAATCGATTAAACCGCGAATCAATCGATTAAATCACTCTTAGAAAATGTTTGTAAAAAGTTTTAACTGATAAAAACTTGGTCGTATCAGCTAAAACAATTCTGTTAAAGAACAAGAACGCATTAATGGGTTGAAAGGACTTTTAACAGATTATAACAGCTATTTCAACAGATTAAAACAAACTTTCAACAGATTAATTACTGCAGACTTTTTCGAAAACTCTTTTATAAACGAAATTGCTTGGAACTTTTATCATATCAGTTTTAAAAAAACAAAGCAATCAATTTAAGCAATCTGTTAGCATCCTTTTTCCAAGAAAGAATTACAACTGGAAGTTGGTTCTTGGTGGAAAGGTTGAGTGCAAGAACATGAACAATCTGGGAGAGACGAAGATGTCCCATATATCTGACTCGAATGTTGAAATGTTGATGATCGTCTCATCACATTAACTTGAGATAAAATAATTACAATATAATTTTCTACTTTGAGAATTAATAATATAATTAAACATCAAAATTGAGAATACTCTTATACATTTTGAACTCTTTTAAGATTCGGGTTGTATTTCGCTCGAGCGACTATACTCTCGCTCGAGCGAAATACGATCCTGATCGATCATAATGTGAAATGATCGATCATAATTGGAGGATATAATAGCGGTTCATCTATAACCGCTATCTAAAGTGTATATTAGATAGCGGTTAAGGTTTAACCGCTATTATAAGCTCCTTTTAAGAACCTTGTTGCATCTGGGGTTGTGTTTCGCTTGAGCGACTATATCTCGCTCGAGCGAAATTTGATTCTGAATGATCGATCATAATTGGAGGATATAATAGCGGTTCCTCTGTAACCGCTATCTAAAGTATATATTAGATAGCGGTTAAGGTTTAACCGCTATTATAAGCTCCTTTTAAGAACCTTGTTGCGTCTGGGGTTGTGTTTCGCTTGAGCGACTGTATCTCGCTCGAGCGAAATTTGATATAATAGCGGTTCCTCTGTAACCGCTATCTAAAGTGTATATTAGATAGCGGTTAAGGCTTAACTGCTATTAGAAGTGCTGTTATAATAACGGTTAGGATTTAACCGCTATCATATGTTACAGGGTAACTGCGACTTTTCATTACTTTCATCTCTTTTCTTTGCACCTCAGCGAAGAAACTCTCTTTCTCATCTCCCCCTTTTCCTCGCCTGCATTTCGTCGCAAATCAGTTCAACCAAACATGTGTGAATGTCGTGTTTCTGTCTTCGTGAATAATATTTCGTCGCAAATAAGTTCAATCAAACATAGCGGAAGAGTTCTGGCACTGATTACATGAGGTTTTGTTTTTTATTCAGTCGATAATAAGATACTGATTTGCCAAAACCCTTTTTCTTTTTGTCTGATTGTTTAGTTTTTTTGCTAACAAGCATTGAAACTAGAAAGGCATTTTTAGGGGAATAGGAACTGGGGATCCCACATGCTATGCTCATGCGTAGGAAGGAGCAGAGAACGCCTTGACCTAAGGATCAATCAACCATGACGCCATCATGCATTTAAATATCATTTTCTCTTTCTTAACACCTTTTATAATTTACTTCTTCCTGTCACATGTTTTATTGTACATTTGTTTATTTCTCTTGTTTTCCAACAGAAAAAGAAAACAATTCATTTAGAATACATATTATGATTGAAAACTGATAGGTTAAGTTTATGGGTTGATTTACCTTGAATGATCTCTACAATGGATTGCATGATCCCAAGGGACCTCTGTCTCTGTGAAAGGTGTTCCACTTTTGGTTGTTATGCGTTAAGAATAGTCGTTCCAGCTATAAATTCTTCTTATGACAGCAAATCATCACCTATGCATGATGGTGATGTAAAACGTGTCATCCAAAACAAAATAAAATTATTCCTCAAATTATATCAATCCACATCTGAGCTACATTAGAGCTTCCACAATTTTTTTCATATTATTTCGTCTAGCTTTTAGATTTTCGAAAAAACGTCCATGAGGGGTCCAACCATTTTCTATAACAAGATCGTGTGAATCTTATTTTTGACGGAAATAGTAAATAAAATCTTGTTATATATATTGGGTGAAATGAAATATTAGAAATGAAAACTGTAGCTAATTCAACTTAATAATAAAATCAGCTGAGGAATGATTTTTAACATATTCGTTCATATTAAACAAATTTTTTTATCGTATGTTTCGTGTTTAAAGGAGTTATTTTATACTGAGAATGAATTGTTCAATATAGTTATATAAGGGATAATATTTTTTAATATTATTAGAATTGATATTGACATTATCTTAAAAATAAAGAGATATTTAATTTTATCTTATAAAATTGAAGATGTCATTTTAACCTTGTTCGTTAATTATATTATTTATATATAGTAAGGTTTTTTATCATTTAAAAAAGGGTTAAACAACCAGAAAATGATTGTTTTTTTCTAAAATAATCGTTTTTGGTTTGTTTAAAAATATATGTACTTTGGTTATAATTTTAAAACAAAAAATAGTTTGAAAAATTTAAAGGAGAAAATATTCAGAAAAATAATCTATATAACTTCAAAATTATTTGAGATTTATTACTTAAAATCATATCAGATGATTATTAGTTTTACTAAAAACATTAAATTTATTATAGACTTCTTTTTTTACTTAGTTCCCTGAATTTGGATTATCTTCAAAACTATCATCTTATAACAATATATTACGTCAGATAATGATTTGTACGATCAAATATTTTATATTTTAACCATCATACATGAAAAAAAGAATTATTGCTTAATTTTTTTTTCATTTTTTATTTATTTACTATCGAATTTACTTTTAGTCTGTAAATGACAACTACTATGATAAGAATATTCTATTTTGATGTACATTTATTTTATAAGTAATTATTGTAAAATTAAATGATAATCAAAACATGTTTTATTTAACTTTCTCTTTATTTAAAAAATAATAGAGAAAATATTAAGTATATAGAGAAAGATGTTATAATTAAATTCAAACGTGCATATCTCAAAATAGGAGGTAAAATTAAAAATATTTTGAGATATGATCCAGAACTAAAGTAAAATTAAAATAAAAAGTAATAATTATTTAACCGTCCGAGCAATTAAAATAATCCAAAATCACATCCTATAATATTATATAATATCATTGCGAGTTATCTTCTAACTGTTTGGATGGTCAATAAAATATAACCACATTTTCAATTGGGGAATTAGGGTGTCATTGATATTTGACATTCGAAAAGATAAAACACATTCCTTGGACAATTTATTTTTAGATTTTTTATATTATACTAATAAATTTATTATATTATAAAAATATTATTTTATTAAATTTATTTGGAATCGGTTATACTTTTAAATCTTCAATCCATATCCCCGTTTTCAAAAACAAATCTAAGTTCAAACCAGAAAATGGTTGGTTGAAAAGGTGGATGTGTGGTTGGGATGAGTTTTACCACACTGAGGAAACCAAATATTCTAACCAACACCAAGTTCTGAGTACTTGGTTCGTTACAAAGCTCAGCATTGTCTGACAAATTGTGCGTTGAAGCTTTTTTATCATGGTGGGTGGATTATACTATATAAGAAGATGTCTCTAATCTGGTGAGGCATTAATTGAGAGGTTGGTGGTCAATTAGCATATTTAACTACCAAAAATCTCTATATCAGTCCTTAACTTTTTTGATGCAGAGTTCGTCACCATATTTAACTTGTGGTGGCACTACCCAAAACTCATACTTGTAAAGTAATAATGATAATGATTTTGACAGAAGAGAAGCATGCCCAAGTGCAGATTTAGGCAGTCAATAAACTGAATGTTGAGCTTGTTGAAGTCCAACATGGCCCCCCAAACCCATGCCACACCCACCATCTACACTTTCTCTCTCTCTATCAATCTATATCTAAGAGAAGAAGGTCTGGTTAACAAGATAGCAACAACCAACAATCAAATCAAATCCAATCCACATAGAATGAAGCACTTCCCCTGGAGACCAGAGGAGAATAGATGGACAACAACCTTTTGTAGTTGGGAAACAATTCATTGAAGCACTTACAGTAACAATACATAGTAAATTGGCAACACAATAGCTCCTCCTCTCTTCTCCCAATTCACCAACATTTCTTACTTCCCTCTGTCACTTCTAAACTTCCATCGTATCATCAAAATTCAAATGTCCCAAACCACCACACCATGTGCCTGCACCCCATACTGCTTATATTCTTTCGAGGTGCTACTATTCCTTCATAATTGTGACCCTGTCAAACGCATAAATTATGTTAATAACCAGATCATTTCAGCTCTACCCGTCTACCTTGATTATATTTGTCTTGATCAATATATGCCACACATTATGTATTTACAATTGAATTATATATCCAATCTGCGCGGCATGCAAATCAAGGTAAGCATATTAATGTGGTTGCACTGCATCACTGCATGGGAGAATTTTATAATTGCATATCTGTCCATTTATATGTAACCAAGTTATATCACACAAGGAGGGGGTGGCATGGTACATTTTGCATGTGGCTTTTATGATGGTCGTTCTGTGCACACTGCACAGACATATAGCTTTGCCCCCAGAGTGTTTTACATTGTGGCAGGATTTTGCAGAGGTCGTTGGGGCCACCCTCTCCCTTTTCAAAACTTCATTAATTCAATTTATGCCCCCTTCTATGAGATATTAAATGACATACCTTACACACCGATAAGAGCAAACTTAAAAAGGAGTAGTATATGAACACCATAAGTTGCTCATCATTTTCCAATTGAAGTGTAAAGTAGAGTGCCTCATGCAGCAACCAGGAAAAACTGTACCCTCCAGCCATTTTAAGGGGTTAATAAAGTAACCTTTCTCTCACGGCCAGAACACCGTTTCGTTCTCAATACCCCAATTTATGATAAAATGGTTTCATTTGTTATGGAGAACAAATAGTCAATCATGGAAGTGGTGGCTTTTTTACTGGATTCAGAATCTGTTTACATCAACTTGGTACATTAGTGCAGATAAAAAGAAATATCTATCTGAATTTTTTAGAGAAACTGATGGCAACATTAACGAGTGTTAAAAGCTAAATGTGATTTTATAAGTAAGTTGAAGAGAAAAAGAGTTCAATAAAAAAATATGACTCGTGCCTCAATATTAGAAATGATATCTATATCTATATAAGCAGTGGGGTTAGGAGACAGATTTCTAATGATACCCACTGTCTTCATCTCTTAAAACTCTGGTATCATTTTGATTTCCTGGTGGTGTCAGTAAATAATCCATATATCTTTTTTTCTTCCCTGCATCACCCTGCAGAGTTTCTCAGCTTGTAGCAGTGATAAATTTGCATAGATGGCAAAATTAGAAAGACATTTAAAGTTCAGCAGTATCTGCCTTGAGTATCCCATTTTGTTGAGTGGTCCTGTATAATCTTTTTCAGATGAAGTATCCTAGAACCTCAGGAATTGAGATCACAAAGAAGGGTCCATGGCCAAATGTCAGCAAAGTCCCAAAATAATTCGTACGAAACTCAGAAAAGCCTCACATGGTTGCAGGACTTTGTTTGTATGGCTGCAGTCACGATTCACAAGTCCACTGTCGGATCATCAACTCTGTCCATTCATCATTGTCCATCATCCATCATTGAACATCGTGTTCAGGGCGCTCAGCTAATGACCTTATCCATCCTTGTCCTATTGAGTTTGATTGTGAGACCTGTCCAACACACGTAACATTTCAAAAACCTCATTTTGTGCTAGTCCAAACTTTACATCATCACCCAAATTCCTGATGTGTTATTGATCAAGCCAAAACCAATGTCGTGTCACCCCATATTTGGCTACATTATCACATTAAGCTGCTTCCATCGCATGGTTGAACAATTTTCCTTTACCTATTAAGTAGCAAGTCACAACTGGGGTTTCATTTCGTGGTTGGTTGTAGCTACATGCCTTGGTCCAATCACAATTCTCGAAGACAGCAACTCTGACGAAGATGTACACGCAACAGCATCACCTTGTAATACGATATTTGATGAAAAGCCTTTTGCCCTTGTAACTTTCTAATACAAAAAATGCAACTCTAGCATGGTAAACAGTTGGGATTATCTCAATTAACACTTGCGAAAAAGTCTATAAATTGACCTAAATACATAATTATTTTAATACGAATCTCATAAATTATTTATAACTGGAAAAAATTGTTTATAAGTAAAGTTTTGAAACTATTGAATTCAAAGATGCTCTAATATGTATGCTAATTAGAGGGTATTATATATTCTGAGCCTAGTCTTCCTATCAGTATGTACCAAATTAAGTAACTGTATACCCTTAAATAGTAAGAAATAAATTCAAATACCTTGATATGTATGCATTTGTAGACGAATCTAGCATCAGCAACGGCTGAATTCTCTGCGTTTCATCACTCCTCTTACAAGGAAAAAAGAAGTATTTTTACACACAATCTGGAACCTGCAGTTCTCATTATTGACAATACAATCATGAAAAAGAGATAGGGCGTTACTAACATGTGGGACACATAAGGAAGATAAACTGAATTTATTTTACATATTGATGAATTAAAATAACCTCTTTCTATCCATTATTCATCACATTATTTTATTCTTAAATAAATGATGGGACAATATTTTATTGAAAGCGACAACAACAGAGTAATTTCTGTTCTGTATTTATACCCAATTGATTGATGGTGTAAAAATGGTTACACTCACTATACATACTTACTAAACTTATATCAAAATCACCTGGCATGTGTCCCACAGAATACAAAGTTTCAATCAAACCCAACTTCTAGCAGTAACTTGTTTGCTCTAACCAACATGCCAGGCATGCAGTTGTTCATGACAGTGGTAGGCCACTCAAATGGTAGTGGATTCCACTACCAGTTTCAGCAGTAGCAAGAACAATGACATTATTCTCAATCCAAGGCCATAAATTCATAACCTAAATGTGGAGGCAATTATTCAAAAAATCATGGGAAACAGACATCACACCATATGAACCATATAGTCAAGCTAGGTTCGGCCAATCAATATCTAAGCCTATGAAGGTTTCCTCCAAATTTAAGTGCTTAAAATAATCTTGGCAGTAATAGCCACCAGCCCCCACCTGTAAAGTCAATAATCTCATAAAATTATTTGTTGCACTAGTCTTGGTGTTTTCCGCATAATAGCAATGCCAATTATGCTGCCAGCACTCCATAATAAAACACCGTCAACACTGATATGGTAACTCTTAAGTTTTCTCCAAAATTCAAAGCATGGAGCAGTGAATAATATCATAACACATCAAATAAGATTGTCAGGTGTTAAGACACGTATAAGATAGATTAGAACATTCTAACGAACTAATCGAAATAATTTTAATTATTCCATTGATAGGGTCAGAATTTGAGCATAGATCCAACTTGATTGGGTGGCACTAGGCACATGCTGTGTTGCTAAGTGGACTCATCATATTATAACATGCCTCAAAAGATTAAATCATTTTTAACATTTTAAAAAAGTATTTTACTGGTTTTCACTTTATGAATTGAAACACTTTGCACTACCCACCTGAACTGACACAGTATCATCCGAGACATGATAGACATAAATCAACGCCAGCACCTGGCAGTAGTTCTCAGAAATATGATAACGGATTTCAATTCTTCAGACAGAGATAATAGACCAAAGGGTTTTCTGCATCAGTGGCTCTGCAAAAAATCTGACAGCAGCAACAAATCTGCACATGGTAATAGCATGAACAACTGCTCATTTGCTTTTGTCAGCACAAATCCTGCTGTTCGATGGAAAATGAGACAAAAGCTGAAAAGAAATTTTATACAGCTCTGCTGTACCTGGATGCTATAATACATCTTAACAATTATGTGTCGGTAACTCTGTGGAGAGTAGGAACCGCAGATAATCGAACGCCAAAAGAATAAACAAGAAACACAAGATTTAAGCAATGATAACAGAAGGGTTTCCTGAAGAGTTCAGAGCGACTATTTGCAACATGTTTAGTCACAGAGGTTTGCAATAGTTTCTGCCTGCTTATAAGGAATGCCAAAGCTCAAAAACATCAAGAATTTTTCTGTCAAAAACAAATACAAAACAGAACCAATCCCGTTGGATTGCACAAGTTTGAATGTGTTCCACAAGAACCTAAATTATTAGAAGGACAAAAGCCCCACATCAATCACATTCTATATCAATGATGCCAAAAGAAATTACGTTGCGTCAGATTTTTCTGTGTCTCACTGTTACACTTACTTTCTTAGCTGCTTTTTTTTCACGTTTTGTAATACAGAGTTCTTGGAAAATAAGGAAAAAAAAAATAAGAAATCGTTTAGGATGTTTGAAATATGAAAACTATCGATCTATTAATTCTTAAAATTACATTTAAAATATGAAACAACCCACGTCGATATAAAATCATAGCAAAATACTAGTTAACATAATTAAAAAAAAAACTGCACATGTTTAATATGATGTTGAAGAATTAGTTTTATGTCTAGACTTAAAAAAAAAGTTTTGTATTAAAAAAAAAAACTTATACCAAACATATTGGAAATTAATTGAGTATCACAAACAGTGATCTTATGTCGTTTTCCCCACGGAAAAAATAAGACGTGAGAGAGAAAGAGAAAGCAAATGGTTGGAAGTACAGACAAAACTGAGAGGGAGGGTGAAGGAAAAGACTTGAAACCATATCATGTTTGTCGTAGCAAATTTCTAAAATGGAGGAAGAACCTTTCTAAGCATTTGTTAATCTAAATCCTAAATTTTAAACTCCATGCACTTTAATAAATAATTTTATAATTACGTAAAAACAAGTTTTTTTAACGTGGTGATTTTGAGTTGATTTATTTCAATCTTGTTACTACAAGTTGTTTTTAAATATAAAAAAAATATTGTTTTTGAAACTTAGTGAACAAAATCTAACTCAAAAACAATTACAATTTAAAAAAATGCGTGTACTTGTGGAATACATTTTAAAAGTGTCATTTAATTATAAATCATATATGATAAATTTTCTAATTCTTGTAATATTTATATTAATATCGAATAATTTCTGAAACATTTTTTATTTACTAATTATTATAGAATATGAATGAATTCCATAAATAATATATTTAAGAAAAATAATTAAGTTGAATTTTTTTAATCAGAAAAATAAATTTATTTAACATCGTACAGTTATTTTTCTTTTTTTATTTAATTTTTTTCTTCGTTTATTTCTTCTTCTTTTTTGGGTGTTTGTTCAGTATTTATTTTCTCTTTTTCTTTCTTTAGTTATTCTCTTACTTTATTTTATTTTCCAATTAAAAATAATATATTAAAATTTGAGAATGAGTCTTTTATTATGACTAAAAAATAAAAAAATTTAAATGATATAAAAATATTATAATTCAATATATTATATTTAAAAAATATTATATAATAAATTTAAAATGGTACAAATATTATTGATATGTTATAATTATTAATAAATAATTAAATATTTATTTTAAAATAACTTAGTAATAAATATTTTTTTAAAATTATCTTATCTAATTAAATATTATAATTTAATCTAATTACAATTAGATTAAATTATTAAAAAAAATATTTAACTTATAAATATTTGATAATTATTTAATTAGATGAATAATTATTTATTATGATAAAATAATTTAAATTAATTATTTATTGTCAAAATAAATAAAATTATTTATTATTATCATAATTTAAAACAATTAATTAATATTTTTTAAGTTTTATTATTGATTTTAAATTTTTTATTAAATATTAATATAATTATTTAATTACAAGAATAAGTGAGGAGGAAAGAGAAAAATAAGAAATATTAGCTTTTTTTTATTGCTCTTAAAAGGAATCCAATCTAATCTAACTACATTAAATTAAAATTTTGAATTTTGAATGACATAGATATCCACTTAAACTTAATTTTCCAATTGCTTATATTTTTTAATCTATCACTTTCATTTTTTTTTATGTCATATGAAATTTAACATCTTCCAAAATATCAATAATCTGTATTGTCATAATTATTTATTGTAATAAAATTTTAATTTATAATTTTTGAATAATTTTTTATTATAATTTTAATCATTTTAAAAGAAAAAAATATCTTTTAAGATATTAAATTAGTATGCTAATGTTTATGAGATTAAATAAATCCCAATGAAGATTTATATTTATTTTTCCTAATCAGAAGTTTTGTATTTTTAATCGATCTCTTTAAGAAGAAGAAAAAAATAATGATGGTCTTTGGTATGAATTGTATTGTAACCCATGGATCCGAAAATCACTCCTTCATCATCGAATACTTTGTCCTCGGAACATGGATTCTGTATATATATATATATATTTTTACCAATTATTTATGTTTCTAATCATTGCTAATAATTTCAATCCTCGACGCATATGAATATCGGTCTATTAAATTTAAAACACTTGAATGAACTTTTGGTTCTCAAAAGTTGACCTTCTATTTTATTTCATAAAAAAAGATTGTCTTAGCCTCTTAAAATGTTAATTTTTTTTAATTATTAACGAGGAATCAAAATCATATTATTCTCATTAAATATAAAAATATTTATTAGTAAATAAAAATTTAAATAAAGAAACGTCATACTTTGAAATCAACTTATAAGTTTTGTTTTGAAAAATATAATTCTATGACTTTATCTTATCCACCAAGTCGTGACTCTTTTTTTTTTTTTTTCAGATGTTATGGGTTGGTTTTACCTAGTTCTTCCCTTTTCCTTGTTGGGCCTGATGACCCATTTTTCTATAACATATTCCTTCCTCCTACACCTATACTTTCTCCCTCTACTTCATATTTATTTTATTAGAAAAGAAAATATCACTCTTACTAATTTATGAGACCACTAATCGGACAACATATTTTAAAATATTCTAAATTGGAAAATCCAAAAAAATCTAAATTTTTAAGTGTAAATCTTCAAATATAATTTTATCATTTAAAAAGATTAATCTACAAAAATATGAAAAAATAAATAAAAATAATATTTTACATATAAAAAAAATTGAATGTAAAATTTATTTTACAATCAAAATAATATTATCTTTTCAGATAAATATGAAATATGTCGTCCCTAAATCAATAATAATAATAATAAATAATTGAGAAATTTGGCTGTTGCATAAGTTAATGATTTTTTTAAAATTATCTTTGAAACTAATGAAACGTTTTTTACATAATTAAAATTTATAAAAGCAGAAAATAATTTTAAATAGAAATTATAATATAATTAAAGTTTAAAACAAATAAATATGTTTAAGCATGAAACTATATATTTTTATTTTAATTATTGAAGTTTAAAAATATAAAAAAATGAGCTAAAAAATAAATAACACGATGGATGGAGAAAGTAGTTTTCACGTCGGTTCCAGGATGAACCGACATATTCTACGTCGGCTTTTAGTCAACCGACGTAGAAAGTACTTTCCACGTCGGTTCATACCGACGTGGAAAGTCTTTTTTTCACCCAAAAATTCACTTAAATTTGAAAATTATCACTAGCGAGGATTCGAACTCAAGATTTTAGAATTGAAAATTAATACTCTAACCACTAAACTATTATAATTTTCTAATAATAACTTACAAATAAATTATATTTATATACAAATAAATATATATCCATGTAAATATATATTTATTTGTATATACTTTCTGGAAAGTATTTTTATTTTTTTCGACCAAAAATTCACTTAAGTTAATAAATTGTCACTGACAGCATTTGAACCCAGTATTTTAGAGTTGAAAGTTAATATCCCAACCACTAAACTACTATACTTTTTTTATAATAACTTACAAATAAATTATATTGGTATTTTTCGATTAAGGGTAAAAGTGGGATTGACTCTCGCTTGAGTGAAAATATGTTAAAGTTCACGGAAATTCACTCACTCAAGCCTCGCTTGAGCGAAAATTGGTATTTTTCGCTTAAGAGCGAATGACGCGTTTCCCAAATTTATTTTATATCATTATATAAATAAAATTATAAAGATTATATTACGTCATTAAATTACAAACTCATATAAAGATATTTGCTCACAAATTTAACATCAAAATTTGAAAACTCACTCGACACACACTTTCACTTTTGAGTGTGCCTTCACATCTAACATATAAATATATTATTATATAAATATATCAAAATATATAAATATATTTGTATTTATATATTTACATGGATATATATTTATTTATATATAAATATAATTTATTTGTAAGTTATTATCGAGAAAATTCTAGTAGTTTCGTGGTTGGAGTATCGACCTTAACTCTAAAGTCCTGGGTTTGAATCCTACCAATGACAATTCTCTTACTAAATTAATAAACTTCTAAAAAATATAATATAAAGTGAGGGGAGACATCTAGATAAATAAAAGGGGTAAAGAGGTTGTAAATAAATAAAAATTATTAATTTAAAAAATCATATTTTCAACGTCGATTTATTAGAACCGACGTTGAAAGTTATGACTTTCAACCTGATACAATGTCGGTTCAACAATTGACATTGAAAGCCTTCTAGAACTTACGTTTGTAGTAGTGTTAAATGATACTTAAAAGTGTGGTTTATTTTGAAGAATTAGTGTAGTTTAAAAAGCAGAGAGATTTTGTTAAAAAGTGAAATAATTGTACTGTGGATGCAGTGATGAGGAAGAGGTGGTGGGTTGTTGTGTTTTACGCTTTTTGAATTTGTTGAGGTGGTGGTTTATGTGTTGAAGAGGTTTTGAAGAAGTGAATTTGATGAGTTGGTGAGAAAATGGGTCCTGATACTACTGAATTGAACTTCCGCAGTTAAGAGTTGTTGAAAATTTGCAAAATCTGGTTTTTGAAGAAGACAATATGATTAGGAAGATTTTGCGTTTCTTTTCACAAAAGCGATGTTAGATTTGTTTGGCCACTCTTCTAACCGTCCCACTTGCAACTGTCACTCCCAATTAAAAACACTTCCACCTTTCTCGTTGCTTCTTGCTTTACTAACAAATGCCTTCTTCTCCTGTTTAATTTCTTTTAATCATCTTTTAGTTTTTTTTTGTAATAATACAACGATAATTTATCTTATTCCTTATATTATAAAAAAAACAATTATAAAGATGAATTATAAGTCTTTATCTTTTATTTAAGTAAATGTCTTTTAATTGAAAAAAAAGTCGATTTAATATAAATAAAACTTTTAAAAATTATTCTTTATTTTTATTATTCACTTTACTTAATAAAAAAAGACAATTTTAAACATAAAAAATAAGACTCAAACTTTTAGTTAAGAAATAAGAATCAATTTTCATATTATTATAATAAATATTTGTTTTAATATAATAATGTTGTTTTTAAAATAATTATTATTTAATAAAATGAATTTACACGTAAACTTACAATATAGTCTAATATATATATTTTTTCAAGATATATGATTTTTCGTTAAGAAAAATTGTTTGACAATGTAGTTGGGTTATAAAGATTAAAATTACATTAATTATCTCTTTTATCAATTATATATTTATCTTTTTAATTATATTTATTATAGTATAACAAATTCTTAAGATGGAAATTAATATTATTAAAATACTAATAAATTTATTAAAAATAATAAAAATTAATATACATTTTAGTCTCTGTAATCTAACCTTAAATATCAAATATTTAAGAAAAATAAACTTATTTAGACATTGAATTATACGAATATGATTAAAATTAGTATAATTTAATTTAAATTAATTTTTTTCGAACCTAATTTATCTTTTAAACTTTTAATGTTCTAACCTATTTTATAGTTAGAAAATATACGTAAAAATAAAAGTGTTTAGTTTAGTTATAAAAAGGAAAAGAAAAACAGAAGTAGGAGTAGTATTTAATTTTTCTTATAATTCAATTTATTGTTCCAGTGGTAGCAGAAGTGACCTATCCAAACTCATTGTCTTTTCTCTGTCATTAATTAAGTCATTTGAATTTGCTCGCAGAAGCTTTGAATATTAATACGGCATGCAATGATTTTGTCAGAAAAAAGAAAAGACGAATGATAACAAATATTCAAATCTAATATTCTCAATAATAAGAGATATAATAAAAAAACATGGGAACGTGATTTTGAATGATTCTAAAGTGTTTGTATCGTAGGTGATGGTTGTTAGAGTATGCGGAAAGAACGTACATATTTGAAGGTTGACGTTGATCAGAGAGCGATATAAATTGAAGATAGGCGAAGAGCAACGCGTTTCCCGGTGGAATGGATTTTGCAGGCTTGACAACAAAGCCTGCCAACGCATTTTGCATTCCCACTTCCCAACTTTTTATTTTAGGAGACAATTTTAATTCTAAAATATTAATTTTATATACAATTACCATAATATCGTTAATATTAATTATCATATTTAAAATATTATTTATTTTAGAATTAAAAAAAAAATTGCGAGTAACTTTTTGACTAGGTTTGATTTGGGGTGTTGGAATAGAGATGGAAATCCTCGTGTGTGGTAGCAGTGTGTGGAATTAAAAATTGATTAAATTATAGATAAGCTTCGATTATCTCCATATGATTGTCTCCTTCTGTTAGTAACAGAACAGCGACTTGGTACCTACAATAAACAATGCCAAGGTTAGGCATTCTTAAATACTATGATTTGCAACAAAGTGGAGAAACCCTGTCGTTTTATTAGTTTAAATTTCAGTGCTTTTTTAGATGCTTTCTCCCTCAAAACTCTCCCTGTGCCAGTTTCCATTCTTCTATTCCCCACACCACACCAACTATTCCACTCCAAACTCCCATGCCCTCTTCTTTTTTAAATTCCTAGTATCTGTCTATCTATCTATCTACCATCACGCTCTTACCTAGTGCATTTTTTTTATCACTTAAAAACTTCATTGCATTGACCCATCTACCCCGGGTGTCAAAATCCATAATTTATCTCCATTTCTCATCCCCTCTTACACTAACTACTCTATGGTCTTGTTTTGAATATTCAAAATGAACATCCAACACTGCATCTCAGCAATGGTCGCTTTGATTTGAAGAAGCAACAGCAATGCCTTCACCAAGCATTCTTAGATAGAAAGGCCAAAAACTTGTTTTTTCTTTTTTTTAGAATGTGATTTGATTAGCCAGCTACTCACCATCTGAACATGAGTTGGGTTATTGTAAAAGCCAAGAAACACAAATGAATCGAACATGGCAAGTGCTATCTAGTTAGTACCAGTTAAGAAATTAAAAGTAAACCGTTTTCTTCTTGAAAAAGTCATCAATACCTTTTAATACAATTTTGTGTTATTAACTTTGTTGGACATTACTATTAGATTACCCCCATGATTTGTACAAGATTCTTTCATCTTTTCACGAGAACGAATAAATTTAGTTAATGGTGTAGACCATTTTAACTACTTTTAGAGTTATTCTTCAAATTAACAAGATTTTTTTCATTCCCTTAATTTTGACTTGTTTAGCAAATACCTTTCTGCTTAAAGAGATTAATGCAGTACATTATTGGAAGAAGCTTGTCAAATTTTTTCTTAAAGGTCCTAGTTTGATTTATTTACTTGGGTTAGCAGGTTAAGAATGTAATGATACAAAATGTTATTGAAAACCAGGTCAGAGATATATTAAGACAGTCTTTAGTTATTTCTTTAAGAAATATTTTGAATTAAAGTAAAAAATAATAATATTTTATTCTTTTAACACAAGAAAGATGAGTGAGAAAATAGATAAAGAATGAGAAAGCGTGAGGAAAAAGAGGTAGTGTATTTATGAGAGGGAGAGGGTGCAAAGAAGGAACAGGGGTAGCTTTTTCAGGCCTTGACTCCCACAATAAATCATAATAGTCTTCAACCAGTCCTGACGCTGACCCATGATTTACAGTAGAAAAGAGGAGTATTCCCTTTGAAATTACCCAAAACCAAATTATGTATCACCCTAAACCCTAATCAAACCACTTGAGTATTCAGCAGTATTATAAATCAAGCTATCCAAATGCTGCAACTTTCACTCATAACTGTTACCTTGTTTCATTCAAACTTGTTTTTCTTATCACGCATGGTCAACAATGGTTATATTAAGGACAAAAATTTACTCTCCCAAATAGCACATTGAAAAAAAATCTTAATATCTGAGTGAGTTTTACTAATTTTTTTGTTAAAGTAATTAAAAGCATTTAAAGTTATAATGCATGGATTGAAAAATAATAGATTCAACCATGTTATTAAAATCGTTTATCGTATTTTAGGACATTTTAATTTATCTTATTTATTAGTATTACCAGCAGTACTGTACTTGGTGGAATACTGGTCAGAAATAAAAGGTGAATTTTACAATTTATTAATTCCTTAATTAGTAGGAGTAGTCGTAAAAATCACATTTATAATTAATACAAGCACCGCTTTAATTGTGCATGTATAATTAATAATTTTGAAATTAGTTGAAATAAAATAATAATATAAAAAGTCTTGAGATGTTTGAAAATGGAAGTGGTTAGTAGTATTATTTAATTGAGAAGTTTGAAATGGTGAATATTATGCAGTGTTCTTGAATATTGTGACGGTATGCGTGCGTGGACAGGATTCACGTTGGTACGTAACACCAAATGAAACCTCTGAATTATGATGAGGTTTTTGTTTTGGGAATTAATGGAATTTGTTGTTTTACCAAGGAAGGAGACAGAGGCCACGTGGGTAATTAAGAGAAACAGAGAAGGGCAAAAAGGTGATTCCGCAGAGGGGAGAGTAAAATCCATTTATTATGGCGCCATGTCTGATCCACTTCTCCTCTCGTTCATTCCTTCTCTGTTGTACGGCCACAACATAACACAATGAGACCCCATTTCCTACAACTCCAAACAAAACCCAGAGCTACCAAAATTTATACTCTTTAAGATAAAACAGAGAGACAAGACAAGATATTACTACAAAGTTAGCGTCTTCTTCTCCTTCGGGCAATGGCGAGTGGGTGGATGAAGTCATTGCAATGCAAGTCAAGGGCTTACGAAGACGTGTACCACCCAAACTCTAAACACTTCATTCCCAGTGCCAGTTGCAGAAAGAGCGTCCAAAACATCAAAGACGTCGTCGTCGACACAACCAAGCCCAGGCCCAAGCCCAGACACAAACCCAACCCCGAAAAGCCTCTCCAGAAACACCCCAGCTCCAGATACCCTTCATCCGCCGTCAAGCCCGATTTCGAGACCACTATCAACCGCTCGCGGAGCGTCACCGCCACGGCCACGCGCCACGCCGACCCTCGCTTCCCTTCTCTCACGGAACTCACCGAGGGGCATCCTTCGAGGAACGTCGTCGAGATAATCTTCCACACCAGCTGGGGACCCAAGCCCTTCTCGGGCCGCGTCGAGATGATATTTAAAGTCCACAACGGCCCACGAACGGTCTCTCGTTTCGAGGAGTATCGCGAGACGGTCAAGGGCCGGGCCGGGAGCGGTACTGGACCGGCCCATGATTACGAGGAGAATGCGCGATGCGTGGCCGATGGGAATGAGGTAATGAGGTTTCACTGCTTGGGTCCCACCTCCAGCGGCGGCCCTTACGGCGGAGCTTGCACGTTATCCTTCCCCGGCGGGAAAGGCTCGGCGATCTGCACATTTGCAGGTAGCGGCGACGCGCATGAAAGCTCCGGCGGAGGCAGGGGCAGAAGGGCCATGCTGGTGTGCCGGGTCGTAGCGGGTCGGGTCTCCAAGCAAAACGGTTTTATGGAATCGTTGTTGGATGGACGAGTTGGGTTCGACTCGGTCAGTGGGGACAACGGCGAGTTATTAGTGTTCGACCCGCATGCTGTGTTACCCTGTTTTCTTATCATTTATAAATTGTAAAAACACGTATTTACAGTTTGTTTTTTTTTTTTTTTTATAAACACTTTTTTTCTTCTTGATTTATTTTCATTTGGGGTGTATGTATGTTGTTGATTGTTGAGGTATTGAACTCAACATACTCTTCTTGCAATTATCGACGACGCAATGTTTCTTTGTAATTTTCCGATTTGGCTGTTACTGTTACTTCCTTTCTGCACTCCATTTCTAGGGTTCTTTCGGGCGCAACGAAAGATACAGTCAAACTTTCTTTATTTTATTTGAAATATTTGTATTTAATTTTGAGCAATTCAATATTCATTACTAATGTCTAGTAAGAGAGGGTGAAGTTGGAGAAACAATAAATATAAATGTTTATTGATCCGGGAGAATGTTACTTTTATTGGCAAAACATTTCGGCCTAGGCCATACTTTTAATGTACATGAGAGAGTACTTACAACTTATTAGGTTTGTCGAAGAAACGGAGAACATGAATTAATAATACGGTTGTAAAAAAACCTGTTTTTTTTTTTTAACCACTCAAATCTTTCAAGAAGAATGATTATGAGGTTTTTGGTGATTAGTCGTTTTAGTTAATTTAATTTCTCCCCCTTTTCACCGAATTCGTAGCTGCGGTTTTTATTGTGATAAATGGTTTGAAAATGTGGTCATGGCAATGGCTACACATACACGGCAAGGATGATTTTTTATTTTTTTTTGGTGTTGAAAAATGTAGAATAGGACAATTCACAAACATGAATCATGAGGTACCCCTTTACCCAGCAATGCTAATGTTTGATGCAAAGAAGAAGGAATAAATATGTCCATTTTAATTACACATTTTAGGGATAGTTAATGATTTTGGTAGGTTGTCTTGAATTGATAAAAAGGATGGGAAATAGAGTAGAGAGTAAGAATGGGTAATTAATGAGAGGAGAGAGAAAGGGGAGTGAAAAATGTGGAGAAGATGAGACAATGGGGAAGTATAGCGCAAGTTACGCAATGAGTTTATAAAGGCGTAAGATGAAGTTTTTTTATTTGATAATGAAATGACATGAGAAAAATCAAATGACAAATTAACTAACCGCAACAGCAAGAAGAGTGAGTCATTTTCTTTGACGCAAATTCATCTCTCGCAATCCCAGTTGCTACTTTCCTACGTCTCTTTCCTTTCCCATTACCACTTCTTTTATTGTTTTTTGTTATAAGAAAAGTTTCTCCTTCACCATTTCTTTCCATAAGAGTAATGGGTGGGGAGGCATGGCTACCCTATGTTCTTCTATATATCAAGCTAAGCTCTAACCAGTTTTTCTTATACTGATTAATTGTTTAAATTCTATCTGTTTCATCCACAAATTAGAAATATTTTGATCTCATATCTACCATAATAATTCCTAATAAGGTGGACACAAATTCCTAAAAAAAATAAAAAAATCAAAGATCCCTAATCTCTCACAAATATGTTAATTTAGATAGTACTTAATATTTAACCTAAGTCATACTTTCAATTTTGTTTTTATGAAAATTCCAACATTTAGCCCTTGATTCAGAGTGTGAGCCCAGATTACATTTGGATCAATCATGAAATATGGTCTTCATCTCAATCTAGTCGTTAGAGAGAGAAGCTCTCAAGGTTGCTTCCAGTAGCCTCATTTCCCTTCTATTGCGTTAACTGATCTCTTGATTCCTTTCTTATCTTATCATGTTTCTGAACCTATTTATCCATACGAATTAGGTTTGTTTCATTTTCCTCTTCTCTTTTCTCTTGTCCCATCACGGGGAAGAAATCAAAAAAGGTTACAGAAGCATCAGTTGTGGCAGTGAAACTTACGAAGAAAGACAAACCCTTCACATATCCAACCTTAACTCAGTCTGGGGAAGTTCTGACTAGCATGGTTACTGCTTCGGAGAAAAAGGCTTTGAATTCAACTGCAAAACCATATGCAATTTCTGAACTTGAAGGGGTTTCAAAAACCCTAAATGACGAAACTACAGTACCTGCTACAGGAAAACCCTTATTTTTGGGTTCTTCAGTAGCGATTCCTTCTGCTTTTTCTGCTACAGATTTGGAGCTATCTACTGGGAGCTCTACTTCCGCGTCTTCCTACAAGATTGTTCCACATACAGAAACAAGAAGAGTAATTTTTGGAGAGGATAATGTTACGGGTCCGCAGGCAAACTCTGTCGACGGAAAATCTGCGAAATTTGCAATGTCTCATGCTACTGCAGAATCCTTAGGCAAAGATAGCGAAGTTGCAGAGGGGATTGCCTCTAAAGCTGCAGAAGTTAAGGGCAACCGTGTAGATCCGCAAACGGATTTGTTTGCCCAAGGGTTTGCTGCTGCAGATTTTCCGCCGTTGAAATCTCTAAGTATTTCCTACACACTAGGTGATGAGGACACAGTTAACCCCAAAGAAGATTCTGCCCAAAACACCTCAGTTCCGAAAAAAGAAGATAAGACTGCTAACAAAGCTCCATGGTCAAATATTTTTGCCAACAATAGGAAGCATGCAAATGGATTGAAGCTTCAAGCAAATATGCCAACTGGAAAAGGAGGAGCTATCATTGAAGAGGAAGATATCGTAACGCAAAGTAAGTTCAAGTACTCTTAAGTGGGCTATTTTGCAGGGAAATTTCTAGGAATGAGTGCCTTCTTAGGACTTTGTAAGTCCTGGGAAGTGACATATAGATACTCTTTTCATAAGAGTGACTGGATTATTTTTTCTTTTGATAGTGAAAACGATATGATTAATGTGCTACAAGCGGGTCCTTACATGGTGTATGGGAAGCCTTTACTATTGAAGAAAATGCCAGAATTTTTTGGCTTTGATGATAAAGAACTCACTGTATTTCCCGTTTGGGTGCAATTGGAGGGTCTCCCTCTCAATCTCTGGTCAGCAAAAGCCCTTGACAAAATTTTCTCAGAGATTGGAAGACCTATCTACACGAATAAGCTCACAGCAAATGCGGACCGTGTTAGCTTTGCTAGAGTGTTGGTGGACGTGGATATAGCCAAGCCAATCAAATATGTTGTTCCTGTTTTCCTCCCAAATGGTGATACACATATTCAGAAGATTGCCTATGAAAGGCTGTGATGTAAAAATAAAGTAAGGTGCAGAATTGTAAGAAGATAAGGTGCAGAATTTTAAGCAATAAAGTAAGCAAACCCAAGGAAAATTTCCACTGGACATTAAGATAGTTGCCTATCTAGATGTGAAGGTTCATTTCCAAGGATTATGGAGGGAGAAAGAGATGGAATGAAACTAGAAACGAATAAAGACAAGGGCTGGAAAATTGGACCAGCCCCTTGCATAAATAAATGAAGGGAAGAAATAAAGAAGAAAAGAGGAAGAGAAAAGAATTATGGTGGTGGTGGAGTGTTGGCACGCCACTAGGGGGATGAGCCACCCTAGATAAGTGGTGGTTGCCGCCACTTGAACCAAGGTTCAAGATAAGACACTCAAAGAGATGGAACACTCTAAGAAACCTCACAAACTTTTCATAAATGTTCAACCTAATTACATGAGGGGAAGCCTCTATTTATAGGCTTTTAGGGGAGGGACCTAGATGGAATTATAAAAGGAGACATAAACTTAACCTAAACCTAAAGGCTAGAGTCCCCATGGTCCAAATATGTTAAATTCGTTCTAGCCCACCAAAAATACCTCTAAGGGTGTGGAGAACATGAAAAAAGAGGTGTGTTTCCTTTTGGGTTGTCCCAAGCCAACCAATCCCGCATCCTAAGCTTCTTCCTCTCCAAAAAGGGGTGTAGGACATGAAAAGGAGTGTCCTACACCTTTGGGCTGCCCATGCATGTATCCTATGGATCCAAGGCTTCTTTTCCACCAAAAAAAAAGGTGGTATTCTTCAAAAAGGAGGTGCAAAAAGTGAGCCTACAAAAAGAAAGCGAAAATAAGTGAAAAACTTAGAAAAAGAAAATACTAAGTAAAGATACTAAGTAAATTCAAAATGGAAGGTAAAGAGGAGGCCTCCCTTCTAGTCATGCTTCTAGTAATCCTCCTAGGAATGACCTCTCCCGCCTCCGGGGCAACTAGGGACTCATCATCCTCTCCTCCCTGGAGAGAATTCGTCCACGAATTTGCAAAACTTGCATCAAAAGGAGTAAGATCACCAACATTAAAAAAGTTACTAATGTTATATTCGAGCTGGTAGATCTAACTCATATGCATTATTGTTTATTTTCCTAACTATTTGGAAAGGTCCGTCACCTCGGGGGTTAAGTTTGGACTTCCTTTGAGTCGGGAACCGCTCCTTTCTCAAGTGAAGCCATACCCAATCTCCAGGTTGGAAGATGACTTCCTTTCTTCCCTTATTGGCATACTTGCTATACTTGACCTACTTTCCTCTCGATGTTGGCTTTAACTCGGGCATGCGGGTCCTTAATGATCTTAGATTTTTCTAGACCATCTTGGCTAGTCCAAGCTTCATGGGTAGGTAGAGGAAGGAGGTCTAAAGATGTTAAGGGATTAAATCCATAAACGACCTCAAAAGGAGAGTGGGAGGTAGTGGAATGAACCACCCGGTTATATGCAAACTCTACATGGGGAATTATGTTCTCCCACTCTTTGGGGTTCCTAGAAATCATGCATCTTAATAGTTGAGACAAAGTTCTATTCACTACTTCGTTTGACCATCTGTTTGTGGGTGGCAAGTGGTTGAAAAAAGGAGTTTAGTTCCAAGTTTTCCCCATAGTGTCCTCCGAAGTGACTCAAGAACTTAGTATCTCTATCGGATACAATTGTCCTAGGTATCCCATGCAATCTAACAACTTCTCTAAAGAAGAGATTTGCAACTAAGCATGCATCGTCCAGTCTTGTGGCAGGGGATAAAATGGGCCATTTTTGAAAATCGATCCACTACCACGAAGATGGAATCCATTCCTCGCTTTGTCCTTGGAAGCCCAAGTACAAAATCCATGGATATGTCTACCCAAGGTGAAGTAGGAATGGGCAAAGGGGTGTAAAGTCCATGAGGTTGGGCCCTAGACTTGGCTTTCTTGCATGCAATGCAGTTTTCACAAAATTTTTCAACATGTCTCTTCATGTGTGGCCGGTAAAAGTGTTCACTAAGGATTTCTAAAGTCTTAGACACCCCAAAATGTCCCATTAAACCACCCTCATGAGACTCCTTGACAAGTGAAGCCCTTAAGGACCCCTGGGGTACACAAATCCTTTTTCCTTTGAAAAGATAGTCTTTGTGAATGTAAAAATCCTTATGACCCCCCTTTAGGCATTCACTATAAATCTTGGAAAAGTCATCATCTCTAGGATATAGTTCCCGAATATGATCAAAGCTTAAAAATTTTGTTTCTAAAAGGCTTAACAAAGTATGTCTCCTTGATAGAGCATCGGCCACTATGTTACTCCTCCCTTGCTTGTGTTTGATTACATAAGGAAATTGCTCAATGAACTCTACCCACCTAGCATGTCTCTTGCTAAGTTTACTTTGACCTTTCAAAAATTTAAGGGATTCATGATCACTATGGACCACAAACTCCTTTGGAAGAAGATAATGTTGCCAAGTATGTAAAGCCCTAACAAGAGCATATAACTCTTTGTCATAGGTGGAGTAATTGAGATGACTCCCTTTCAGCTTCTCACTGAAGTAAGCTATGGGCTGGCCTTCCTGAAGCAAGACTGCCCCAATGCCTATATTTGAAGCATCACACTCAACCTCAAATGACTTGGTGAAGTTTGGAAGGGCTAGGAGTGGTGCATTGATCAATTTTTCTTTAAGTGTTTGAAAAACATTTTCTTGATCCTTGCCCCATTGAAAACCCACAACCTTTTTCACTATTTCATTCAAGGGGGCTGCAATTGTACTAAAATCTTTAACAAATCTTCTATAGAAACTAGTCAACCCATGAAAACTCCTCACTTCACTCACATTTGTGGGAGTTGGCCAATCTCTAATTGCTGCCACTTTTTCTTCATCCACTTGGACTCCCTTTGAACTCACTACAAACCCTAGGAAGACTACATGATCCATGCCAAAAATGCATTTCTCCCTATTTGCATACAAGGTCTCTTTCCTAAGGGTTTCAAGTACACTTCTTAGATGATACACATGCTCTTCCTCAGACAAGCTATAGACTAAGATGTCATCAAAGTATACCATTACAAACTTGCCTATAAAAGACCGGAGCACGTGATGCATTAGCCGCATGAATGTACTCGGAGCATTGGTTAGGCCAAAGGGCATGACCAACCATTCGTATAGTCCAACTCTCCCAACTCTCCCAACTCTCCAAAGGGCCTGATGGCAATATGACCAACTCTCCCAATCAAGTAGCTATTGAGTTTCTCTCCTTTTATATGAATTAGGGTCTGAGTCTCAAGTGCAGGATATCTCCCTCACCACTTTGCAAGAAGGCAAACTTTTAAGTCAACAGCAAGGAGACTCTCTCTTGGTTGCTGTCACAGCAGATGAAGTTAAGAATGCAATGTTTAGCATCCCGGATCACAAGGCGCCTAGGCCTGATGGCTACTCGTCCAAGTTCTTCAAGTCCTCCTGGGATACTGTTGGGACAGAAGTTACAGAAGCTGTCCAAGAATTCTACAGTAGTGGCAGGCTCCTGAAACAAGTGAATCACTCTCTTCTTGTCATGGTCCCCAAATAAAATCATGCTTCAGAGGTTACCGATTTTAGGCTCATTGCTTGCTGCAATGTGATCTATAAAGTTATTTCTAAGATCCTAGCTAGCAGGCTCTCCAAAGTTCTCCCTGATTTGATCGATCCAGCCCAAGTTGCTTTCGTCCCTGGAAGGAGCATGAATGAGAACATCTTTTTGCTATAAGAGTTGCTCAAGGGTTATGCTAGAAAGAGAGTCTCTCCAAGATGCCTGCTAAAGGTGGATCTCAGGAAGGCCTTTGATACCATAAACTGGTCTTTCCTACTCAAGCTTCTAAGTGGGCTAAATTTCCCTTGGCAATTTGTGTTTCTCATAAAGGAGTGTGTCACGACTACCTCATACTCCATCTCTTTAAATGGCACATTGCATGGCTATTTCAAAGGTAAGAGGGGGCTCAGGCAAGGAGATCCCCTCTCCCCACTACTCTTCGTTATCTCCATGGAATATCTGTCACGACTGATGAAGACTTTATGGAGGGATAAGGATTATCACCCACACCCCAAGTGTATTGCTGTCAAGTTAAATCATCTCATCTTTGCAGATGATCTTATCTTATGCTCAAGAGGGGACTTTTTATCTGTCGAGAAGACTCTTAAGTGTTTTCATAACTTCAACAGATGTTCTGGGTTGTATGCAAATAATGAGAAATCACAACTCTACATGACAGGCGTGACAGCATATGTGTCTCATGAAATCAGGGACATAGCTCAGTTTGATGATGGTATTTTTCCTTTTAGGTATCTTGGGATACCTTTGACAACAACGGGGCTAAAAGTGTCACACTTCTCACCTCTAGTTGAAAGGATTACTGGAGCTATCAAAAGCTGGAGCAGCAATAACTTATCTTATGCAGGGCTCCAACTGCTGACTTCAGTTGTTCAAGACACCCTATGTTTCTGGATGAAAATTATAAACATCTCTGCCTCTATTCTCCACAAGATTATTGGTTGGAGTAGGAATTTCCTTTGGGGTGGTTCTAAGAAGCCTTTAGTGGCCTGGACGTCTACCTGTACTCCAAAGAGTGAGGGTGGATTGGGCCTTCTTAACTGGAGCTGCTGGAACAAAAGTCTTTTATCTAACATTATTTGAAAGTTTCATGCAGGTACTGAGACCCTTTGGATCAGGTGGATCCATCATTATTACTTTCATGGGGACAGCTTCTGGGACTTCTCTCCTCTTAGGGATGCTTCCCCCTTGATGAAGAGGATTTGTAAAATCAGAGATGAAATTATCACTGAAGTTGGCTCTTTGGAGACAGCCAAGACTGAGATTGAAGATTGGGCTATCAACGGCAAATTCATTACTACCAAGGCGTACAATTTCTTTAGACCAAAGCAACCAACAATATGGTGGGAGAAGATGGTCTGGAAGAACTATCTTGTTCCTAGACACAGTTTCATCCTTTGGCTTGCTGCTAGAGGCAAGCTACTCACAAAGGATAGATTGACCTATATTGATCAGGACCCCACATGTCTCTTATGCGAGCGAGAGATAGAGACTATTAAACACCTTTTCTTCAAATGTCAAATTACAAACAGAATCTGGAAGCATATTCTGTATTGGCTGAGAGACAACAGAGGTCATAACTCCCTCAAAGCAGCGCTCAGGTGGCTAAGTACAATGCTAAAGGAACTGAAATTCAAGCAAAAGCCAAGCATATTGCACTAACAACAACTGTTTATTTGATCTGGATGAACCGGAACATCAAAGTATTTGAAGGAAAGGAGTTCAACACGGATGAAATCCTTGTGAAAATCAAGAGGCAGATCTATCAGACTATCTTTCACTTGTTTCTTCATATTGATGTAATAGCTTAGAGATTAGAATGTAGTTTTTCCTTATATCTCTTTGATGTATCTTTTTTATGTTTTCTTAGATCTTAGCTATAGGCTTAGCTTGTAGCTTTGTATGACTATAGGCTCAACTTATAACCTTGTATGACTTTGTTGTTTGGATCTTCCAACACAAACTTCTCGTTAGGTACATATATACTATTTACATTTGCCAAAAAAAATAAAAAAATAAATATGACCTTCATTTTGTGACATATGGACTCTAACATATAATCTAAACTTTATGATTGCTTATTTATGCAATTATTATTCATATTAAATAAAAGTATACTTCCTTTTCTTAACATAATACTAAATTATTTTACACTTTTTTCTAATTTTAAATTAGAAGTTCACTTCTTTTGTTTTTAATAAAGTGACACTTTCATTATCTTTTATTTCTAAATAGATATTTATATTTCTTATTTTTAAATAAATCATATTTTATCCCATCGTTATTTTTAAGAAAGTTATTACACTAACCTCCTTCGTTCTATACTGGAACCATTCTTTTTTTTTCATAATTTTTTATTATATTTAAAATTTTTATTTTTCAATTTTTGTAGTTGTCATTTAGACTTTATTCTATATGATATTTTAAAATAAATAAAAGAAATGAATCACTTTATTAAGAACTATTTATTAAAAATATAAAAGATGTCAAACAAGAAGAATAACGAGTGAGCAATATTTTAGAAGTAGAGGAATATGAGAGTTATTTAGTATAATTTCAAGAAAGATATGTATATAATTTATTTTTAATGTTATTATTTTCACATTCACGGGGGTTGAGAGAGCTACATCCACTATCATCCAGGTATAGTTTCTCTTCAATTAAATTTAAATTTTACTCTAAAAATATATTATTATTATTATTATTATTTAATTTTACATTGTAAAAATATAAATATTTTCGATCCAAAATTGTAAATACAGTATAAAGAAATAGAGTATGATAGGACCTGCAAATATGTATAACTTTTTCTTCAAATTTACCTCTTTTGACACAAATTTCAAAAGTACTCAAAATCACTCGTAAATTTTTTTATTTTTTTTTTGCAGTTTTTCTTCTTAAATAAGAAAAAAACATCACAGGGTTTATGTGTGGTTATATGTAATGTTGCACAAAGCACTACATTCATTATAATTGTTACAATCAATTTTGGATTTATAATGTTGAGAAATAAAAATAGGGACTTAAATTCTACGTGGATAAAAAATCAAGAATCTTCTTAGAAAACTAAAATCAAAATTTGCTAATTCTACAAGACCTAAAAACGTAGCTAAGGCTTTATTTTTTTATTTTATTTTGGCCAATTTATAATTTTGTTTTTTTAATCATTTTTTCAACAATGTCCCTGTATATGTAATTAAGAGATCAATAAAGTAGTATTCATATTAAAAAGACAAAAAAAAGTTGAAAAATCCCTTTTTTTTTACTAAATTATGAGTTCAACATTTCTATTACTGAATATCGTAACCTTAAAAAGCTATTTTTTTGAAAAGCAGTTAGGGTAAACATTATTGTTTTAAAGAGAGAAGAAACTCCCAAGTTGTCCTGAAATCCTCTTCAGCTTTGATTATTACGAGGAATCACCCCTTCCATTGAAACAAAGTACACGCAAAAGAAAAAAGGTAGTAGTCTGATACACTTTCATGAAACCGTGTGCAGTTGTTTTCTAAACTGCACAAGATCCATTGCCCTTTGTATGGAATTACAAGCAAATAATCCCTCTGGTTTTGGACTGAGTATGTTATATACTTTCTAGCCATGCCTGTTATAAAATATTGAAAGGTTTAGTTATGAAAAGAAAACATGAAAAAGCTAGGAATGGGATGGGTTACTCTGGAGTTTATCCAAGTTGTGGTGAGGCAAAATATGTGCAAGTATGGTCTTATAGGCCAAGATATAATTTTATTTGAAAAGGGATGCAGATATGAGAACACGGGAGACCCTAAGAGTGGGTCACAGAAATGCATTAATTTGATTTGATTTGATCGTTCGTTCCTACTACAAGCTAGGATGGAATCCAAATGGGAAAGCACCCACTGAGAGACACACGTCATCTCCCAAATCTACATCTTAATATTCTTTTCCCCAACCAACCATACTCATCACATCACCACTTCATATCTCCATATATTCCACCAACACGTACAATGGCTTCCCGTTCAAACGCTCACGACCCTGTCACGGATTCCCAATCAATCATTAATCACATCATCACTCCACACACAACCACAACCTCCTTCTAGGTGAATGAAAATTGCAAAACACTTCCATAACAAAGAAGACAAATCATAGTCCATAAGGAACCGGTTTTCAATTAAAACATAAGATATTTTCGTTATCTAGGCAACCAAACAATATTAAATGGAAATCAAACCCACCATGCTAAAGTAGGCTTGCAGCTAGCAACTAGTAGTCTATGAAAAACAGTAACGTCACAAGGTCATGTTCAAATGTTGACTCATCTCTCTCCTATAGGTGTGTGAGTCCTATCTGATATTTATTAGGAGAGATAAGGATACAAGATTTGAACATGACTTGACATGAAGTTGAGAGGATCCATCCCCAAACCAGATATTTAGAAAATCCGAAGTGTGTGTATACATACCTTTAGTTCCGGTAATTCAATTACACATGCACACTCCATTACTTCTGCTCCCACACGTTCTAAATGACAGCAAAGACATATAGACAGAATCAAAATTCGAAAATGACATTGACGTGGGGAAATAAAGATGTTAAAAACTAAGGTACGCTGGCAGAAGTGCAGTTTAAAATGTAATAAATACAGATAAGGACGCATTCGTGATCCAAAGAAACACTTCACTGTGGTTTAATAAGAACCCTTGTTGACGTATTCATATTCAATAAAAGAACAACAGTAGAATTTACTTATCCGTAAAAGATCAACCCTTGAATCAGTGAAAAGAGTACATTACTAAGCCAAATGACATATCTAAAAGACATGGAATTCGACCACTATATACACACTATAATGATAAGAGTAAAGGCATGAATCGTGAACTTTATTCACACTACTAAGCCAAATTTGCATGTTTTAGTGCGTGTTTGATTTATTGGTAGTGTGTGAGAGAAAGAGTTGAGTTCCACGTCCATTGTAAGATTACTAGCGGAAATCCAAACACACCTTTAATACACTAAGGTTTTTCCTTTCATGTCAAAATGATAAATTGGAGTCGGCTGCAGGGAAACTAATCCCTGCTGACAAAAGATAGACTTGAAACAAATGAACTACAGAAAAAGATGTTGGTGCCTGACCAACTTTCAATAATGCAGTTGAACAAATTAACAGATCATAAACATGTAAAACAATGTCATATTCTGAGGAAATAAATGTCCATCAATGACATAATAAATGTCCATTTATGACAAGATTTGCCCAGAGACCTACCTAGCAAATCCATAGCTGCACAGAGTGTTCCTCCCGTTGCAATCAAATCATCAACCACTAAAGCACGCTCACCAGGTTCAACAGCTCCGACATGCATCTCAAGACAGTCCCTTCCATATTCCAGGATATATTCTTGAGAAATTACTTTTCCTGGCATTGGGGTAAGCTGTTGTTAGGAGAACAATATCAACCAAACCTTAATCAAGACAGAGAATGCTACAATTAGTATTTCAAGAGTAATTTATTGAAGCACTTTCTCAAAAAATTTGTTCCAATTTAGGGTTATCTAAAAAGAAGAAAGTTACAGAATGAAAGGGGTGATTAAGAAGAGGCTATAAGGTCTAACAGCATAGGAGGGCGAAATAATTTGTTTTCAAAGACTGCACATTCATCACTTATCAATATGAATTTTGAAGTGGGAAAATATCATAATGATACTTAGGATATTAATCAGGATGAGCATCACATATTTAGATAACAGAAACTGCATAACTATACATTTGCAAAGTTGAAACAAAAGCAACAAAATCCAATCTCAACAAATATTTAAATATACTGCACATCCGTGTATGCAACCTAGGTTGGTGAAAAACATGAATAGCTGAAAACACCGATTGAGGAATGCTTGAAAAATGTTGTATATTAGGAAGCAACAAATTTAAGTATTGAACAACATAGTAATGGAAGTTTTTTTTTTTTTTTTCCAAAAAAAGGTGCTAAATTATACCAGGCAACTTCTTTGGTTTCCTCAATGGAACAAACTTCGCTCCTATAGCCAGTGCAATGGGAGGACCAAAAATAAAACCTCGAGCTTCAATTCCTACATAACATAATTATTGATCAGAACGCAAGATTATAGACAATAGCACATGTTATTGCAGATGACATATAGTCCAACACCATCAAGGAACAGCAGTGATAGTGTGCTAGTAACACTACTTGCTAAATACAAAAGGGTCAAATAATATAAGAAAAGTTGACCATTTCTGTCCGAAATTTCTTTCATCATCTTCACATAATGTCATTAAATAAAATGAATTGGACAAATGATATACAATGCATAGAGAACGTGACCACCACGGATGTAAGAATTTGAGTAAAAAATAAATAATAGTGGAGTGCATCATCAGAATCACCCTATTCTCAAAAAGAAGCAAACACCCAAAAGTCCAAAACAGTAACAACAGATTTAAAATGCAACGATGCCAGTTGCCAAAGGATCTTAAACAGTTACCAATCCACAATAATGCCGATTGGTAATACGGGATAATTATTATACACAAGGACAAATTCTACATCTCATACTGGACCCTGAAGCTTCCGGGAATGTCTCACAAAATATAAATATATATATTCACACAGATGCAAGAAAAAAAAAAAAAACCCAAATAAGCACACAAAGACAAATCCTAATGCACATGCAAAATGACAAGTTGACACCCATCCCGATTGTATTGTGTTTCATTTTCTAATCATACATAGAACCGGTGCTAAGGACCTACCAGCAATTTAGATTTCAATTTACCCTTAAACTGTACAGAAAATCGGACAGTGTTAAATGGGTCCTCCAATCTAATATTTGTTCGAACACAAAAAAACCGCATGCATTACAACAACATCCATCCAAGATACCAAATTAGACAGAACTCAACACATCATAGCTCCAGTTTCATAGCTTTCCATACCATGTCTTCCGCAACATATCACACTAAACCCTCCTGCGTATCTGGCCTTGTCGGGGGGAAAAGTTAAAAGCAGCAAAAAGCTGCACCAACGCAACACACACAGGGTCCAAAAGCCACACAACCAAACACGACGCACAGTGGCACAGTACAGAACTAGTGGCAGTTCCTCACTTGCACCTATACGTGACATTCAAGTTTTACCAAGGGTTTAGTAACTAGGAAAGGAACAGGAAAGTGACACAGGGTTGAGCAAAAAAGTAACTAACAAAAAAGTGAAATGGAGGAACCCACAAATGAAAGAAAATAGTAAAATGGAGGAAAAAAGAAAGAGTGAGTTGAAACATGCTTCATGTGGGTCCCCCTTTGCACAAGTTGGAAGCGATCACCAATGGTGGTTGTGCTCCATGCAAATTGGATCCAGGCATATGTCCACGAACAAGAGGAGTTTAGATTTCAGAATGGTAATCAATGGTTCAAAGTAAAGTACCCCCCATTCATTTGCAATGTGAGTATGCGTTGAATGGGAAGCATGGGTACAGTTCCGTGGCACTGTCGTTTTGTTTTTTTTCCTTCTTCTCAGTTATCCATTTCCAATTCTTTTATCTTCCTTCTCTAAATAATTAAATCTTCTGTTTTTTAATTGATTATTATCTTCTAAGTTTTCAGAATATTCACTATTTTGGTTTATTAATTTTTACTTTCTGTTATTAACCAGTTAGGCATAGGTAGCGATTCATTGACATTATTCAGATCATGTTATTACAGTATATTTCAAAAGAAAAGACTATTTAAACTCAACTTTTAGTAACATGTGATGCAATAACTAATAAACTTGTGTACTTCTAACGTTTTACCATTATTATTTTTACAACAAATAATGGCACGTTGTTACAATAAATATTCTATTCAAATCGTAATTATGTTACTGTTGTCTAAAACACAGTTGGTTACGATATCAATAAAAGGAGGGAACAATTAATAAGTTATATATAAAAGATTTTTGGAAAAAAAAAAAAAAGTTTCACCTCTGATAAGATATGAAAACTTATTGGATCCGACTTCAGACCTGATATTTCTGACAGGTAGGGCTCAGAAATATTTTACGCAGGATTTAGTGTTTTTTCCTTCGAAATGGTACATAATCAAAACCATTGGGTAGGTATCCCTTGAAATCTTGACCACTCATTTAAAAAAAACAATAAATCTGAACGACTGCAATGGTTGTTGACAATGAAGAAATGCTTATTAGAATGAAGAATGGTGTTTGTTTCGTTTGAGTGGAGAATTTAATTATAAGAAATTGCTAAACAGTTTTTTATGGTTGGGTTTTAATAAATGAAAATTATTATATACATAGGGAGAGGAAGAATGATAATTATCTTATTTATTTTTACTTTCAAATAATATATTTAATAAAACATAATTGAAAAGAATAAAGTACTAAAAAACAAATTTTATATTATTTATAAAAATGAACGGGAACTTATTTTTATATAATTTTTTGTACGTTTTTTAAGTTTTTCTTTTTAATTGTTTATATATCTCTTTAATTAAATATCTTTAACTTAGATGTTGCGTCTTCTTTGTTATATAAAGAAAAAAAAAGAAAAAAAACAGAGAGACGATGAAAAATAAAGTAAAAAATAATATAATAAATACTATCATTTATAAAAATTACGTATTTCTCTGTTTTGTCTCTTAGCAAGCACTCTAAAAAACCAAACCATTCCTGTAGAAATGAATTAAATGCTCACAGATTTCCATTCCTTTCATCTCTTTCAAATCTAATTAATTTGCAGGCATTAGAGAGTGGAGATGTCAATTTCTTCCACTAAGCCCACATAGTCAAACAGAAAATCACTCCCAAAACCCACGGTGACTTTCATTCCATAATGTTCCTTCAAACCATTTAAAAGCACAACCACAATGTAGACACACCATTACTGCGTACTGTCCCCAAATTTCTCACCACTCTGGACCCCACCACCTTCTTCAAGCTAAACGCACTAACACAACACCCATAATCCACAAAAAAAGGTTTTCATCTTTTTGCTGAAAAAAATAGAACAATTTCTCATTTTCGTTTACCTGCAACCACAGAAATGTTTTTGCCTTTGTAGCGCTCAACGAACAAATCGATAGTGTCCTTAAATGCTTTGGGATCCAGCAGCAGTGTAGTGATGTCTTGGAACATAATACCTGCCATTGCAACCAAAGAAACCATTAGAAGGGAAATAAAATAAAACCAGAAGCCTTTAGGGACTGAAAAACAGAACTGAAACAAAATATGAATTCAAAACCTCAGGGAATCCAACGTGGTTTGGTTTCGTAGTCCAAACAACATAAAAACAAAAGGCAAGAAAGGATTAAAAAGGTAGAAGAGGAACCGGATTTGGGGAAATTTGGGACGACACGAATCTTAGTTTTGATGCCGTGAAGACGAGGATCCTGGTCTTTGTAAGCCGACATTGTGTATATACGTGGGGAAGTGAGTTTGAGTAGAGCACAGAGAAGAACTAGAAAGGAACACAGTAAGAGAAGAAGAATACCCCCAGATATTTATAGAGAGAGTGTGTGCGTTGGCAAAGATACACAGTGACGAAGCAAATTGTGTGGAAAACGAGAAAATTCAAAATCACATTCAAATTAAATTACTATGAATGTAAAGTTTAATTTAAAAATTGGTAAATTGACGTGTGACGTCGCTATTTGTTGTACTGTGTGGTGAAATTCTCAAACAAGATTGCGATCTTTTAAAAAATTGCACACACCATAGATATATGATTTATTCTGGGCAAAAAAGGCTTTTAAATTTTGATAGTCATTGTCCTGAGGGGAATAGTGTATGTATATAACGCATATAATACATTGTTGATTTTTTTTTTTTTTATGTGTCTTTAATGTCTTAAAGTATTGCCTATAGTGGATATCTTTATCTAAAAAAATAATATATGAAATTATTAGTCCAAGTTTATTCAACGAAAAACTGTTTCTGTAAATTCGGGTAGTAACCGTAAAATATATTAAGTAGTTTTACTATCTTATTAATTTATTATAAAAAATTATTCTATATATTTAGATCCTTGATTTTCATAATATAACATACATTAATATAAGAATTATAGTATTAAGACTAATCTTCATCCAAGAGAATCTATTCTTTAATTTTTTTATTCTTCAATCTTCTTTTTCTAATCTATCTATTTATCTTTCTTTCTCTCTCTCTCACGCTTTTTTATGGTTTACAGTGGAAAAACCTTATGATCGAGATGTAACCCTAATTTCATTTTATTAACCAACGTTCATCAAGTTGGTTACCATAAGTTAATATTTTATTTTATCTTTATTTTATTCTAACTTCACGTAATAACCAATAGGTCCTTATATTTTATTAAATCACATTTGGATTTATCATTATATTTCACATGAGTCACATAATGAAATGAATTAATTAAATTAATTTTAACATTCTTCCACTTGACTCATGTAATGTCATACGATTATGTGATTTAATACTTAAATCATAATGTGCATTAAAGGATCTTACATAAATTGGTTTTATTATTGTTCATAATTAAATATACAGCTATAACAAGAGTCATAGCGGTTACATGTCATTCAATCGACAGACTCCCTTCTATGTACTACTATATTATCTTTTTCTCCTTAATATGACTTTATAATGAGAAGTCCATAATGAGTTCAAACATAATATCATTTTAATAATAATAACATAATTTGTTTTCTTCATCATAATTTGCATGCATATAAATAAAGAAGAAAACACAAATTTCAGAAACTTATACATTAAAGATATCAAAGTGTCACATAAACATTAATAATAACATTAACATTCAACATTCACTACTAGTCAACATAATGCACATATTTTCTGAACTTCTTCTTTAACAACAAAGTATTTCAATTCCATATGATTAACACCTTTGGAATACTTGTCGTTCTTAGAAAAGAAGACTGTTGCGGAATTGTCACAATAAATTTTCAGCGGCTTGGCAATGTTGTCGACTACTCCAAGTCCTGAAATAAACTTCCGCAACCAATTAGCTTGAACTTTGACCTCAAAGCATGCCACAAATTCAGCTTCCATGGTGGATGCAGCAATGATAAACTGCTTTGCACTTTTCCATGAAATCGCTCCTCCGGCTAAAATATACACATAACTAAATGTAGACTTTCGTGTATTCATACAACCAGCAAAATCTGAATTTGTATATCCAATCACCTCAATGTGATCAACTTTCTTATAAGTAAGCATGTGATTCTTTATTCCTTGTAAGTATCTTAAAACTTTCTTTGCAGCCTTCCAATGATCTAGTCCAGGATTACTCTGGTATCTACCCAGCATACCAACTGCAAAGTTAATATCTGGCCTCATACATGTTTGAACATACATCAAACTCCCAACAACAGATGCATAAGGGATATTTTCCATCTGTTTTTGTTCCAAGTCATTCTTTGAACATTGCATGAGACTAAATTTGTCTCCTTTCTGTTTTGGAACGGGAGATGCTGAACAATTCTCCATTCTGAATCTCTCTAAAATTTTATTAATATATGCTTTCTGAGACAAACCTATCAGTCCTTGTGATCTATCACGAAATATTTTTATTCCTATAACATAGTATATCTCACCCATATCTTTCATTTCAAAGTTGTTAGAGAGAAACTTCTTAGTCTCACTTAATAGACTAAGATCATTAGTCGCAAGCAAGATATCATCAACATACAGAATCAGAAATATAAACTTGCTCCCACTGACCTTCAGATATATACACCGATCAACAGTATTTTCCTTAAATACAAAGGACATAATAGTATCATTGAACTTAAGATATTATTGTCGAGAAGCTTACTTAAGTCCATATATTGATTTCTTAAGTTTACACACCATATGTTCCTTTCCTTCTTCAATAAATCTCACTGGTTGATTCATATAAACATCCTCCTCTAAATCTCCATTCAGAAAAGAAGTTTTAACATTCATTTGATGCAACTCAAGATCATAATGAGATACTAATATCATGATAATTCTAAAGGAATCTTTCTTAGAAACAGGTAAAAATGTTTCCTTATAATCAATGTCATTTTTCTGAGCAAAACCTTTGGCAATGTCGTGTGATTCTACAACATGTGGAACAACAATTCTTGAAGAAGATGTACTAATTACAGGGACTTGTACTCTAACTTCCTTAATCTCCACATTTTGTGAAGCTTCACTCCCACTGGTTTCACCATTTTCAATGAACCGAGCATTTCCAGTTTCAACAATTCTTGTACTATGGGCAGGACAGTAAAACATATACCCTTTTGATTTTTCTGGATAACCAATGAAATATCCACTAATTCACTAGTGCAAAAAAGGCTTTTTATGTCGGTTAAAATGAGCTTTTTACGTCGGTTAAAGAGGCGACATAGATACAGGGGTCATAGAAAGTATGACTTTTTACGTCGGTTGTGATGAACCGTCATAGAAAGTATGACTTTTTATGTCGGTTGTAATGAACCGACATAGAAAGTAATGGACTTTTTACAAAAATTGTCACTGGTAGGATTCGAACCCAGTACATTAGAGTCTAGAATTAGACCAACCACTACACTAGTACGATTTTTATTTATTTATTCATATTATATTTTTATTATACTTTATAATATATTATTTTATTATCTCGTTTAAGAGATTTGTGTCTAACAAGATTCGAACCCAGTACCTTAGAGTTGGAGACCGATACTTTAACCACTAAACTACTACAAATTTCGATACATAACTTACAAATAAATTATATTTATATACAAAATATATAAATACAAATATATTTATATATTTTGATATATAAATATTTATATACTTATATATTTAATTTTTTTTATTTAATATACACTTTCTATGTCGGTTAAATTTCAACCGACATAGAAAGTACTTTTTATGTCGGTTAAAAATTTACCCGACATAGAAAGTTTATGATTTAATTACAAAATTGCCACCGCGCTGCATACTATGACGGGTGGACTACGACCGTGATAAAAACTCGTCATAGAATGTTATTTTTCCACTAGTGATTGTTCTTGCATCCAGCTGTTTTTCTTGCAGATTATAAATTCTTACTTCTGCCTGACAACCCCAAACATGTAGGTGTATCATACTAGGTTTCCTACTTGTCCATAACTCAAAAGGAGTCTTTTGAACCGCTTTACTAGAAACCTTGTTCAACAAATACATGACAATCTTCAAAGCATACATCCACAACAATACAGATAAACATGAATTACTTAACATACTCCTAATCATATCCATTAAGATTCGATTACGTCTTTCAGACACACCATTTTGTTGTGGTGTGTCTGACATTGTGTATTGAGCACAAATACCACACTTATCAAGGAACTTAGCAAACGGATCAGGGTGTTGTCCACTTTCATCATATCTTCCATAATACTCACAATCTCTATATGACCTGACAATTTTGACATTTCTGTCTAATTGTCTCTCCACTTCATTTATATAACTTTCTAAGTCATTTACTGCTTGAGATTTCTCATATAGTAAATAGACATATCCGCGAGAAATCGTCAATGAAAGTGATGAAATACTTCTCTTTATTAAAAAATTTGCGTCAAATGGATAACATATATCAGTGTGTATGATTTCAAGAAGTTGAGTTCTTATTGTGGCTCATTTCTTTGTGTGTTTTGTTTGTTTGCCTTTAATACAATCCACACATATATTCAAATCAGTAAAATCTAAATCCGGAAGGATTTCATTCTTTATTAATCTTTGCATTCTTTCTTTAGAAATATGTCTCAAACGCTTATGTCACAAGTAAGCAGATCTTTTATCCACCAAACTACGTTTAGTGTCAACATTATGATGCAAGGTCATGAGAGTTTCAGCATGTAAATTATACAAATTCAATTTATATAAACCATCATAAAGTGTACCAGTTCCAATCATACAAGCACTCTTAAATAAACTGAAACAATCATTCCCAAACTTAAAAGAGTATCCAACAACATCAAGCTTAGACAAATAAACTAAATTTCTAGTGATACTAGATACATAAAAAGTATCCATAAGGTCTAAGTGATATCCAGTGTCAATGATTAAACGATAAGTCCCGACAACTTCCATTGGAACCTTGACTTTATTCCCCATGAAGACGAACTTCTCATTTGGGTTTATGGTTTGGGTTGAAAGGAATCCCTGCATCACATTAAAAACATGAGTCGTACATCCATAATCAATCCACCAAGTATTATGGGGAACTTCAGTTAAATTTTATTCAAAACATACGTAAGCACTATGCTCACCTGTCTTTTCGAACCAAACTTTACACTTTATGTAGTCCTTTTGAAAATGTCCAAACTTCCCACAAAAATGACATTTGTCATTTTTCTTCTGAATGTTAGTAGAGGACTGGTTAATCTTTAATGGTTCTTTACCCTTTCCATGTTTCTTTACAACTTTTTTTTTAGCTCCTTGATTTTTCACGTAATGAATAGAGTGACTTCCTAGGTTTTTGAGTCTGATCTCCTCCTGGACTAACATATTGTGCAATTCATGCACATTCTATTTGTTTTTCATGGTGTTATAGTTCATCTGAAACAGACCATACTCAGGCGGTAACAAGTTCAAAATGAATTGCACAGAAAATTATCTTCCACTGTCATCCAAGAGACTTGAGTCTTGCTGCGATATTTGTCATTTTGATTACGTGTTCATGCATACTACGAGAACCATCAAACTTCATGGTGGTCAACGTAGTCATCAATATCCCAGCGAGGGATTTGTCAGCAATTTGAAAGCGCTCTTTCACAAATTTCATAAACTCTTTCGCATCCTCAATTTTGGGAAGAACAGACTTAATATTGCTTGTTATATTCATTCGCATAAACATAAGGCTAAGTCTGTTTGATCTTTCCCAAGCTCTATAACGAGTTTTTTCTTCATTACTACTAGCATCAGTGATAGCAGCCAGTTTTTCAACTTGGAAATCCAAATCAAGATCCAACACACCTAAGTGAAATTGGACTTGTTCACTCCAGTCAGGGCAAATTTAACCCATTAAAGACTGGAACAGATGAAGATAGCGAATGCAGAGCTACAACAATTAACACATGTCTAACATTAATACTTTGAGTCTTAAAATTAAACATAAATACATATTCAACCATAAATTACCATTCTCTGCATACTAATATTCTCCTTTGGGAGATCCACCAATACACAAACATAATTACGCTAATCATTTTATAACATTAATGATAATTAGAATATGTATAAACTAGAATCATCTAACACCTTTGGGTATATAAATAAAACTAGTGACGCGCACAAAATTATCTACATTTATGCTCATTTTATAATAATGATTAATCAAAAGTGATCCTGAAATGTCTTATAATAATGAACTTCAATTAACCCATAAATCAATTATTCATAATTTTAGCGTTCATATTATGGGTAATTAAAATAAAATCATTAATAATTTGAAATCAAAATAACCTTAAAATTTTGGTCACTTTGGTGACTAACTAATTGCTATTAACCATTCATAGCATTTTTTTTATTATTATTAATTTTAATAAATATGTAAATTATTCACGTAATAAAATATTATATGCCATAAATAAAATTGAAACCCATATTTCAATTTCCATTATAGGATTAATTTTCAATCCTAAGACCTTAATTTTATTGAAATTGTTAATTCAAAACTTTTATGCGCAACTTATAGCTGGAAATAATTCAATTTAATTTGCAAAACAAAATTTTCAATTAAGTCATTTATATATGGGTACATCTCATAATAGTGACAACCATTCATTTATACGTACCACATAAAGTAAAACTGAGCACATCCCATGACAGTACATTATCAGCAGTTATTACATGTATTAAACGTGGACAAAAGATATAACATAACAGCTAATTAGTCATTACCAAAAAAAAGTCTCGGAGAACATATAAAAATCATGCATAATAAAGAGGAACATGCAAATGTGCTCTGCAAGCACAGTCCATGATGTCAGTAAAAGAATAAAAATATCAATTTTATTGTTTACCTTTCTTCCATCATAATTATAACATAATTATAACATCTCATCATAATTATAACATTCCATCATGCTTATAACATACAATGAAACCAATTTCATACATGATTCACCCTAACTTTATCCTGTCATTTGTCTTTTTAATTAAAATCATTTATAGGGTCATTCACGCATAAGAGCTATAAAATTGGTTTCAATTTGAACTTGAAAACATAATTAGGGTTTATTCCTTTATTTAATTTTGAGAAAAATAAATTTGGGAATAAAGTAGAGTTCATACTAATCTGATAGAGAAATCCCTAAATTTATAATCAGGGTTTATCTTAATTTGGGAAAAACATAATTTGAGAAATACTTTCATAAAAGGAAAATCATAAATCTAATAATCAGTGCTCTGATATCACATGTAAAATATGTTATATAGTTTTCCTACGTTCTTAATTCATTATGAAAAATTACTCTAGAAGATCTTTAGATTATTGATTTTCACAATATAACATACATCAATACATGAATCATAATAAAAATACTAACCTTAATCCATGAGAATCAATTCTTTAATTTTTTTCGTTCTCCTTTTCCCAATCTATCTCTTTGTCTTTCTTTCTCTTCTCATGCTTTCTTGATGATTTACTGTAGAAAAAACCTTATGACCAGAGACAGAACCCTAATTTCATTTTATTAACCATCAAGTTGGTTACCGTAAGTTAATATTTTATTTTATCTTTATTTTATTCTAATTTCACATAATAACCAATAGATTTTCATATTTTATTAAATCACATGTAATCTATCATTATATTTCACATGAGTAATATAATATAATAAATTAATTAAATTAATTATAATAGTAACCTCTTCTTATTCCACCTTTCTCATAGTTTCTACTATTTGTTTCCTTTTGATGAAAAAATAAAATACAAATCGTAAATACCTTTATTATTACCTTTCTAATAAAAGAATAAGATAAAAACACTGAACAGGTAAATTATTCTGACATTTACTCTAATTATAAATATACTCACACTTTTCATATCTCTACTCCAATAAAATAAGAAAAATTTAATATAAATATAAAGTTTTTCTACGATATATTGTTTCCACCGATCTATTATGGATCAAGAGAGTTTTCCACTCCGATACAAGCACACGAAAACAAGTTGATTAATTTGCCAAAAACTGGACGAACAAGCTGGTCGTCACTGTTAATATAGACTACAATATATATATATATATATATTTATATGAATAATTTTTAAATTTTTATTTTTTAATTAAAATTAGATTAATTGAAAAAAATATTATATTACATTAAATTAATTAATTACAATCAATAATTTAAATTATAATATTAAAATATATTTATATATTTTAATAACATAACATAAAAAATTTAATTATAATTTTTTATATTTTAATTTGAATATATAAATATATTTTTAAAATAAATAATGACTCAACAAGTTTGTGAATTAAATGGAACTGACAAATGAACTACAATTACCACAGCTCTTATCATTTTACAAGCTAATGATAGATTCGTATCTAAAACTTAATTCATTTTACCATTAATCCAAAAATTACAATAAAAAAGAGATATATGTAATGATGTTTATGTGTAAAATAATAATTATAAGATATTAAGGATTTATAATACATTGTTATTGAAGTGAAAATATTTAATATTTTTTTCTTAAAATTTATTAGTATTTACAAAGCTGAGGATTAAATGGTATAGTTTGTGTGCCTTAGGATTTCTATTATTAAAAACTCCTACATGTAAAAAAAACAATAAAAATGTTTCTCTTCTGTAATCAAATTAACATTTATAACAAATTTATAATTTTTTACTTACTCCGATCAATTACTCCGTCAAATGTATACTACGCTCATTTGTTCCTACAAATTTCCAACCTATTATATATTATTACATTAGAAACATTAAATATTCATTTCGGGAAAGAAAAACATCGTTGAAGACCATTCATACTATCTCTAAGACTATAAACCTTTTGAAATCACATGAATATAATTTAAACATACGTCTTGTGTTTTAATTGACTAAAGAAAAGTTTGAAATTATCAGAAAGAATAAAAAGTTGTTTGTTTGCAATGTGGTTCTTACACTGTTTTTTCTGGAAATAATAGAAAAGAAAAACAAAAAGTTTTCATAAGGGGAAATCAGATAGCAGAAAAAAATGAGATTGGATAATAATAACAATAAAAAAACACAAAAATTGAGAGAAGGGCAATGACAGTTTCATAGTTATTGTTGTAGTTTCAATAATTGGTAAGTTGTTGTTCAATGGTAATTAAAAAAAAAAATGGTTTAAATTTAATATTTCCCGTCATAAACGTTACCTTCAATTAATAAAATTGAGATTGGCGTTTTTTTTTTCTTCTTCTAGAATCACTAATAATGTTTTTAAAATCTTAATAAAAAGCATAAATAATTTACTGACTATGTATAAACATAACTTGTAGAGTCACATAAAATAAAATCTTGAAAGATTTCAAAATCTTAATGACATTGAACACGACATCACACTACGATCAATTTCATTTCAATATCACATAGTTTTCATCATCGCATTTCATGGCTTTACTCATTAACAATAAAAAATAATGTTAAAAATTTGACAAAACTTCATTAAAATATACCAATAACACATAATTTTAAATAGATATACATGCAAACAATGCTAAAATTTAAAACTTTTAATAGAAAATTCGGTATTTAAATTTATTTAAACTTTATATTCAGATAGAATATTATTTAAAACACCTTGAATCATTAATTCACATAATTTAATAATTTTTTTAAACATTTGAGCATCATTCGATCATTAAATACGATAATAATTTATGCTATAACTTTCAAGCATTAAAAAGAAAACTAGAGAGAACTGAGATTTTTATATTTGACGTACAAAAATATTTATTCCACGTATAACAAATCAAGAAATTGCATAAATTTTTAAACTCCATCACGATATTAAAGACTTTCATAAATATTTAATCTTATCTTTGTTACATATTTAGGTTTTAAATTAGAAGATGTATACAAAATCTCACATTAATTAAATATATAATTATGATATATTGAACAATAAAATTTGATTAAAAAATTATATATTAAATATTTGCAAGAGATTAATAACAAAAATATTTTCTTAAATGAAAATCGAGAATATAATATCATTTTTAACTATATATTTTACAATATGAGTTTTTTATTTATATTTTTTTTAATTTTTATTTAATACGAAATTTCAACTCATATTTTAATTCTCACCCCTTAACTACAAATATACATATGATCCAAGTGATTTTAAGTTTCCGGGATAGATGTCCTACCACCGCCATGAAAACATTATCCGAGAGTTTGCATGAGATAGAGTCATCATGGTTCTATCAAAAGGGCAACAACACTTTATTTTCTAAGATTGGATCAATGTTTTTTTTTTAGGGTTTAGGATTTAAATTTGATTTGTATAAATGAATTGAGAGGAAAAATAGGAGATAATGAATGGATTTGAAGGTTAACGTGGCCCCAAGTGTAATGCCATGTTTGGGTGCATAAAATTCCACGAACATACATAAATATAGAAAGATTGTGAGAGGATATTGGGCCCACCACGAAAGCAAAGCATTTGTGGTGGTTGAGAAAATATTAAGATGGCGAATGATGATGCACACCACAACTTTACTTTATATCAATCTCTCAATCTCTCTTTCTCATACTTCTTCTTCTTCTTCTCATCTCCCACTCGTGTCGTGCGTAGCCTCCAATATTCATCTCAACCCATCATTCCATTCCATCACACTCAAAAAATAATATCATATATCCCAAGGACGCTAATCATGCCATCCTGAATATAATGATAAGAAGATCTTCAAAAAAATTCAATGCAAGATTTTAGTTCTAGATTCCTAAACATTTTAAAAGGGCATCCAATGTATATATTTCGATTTCTTCCTAGATCCCACCTCGTTTACAAATTATATCTAAGAATAATTTATATCTATTTTTTTATTTCTATCTATCAAGATATTTTTTAATAATAAAAAATAGACATGATAAATAATAATATAAGTTTTTTTTTCTTTTATAACATCCAATTTCTTCCTCGGTTTGTATTGCCTTTCTTTATGTTTTGTTTTTATGTTGGGTAATTAAGAAAACAAAGAAAAAGAAGATAATTTGACTAAAAATTATATTGTTCCAAAACAGTGAAAAAAGGTTTAAATATATGAAAAATTGATTGGTGTATATAGTTGATTTGATAGAAGTACAAATGATTAGCAGTATTTTTTTTTTTAAATTATCAACTTGAACTGTAATATAAATTACTAAGTCATTCACTTAAAAAAATATATTATGCAATTTAAACAATGATAAATAATAGAAATTATTTTATCAATGAAAGAGATTGAAATGATGATTAAAAAAAGCATTGGTTTAACTCACACCGACAGAGAGTGGAAGGTCTCTTGGACAACCATAGGTTCAATTCAAAGTGAAAAATGCAAGTCACTAAAAAAAAAAAAATAATGTTAAAAATGTTCAATTTTTCAAGGGACTAATACAATAATATTTTCATAAATGAAATATAAGTTAACTATGACACTATCTTTAATTAAAAAATTTAAAATATTAATTTATGAGTCTTTTTTACTTATAAATTATTAATTTTTTTTTAAATTATAAACTTATACTTAAATTTTCAAAATTTTTTTTAAATGTGATTTTCAAAATTTTTTTAAAATGTGATTTTTTTATATTAATATACTTTTCCTTCTAACAGAAACATTTTTTAACCATAAATACTTAATAATATTATTTTCCAAAAAAAAATGCAAAGATCTTAAATTTTGATCACAATGTAAGATAAAAAAAAACTTAAATATAATATATTCTATTTATACCTATCTATTCATACGGATTATTTTATTATTATTTAAGAGTGAAATATTTAGAGAATTATATATATATATATATATATATATATATATATATATATCTTAATTATTTTAAAAAAATATTATAATAAATTATATTTTTAAAATAGATAATTAAATTTTATATTAGAGTCGATAAAATAATGAATCAAATCTTATAACATCGGTTCGATAAACAAGAATTATATTATATATATAATATTATCATAGTTTTTAATTGATGTAAAATTATAAAGATTTCATCGTATTATTTTTTTTTATTTTAAATATTGTAAATGTTAGTTCTGATGTCACATTAAAAAAAAATCAAATATTTAATTCAATCCTATTATATTATTTATATATAATAAAACTATAATAATTTATATATTATAATACTATTTTATTTGAATATAAATAGAATGATTATAATGACTTGTATATTATAATATTATATTTTTAATATAAGTAGAATTTCTTATTTTTAATAATATTAATTGGTATGAAGTAAAAACGTTGTTATTACTAAACTAAACATGATGGTATATTGGGGAGACATGAGATGAGGTTGGCATGGAATAAAAAAGAAAAGAAAATGAGGCACATGGATTTCATTTATGCAAATTGCAGTGGGGAGTAGTCTTCATTTTTGTCTCCTTTAATAGTTGACTATGGTCGGCCATGTTACTGAATTTTTGGTCTTAAAATAATATCACAACCCAGGTATGAATGTGTGACCCCAACTTCCACTTCATCTTTTCATAAAAGAAAAGTTTTTTTCTCTATTCCCTCTTTCTTATCATCCACTATTTTATTAACATCACATCCAATTTTATTGCTACCAAGAGGAGCCTTTAAGAAAGGGAGTGCAAGAAGGGATAAAAAACAAACACATTTAATTTTTTTTGTGTGTGTGTCTTATTCATGGAATATATAATTTTAAGTTAATTGAATGTAGAAGGATTAAAAGAACAACGGCAAAAAGTTAAGTTTTTTCTTCTTATTTTAAAGAATAACAAATTTAATTGTGTTAAGTAATACTTGAATTACTATAAAGTTATTAAAAAGAATATATATGAGAGAAGACAGATTTTTTTGTCATTACGTGATCACTTTCACATTGAAAAGAGACAGTATATAAATATTATGCGTGTGTACGAGTGTGGCTTTTTTTATTATTCTGTTATCACTTTCACAAATTAAAATGTTTGAGCCAGTCACTGATCACTACTAGTCCAAACAAAGAAGTAGGTATCCGTATCGAAATATCTTTTTACTCGAGAGAATGTTAAATTAAATATAATTATACAAGTGTTATTAAACAAATAATTTCTAAATCAAACTTCACTTGAAGTTAAATAAAGAATTTTTTATTAAAAAAAAACAGTTAAAAATTAACAAAATACTGCTTTAAAAATAAAACAAAGTTTACTTATAGAGAGTTTTCTTTAAAATAGTTATTATGTAGTTTAAGATCAACTTATATTTATACTTTATAGCACACACACATTGATTAAAATGTTTTAATATCTAAAAAAAGTATTAATCAAAGTGTTGTGTTAAAATTAATTAGAATTATAAATACACAATGAGTGTGCACACAAGAATTATGAAGATTTGCTGAATTGGTGTAGAAATGCAAACAAGAAAAAGATGATGCCCTAAACTATCAAGAAAGAATGATTGTCACCACCTAACCTTGTCCCTTTTGGTGAAAATTTTTTCCTTTCTTTTTGTCTTAATTAGAATAAAAATTCATTGTTTGAAATTGGGTCACTTTAGGATTTGAGCCCAAGAAAAGATGTAAACAAAAGTGTAAACTTTAAGTGGTCAAGGTCAATGGCCCAAATCTCCACTATTCAGAAACTACACAATAAAAAATTGTTTTTTTTTTTTTTCTATACCTTCATATCTATCTAAAAAGATATTATTATTTTTAATATAATTAGGTTATAAATTTATTCTTTTGAGTATTTTCTAGAATGAGTTTTTAAAAATATTCTCAACTGATGTTTCTTGAATATTTTCAAAAACATTTTAAAAAATTAACTATGTAATATTTTTGGAAATGTCAATTCAAAAATACATAAAATATTTTTATCATTTTACACAGATCATGGATACATAAAAAAAAAAAATAGAAATAGGAGGGTACAAGAAAATCATACCCCAAATTTCAAACAAAACACCAAACAAATGTTTTTTTTTCATAAAAATGAACCTGAATTTCAAGTAAATGAAAAAACAAATCACAAGTTAAGAACCTACAGACAAAGGTGATTTTTCTTTTTACATAATCCAATTAAGTTATTATTAATCAATCAAACCATCCATAAATCCGTATTATAATTAAATTTTCATAACGAGTCACTACAAAAAAAAAAAAACTGTTAAGTAAATTATTTTTCACAATTAAATATTCTTTCATTATAACATTTTTGATGAATTCCGTTAAAGAAATTGTCAAAGTTATACTAATTTTACGTATTTAATTAGAAATAACGAGACTTAACTAAAACAAGTATACAAATCAAAGACTAAAAATAAAGTTAATATTTTTTTCTTTTTTATCCGTCAGAAATTTGCTTTTACAAGATAGTTTGATAGATTTAAACAAGGGTCGTAACGAGGTATGATTACACCGAATAAGCAAATATCAACTGAAACATACGCATATGATTAAGGTTATTGAATCGAAGCATTGGTTCCGTTTGAATAAATCCAAATATATAAAGAAAAAATTAATGAAGCGTAAAATTTATTTATTGAAATAATGTTATATTTATTAAAATAATAAGGAACATTATCCTGAATTGATGTGTGTGTGAACATGATGCTCTGATTCATTGGTAAGAACAAAAGCAGGCTTCTCCATCTTTGCATGCCAATAAAATCCGTTATGTCCACCGCGGCTCCGCTTCTCACGTCGCGCCACGTGGCAGTCATCGGCGCCGGCGCCGCCGGTCTGGTGGCGGCGCGCGAGCTCCGACGGGAGGGGCACAGGGTGGTGGTTTTCGAGCGAGGGAAGGAAGTAGGAGGCACGTGGGGGTACAGTCCGGAGGTGGAATCGGATCCGCTAGGTTTGGACCCGAACCGGAGCTTAGTTCACTCGAGCCTCTACGATTCGCTTCGAACCAATCTGCCTCGGGAAAGCATGGGTTTCCGAGATTACCCCTTCAGGAAGAGGGAGGAGAAAGGGAGGGATTCTAGAAGGTTCCCAGGTCACAGAGAGGTGTTGATGTATTTGCGGGATTTCGCCGTTGATTTTGAAATCATCGAATTGGTGCGGTTTGAAACGGAAGTGGTGTTCGCTGGATTGGGCGAGGGAGGAAAGTGGAGGGTGACGTCAACATCACCGCATAATGATCATGTGGACGAGATTTACGACGCCGTTATCGTTTGCAACGGACATTACTTTCAACCTCGTCTTCCTCGTATCCCTGGTTCTTTCCCTTCCCTTCATTATTTACCGTACTACTGAACTTGACTTCATTCACACTTTAGTTTTATATTTAGGTTTATTTTTCTGTAATGAAAAAGAGTAAGTTGACTTTTATAGGGTAATGGAAGAATTTCAAAATCTGGCTCGGTCCTGTCACACACACGTATATATATATATATATATATATATATATATATATATATATATATATATATATATATATATTTTTTTTTTTTTTTTTCAAAAATTACCCTTAATTGTTCAATCAATTTAAAAACTTCATGAAGTGTTTGTTTGTTTTTTGCATATGAAATATTAAATCAAGTAAATATAGGATATTATGCATAGAATATTTATACTTTTATAGTTCCTGTTTTGATTTGTTTCATTTTACAGTTTAGACTTTTTTTCAGGCATTAATGCGTGGCCAGGGAAGCAGATGCATAGCCATAATTACAGAACACCTAAGCCTTATCAAGATAAAGTATATATGTAACGTATTAATTCTTTCTTCAATTCTACACGTCTGTGTGTTATGCATTATTGCTGAAGCTGTTTTTATCTATAATTTCCTGCTAATGCTTTCTAGCTCCATACTTTTTTTTTTTAATATATTTTTTGTATATTTCATTTATGTGCGTCCCAATGGGTTGATGGAAAATATTGTTGCCATTCATTTACTGTTATGGTAAAGTCTGGACAATTGAGAATCTTGATTTTCACCTATATTTTTTGATGTGATCTAACTAAGTTTATGTGATTCTGCTTTGGGCAGGTTGTAGTTCTAATAGGTAGCTCGGCGAGTGCGGTTGATATCTCTCGAGATATCGCAACACTTGCTAAAGAAGTCCACATTGCAGTTAGGTCTCTTGAAGAAGAGAAGCTGGGAAAGGTGGCTGGTCATGAAAACATGTGGCTTCATTCCATGGTAAAAATCATCATCCGTGGTGAGAATGGGATGACTTTCATGAGAATCCATAAAAAAAATTTTACAGCTGTTGCCAAGAATGGTTTGTCTGATGCTAGTATTTATTATTCAATGCAGATTGACAGTGTTCATGAAGATGGTAAAGTGGTTTTTCAAGAAGGAAATGCAATTGGTGTGGACTTCATCATACATTGCACAGGGTACTCTGAGCATTCTCCGTAAATCTTTTGGTTTCTAAAGTTTTACTCTCTTCTAATAATCTTTAAAGTGAAATAGTTTGTAAAATATTAGAATCATATTACACTCTCTTGTAAGTACTGCACAAATAATTAAATTAATCCCTCAATAATAGTAAAATATAAACTTAAGAACTAAACTGATGAATCTCAAATATTATGGAGATACCACTTATATAATTTTATTATTTTTAAGGGAAGAGATTGTTAGATATTGTTTATATATTATTTAATATTGTTAAGATATTGTTAGATATTAACCATAATATCAAACAATATCTTCCGTTTATTATGTTACTTTCGATTCTCTTTTAGTTGTATCTCTCTACTATAAATAGACTACCTTATGTGTGATTTATACACAAGGGAGATTAATCCCAAACTCTATTTTTTTTATATTCAACATGGTATCTAGAGCTTAAGGTTGTTTTGATTTTTTTTTTCGCCTTTGACCACTATTGAAGCCGCCACCACCGCCGCTATCGTTGTCGGTTATTTGGTAGTGTGAAAGTGCATGTCTAGGAAAGTTCTGACAAGAAAAGACTTGGTATTTAAGCGTGTCCATTAGTGACCCACCTCTCTTTCCTGGGAACTTATCTTGTGTACTGGTTCACGCCGCTGTCACTATCGCCTCCGCCCTTTATGAGTTCTTCCGCTCCTTTTAGTACTTCCAATTCTGTCAGTACTGCGTTTGATCCTTCCATCTACACTAACTATGTTAATGTGCACTTGTCCATTGACAAATTAACTGGTCCTAATTATGCCACATGGTTATCAAACGTCAGATTATGGCTTAAGAGTCAGAAGTATCTTGATCATCTTGCCCCGAAAGCACCTACTCTCACTCCTGGTGAGGAAGACCGTTGGGACACCATTGATGCTCAATTATGCGTGGTTCTCAAGGGTACTCTTGATCATTCGTTAAAACAAATTTTTTGTTCCTACGAAACATGTGCCAAAATCTGGGAACATGCCAAGTTATTATACACCAATGATACTCAACGTCTCTATGATGTCTGTTCTAAATTTGTAGATGTTATTGCCTCTAAACATCAAAATTCTATGACTGATTATATGGGCAAAATTCATGCTCTTTTTTATGAGTTGAATGAGTTATTGCCTCCTTCCCCCGACCCTGCCACCGAGATAGGACAACGATCAAAGTTCTTCATGCTAGGGGCATTACACGGACTTGCTGATCAATATTCACATATTCGTGATCAGATTTTGGGTTCTCCAGTTGTCCCCACCTTGACATCGACCTGCTCCACTCTTTTGCGTATACCAGCAAAGCCCAACCCTGACACACCTGCTTCTGTTAATGATTCTTCTGCATTGGTATCTCACCGTGATGATCGAACTCGCCCTTGCAAACAGGGAAAATGACGTCCTAAGTGTGAACATTATGGCAAGCTAGGTCACAAGATTGACCAGTGTTATGCATTACATGAGTGTGAACATTGTGACAAACTAGGTCACAAGATTGACAAGTGTTATGCATTACATGGTCGTCCTACTCGATCTACTGCAATTGCTTAGACTGATATTTCTCCACCTTTATCTGCTAAGGATCCTCCTTCTTCTATTTCATCAGACACACCTGATATGTTTAACAAATTTTTCAAATGGTATTAGGATCAACAGTCTTCTAGTTCCACCGTGTCCGTCGCACACACGGGTACATCTTTTGTTGGTCCGACCCAATCTTCTTCCGGTCCTTGGGTTTTTGATTCGAAGCCACTGATCATATTACCGGTAACAAATCTTTGTTCTCCTCTTTATCCTCTCCCGATCCTTTACCTTTTGTTACACTAGTCGATGACTCTAGAGTATCATCTCATGGTGTTGGAACTGTTAAATTTTTCCCTTCTTTAACCATTGATAATGTTCTTTATGTCCCTGGGTCTCCCTTTAACCTGTTATCCATCAGTCGTCTAACTCGTTCTCTTGATTGTGTTGTTTCTTTTACCAACAATTTTGTGTGTTTACAGGACTGGAGTTCGAAACAGGTGATTGGCACATAATGTGAGTCTCATGGTCTTTATCATCTTCGTCCCTTTACACATGTTGGTGCAATTATAGAGTCTCCCTCTCTTCTCCATGCTCAGTTAGGTCATCCAAGTTTTGCCAAGTTACAACTTGTCCCTGCCTTATCTAAATTGTCTAGTTTGGCATGTGAGTCGTGTCAATTAGGCAAACATAATCGTATTTTCTTTCCTCGTAGTGTCACACGTGGTGCTTCGTCCCCTTTTGCCGTGGTTCACTCTGACATTTGGGGACCTAGCCACGTTAAGTTTACTTTAGGTTTTCAATACTTTGTTACTTTCATTGATGATTATTCCAGATGCACTTAGTTATTTTTGATGAAAAATCGTTCTGAATTATTTCATATCTTTCAAACTTTTTTCAATGAAATTCAAACTCAGTTCGGTGTTTCTATTAGAGTTTTGCGCAGTGATAATGGTCGTGAATATCTTTCTCATTCTTTTAAACAATTCATGGCTTCTCATGGTATTTTGCATCAAACTTCTTGTGCTTATACACCTCAACAAAATGGTATAGCTGAACGTAAAAATAGACATCTTATTGAAACAACTCGCACTCTTTTAATTCATGGAGAGGTTTCTCAGCATTTTTGGGGTGATGCTCTTCTTACTGCATGTTATCTTGTTAATCGCATGCCATCTTCGGTTCTAGATAATAAAATACTTCATTCCATTTTATTCCCTCATGAACCACTTCATCCCTTACCTCTAAAAGTTTTCGGGTCTACATGTTTTGTTCATAATTTTAGTTCTAGTCTTGACAAGCTTTCTCCTAGATCACATAAATGTGTTTTCTTAGGGTTTACAAGATCACAAAAAGGATACAAATGTTTTTCTCCTTCTCTTAACCGTTATTTTGTGTCTGCAGATGTCGCCTTTGATAAGTTCTCTTTTTATTTTAAAAGTCAATCTTCACCTCTGTCTCCATCCAATCTTGTCAACACTCCTAGTACATTTAATGTTCTTGTTGTTTGTGACCCTCTAACTGTGTTTTCTTCACCATTAGATTCTACTTCGCAATCAGCTTCTTCTTCACTGCCTCTTTAGGTTTATAGTTGCCGAAACCAATCACAACCACCACCATGTGACTCTACTCAAGTGCCAACTACTCTGTCTCCTCCGGATGTGACACCTGAGTCTGACCTTCCCATTGCCCTCCGAAAAGGTATCCGTTCTACACGTAATCCCTCTCCTCATTATATTGGTTTGAGTTATCATCGATTGTCATTACCTTTTTATACATGTCTTTCCTCTCTTTCTTCTGTGATCATTCCCAAAACTGTCTGTGAAGCTTTAGCCCATCCTGGTTGGCCTCAGGCCATGTTAGATGAACTAAGTGTTCTTCATAATAGTGGAATTTGGGAATTGGTCTCGTTACCATTTGGAAAATCTGTTGTTGGTTGCAGATTGGTGTTTGCTATCAAAGTTGGACCTGATGGTACTATTGATCTCCTCAAAGCTCGTCTTGTGGCCAAAGGTTATACTCAAATTTTTGGGTTGGATTATGGAGATACCTTTTCCCCTGTGGCAAAGATGACTTCGGTTCGTTTATTTATCGCCATGGCCGCTCTTCAACAATGACTTCTTTATCAACTAGATGTTAAAAATGTTTTCCTCAATAGTGATTTGCAAGAAGAAATCTATATGGAGCAACCTCTTGGGTTTGTTGCTCAGGGGGAGTCTTCTGGGATGGTATGTCGTCTTCGCAAATCCCTATATGGCCTAAAACAGTCTCCTAGGACCTGGTTTGGAAAGTTTAGCAAGGTTGTTCAACAATTTGGTATGACTCGGTGTGAAGCAGATCACTCTGTCTTTTATCGACACTCAAGTGCTGGATGTGTTTACTTGATAGTATATGTTGATGACATCGTTCTTATAGGTAGTGACAACCATGACATCTCTCAGTTGAAACAATATCTCTGTCACCATTTTCAGACCAAAGATCTTGACAAACTTAGATATTTCTTGGGTATTGAGGTGGCACAGTCCAATGATGGTATTGTTATATCTCAGAGGAAGTATGCCATGGATATTTTAGAGGAAACTGGGTTGGTGAATTCAAAGTCTGTTGATAGGCCCATGGATCCCAATACTAAACTTTTACCAAATCAGGGGGAGCTTATACCTGATCCTGAGAAGTATAGAAGATTGGTTGGAAAATTGAATTATCTTACGGTTACTCGTCCCGACATTTCCTTTGCGATCAGTGTAGTAAGCCAATTTCTTAATTCCCCATGTGAAGATCATTGGAATGCGAGTCATTCGTATCTTAAAATATATTAAAGGATCTCCTGGAAAATGATTGTTATATGATTCTAATAACCATACAAGAGTTGTTTGCTACTCAGATGCTGATTGGGCAGGATCTCCTTCGGATAGAAGATCTACATCTGGATATTGTGTCTCCATTGGTGATAACTTGGTCTCATGGAAAAGTAAGAAACAAAGTGTTGTGACAAGATCTAGTGCAGAAGCAGAATATAGAGCTATGACCTCAGCTGCTTGTGAACTTGTTTGACTCAAGCAATTGCTTAGAGAGTTACAATTTGGAGATGTCACTCAAATGTCACTTGTGTGTAACAATCAGGCTGCTTTTCATATTAGTTCTAATCCCGTCTTTCATAAGAGGACCAAACACATTGAGATTGACTGTCATTTCATTCGAGAAAAGATTATGTCTGGAGACATCAAGACTGAGTTTATTAACTCAAGTGATCAGTTAGCAGATATTTTTACTAAATATTTACGGAGTCCTAGAATTGATTATATTTGTAACAAACTTGACACATACAATTTGTATGCTCCAGCTTGAGGGGGAGTGTTAGATATTGTTTAGATATTATTTAATATTGTTAAGATATTGTTAGATATTAACTATAATATCAAACAATATCTTCTGTTTATTCTGTTACTTTCAGTTACTCTTTTAGTTGTATTTCTCTACTATAAATAGACTACCATATGTGTGATTTATACATAAGGGAGATTAATCCCAAACTCTATTTCTTCTATATTCAACAAGAATAATCAACGATTGAAATATAAAATTTGAAGACCCAATATATTCGGTTTTGAATTAGATAACCTCTTATTGAGACACAACTCATACCAATTAGTTAAAAGAAAAAGGTGAAGCAATATTGACGTCCATTTGTACCTTTTCCAGATATAAGTATGATTTCCCTTTCCTTGAAACCAAGGGGGAGGTGACGGTTGATGATAACCGTGTAGGACCACTCTACAAGCATGTTTTTCCACCAGCGTTGTCTCCATGGCTTTCATTTGTTGGGTTGCCTTGGAAGGTTGTTTCCCATGTCCATGGTTCTTCATCTTCGTCCTTGCCTTGAAAGAAAAATCTCTAACCTGTTTATTTTCGTAAATTGCTTTAGTACTAATGCATGTATGACGGCAGGTTCTTCCCTTCCCCATGTTCGAGCTGCAGAGCAAGTGGATAGCTGGAATTTTATCAAATCGCATTGCACTTCCTTCAAAAGAGGATATGGCTGAAGATATTGAAGCGTTTTACTCATCACTTGAAGCCTCTGGCACTCCTAAGCGTTACACTCATAATATGGACATTCTTCAGGTGGCCTTTTTAAACCTTCTTTCTAGCTCGTGCTTTTTATCTTTGCATATCTAAAGTCAAGACTTGACATGTATTTGGGATCGTATATTATAGTGGGACTACAATAACTGGATTGCAAATCGGTGTGGGTTTCCTTCTATTGAAGAATGGAGAAAGCAAATGTGCATGGCCACATCCAAGAACAGGGTGTTGCGACCCGAGTCTTACCGTGACGAGTGGGAGGATGATGATTTGGTTCAGCAAGCGGAACAGGATTTTGCCAATTATCTGATCTAATGTTTGTGATAGGTCTTAAGCCAAGTAAATCATGCGTTCTGCTCTTGATTCAGTGTTTAAAAATAAGATTGAAAATCAACTTCAGAATAGAAAATTATCCATTAATAAACATGTGATGGCAATGTAATCATTAGTTCTTTCATTTTTTAATGCTTCCCTTTAGATAATAGCTACGTAGCATGTACCTAACAGATAAAAAAACACATTAAAAGGATTTGAACTATTAATTAAAAATAAATTTTCATTGAATAAATGTTAACCGATAATAGACTCGCAACTTTCAACTATAAATCGTGCACCAAACTTGGAACAGCTTCTTTTTTCTTCTACTTTTTCTGCTCTAAATTAACATATCCACAAAAAATATCTATTTCATAGCATACGTATAACAGCTTTTGACGTCGAAAGTGAAGACATATGTTCGATTCCGTTTCCTCAGGGTGCGGCGAACTTATATCTTCGATAGACTTCCCACTCATGGGGCTACCTAATACAATACTTGAACATGGTGGAACTTGGCCTGTTACAACATATCAAGATACCATCAAGTCATCAGAGTGTTGCACAAAAGATGTTCAATATCCAGTTGGGATTCTTTTTGTTCTGGCCATGACAGAATTGGCAGAATAGTATCAGTCAAAAAATACAAACAGCTTCTTCAGAAAATCCAACAGATGAATGAGTACGTTACTAAAATCATTTCTTCTGAAACGAGATTTTACGTAGGAGTGTAGCTGAACCCTGAAAATTTTGGTCTAGCACTATTTTAACCATACTGGCTCAAGAACAAAACCACAATTTTATGGATGTGAAAGAATAACATGACTACCTGATTTCTATTTTTCCTCAGACAAGGCCTTTCCAGATTGATTTTCGCGCCCTTTCTCTTTGGTAAGATACATATGTTTCTTTGACTCAAATGAATTCCTTCTATGTGTCTTAGTTGGTCCTTCCTCTGTGAAGAGATGGCTATATTTTTCCAGTACCCTCTCTTTCTCTTTAACTAAGCCTAACATCTCATATGCATTTGCCACTTTCTGAACAATAGATTTATCCCGAGGTTTTCGATCAAAAGCTTCCAGACCCTTGAAAAGCTTTTCATAAGCAAGGGAAAATCAAGAGAAGTTACTTGCGAGTTAATTTAAAAACAATTGTGTATAACTGTCAAACAAAAAGTGAGGATGCTGGATGCAAATCCAATAATACCTTTGATGTTAACACAATATGCAAGCTGACAACCTCAAAAAAGATGACTGGGAAAAGTAATCTTTGCTGTTCCTCTAATCTATATTCAAATAATAATAATTTACTAATGATAAACTTTTTTATTTTATTATCCTCAGTGATGACTATTCTACTTTTCAACTGTTACTATTCATAATTTCAGTCCAGAATTTACTGATTAAAATGTTAAAAGAACAGTGCAAAAAATGAAACTCTAAATGAAGGTTACCAGTAACTAAATTTGTAAGGATACTGCAAATAATAGTTTTGTACTATTTAAGCTCTCATCAACTGCATTTATAGCTTATAACCCTTTTCGAGAATGAAGATCATTCATGACTCTATTGTTACTGAGAGATTTATCCCATAAAAAATCAAGTAAATCATAAAACAAAATCATGGACATTTTAGAAGGGAACACATTGCAGTTGCAGATTAATATTACCATACAACAACAACAGCAACAACAACAACAACCCAGATTTGTTCTGAAGTCATGGAATGAAATCTATCAAAAACCAAAAATTCCTTATTCCACTTTGAGAGAATAATGTACAAAAGTATCAAATTGCCATGAGTGCAAGCAAATTGAAACTTTATATAAGTGATATATAGCTTGAAATATAAGAAATGTCATAAATAATGGAAATCTTACCTTAACCAGATCTTCCAGCATGTTGTTTCGGTAATATACAGATATCATGAGATGACACAATTGCCAAGGAACTGAATGCAAATCAGAACCAATTTTCATTTCCCAAAATTTGTGTGCTTCTTCCACTCGATGGTCCATATCTAGAGCCCGTATCAATTGACCATATGTTCCCATTGTCATCCCCTGCCCTTTGCTCAGCATCCATTTAATTACCTTGGATAGGATATTAAACAACCCGAGTAATTTACTAACAGTACTACGGAGGTAAGCTAAAATTCAACCCTGGACTTTCCTTTTTCCCCAATTGTTAAAAGTACTTCCAAACATCTTTATTTACTCAAAATTCATGATAAATCATAAACTAACATGCTAACAGATCATCCCAAAATCAAATAAACTCCATAAAGTTATAACTTAATCAACAAAAAATAGAAAGCAACAAATGGATAAATTGAACAACTTACACTTAGAGAATTAGACTACAAAACTCTGCTACAAACACAAAAAAAATTGCTGGTCATGTAAATATTAATTGAACTTTAAAAAATTGATAAACTTTACACCATGCTAAGCATTTTTAAATTACCAAATAACCAACAGAATCTTAAGAAAAGAAAGGTGCACATGTCTTGTTTTGATGAAACTTATAAAAGAAAATAAAATAGAAGGTCAAATGAATCTCAGTTTTCCCGTAAGTTAAAATGACTCGTTTCACGCACATTAATTAATCCGATATTTTAAGTGTAACTTGAACTACTACTAGACATGGTTCATATTTACAAAGATAATGGATAAAAAGAATTAGTGAAACTACACAGTAGTGATACCTGCACGACCCTATGCCACTGTTGTTCCTTCTCAAGAGAATTCAATATTGTTTTCAATGAAGCGATGGGGAAGTTTTGTTCCCACGCAACCCATGCATCAAGAGCACCATATACAGCCTCCTTACTGTCGTTGAGTTCAAGCAGCTGCATTATTATTATCAGAAGTTTTTTTAAAACAACAAATTCAGTGTGACTCACCAGGTTTAAACCTTAAAACACCAATGTATATTTATGGACGAAACTAAGCATAACTATTGATCATCATCATCACTATACTTACTGTAGAGTAAAGATATTTGTTCTTATCTTTTCTTGATACGTTTTCCCCAATATAACTCCTCGGAACTAGGGTGTCGGGAGGAGGATCACATTTTGTCTGACAGGGAGGGAAGATAATTGGATTATGTAACGGTAACTTCATAACTAACAATGAATGATGAACAGATACAAACCTGTTGCAAACTCGATGGAGGAGGGGACACTTGACTGTGACAGCAACGCTGGTGCTGAACCTTCACATCACTTACTTTAATTAAACTCAATCTACCAACCTGATGAACGAAGTCACTTTAAGGAAATTGGAGGCGATTTCGGAAAAGCGATGAGATGAAAGAGAGAAAGAGAGACTCACAAGATTAGAGATTCGAGGTGACCTGAACCTCCACATGGTGGTTCACGGTGGTGACGGACTCTACCAACTGGACCTGCCTTTCTCTCCTTCTTCCCCATCTCCTTTTTTACATCTATGCACCCTGGGCCTAATTGATTTGGCCCATTCCATATTTTTGGGAAACCAAAAATTAAAAAGAGAAAAAATAAAGGGTTTTGTAGTTCAGCGTTTTAAATAGCAACACTTCTCTCTGCACTTAAAAAAAATCAACCAGTACATAAATATTAATTATTAATATTGTCAATGTTAATTTTATTGATTATTAAATTATGATGTTCTCCTTGTTAATTAAAAAATTAATTTACAGTAAATTATACTAAATATTTGATAATTGTATTGGATTTGCGGTAAAAATAGGGACCAATTTCATATTATAAAAAAATAACTAATTAACGGGGAATCGTTTTGGTCACTAAAAAGTTTTTTTTTCTTTGCTATCTTTTGGTCGCAAAAATTTAAGGGACTAATTTACCGATAAAAAGTTATTGTCCAAAAAGATTAATTAATAGAATATTTCAGTAGCTAAGTTTTTGACAAAAAATTAAACAATTAGCCGCAGACAGTATTTGATCACTAATAATTATTTATATATATTAAATATTGTAACCACGAGATATTAGTCACTAACTTCTTAGGGATAATTTTTCTAATACTTATATATACTAATTTTATTTAAACAACCAATTTTTTTTGTTGATTATTAAATTATGTTGACCTGTTTGATAATTTTAAATACTAAAAATTTAAAATTATAATAAATAATAATAAATATTTGATAATTATAAACGAATTTTTTTTGTCGAACTGGAAGATTTGATAAATATACGTTTAAGATTAACTATGATATAATTAGGACAAACTTAAGTTATTAAATTGCCATCAATTTTTGTCTCTATTAAGTTGCACAAACTGTTTGAAACCAAGTTAACAACAACAATTATTGTTAAATTCAATCCAAATACGACAAGAGATGAAATAAATAATGACGAAATATTGGGGTCACCAATTAGAGGTAAACAATTAAATAATAAATATTTAATTTATATAAATTTTACAGCAACAATAAGTATTGATAGCTAATTTTTTAATGGTAATAATTTGCAATTCATAATTAACTAAAAGAAAAGTGTTATTAAAAAAAATACAAATAGATCAAAGAAAAAAAACTCAAACAATTTGGATTAGATGAGTTGATCACAACAATTAAAAAAACTAATTTCATCTTTGTAAATAAATATTTAATTGAGAGCTACGTAAAAAATATATATATATATATATATATATATATATATATATACAAAGATATTATAATAATTAAGTAATAATAATAAAGATACATATATAAGTCAATAATAATTTTGATATAAAAATTGATCTAATAATATTATAATAACATATAAGAAAATAAAATACTCTTACTTTTAAATGAAATATATTATTTTTTATTAATCCATCGATATGTTTATTAAAAATAAAATTGTAACAAATTAAAATATTAAAAACGATAATATTGCAAATATATAAATTAATTATAATAATACTATAATATAAATATAAGAACAAAATATCTCTATTCTTAAATATTTTTATTCTTAAATGAAATAAAAATATTTATCAAATTTTGATAATATTTTTTAAACAATAATATTATTTTTTACAATTAAAATATGTTGATCTATTAATAATTGTAAAATTAATTGATGTCTTGTTTATTTAAATTAAAATCAATATAATGTATATCTTTTAAAATATACTGACTCATTTGTTTACTTTCTCATTATAAAGATATACTTATTACTCTCATGGTTGTGGTGGTACCCACATCAATATTCGAGAGTGAAAGATAAAATTATGTTAGAAATTCTTTCACAAAGGTGTAGTGCAACTCACATATATGTGAGAAATGCACTAGAATGAAAAATACATATAAATAATCCCGTGATGTATATATTTCGTAGACTCAACAAATTTAACTTCAAATAAAACCTATAACCTCTAAGATTCTAAAAATTTTCAAAAGTAAAGAATACTATTAAAGGAGATCGTGCCTACCCTGTAAATGACTAAATGGCCAATTAATGTTTCCTACCCAAAATTTTCTTGAAGAAGCACAAATCGTAAGAACCAAAAATTTACAAGCTTTCTAACATTCAATTTTTGATCAATAATAAAGGGAATGCATATAAATTGGGTTAACTCAAAAGGAAGTCCAGAACAGAGAGACCAAGTAATAAAAAAAAAATGCTGTATAAATTGGCAACATTATACAAAAATGTCTCCCTGGTTATATCACCAGAATTTAAGAACACGGAACCTACAAAATTGGTTTATTCGATTCAAAAAATAATTTGTTGGAGGATATGTTATTAGTACAATGGAGATCGATGAGGAACACCTTTTCGCCGGTTCACCATGGTGTACCAAATATCTGGTACCATGTCGACACTGCTACGTTTCTTTTTGAGTGACTCATTCAAGCTCTCTGCCACACCACCCCCACTATTACTACTATTACTACTTGTTGAACCAGAAACAGTGGATGAGTCTAGGACTGAATCTGTTGTGATTTGGCTATCTTCAATCTGTTGCGTGTTCTCGCTGCTTCGTTCTTTGTCTAGTAGCACAGAGAATTCATACTTGTTGCAAGTGCCCATTATGGTTGTGCTTTTGCTAATTAGTAGAAGATGTTGATGCACCTGCTACAATGAATATGTGTCCAATAATTAGTATCAAAATATGAGAAAAAGAAAAGAAAAATAAAGTTGCATGGAAATTTGTGATTTAAATAACACGAAAGTTGAACCTTGCAAGACAGAGAGCAGAAGATGTATGGATCTTGTAGGTTGCGGTCACACGTGATGCAAAGGTTGGTAGAGCCTTTGTGAGAACGAGTGTGTGGCCTTTGTTTCAAAAATACAACCTTGGTTTTATTTGTCGTGTATGGCTGTTTATTCATCACAATTCATAAAGAGTTAGATAAAGCAGATCTATAGACTTTTGTTTCTGTTTTAGTTTTAACATTTACGCTTTTGCTTACTTGAACAAGGGAACAATTCAACACTGTTTGAGCATCACCAAGCCGTAATACATCATTGTACATATATCTGCGTATCTGAGACAGGAAACAGAATCCAGAACATAAATACTTGGTTAAGAAAATCATTGCATTTTTCTTTTTAAGTGCAAGTAAAAACTGTTTTGTCTGCACCTGCAGAAGGACGTGAGAGCGGTGAAATGGCAAGCAATGGAGGCAAATGCTGGTGCAGCAATCTAAACAAAATATGTTCTTCTCATTCTTCTTTACAGAACCATGAATCAAACAGCGAGTGAAAAACTTCTCTTCCTTGAGGATGAGAAGCCAATTAGGAACTGAGTTGAACCCAACCTGAGCACCAAACAACAAACACTATATAACCTTTTCAATACCTGAACAGTAATTAGAAAATATACAAGAAAAAAAGAAAGGATTTACCATGCTAGGTTGTTGAGAAAACAACAGAATGAATGTCACACATGATGAATCATAGGAAGCTGAGAAGACTCAAAGATAACTGTAAAATGATTATTTTACTAAACATATGATGAAATGAGAAACCAATGGGGAAAGAGGGGTATAGCTTTCAAAATTGAATGCATATATATAAGGAAAGTCACCGATTTTTTTGGTAAAAGTATTAGACAGAAACATGTTAAGTTTTGAGCTAGGTTGCTAGTTACGTTTTCCATGGGCGATAATGAAATAACATGGCCAACTTTCCGCAATTTTAGACCATACTCCACTTCCGTGTTGAACGTTGCATGCACAATGTGAGTGACAACGCGTTGATAATATGCAGAGTTTGGATAGCTATGTCCTTCTTTCTTTCGGTGTTTGAGGGTGACAAAGAGACATATGGCAAAAATTACGCTTCCTTTATCTTTCTAAATTGATGCCGTTGAAAAGGGTCGACTAAGAAGATTTCGATTGAATTGTACGAACAAAATTCAGCTCCAGATCACTGCAGCTAATACACAATTTGACTTTGTTTATTCTACACATTTGACTGTGACAGGTCGAGAAACTATCACCACGTATTTTGTGTATTACAAAAATATTTATAAACACATAAAAATTTAAAAACTTCAAACACCTATGTTTTCTAATTCATATATATGTGTGTAGGAACAGTAAAAAAAAAAATGTTCCAATGCTCCTTTGGTGATTAGTTATTCGGTTCATAGTAAATTCAAATACCAGTCTACTAACTTTAGTGCATTCCAGTTACTAAAGTGTTAAAATGCCAACTTTAGAGTAAGAGATTAATTGTTTGCTTTAACAATTTCTTTCTTTGTTATCGTGTATCATGATGTGTTATACAGCTATTTTACATTTGTATTAATCGTTTTTTTTTAAGTAGAAAATATGTATATGAGAATGGAATAATATATATAGATACAATTAATCGAGAAAAGAGAAAACTATCATATCATATATGATACTATTTTTACCGGTATAATAACTTGTGGGGGCATTTAGTATATGTGGGTCATTGGTCAGATGTACACTAGGTAGATGGATTTATTGGACTATGTTCAAAATTTACATGACTCTGTTTCCCACCTTAAAAATAATAAAATATGAAGAGTTCATAAAATTCCACAGCAAAAACATTATAGAAGTTAAAAAACCAAATAAGTCCGTTGATTTTTATAAAAAAAAAAAATCCATTGCTCATTCAAATTGTCATTTTGCAGTGATGCAGCATGGTGAAAGGAGTAATTCTGGTTTTTGGGAGAATGACAAAAAGAGGTGGTTATGTTAAGGAAAATAGATGGCCTTGGAAAGGGAAATAACGTTAGATCACATGCAAACCAAACAAATTGTCTGACCTTAATGGCTATATTATTAATTCAACCTATTGATTCCAGATTTTCTTGTAAGAGAGAGAAACACGACCAAGTTCAACTTCTCTGTCCAAAAACTATGAACTAACTTGTCATTATTGATCACAACAGAGCACAAATGTTGTACTCTGTTGGTTCAATGATGATGATAATTCTAAAGAATTGCTTTTCAGACACCAATGGGGTATTTAAGCACTAAAAATATCTTCCACAATGTTGCTGCTTTGAGTATGTTTTCAAAAGAACAAAGGTCTCTGTAGGTGAATTGCAAATTGAAGTATGATGAAATACAAGGACTTACTAAGAGGATTAAGCAACCCGGTAAGGAGTAAGATGCATAGAAATATTTATGAATGAGACGATGAATAAATAAGTAAATAAACACTATTTTTAATTTAAAATATTAAGATATTAACTTTTGCTTGATTTATTTTATATATTATTTACTTTTTTTTATTTTTATTCAATAATTTTTACTGTAGTTAATTAATTAATTGCTTTAAAATTTTATTAATTTAAGCTTTTTGTTTTGAAGTTCAGGAGCAAAAACTATAAATAAATAATTATTTTTTAAAGGACGAGTTTTTTATGAATTTTGGGCTATATCTCTCCACCTAGTCATACATCTCCATCATCTGTCTGTACATGCTTGCATCAGAAAAGATGGAAGGGAAGTTCTTTACTTAAAACTTTTACATTTTATATTTTTCTGCCTTAAACAATGGAATTAGACTCCACTCATAGATAAACCTATTGTCTTAAGCATGTATTTAAATAAATGATTTAATTATCCATACTAAACAACCTTACATAGGAATCACAATTCATCCTAATTACCCTAAACCCCGGCCTACAAGTGTTTAATATATAAGTATTAAAAAAATATTTTTAAGGGGAGAAAGTGTGATAAAAAAATATATATTTCAAGGGTGGAGGACTCTGGTGAAGGTGTCATAAGATTCATCTTTAATATTAAAGATACGATAAATATAGACGACAACAATTATCATCTGATACAGTTAAAATTCTCTCTAAAAACAAGATAAAAAATAAAATAGAAAATAATGCTTAAAATATAAGGAAAGAGATGAGATGTTATAGTTATTAAGAAAATAATACTCTGTTAAGTAAAAATATATAAAAAAATATTAACTAATTATTTAAAATTATTATATAATTTATTATGATAATAAATAATTTTATTTGCGATAACATATATAATTAATTTTAAATTATTTTATCATAATAAATCAATTATACATCTAATTAAAATATATTTAATATTTATGAGTTAAATATATTTTTTATTTAATAATTTAATCTAATGATAATTAAGTTAAAATATGAAGATTAGTCATATTAGATAATTTAAAAAAAATATTTATTAAAAAGTTACTTTAAAATAAAGATATTTTTTTAATAATTATAACAATAATTTGTTATACCTCAAATTTATAATATAATAATTTTTTAAAATATAATATATTAAATTATAAGATTTTTGGATAATTTAAATATTTTTATTTTTTGAAATAATAATAAAAAAATATTTTATCAAATTTTAATATTTTTCATTAGAAGAATAAAATAAAAACAATAACAAGAAATTAATGTAGGAAAAAAAATTAATTAAAGAAAGAGAGTAAAATACTTATATTATATGGTAGGATTTTATTTCCTTTTATTAAATTTTATGTATGAATAATAAACTTAGTTAGATAAATAAATTTACATAAATTCTATTTAGATAATATTTTATTTGAAATATATTATTTAAAAAATTAATTATAATATTCATCCTACTACGTCAAATTTAAAATTAAGTTAAATATATGATAATTTTTAATTAAAACAACAATTTCTGTAATAACAATATTTAGAAAATACAAAAGGCACGGCAATCTGTGATGGCAAGTGCATAATTGTATTTGCAGTTGATATGTGACTGCGAAGAATGAGCAAGGTCACCTCCATCCGACTCACCAATAATTATGTTAGAAACAATCATATATGATTGCAGAGTTTGGACTTTGATTTCGAATCATACACAATAAAATATGTACGGATTAAGCATGATTCATCATTATCATGATTGTTTAGTGAAATTAATGACAATTATTACCAATAAACTATAAAGCTGACCTAATCTACCAAATTTTCCAATGGTGCCGCCGGTGCTTGATAGAAATACAAGACTTTGATTCAAATCTACTTATATTCCAATCAAATAATTTATTCCGCAACTTAATTAATATACGTGAGTTAGATACACTATATGTTTACTAGTGGATTTCTTGTAATGTATTAAACTTCTAGATTTTTCTTATGCTTCCGTGTCACCAAATAAAAACTTGGCTTCTATAATACGTTACGTATGTGTTCTTTATGGCTTCTATTAATTTGTTTTACTGGTTATGTGTGAACCATAATTGGGAGCAGTTTCCATGGGGTAGGTCTATTGTTCTTTTTAGTATCTTAATCTTTTAATTGTTTGCAAGACTATTCTTTCTCCACTTTTTAATATCATTGGCACACATTAACATTATTAGGGAGACATTAGCATCTTTATTGTCCTTCTTTGATTTAACTTCGACGACGTGGTTTCATTTAGTATAAATTTCGTGAATTATTTAGAAATATTGTTAAAAAATTATCAATAATGTTGATAAACAAATGAAGTAAACGATTTTATAATAAAAACTAGTCTAATTTTATGTTTAATTTTTAAAAAATACCCCGGCTATTATACATTGAAAAAAAAGTAAATTATAATTTTTCATGTAAAAATTATAAATTTCATTAAACAATTGTATGACCCAAAAATTATCTACTGAATATTGTAAATAATTTTTATTCTTTTGACAATTAAATATTGTACTTTGTTTATGAATTATAATTTTGATGAATTAATAATCACATCCTTAAATAGAACTATTCTTCATTGATGATATAATTTCATTGGTAAGTATAAGTATTAAAAAAAATGAATTTTCGAGTACCCGTTAAAATGGTTTAGTCCTAAAAGTCCCAAAAAAATAAAAAATATTTATTAGTTATTATTTTTTTTTTCTTTTTGATATTATCAGTTTTGAATAGGGTGTGCGAGTTCCTCTCAAGAGTAGCTGTAGATACTTGCAAGAGACTTTGATGCTTAAACGAACATGTGAACGTGAAAGGTACAAAATATGAGTGAAAAAAAATAAAATAGGGACTTGTTTATATAGAGTTAAATTACTGTATAAGAATATTTATCTTTTATTCATTAAGTGAATATTTTATAATAATTTTTAAGAATCTATAATAATTTTGTACATAATCAAATATAATACTTGAGATATTTGATCCAAATATCTCAACAGTTATCTAGTTATTTTTGGAATTGATTATATATATATATATATATATATATATATATATATATATATATAAATATATATAATACAACCAATTACAAAATTCATGTAACAAATATAAAATCATAAAAAATGTTACAATAAAAAAAATTATTCAACTTTCAATTTCATATCTATATTTTATTCATTTATGATAATGAATATATACTTGAATCTCTCCTCAACGCTATGATCAATTTCATATACAACAACCCAGCTATATTTGAATAGACATTTATTCTCATATTATTATATATTATTTTTTTTAAGTATTTTTATTTAAATTAGGTATTAATTTTTTTTATTATGTTTCAATTTTAAAAAATATTATTTAAAATAAATAAAAACAATATTAAATTATTATTTTGATTTAAAATATGGTTAATATTTTTTATTTCATATATAAAATATTATCTTCTTTTGTCCATAAAAAAAAATGTAATCAAAATCTAAAAATCCAACAAAATATAATTTGACACGCTATATTAAACCTAATATAGATTTGCGGCAGAAAAAACGATACGTGATTGATTTGTTACTTATACTCTAGCAGATTAATAGGTAAAAAAAATAAAAAAATAAAAATAATGAATATAAGTTAATTGTAAATGTGCTGGAGCCGAATTTGAAAACGAATACAACAAAATTACAAATGGTGTTTACTAAAACAAAGTAGTGGAGTGTTGGAAATAGAATAGAAAAAAGGCTGGACCAGAAAGTTGAACTCAATTATTAGTTAAAATATTATTTGTTAAAATAGTAAAACGTTCTGGCTCTATCCATGACCATCTGGCAGAAACATCCTAAAAAATATTGAAAAAAAATATTTTGACAACTCAATTTTTTTTTAAATATTCCATAAATAATTTAAAAATATTATTTTGTATTGATAAGAAGAGAATGAAATAAAATAAACAAATAATAAAATAAAAATTTAAAAATAGTTGTTGGAGGAATATGTGAAAAGAATGAGTTGTTAATATATTATATAACTATAAATATTGCATGTAATTTGGTAAATGCACCTCACTTATTATCTCATTTAGTTTACGGAAGTTGTGCACTTCTGTGAATTATTTTGGCCAATCCCTCGTTTTGCTCTCCCTACCCTAACAAGCATCATATGAAAACAATTCTAAGTCTTCCCATTGCGTGAATTGTTCTTGTTTAGTCTCACTCCATCAATGGGAAGTCCTTCCTCCTCTCATTCCGAACTGCTTTGTTCCTATGTTCCTGTACCCGATGGACCCCACTCTCCCGCAGAGCCTCCAAGAAAGGTGATGAAGGTGTTTGTCATCTTCTGTGGCATGCTAGTGCTTCTGTTTATTCTGGCCTTCAATGGCGATCATGTCACATCAACATTAACAACAACAACCAATGAACAAGAATTCAGCCCTCGTACTCATACAGTACCATGCTCAACATTGAAGCCATTTTCACGTGGCGTGTCTTCCGGGGTGTCGTGGAAATCTAGCTTTAACAACGATGAATCATATCCTTGGAACAATACCATGTTGTCATGGCAGAGAACGGTTTTCCATTTCCAACCTGAGAAGAATTGGATGAACGGTAACTTCATTTTAGTTCGTGTATTTTATAATTAAGATTGTGATTATATATATATATATATATATATATATATATATATATATATGTATATATATAAATAAATAAGTTCTAAATTGTTGAACTTTCAATACTTAATTTTTTTAAAATAAATTGTAGCTGTCATTTATCTTTTAAATGTTTGTGATACTAACTCTTTTTTTTATCTCTGTTGGGGTGACTTCGGCTTGCTCTGACGGGGACTCTGGTTGTCTGCTTCAGATCCTAATGGTAAGAGCCCCCCTCGCCTTTTCCTATTTCTTTATCATGACTTGCCAAATTCCTAAAGTTATCATATTATGTACCGAGTGATATGTTCACATCATCTGTTTTCCAATATACATAACAACTTCTTCTAATAATTTAAGATGATGATTAAAACTAATTAGTATATTAGTAAAATGGTCTGTGATTAAAAAGAGTTGTGAGGGTACCATTTTTCTTATGCATTGGTCACATGCAGTGGAACTTCTGTGCAGATTTTACAGTGTGGAAACGATAATTAGACTTTGAATTTTTCATAAGAAGGGATTGGGTTTTTCAAAATCTTTGAGCACTGGAGTTCTTAATAGTACTTTCCAGCAGTCTGGTTCTGAACCCACTTTTATGTTGGCAAACAATATAATACAGCTATCGTTTTAATCTTAATTGAAATGCCTTATATCTTTAGCTAAGCTTAAAATAACAGTAAAAGTATAAGATTTTACTTTATATATTTACTTATTTGTTAGAAGGTAAATCTATAAAATCCCCTTTCCCTTTCTTGATCCAATAGCACATTCTAGAAAGTTATACAGCCAACCAAAGTACAAATATTTTTTCCAACGTAGTTGGAATTATTCATGTCAAAGAGAGGGCTTCACAATTTTCCCTGCAGCACCTTTTTGACACAGTTGTTGCAATTTGGGTACTAATTTCAGGTCCTTTGTACTACAAAGGGTGGTATCACTTCTTCTACCAGTACAATCCGAAGGGTGCAGTTTGGGGTGTCATAGTTTGGGGGCACGCTGTATCAAGGGACTTGATTCACTGGCTTCACCTTCCACTAGCCATGGTGGCTGATCAATGGTATGACAAAAATGGTGTTTGGACTGGCTCTGCCACCATCTTACCTGATGGTCAAGTCATCATGCTATATACTGGTTCCACCAACGAGTCAGTGCAGGTCCAAAACCTTGCATACCCCGCAGACCCCTCTGATCCTCTCCTTGTTGATTGGATCAAATACCCTTCAAATCCTGTCCTGTTCCCCCCACCAGGCATTGGTACGATGGATTTTCGTGACCCCACCACAGCTTGGCTCACCTCTGAAGGCAAGTGGCGCATCAGTATTGGTTCAAAGCTTAACAAAACTGGCATTGCCTTGGTTTATGATACCAATGACTTCAAGACCTATGAGCGTGTGGAGGGACTGCTCCATGCAGTGCCTGGCACTGGCATGTGGGAGTGTATTGACTTCTTCCCAATTTCCATCAAGGGTGAAAATGGCTTGGATACTTCAATCAATGGGGAGAATGTGAAGCATGTGGTAAAGGTTAGCTTGGATGATGATAGACATGATTACTATGCAGTGGGGACTTACGATGAGAAGAATGTTAAGTTCACACCAGATGACTTGAAGAACGATGTTGGAATTGGACTCAGATATGACTATGGCATATTTTATGCATCAAAGACATTTTATGATCAGAGCAAGGAGAGGAGAGTGTTGTGGGGTTGGATTGGAGAGTCTGATAGCGAATATTCTGACGTAGCCAAAGGTTGGGCATCAGTTCAGGTGTGTTAAATTTTTGTACCCATATTTCTTGTTTGCCAATAGTTTCCTTTTAAATGAAACTTTTAGATTTTCATTTTAGAGAAAGGATTAATATACGGATTGACCGGACCATAATAATTTCTCCCTTTAAACTACTGCTGTATAAGCTAGCGATAACATTGATTGCATTTTACTTATATAGGGTATTCCAAGAACAGTGACACTTAATAAGAAAACTGGTAGCAGGTTACTTCAATGGCCTGTAGCAGAGGTGGAAAGTTTGAGACTGAGAAGTGACGAGTTTGAAAATTTGAAGGTGAAGCCAGGGTCAGTGGTGCCTCTTGAAATTGAAACAGCTGCACAGGTTTGGGTTCATATTAATTTTTTAATTGGCAAAGTAGTTAGAAGAACATTAAGTTGAATGTAATTAAGGTAGGCTAATTCAATGACATGAAATTGCATCTTCCAATGCAACAGTTGGACATTGTAGCTGAGTTTGAGATAGATAACAAAGCCTTGGAGATGACTAGCCAGTTCAATAGGGAGTACGAGTGTAGCACCAGTGGTGGAGCAGCAGAACGTGGTGCCTTAGGACCATTTGGTCTTCTAGTTTTGGCTAATGAAGATCTTTCTGAATACACTCCCACATACTTTTATGTAGTTAAAGGAAGCGATGGACAACTTAAAACATCCTTTTGCTCTGATCAATCAAGGTATTAGACTTATATTGAACTTGTAGTTGCATTGCTTGTCTCTTAAGGAGAAAATAATTGTGTTAAGTTGTGATAAAAAACAATGTTGCATAAGTTACGTCTTATTTTGTAGGTCTTCTCTAGCAACTGATGTTGGTAAGAAAATCTTTGGAAGCTTTGTTCCAGTACTAGAAGATGAAAAATTGTCTTTAAGAATATTGGTAAGCGTTGTGAGATTTCTTGTTAAACGTTTAATATATATTTTACATGAAGGTGAAGTAGCTTAACTAATGAACTTGAAATTTTGATGCTGCAAATTAGGTGGACCATTCTGTGGTGGAAAGCTTTGCTCAAGGTGGAAGGACATGCGTGACATCCCGAGTTTATCCAACCAAGGCAATTTATGGAGCTGCTAGATTGTTTTTATTCAATAATGCTACTGAGGCCACTGTGACTGCTTCCGTTAAAGTTTGGCAAATGAATTCTGCATTCATACGCCCCTTCAATCCAAACCAACGTAATTAATTCCCTTTAAAGGATAAGGGATTCACAGGTCACAAGTACTTAGAAGAATTTGTTGGGAATTCACAGGTCACAAGTACTTCGAAGAATTTGTTAAGACAAAGCTGTTTAATAGATTGGATTTTGTAATCTGGTAGCTAGAATGAGTGCAACATTAAATTTTTTGTTTATTTAGTGTTTACACAATATTCACTCATATGATCAATTAAATGTTAATTTTTTAATCGGCTTTACGTGTAGATATACATTTATTCTTTATGAACCACAATTTCAAATTTTTTTAGTTAAATTAATATTAATAAGCCATATTAGAGATTTTTTTTGTTTTAAAATAAAACCATATATGAATAGAAAGTAATATACACCTACTATTAGTTTATAACAGCAAACAGCAAAGTTTACTGGTATTATTATTTAAATTAACAGAAAAATACGTCTTATCCTTTTATTGGTTTTAAATTCAAAACAGAATACTATTGATGATTATTATTAATTAAATTTTTTGTTTCATTTTAATTATTTAAAATTAAATATAAAATAAAATTTTATTTTAACATATTAATATTTTAAATTATTATTTTCTTAGTTAATACTCTAATTAAATTCCTTAATCACATCACATGTTTGTTTACGAATGTAAGAGTTTGGTTTGGTCCCAAATCGGTGGGTCGTGTATCATAAAATTTTTCGTTACCATAACTAGGTGGCATTTTTTGAAAGCAGATAAAGCTTGAACACGTGTACTACTACTTACCACTGCTACTCCGTTCTTCTTCCTTCCCCTTTCACTATGAGCAACTGAACTGCAACCTCCCTTCAATTCGCTTCTCCTCTTGTTACCATGATGGCCCTCAATTCATTGTTACCACTTTCAGTTAATGCTCTTCACGTATCTTCAAGCTCAACTTCCAAGATTTCGCTTTCTCGTTCAAAGCCCTTTGCCGTTGCCTGCCAAATGAACTCAAACAGAGATAGTGAAGGTCAGTACTGAATAGTGAGTTCCTCTAATTTTTATTTTTTTATTTTCATTGAAAGAAGAAAGAGTGTTGGTTGTAACACAGTGGTTGCCAATGCAGAATCCAGGAAATGGGGGAAAGTGGTTTCGGCCACGGTGGCGGCTGCCGTTATTGCCTTCAGCTCTGACATGTCTGCCCTTGCTGATCTCAACAAATTTGAGGCTGAAATGAGGGGTGAATTCGGGATAGGATCGGCTGCGCAATTTGGCTCTGCAGATCTCAGGTTGGTTTATTTCATGCAATTTTATCTTTGCCGATTGATAAGTAACACTTTCGAACTATGTTTTAGGAAATAACAATAACTGAATTGTGTTCGCTTACTGTTGAGCAGGAAAGCAGTGCATGTGAATGAAAATTTCAGGTGATGTTTTGTTTCATGAAAAATTAGACATTATGCAGTTTTATTCTTCTCCTTCCTATATTAACTTCTTCAAATTTGTGACCCAAAAAGGAAAACGAAAAAGGTGGGAATAAAACGATAGAAATAGAATGGAGAATCAATAGGAAAATGTTTTTATTTTGATTTTCACTTATACTTGGTGTAGGTTTTTCTATCAGAAGTAAACATTCATCTTTACTTGTTCCTTTAGTCAATGTTCTGTTTTGTTGTTTCAATTTTACGTATGACAGGTAGAGAGTAGGAGGTGGCGCTAGCCCATAGTTTTCATTTATTTAATGCAATGCAACATTGTCAAGATACACAAAGAAACTCCACTTCACTGATGTAAACATTACATACTGAGCACTAGTCGGTTTAGTTATGCATTTCAGCATCCATTCCTCAGGTTGATGTTTTATTGGAGGCATTACTAGTCAAATAGAAGTACTGATCTGGCGACTAGGAAAGAAGCTACAATGTTTATTTCTAATTAACATTATGTAATGTTTGTTAAAATATCAAAAATGGAATGAAACAGTAATGTGGAATAGTGGTATTCAATTTGGAAAAAAAATCTCAGTACAATAGAAGAAAAATAACCAAAAAGGGTCCCAACAGAAAAATGGTCAGAGAAATGAACCACCAGAGAGAGAAAGGTTCTACATCAATCCACCACCCCCTTTCTTCCTTTTCTTTTTTTCGTTTTATGCTCACTCTCACATCACAAAATCCCTTCAACGTGTATTTGACCTTCTTAATACGTGCCCCCTTGCCCATTTCCTCAATTTCAACACCACTTGCCACGTGTCCTCTTCTTCTAACTAACTCTGCAATTGACTCTTCTACCCTCCTTGCATTGTTCCCCACTTGATCGTTTGTTACAAGTCCCCCCTCTATTGAAAATAACCTTGTCCTCAAGGTTAAAATTAGGAAAAGCTGCTGTCAGAATTTGATGATCTTCCCATGTGGCATGTGAGCTATCCATACCTTCCCATAGGACTAAGTGTTGCTGAACTTGTTGGTTGCCTCTAATTATGACTCTTGTCTGCAATATGGAAGCAGGTTGTATTACTGGTTCTGAATCAGTGACCATTATTGGTAATGGGACATATGGTTTATCATGGTTGCCTTGACACAATTGGGATACATGAAAAATTGGATGGATCTTCGTGTTTTTTGGCTGTTGAAGCTTGTAAGCCACATTTCCAATCTTCTGCAAAGTTGTAAAAGGACCAAAGTATCTAAGGCTGAGCTTCTGATTCTTTCACAAGGCCAAGGAATGCTGCCTATATGGTTGTAACTTCACGAAAACCTTGTCTCCTACTTGCAATTCAAGTGGTTTCCTCTTTTGATTAGCATACTTCTTTTGAATTTGCTGGGCTCAAAGTAAATTGGTTTTCAATTTACTAAGCACTTCATCACGATTGAGTAATTGTTCCTGAACTGATGGAGGGTCCTGGTTGTTATGAACATATTTGAGCAACTTGGGAGGGTCTCTACCATAAACAACCTTGAAAGGTGTCATGCCAATGCTGGTATGATAGGCTGTGTTGTACCAGTATTCAGCCCATGGAAGGAGCTTAGACCAGTCTTTCGGTTTGTCAAAACAAAAGCATCTCAAATACATCTCAAGGCACTTGTTGAGAGCTTCAGATTGACCATTTGTTTGTGAGTGATAAGCTGTTGACATTTTCAGAGTTGTGCCACTCAACTTGAACAATTGTTGCCAAAACTGACTTATAAACACCTTATCTCGATCAGAAACTATTGTCTTTGGAAAGCCATGGAGTTTAACCACCATTTGTATGAAAGTCTCAGCTACTTGCTTGCTGTTAAAATCACCTTTTAGTGTAGCAAAATAAGCATATTTTGAAAGTCTGTCAATGATTACCAAAATTACAGTATAACCATGAGATGGAGGAAGTTCTATGATGAAATCCATTGTCAAATCTTCCCAAATTAAATTAGGGACAGGTAAGGGTTGAAGTAATCCAGCAAGAACGATATTAGCTGTCTTAGCTTGTTGGCTCACTAAGCATTGTTGGACAAACTTCTTGATATCATCATGCATACCAGACCAATGAAACTGTGAAGCAATTCTTGCTAAAGTGCGAGTGTAACCAGCATGACTACCAGTGAGCTATGATACTCTTGTAGAATTTGAGATATCAACTCAACTGTATGAGGAACTACAATTTTATCTTTCCAAAGTAACAGTTTGTCATGCACTGTATAATGTGGGCCTGGAGGTGAGTTAATGCTGCATTTTAGCACTATAGCTGCAATTTCAGGCTCTTCAAGTTGAGCCTTCCTTATTTTCTCAATGAATGTACTCTGATTTTGAAACTCTGGAAAAATATATTAACTGAAATATGATTTATTTTATTATTACAATACAAAGAGATGATATAAGATATATACAAGAGACCTAAACTATTTTAGGAAATATAATAACTCTATTTTATGCTAGGATCCCTTGATTTATGGGATTGTTCCTAATTATTCAAATGCATGCAGATTACAAGGAAATATACAAATTTCCTTATTTATTCTTTCCTAAAATACTATTTGATTTCTCACACTCCCCCTCAAGCTTGGTGAATAGATGTTTTCCATTCCCGAGCTTGGATACAATCTTCTCAAAATTATAGCGACCCGAGTCCCTTGGTAAGAATGTCCGCAATTTGGTCTTGAGATGACACATATGGAGTGCATATCAAGCCACTATCAAGTTTTTCTTTGATGAAGTGTCTGTCTACTTCAATATGCTTTGTTCTATCATGCTTGCCTTGGGTTGTGGGCTATACTGATTGCTGACTTATTATCACAATAGAGCTTCATAGGTTCTTCCCACTTTATCCTCAAGTCTTCTAAGATGATTTTAAGCCATAGCAACTCACATATACCTTGTGCCATGGCTCGGAATTCGCTTCAGACTTCGGACCGAGCCACTTACACCTGCTTTTTGCTTCTCCAAGTCACAAGATTTCCTCCAAGAAAGGTGTAATATCCCGTAGTTGACCTCCTATCCACAATTGACCCTGCATAATCGGCATCGAGTATAGGCTTCAAGTTTCACATTACCATTCCTTTTGAATAGAATCCCTTTTCTTGGAGTTCCTTTAAGGTACTGTAAAATTACGTGGGCAGCTTGTAAATGGGTCTCCTTTGGGCTATGCATAAATTGACTAATTAAACTCACTTGCATAGGCAATATCCGGCCTGATATGTGACAAATATATAAGTCTCGCCCACTAATCTTTGGTACATATCTTTTTCAACGACAACATCTTCTTACGCATTTCCAAGCTTTAGGTTTGGTTCTAATGGGTACTAGCGGGTTTGCAAGTCTGCCTTGCCAATTTTCTTGAGCAAATCGGTGATGTATTTCTGCTGAGATATAAATATCCCTTTCTCGAGTGGGCAACTTCAATTCCCAAAAAATATTTTAGTTTTCCCAAAGTCTTGATCTCAAATTCCTTGCCTAAGCATTGACTCAATAATTGTTGCTCTTCTTTATTATCTCTAGTTAATATTATGTCATCCACATACACCAATAATATTGTTACTCCCCCGACTTGGAATGTTTAAAAAACAAAGTATGGTCCCCTTGGCTTTGTTTGTAACCCGGACTTGTCATAACTTTAGTAAACCTGCCAAACCATGCACGGGGACTGTTTTAACCCATATAATGCCTTTTTCAACTTGCAAACGAGTGTTGGTAGCAACATCTTTACCATATCCCGGAGGTATCTCCATATAGATTTCTTCTTCAAGGTCTCCATGTAGGAAAGCATTCTTAACATCAAATTGTTCCAAGTTCCAATCATAATTGGCAACAAGGGACAATATCACCCTAACTTGTGTTCATTTTGGCAACCGGAGCAAAGGTCTCCAAATAATCAACTCCATAGGTTTGGGTGAACCCTTTGGCAACTAGTCTTGCCTTATATCTCTCAATTGATCCATCGGCCTTGTATTTCATCTGTATAGACCCATTTACATCCAAGCTGGCCTCTTTCCTATTGGTAAGGTGACTAACTCCCAAGTGTTGTTTTTCTCCAATGCCTCCATCTCTTCATCCATGGCTTGCCTCCATTTTACATCGAGACAATGCCTCGGATAGGGTATTAGGTAGAAGTACGGTGTTTAGGTTTACTATGAAGGTTTTATGGGTAGGAGAGAAATTTTTAAAGGACAGGTAATTTGAGAGAGGGTAGAGTGGCTGTTTGGTGCATTTTCTTGTTCCTTTTCTAATGGCAATTGGGAGGTCGGGATCATTTTGGGTTTCAATTTCAACCCTGCATAATTGGAGAAAAAATTGTTACCTCTTTTTGTGGAGTTGAGTTGGATTCTTGAACATGGCTTGATCCTGGAATGACCTTAGTCTTCCTTGAGTACACCAGCTTCTTATCAAATTTTCTAGTTTCAACATCTTCTTGATCAGCTTCACAATTAATTTCACTTTCTTGACCAACTTCCTTAGCTTGACCAATTCCTTGACTTGTTTCATTTGTTACAACTTCAATTTGATCTTGTTTAGGTTCAAATATCAAGTCTGGAAGAATGGGAAAACCAGAATTACTACTTTCAATATGATTTCGTTTAGGTTCAAATGTCAAGTCTGGAAGAATGGGAAAACCAGAATCACTACTTTCCTTATCTTCCCTGAAACTCTCCCCTTGAAGATAAGGTTGATGGAAATAACCCTCTTGTTCATTGAAGGTAACATCCCTAGACACAAAGAATTTTTTGGATGGGGGGTGGTAGCATTTATACCCTTTTTGAGTGGGTGAGTAACAAACAAAGATACACTTTAAGGCTCTAGGATCAAGTTTTCCCCTGTCTGTACTATGAATATGGACATATGAGATGCAGCCAAAAACTCTTGGTTTAAGATTATTTGTAGTAGACAAGTTTGGATAGAAAGACGACAAAACTTCCATAGGGCTTTTTGATCATAAGACTCTAGAGGGTAGTCTATTGATAAGGTATGTTGCTGTAAGGACAGCTTCCCCCCAGAAATTTTTTGGGACACTTTTTTGAAACAACAATGCGAGAGTCTGATTTAATAAATGTCCATTTTTCCTCTCTACGACCCCATTATGCTGTGGTGTTTTGACACAAGAGGACTCATGAATTATACCTTCTTTTTTACTAAAAGAACTAAGGACATGATTGAAGTAATCTTTGGCATTATCTGACCTAAGCCTCTTAATATTAACACCAAACTGATTTTTTATCATGGAGTGGAAGTTTAGGAAGACGAAGCCGACTTCGATTTTTGTTTAAGTAGGAAAACCCAAGTGACCCTTGTACAGTCATCTATAAAGGTGACAAACCATCGAGTACCGAGACACATTTGGAATATTAGAAGGTCCCCATACATCAGTATGAACAAGATAAAAAGGAAATTGCTAATTCTATTACTTATTGGAAAAGATATACGTTTGTGCTTAACAAGTTCACACACCTCACAATGAAGACTCTCAACATCTAACTTGGTAAACAGAGAGGGAAATATAATTTTGATCACTCCAAAAGAGGGATGTCCCAACCGACAATGATAAAACATGATTTTTTCCTCTGTTGGTCATCAAGGATTCAGATATAAAGGAGTGAGAGATTCTATTCTTGCTGGCGAGACTTGGATCTTCGAGATAATAAAGGTCATTCCATTCTCTAGCATGTCCAATCATCCTCCCCGAATCCTTATCCCGAAATACACAATGATCATTGGAAAAAACAACTTTACATGACAAATCCTTTATAAGTTTTTGTATAGACACTAGGTTCGTGGACAACTTTGGGACATGGAGAATGTCTTTTAAGGTTATTAAAGGATTGATTTGGATATTTCCTTGACCAGCTGCAGTTATAAGGGTTCCATCTGCTGTGGCAATTTTCTTGTTGCTGGGACATGGGGAATATGTGCAGAAGTGTTTGACTAATGGTGTCATGTGATCTGTGGCTCCGAGTCCAATATCCAATAATGGTTAAAAGGCGTATCTGAGACATTTAATCCAAAAGAAGGTGGAAACTTACCCGAGTATGCCAAAGAACACATACACTGTAGGTTTTTCCGACTTACTAAGAATGGTTTTCACCCTTTCTATCTCCTCTTCCCTTGACATTATAGCAAAAGGTGCGATGCAACAACAATGCGAGTTGTCGTCTTAGGATTATGAAAAATGCAGCAGCAATGCAGGCTGTCGTCTTAGGATTAAGAAAAATGCAGCAGCAATGCAGGCTGCCGTCTTAGGGTTAAGAAAAATGCAGCAGCAATGCAGGCTGCCGTCTTAGGGTTACAAAATATGCAGCAGCAATGCAGGCTGCCGTCTTAGGGTTTATCGAGCGCAGACAGAGCTTCCTAGATCGGAAGCTCTGATACCATCTGGAAAAATAGATTAACTGAAATATGATTTATTTTATTATTACAATACAAAGAGATGATATAAGATATATACAAGAGACCTAAACTATTTTAGGAAATATAATAACTCTATTTTATGCTAGGATCCCTTGATTTATGGGATTGTTCCTAATTATTCAAATCTGTACAGATTACAAGGAAATATACAAATTTCCTTATTTATTCTTTCCTAAAATACTATTTGATTTCTCACAGAAACAAAGCCGTGAAGAATGATCTTGAAAGAGAATCTGTTGGAATGTTCTCTTTGCTTGGCTTGTATTCAATAGTGAAATCATAGCCCAATAGTTTTGGCAACCAATTTTGTTGTTCTGGAGTTTGCAAGGATTGGTTGTTCAAAGATCTGACTCTTCTGGTTTGTTCTTATTATAAACTTATGGCCCAGTAAATAGTGTCTGAATTTTGCAATAGCCTCCGAAATAGCATAAAACTCCCTGGTATAGGCAGATTGCTTCTGCATCCTTGGAGACAACTTCTTAGACAAATAGGCAATGGGATGACAATCTTGACCCGAGGCATCAATCTCTAAAATGAAGGGCTTAGAGAAATTAGGAAGTGCTAAAACTGGAGCTTCAGTGATTCTCTTCTTAAGTACAGCAAAAACACTTCAAAAGCCATAGTAGCATTATCATCCCAAACAAAGTTGTCTTTCTTGAGAAGATTAGTCAAAGAGGATGCAATAGAGGCATATCCTCTAATGAATCTCCAGTAGTAGCCTGTAAGCCCCAAAAAACTTCTAAGTTGTTTGATGTTAGTTGGAATTGGCCAATCAATCGCAACCTGAATCTTCTCCTTGTCCATAGCTACTCCTTCTCCACATAATGTATGTCCCAAATATTCAATTTGAGTCAAACCAAATGAACATTTGGACAACTTAGCAAACAGTTTATGTTGCTGTAACAATTTCAAAACTGCTTTTAAGTGTTGTAGATGGATATTCCAACTAGGGCTGTAGACAAGTATATCATCAAAGAAAACAAGGACACACTTCCTCAAAAGTCCTTTGAACACATCATTCATCAAACTCTGAAAGGTTGCCGGGGCATTAGTTAGCCCAAAAGGCATTACCAACCATTCATAATATCCCTAGTGTGTTCTAAAAGCAGTTTTACATCTGTCTTCTTCCTTTACCAAAATCTGGTGATAACCAGACCTGAGATCTAATTTTGAGAAGAATCTAGCTCCAAATAATTCATCGATTAACTCATCCACCATTGGAAGAGGGAAACTATCCTTGATGGTGATGACATTTAGTGCCCTATAATCAGTGCAAAACCTCCAAGTGCCATCTTTCTTCATAATCATACCAATATGATGGGGGAAGAGAAAGGGCTAAAGCTAGGAGAAATTATGCCTTCATCCAACATGTCTTTCACCATTTTTTCAATCTGTTCTTTTTGGCTATGGGGGTATCTATAAGGCTTAACTTTCACTGGCTAAGCACCTTGTATTAAGGAAATTGAGTGGTTTTGAAGTCTGGATGGAGGTAATCCAGAGGGAATGGAAAACACTTGTTTGTACGTGTATAGCAATATAGCCAATTTCGGGTCAATATTGGTTGGCAATTCCAGAAGTTGGTCATTATGAACTGTGGTTAAGGAAAAATGGAGGGAATATAATTCAACAATGGCTTGAGTTTGGTGAATCTTTTTAGTTGGTGGCAATGAGCTGGTGATGGTAATTGTGGCAATTCACCATATAAAGTGATGAATTGTTTGTTTAATAAAAACTTGAGGGTCAGCTTGCTATAATCCGATATGTTGGGGCCAGTGTTGAGAGCCAAGAGGCTCCAAGGACCAAATCAGCACCTGAAACTGGGAGTAGATACACTGGTAACAATAGTGAATTCCCTTGAATCTTCACCTCCAAGTTATTGACTAAGCCTTCAGCAGCATTAAAGACATTACCATTACCCACCAGTACTTTAAAATTAGGAATTGGCTCAACAGGCAGCTTTAAGCAATGAGCAATTCGAGGTTGCAGAAAATTATTAGAGCTACCATTGTCAAGAACTTGTACTCCATTGATCACTCCTTTAAATCTCATGGTCCCTAAACCTGAGGCACCCTTCAATGCATTATATGACAAGTGAGGCTCAGTTAAAACTTGAGATTCCAGGTTTGGCATTGGCTCACTTGGATCGGTGTCTTGTGCATTAAGTAATTCCTCTTCTTCAAATTGCAGCAACAGATATTGCTTATTTGGACATCTGTGTGAGGGAGTGAACTTGTCATCACATGTAAAACAGAGTCCTTTTTCTCTTCTAAGTTGCATTTTAGCAGACGTTATTTTTTTAATGGGTGTGGTATTTGTAGGATTGGGCAGTAGTGGTGGTAAATTGGTAGTTTTTAAGGATTGAGATAGGTTTTGGTTTGTGTTTGTGGCTTGTGTATTACGGCTAAAGGTGTTTTGGTAGGTTTTGGGTTTGGTTATATATTTCTCCTCATAAAGTTTGGCCAGTGACACACATCTCAGCAATGTGGTTGGATTTGAGCAATAACATCCCTTCTGATATCAGGTTTGAGACCCCCAACAAAGCAATCTAACAAGACTTCAACAGTAATACCTTGTACTCTATTAGCCAACCATGTGAACTTCAAATAGTAATTCTGAACAGAATTTTCCTGAGTCAACTTAAACAAGCTAGATCTGATACATTCATACGGAGAAGGGCCATATTCGAGCTCTAGTGAAAGAAATCCAAGTAGGAAAAGCATTATCCCGCATTTGCATTTGAAACCATGGCACTACCTCTTTATCTAGGTGTAATGCAGCAATAGTTAATCGTTGTTCCTCAGGAGTTTTATAATAACTAAAATATTGCTCAGCCTTGAAAATCCACTGTAACACATCAGCTCCATCAAATCTGGGAAAATCGAGTTTGACATTTCGAACCATTCCAGGTTGATGCTGCGAACCATTATTATTCGTACCTCCCAAATGAAGTAATGAATCCAAATTCGACTCGAGTGTCTCAAAGTGAGTATCATTGTCCTTATCACGAGCAGCTAATAGCTCCATTAGCTTCTTCATCTCCTTATCCTGAGTGTTTAAAGCCTCAACAATCTTGTTCATGCTTTCAGGTAGATCTTTGAGACGGTTCACCTCCGTTGTGAGTTCCTTCAGGCGCGTGTTCTCGGCCATGACTCAATGAAAGCACTAATGTAATGTTCGTTAAAATATCAAAAATGGAATGAAACAGTACTGTGGAATAGTGGTATTCAATTTGGAAAAAAATTTCAATACAATAGCAGAAAAATAACCAAAAAGGGTCCCAACAGAAAAATGGTCAGAGAAATGAACTACCATAGAGAGAAAGGTTCTACATGAATCCACCACCCCCTTTCTTCCTTTTCTTTTTTTCGTTTTATGCTCACTCTCACATCACAAAATCCCTCCAACGTGTATTGACCTTCTTGATACGTGCCCCCTTGCCCATTTCCTCAATTTCAGCACCACTTGCCACGTGTCCTCTTCTTCTAACTAACTCTGCAATTGACTCTTCTGCCCTCCTTGCATTGTTCCCCACTTGATCGTTTGTTACACATTAACAATTTTATGAAGTTCACTATTTTGTACTCACACACATGAACAATCAAACATATTAGAAAACTGCTACTTCAATTTATTATAAATTGTGATTTCATAGAAAATTATGGAATCTAATAATGTATAAATTTGGGGTCCTCTATTCATAATCATTCTGAATGACTGATACAGAAGAGCCAATTTCACAGCTGCTGATATGAGAGAATCTGACTTTAGCGGTTCAACTTTCAATGGTGCATACCTTGAGAAAGCTGTTGCATACAAGGCAAATTTTTCAGGTATAAGCTTATTGCATTATAGATTTCAAATGCTAAGTAATATCTTTACAACATGATTGAATGCAATTCTAAGTTATATTTGTTTTGTTAAATAGAAGGTCTAATATTTTCATCTAATAAACTCTGTTAGACCCATTGCTTACTCAAATTATCTAATTTATTCACGTAATAGATTCTGTTAGACCCAGGCAGTTTTCCTTCATAGTCATGGTTAAGCCTTTCAGGTTAACACATCCAAACGAGTGTTTATTCTCTGGGTTAAAAATATGACAATATATTCCTGCAAAAGACATGAAAAACTAATTTATTTTCTTTATTAAAAGAGTGATGTAGTTCAAGAAATTTAAAAATTTCACACATTAGTTTCCTTCACTTGATACATTTCTTATACGCATGTATACCTTTTACTTTGTCATCCTCATGAATCTCCCCATATTTTTTTCTTTGCAGAAAATTCCTGTGCTTCTTGTGTGTAATTTCTAACAGTGACTCTAATTTTTAAATGTTTTCATCTGACATTTTTCAGGTGCCGATTTAAGTGATACATTGATGGATCGCATGGTAACTGCATCAAGTTGATTAATTTATCTATATGTTGGGTGTTATTTTTTTCTTTTAATTTAATTTATATGTGATTTTTTTATCGTATCTTTGGTCTACAGGTTTTAAATGAAGCCAATCTCACTAATGCCATTCTCCTTAGAACAGTCCTCACACGGAGTGACCTTGGGGGTGCCATCATCGAAGGTGCTGACTTTAGTGATGCTGTCTTGGACCTTCCCCAAAAGCAGGTATAACCATTGATGTTATTAAAAGAATGGATCCTCTAATGTGAATTGGATGATGATTTTATTCTTTCAAATAAAGAATTTTCAATCCTCTCCTCCCCTTCCATTCCATTCCAATGAGTAACCGAGATCAATCCCAGCATGGTTTCATCTTCCAATTAATCACTTTCCTTTTTTATTGTTCTCAAATGAGAAAAATATTCTAACATAGATTCAAGCATGACATTACAATAAGAAAAATATATCTTTTCTTATCAATTCTTTTGCTACCCTTTCAAATATAGGATCTTGAAGGAGAGATGGGTATCACATCATAAATCTGATTGTAAATTTTTTGACAGATTCTTCTATTCATGTTTTTGTTGTCTTTCTGTTGCTATTTTATTTTGTCTCTCTCCCATGATACTCACATATGATCAGGATACATGACCCATCCTTGCTTAGAATATGTATCCTTGTAAGATTGAAATGCTTTTTCTGAGTATAATTTTTACCTAAGGTGACATCGATATGACGTATACTGTTTGGTTAAATTGTTAGGCTTTATGCAAGTATGCTAGTGGCACAAATCCTGTGACAGGAGTGAGCACAAGAGTAAGCTTAGGTTGTGGGAACAAACGACGAAATGCTTATGGCTCCCCATCATCTACCCTTTTAAGTGCTCCACCACAGAAACTGCTTGACCGAGATGGTTTCTGTGATGAAGCAACAGGACTTTGCGATGCAAAGTAGTCACTCGGAGTAATCCTTGCTACAAGGCCATATTCGTGTAAATATACGAGAGAGACTATAATTGAGGTCTTCTTGCCTTTTGGACTTTGCTGAGAGCACACCCACATTCATGAAATGATGCCACTTCTTGAATCTATGTTGGGTGTTGGCCTCTGTTTAACAAGCCAGAACCTATTTTATGCAGTCATCTTTCTCCTATGCAAGATCTACTGGATGTAAGATTACGCTTCGTCCTTTGCACATAATTAATTTCTCATCCTTCTGACATTATGAACCTTCTGGTGATCTAATTCCACAAGTGAAATTATAGTATGAATCAGGCATCTCTTTTATATCATTTATGATGTTTAATTCCTTTATCAAATATTAATCAGCATAATGATTATGATCAGATAATTGAATTATGAAACACAATGCGAAGATAGCAGTTAACTTTCTATAATCATCAGTCAACTTACATTCAAACCTATATTGAGTGTGTTTGGTAAGACTTTTAAGTTAACTTATAATTTATTTGTTCATAAAAAACGTTTATTTGTCCAACGTAAATCCGTTTGATGAAGGAATTTTTTATTAGTAACTAAATAGTATTTTGTGAGCATTTTTGAAATACTATTTTATGTTAAGGTTTGTTTTGATGTATTTTAAAAAAATAATGATAGCAAACCAAATGAAAATGGTCGAAACAATGATATATATGCACCTCCGTTTAGGTCTCATGCCACGCTGTCTGTGCTTCACAAAATTCATTACTTTATGTTAGTAATTTTTTTAAGTTTAAATACATTTTTATTAGTGTAAAATTGTAAGTTCCCATTTTGATTTGTATAATTTTTTTCTCTTTTTTTTTTACCAAGCATTTTACATCGCATTCATACACATCGTTGTATAACTTAAATCAATTTTTTTTTCTTCATTGATTGGTCCACAATCCTGTACTGCCGGGCTACGTGATTTAGTATTAGAATTAATTAGGCCCAAAAAAAATTGTTACAGTCAAATCCCTTATTACTGAGTTCACATCCCTTTTTTTATATGATTCAAAATCCTAAATTTCTCCAATGTATCCTACCCCTCTCCCTGCATGCACACATCGTAAGAAGATGTACAGGTTGAAATATTATATTCTTAACTTTGAAAAATATTATTTTATCTTTATTTAAGCTATTTGTGGTTTTCAAATTAATAGTCTAAATTAATTTTCATGATTTTAATTCAATTTTAGTTTTTTTTAACTAATTTTTCAGCAATGTTAAGCAGCAAACACCTGTTATATATATATATATATATATATATATATATATATATATATAAACAATTAAATAAACTTAAAACATTATTTATATATATAGATATTTAAAACCCAATATCCAAAGGAACAAGGGATGGTGGCAGAACATTCCAGAACCCCCTTCCCCGCATCACAGAACTCTCTAGTCTCTCTCTCCAGCGCTTTTCATCTCCTATAACCCCTCCCTCTTCCCCACTCTCCTTAATCAAATTAATTATCTCCTTCTAAACGCCAACCTCCCTAAATAATTCCTATGGCAGACGAAGCCAAAGCCAAAGGTAACGCTGCTTTCTCATCCGGCGACTATGCTGCCGCCATCCGCCACTTCTCCGACGCCATCGCCTTGTCCCCCACTAACCACGTCCTCTATTCCAACCGATCCGCCTCGTACGCGTCCCTTCAGAACTATTCCGATGCCCTAACCGATGCCAAGAAAACCGTTGAACTCAAGCCCGACTGGTCCAAGGGCTACAGCCGTCTTGGTGCCGCGCATCTTGGCCTCTCCCAATACGACGATGCCGTTTCGGCTTACAAGAAGGGCCTCGAAATCGACCCCAACAACGAGCCCCTCAAGGCAGGTTTGGCCGATGCGCAGAAGGCCCAAGCCGCGGCCTCCAGACCCCGCTCCTCCCCTGCTAACCCCTTCGGCGATGCTTTCTCTGGGCCCGAGATGTGGACCCGGCTCACCGCGGACCCCACCACTAGGGCTTACCTCCAACAGCCTGATTTCGTGAAGATGATGCAGGATATCCAGAAAGATCCTAATAAACTCAACCTGCACCTGAAGGATCAGAGAGTCATGCAAGCCATAGGGGTTTTGCTCAACGTTAAGATTCAAACCTCTCCCCCCACCGACGCTGAAATGCCTGATACTTCCGAGAGAAAGAGACCCGTTGAAGCTGAGCCCGCTAAGCAGCCCCAGCCCGAGCCTGAGCCCGAGCCGGAGCCTATGGATTTTTCTGAAGATGAGAAGAACGCGAAGCAGAGGAAGGCTGAGGCTCTGAAAGAAAAGGAAGCGGGCAATGCAGCATATAAGAAGAAGGATTTTGATACTGCAATTCAACATTACACCAAAGCTTTGGAGTTGGATGATAAGGATATATCTTATCTCACCAACCGCGCTGCTGTGTACTTGGAAATGGGAAAGGTATGCGTCTATTTTTTTTTTTTGGCTTAATTGAATTTCTGTTCAATTATGTTTTGATGGTCGTTGTCCACTTTTCTAACTCAATGCAGGGTTTGGTGATTTAATTGAAATGTTTTTGAACTACTTCGTCATATTCTTGCATTTAATTAAGTTAATATTGGTTGGGATGTATTATTTTTTCTGCATGCTCTCGTTTATAATTGTACATTGAAGAACCAAATGTGTTTTACTAATTTGAATTATGACTCTTTATATGCGAAGTAGAGAAATGGGTTACCGTGAATAAGAATAGTTTTTGGGATGCGATTTGGATATGAACTTAAGTATTTACATAAGAGTTTATTAAGGGACTTGTTTTTATACTTAAGGTCAAAGAACACTTCCTTTAGGAAATGTTTTGGTAATTTTTATGTATGGTGTGTAGAACTCTTGCAATTACCTTTGTCATTGAGTAAGCCAACTGTCTACCATGTAATACTGGCAACTTGTTTTCATTCCATACCATCATAGTTGAAGGAAAAATGTGTAATCGAGCATGCGTGTATTTATCAACCCTTAAAAAGTTTACCATAAAATTTCCAAATTACTGCGGTTTTGTGTGAGATCTTGTGTGATTTTACCTACATGTGCAAGATGCTTTAGTGTACCCGAATGCCGAACGGCTCCCAAGTGTTTGTGATGAATGATACACGAGATTTTAATTAGGCCATGTTCAGTACGATGCATCTAGAGGAAAGGGATAAATTGAAGTTAAGATTAATTTTTACACTGAACATGACAATATCATAACCCCCGTTTTGTTGCTGAAGCTTGTGAGTTGGACGGGGAATTTGGTCAAAGTTGTCTATGTATGGTTATCATTACTGTGCCTCCGAACATCTATGTTGGGTCTTTTGATTTTATAGCAAGTACATGACTTTGGAATAATATGAAGAAAAAAATGAATTTAGTTAGGAAAAATTATTTTCCCCTGAACTTTGCATTCTCACAGCAATTCCTTTGTTCATTTATTTTTTCCCAGTATGACGAATGTATCAAAGATTGTGATACGGCTGTTGAAAGAGGAAGAGAGCTAAGGTCAGATTTTAAAATGATAGCCAGAGCTTTGACAAGGAAAGGAACTGCTTTGGTGAAAATGGCGAAGTGCTCAAAGGATTACGATCCTGCCATTGAAACATTCCAGAAAGCACTCACTGAGCACCGCAACCCGGACACTTTGAAGAAACTTAATGAAGCTGAAAAGGCAAAGAAAGATCTAGAACAAGAAGAATATTTTGATCCAAAGTTGGCTGATGAGGAAAGAGAAAAAGGTATAACCACTTTTAGTTGACTCTCGGGGTTCTTCATTCATTTTCAGCAAGCATTGTATCTTTATTTGAAAGAACACCAATAACTGTGTAAGCTTTTCATTTCGTCAATTTCTTATTACATACTCTGTATTACTGAAACTTCTATGTAGGAAACGAATTCTTTAAGCAGCAGAAGTATCCCGAGGCTGTGAAGCATTACACAGAGTCTATACGAAGAAATCCGAAAGATCCTAGGGTAATAATTCTCTTTGAATAGAATTTAATAAAAGTTGTATTTAATGGAAAATGATGGGTGTTAATCTGTCTAAATTATTCAATGCTTTCAGGCTTATAGTAACAGAGCAGCATGCTATACTAAATTGGGGGCAATGCCTGAAGGTTTGAAGGATGCAGAGAAGTGCATTGAACTTGATCCAACTTTCGTTAAGGGTTATACCAGGAAAGGTGCGGTGCAGTATTTCATGAGGGAATATGACAAGGCTTTGGAAACATATAGGGAGGGGTTGAAATATGACGCTAACAACCAGGAGTTGCTTGAAGGCATTAGGACGTAAGATATTGATTTACATTCCTGGATTGTATTTTCAATATTTCCTGTTCTTGTTATATTGATTGTATTATTATTTGGGCCTAATAATCTAATATCCATATCAGATGTATACAACAAATTAATAAGGCTAGCCGTGGAGACTTAAGTCCTGAAGAATTGAAGGAGAGACAGGTATGCCATAACTCTATACTTTATTGTCTAAATCATTGCATTTGAAGATTATGTTAATTATAAAATTTGTATTCTTGCAGGCCAAGGCAATGCAAGATCCAGAAATTCAGAACATTCTCCAAGACCCTGTTATGAGACAGGTTTGCTTCCTTTCTGATTGAATTATGCGTATTTCGGTGGTGAAACATAAATAGGATGTGCTTATAAAAGCGGGGTGTGTACTGTCTATGCAGGTATTGGTTGATTTCCAGGAAAATCCCAAGGCTGCTCAGGAACATACGAAGAATCCAATGGTGATGAACAAGATTCAAAAGCTGGTCAGTGCTGGAATTGTCCAGATGAGGTAAAGTTGCGGAAGAATGGCACTGTTGGTGTGAAAAAGCAATCGTCAGTTATTTCTTTCTGTGTGACTATTTTGATATTTGAATAGATTTGATTGGGAAAATAGTTGGGGAATTTTGACATGTTTATTACCTACGTTTTGTTTTAGTGAATTCATATATTTTCATCAGATGCACTCCATTTTTATATTTCATTGGCTTATTTTGCGTGACATGATTTTGTTTTAATTCAATTTAAATCGACGGGTGATGAAGTCGCATCTAATGTTTTTTAAATTACAGGCTTTATTTTAGTGCTTCGAATTTGATGATAAAAGATTTGTAAGAAAAAATTTAAATTTCATTCAGAATATGTATTACAAATAATTTATTTGTAGATATTATAATGATAAACTACAATAATAATTATTTATTAAACTACAATAATATCAGATTATGATATTAAAAAATGTATTACAAATAATTTATTTGTAGATATTACAAATAGTATTGATGTCCAAAATCATATAGTAATTCAATTAAATGTCTTGTGTAACTCACTATGTAAGTTATTCGCGCTTGGTCCGAAGGCTTACTTTTGTCTCCTTCATGAAAAATAATATCGAACATGTTTTTATTTTAACAAATATAAATAATAAACAAGTTTAACTAAAGTGTTTTGGTATATGACTTTAACTAAAGTGTTTTGGTATATGACTTTTAATACAATCGTTAAACGATTAATATATCACACGTTCTCAATTGTCATAGAAATGAGTGTGTAAAATAGTTTTATATCTATACATTTACTCTCATTTAAGTATTGTAGATTATAATGTTTTATAATATGATAGTATGATATGATATTACATAAAATACTACATTATTCATTATATAATGATTAGAAACAGGTTAATTTATTTGGGTCAATATTTTTTTATTATTAATCAATTTTTAGTATATATATATAAAATAAGTTAAGATATGTTGATGGAGTATTTTAACACATCATAATGAAATACAACTTTACATAACGTACATGAGTACTCCACTGATTTGAATTATCAGGAAATGACTGTATTAAAAAGTAAAAAATATGAAATAAATGTTTTAAAAAGTATTTAAAAAACATATCTGAACCGTACTTTAGAGATTTTGTAGTATTTTTGTAAGAAACAGGAAATAAAGAACCAAACAAGGAATGAAATTAAATAAAAGGAATGAAAGTTTTAAATGTTTATATTTTTTATGTCATTTGGTTGGTTAGTAAGAAACACAAGAGAGAGAAGAAAATACACTACTCATTCATTATTTCCTTCACTTTACATTTCATTGGATTAGAGATAGAAAAGAGATGGTTTAGATTAAGGAAAAACGAGAAAATTTGTGAGTTGATTTAATTGATAAGAATGATAAAAATAATATTTTAATAGAATAAATTTGATGATTATTAAATTATCTATTTGATGAAAATTATTATAATTTAAAATACAATAAATATTTAAATTATTTTATTTCAGTTAATAGCATAAAAATGTTGATTATCAATAAAATTATAATTATAATAATGATTTAAATGTTTATATTTTTTTTATTAAGAAACATTACTTCTATTTTGGAAAAAAAAATACATAATGAGTAATTAAAGAGATCAAAACATTTAGCAAAAGTTCACTGTTATCTCTGTTTTGATTAATTTTTGGTCCGGGGTACATGGATGCATATGGTAATTTTATTGCACAAAAAAATGAAACAAAACAATAGTATTCTTGTGGTGTCATGCATAGACATGTGAAAATTGCCTTTAAACATGAAAGTATCATAAGAGATGAGGTGTTTTTTTTTTTTTTTTTTTGTCTTATCTCCTCATCCTTCCTTTCTTGAAATTCGTGTTCTCAAATCCACTTGTGCAATTAACAACAAATAAGAAACTCACTCACAACAAACAAATTGTTAGAGAAAATATAAAAAAACACACTTATTATTTAGGATATTTCAGTAATTTATATATATATTATTTTATTGTTTATGTAGTGTCATCTTTTTTCCAATAGTGGGTAAAAGAAATTCTATGGAAAAGTTTGTTTGACGAATTTTATTATTATTATTAGAAAATAGTATTTATTAAAAAATAAACATTAAAACTATAAGGTATACTAAGTGAGAATCTTTCAACCTTTTACATGGATATAAGAATAGGAAAATAATAATAATAATAATAATAATAATAATAATTATATATTCCTAATATCTGAAAACATTTTTTTTAAGTACTTGTATCAAATTTGAGAATGCTGCATTTTGATATTAGTATTTACATGAATAATTTTGTAAAACTTGAAAAACACACTTTATTACTTTCTTCACGTGGTACAATACGATTTTGTGAAATTGAATTGACACGGGAATGGATGGCTAATAATATTGAAATTTATTATAAATTTATTAAAAGTGTCATTAATATACATAATAATTTGGATATAAGAGTCATCATATTGATTACAAACAGAGTTTAAAAAGGTATTCAAGTGATAAAAAATCCTTATTGTTCAATTAAGTTTTATAAATTTGAATTAGGTCAAAATCTTCCATTATAAGATTGATGAAATAATAAACTTTTATTAGATAATTTTAACTTTTAAATGCTTCATCAACTTTCATAAGCCCACAAGTTTGAAATATCCTTTTTAATGCATATGATATCAGATAGATTAAACAATTGCGCAATCCTCCTCTAACAAAGTGAAATCAATACACGTGTTTTCTACTATTTTATTTTATAATTTCCATGATTTTTTTAAAGTAGTATTATTTATAATTAATTAACAGTACAAAATCACATTAATAGCATATTAAAGTTAAAATATTTAATTTATTTGCCTTCTTCTTATCTTGTCCTTTCAAAAGGAAAAAGTATATCAAAATCTAGCATTGCTCAATCTGAATTAGTTACTGCTATTCATGTGGACCTTGTTTTGGGTTCATTAATTTCTTTGCAGTTAAGCTTGAGATTTGAACATAATCACTTTCTAATAGTTCATGCTTATCCGCTTCATGCAACTTTATCTTCTGCAAATTGAATCTCAAACTTTTTCATTTCTTTCGCTTTCTCGGTTTGAAATTTTGCTGGTTCTTTTTCCCATGGTAACTAACCCAAGGCACTTAAATCGAAGCATTAGGTGTTTTGATTACTGTGCAACTTTCACCTTTCATGGATAATTACAAACCCCAAATCATGATTACAAATATTAACGTGGACCCGCAAAGTTACTGAAACGTATTTTTATCCGCATGCATTACAGAGATATAACCTAAGACCAAATTTAGAGGTAGTAGAACAGGATCAGTTCTAACAGGTTGGGAGAGATAGACAAGAAACTTAAAACGACAGCACCTGTTTGAGTCTAACGAAATACGACGAACTAAGATTTCGATCTTATTGTTTTACATGCTTAGTATGTGGAAGAGTTGGAACAGGATTTGAGAAAGAGGAAATTAAGGAGATTGAGTAGGGTGGCTAGAGGCAAAGCGATTAACGAAGGCGAGAGCATTGCTTGTAACCTGAGCAACGTGGAGAACCCTCTCTTTTATGGCACCCTTCACGTTACCGTTCATGGCGGAACCAGCGAAGCCGTCAAGACAGGTGTTGTCGTCGGTGAGGGCAGCGCTAACCCACGTCTGTACGTTGCTCATGTGCCATGCGAAGTGCTCTCCCACGCCCGTTCGCCCCAACTCCCTTACCGATTGCTTCAGACGCTCCACGCTGTCACCAATGTTCTCCACGCAGTCTTGCACCGCTCTCCTCTCCCTACCCTTCACGCCTCTTGCTTTCGACATCTTCTTCACGAACGATGCCGATGATCGCGTCCTCGATATGCTCACCGACAAAGCAGTTATCGCAAGCTGCCTCTCGCTTCGGTGAATCACGCTTGCGTAGGCCAGCAGCGATTGGACGCATAAAACAGGGTACCGTGTGGTCCTGCACGACGACTTCACGAACTCCGCAGGGTTAGGGTCTGAGTGTTTGGTTATGGAACATTGTGCGGTGCCGCTCATGTAAATTACTAGGTTCATGAGAAGCAGTGAAACGAATCTCATTGTGGTTGCCATGCCTAACTAACAAACAAGGATGCAGATTTTCTCTCTTAAACTTCTTTCTTATAGGGGGTAGGAATAGGAAGTTCAAAATATTTTGTTCTTCTGCGAAGTGCAATAATAGCCATGTTTTTTTATTTACAACACTATAGGGACGTGTAGTGATTCAAATCAATGGAAGAAAAGAGAGATAAAGGAAAAGAAAAGAAGAAATAGACGTGACAAAAAAAGGAATATGTTATTTCTTTACGAATTAATAAATTTACAAAAACTCTCTTTGCATCACAATCTCTCTTGATTTCCGTCAAATTCTAATTTTATTTTAAAATTAAAATTCAGGCAATAGCATTTGGTCGTATTTATAGATGTTGTGCAAATAATATACATCCTATACACAAATTATTGTACCACTAAGAAAGGCTCTTTATTGAATGACAAGATGGGTTTACCTACGTTAAGTATAATTCTTATCAATTTTACATTTTTAATATGTTTTTGCGAGTGATCAATTTTATCATTTAAAGAATTAGTTTATCACAAACTTTCCCGTTTGATAAATTTATTATTTTCAAAATTAAATCATATCAACAGTATTCATTTGATAGTATAGTTTTTAACATTTCATAACCATTAATTTCTTAATTAAAAAGTCAAATACATATTCAATTTTTTAGAAAATTCTTGTTAAAAATATTAAATCTTAGTGATAAATGACAACTAAGTGTATAAGTCATAAATAAGAAGTTAGAATAATTTCAAATTTTATTAGAGTAAAATAAAATTAATTTTAGCAAGTTTGCGATTTCATTTAATCTCATTTTGAACCGAAGAAATATAACCAAAAATTGAATAGATAAATGCGATTCTTTAAATAAAAAAATATTCTGATTTATTAAAAAATAAAAATAAAAATAAAATTTCAATTCAATTCAATACGAAGGAGTACCTATAATAATTTAATTTTAATGTGAGATTTCAAAGTTATATCCCATCACAATAATTTTAAAAATAAAACTTAAAGCACACAATATGCCTTCTTCAGATGCCAGTGTGATAGTGCAGTTGGCAAATAAGATTTCATTGTAATACTGTGTGCTTATGTTCTAATATACCATTTTCATTTCATGTTACTAACATTGACAGTTTATTATAAAGTCGCATTCAACGTCTAATTTAAATAAAGCAGCACAAGTTGACATTAACGACTAATATAGAATTTAACTTTAACTAATTGTAAGTTGCCAATGTAAACCCATTTTTATTGACCCCAAGTACACTTGGTTCATTAATCCTTCATCCTTGGGCAGAATCAAGCTACAAAATTCATAATAAGAGGGGTTTATTGTGGTTTTAAAATCAATTTTCAGCTAAATTTCAGCATAAGGTTCACAGGTCGTATTTCAAAATGTACAACTTGTTAGTTCAGATATTACAGTTGCCACCACAACATCTCAGTTCTTTAGTATTTTCTTTTGATACAATTTTCACAAAACTAATAGAAAAGCGGGAAGAAACGTACTATATGCTCTAAACTGTCATGTACCTAATAACAGACCCCCGGAGCTTCTCCATGTATTCTGCAACCTGTCTCTGCAAAAAGGAAAATAACATGTAAAACTTCTATTGAGGCAGATTACAAACACATCTCAATATCGCTTACGCACCACAGTGTGATTGTATATTTCATTATTCAACCAAATATCATGTTCCCACAATCCTAAGTCCATTAATAGACATCTACCAGTTGAGAGCTTTTAATCTAATTTTTCTAGTCCTGTGGCATCAAAATGTTCCAAGAAGGGTCCTGCCATATTAGTTACAATATAACCGAGTGAAACTGGGGCTATTTTGCCTCAATATTGGCAATTCCACTCACAGTTTCTACTGACAAGTGGAAAAACATTCCCAAATCTATCGCCTACCTGGTTACCCTTATGTGCGTTTGCTATGTTTTCATCCAGAAGTGCTAACAAAGATCTATTAATTTCATTCTTTTCAACCATATCCAGCAACTGCATACAAGACAAGTTTAGTGAGCATGACTAAAATAAAACCGACAAACTTAAAAGAGAGATCGAACAAGACATACAGTTGCTTTCACATCCTTTGATGTCAAGATTTTGGTTAGGCTTGCCCTGGCTTTTATGAGTTCACCTTGCATCTTATCATAGGCTTCTGTATTTCAAGATAGGAACAAGGAGTGTGAGCTTTATATCTTTGGTTAATTCCTAAACTCTCTTTTTTATTTTATTTTATTACTAACAAACCTATTCCTTCCTGTATGGCTTTCTCTAGAGCCTCCAGTTCAATCTGTCTTTCCTCCATGTGCTGCAGAAACAATCAGTATAAAATTACCAGACACAAGCATGTTTTGCTAAACTCAAATGTTTTTAAGGAGCCGAAAACAATAGGTACCTCTGTTTTGTTAACAGCGAATCGAAGCTGTCCTAACTCGAATTTCAGTTGCGCAAAGAAACCCTCATCCAATCTGCAGAGTCAATTGAATCAGACACAAGAAACTGATTGAGTTACATTAAAAGGAAACGAAGGGTTAAGGACAGTAGGAACCGCGGTCTCATTCTTGCAATCTCAAACTCAATCTCCTGAGCTTCAGTGTCAAGGAAGTATTCAATGAGCTCTTCGGGAGTATCGGGAACAATACGGGACTGAGAAATGAAAGAAGAACAAAACGAATGAACAATGGAATGAATAGATAATATATATATATATATATATATATATATATATATATATATATATATATATATATATATATATATGTGTGTGTATATATATATGAGAGAGAAATACTTGTCGAAGGGTTTGACGGCGTTCTTTCTCTTCATGGACGTGACGTTCGAAGGCTTCGCGAGCTTCTGCGTCTCTCTCGAGGCGTCTTCGAAACTCCAGCCTGGCGAGGTGGCCGGTTTCGGGACGGCCAAGCACGCCTTCGGGGTCCTTCCTTCGCGCAACAAATTTTCAAACACAAGTTGCAAGACAATATCATAAGACATAAGACGAGTTAGTTTGGTTTTGTTTAGTTACCCATCCAATAGACAAAATTGTGGGTGTGCGCCACCTGCAGTTGCTTCTCGTACGATAACCAACGGCGGCGCTCACACTTGTGGTTGCGATGCCAAAGCTAAGCGTGGCCATTGAGATTGAACCTGCACCCGCTCTCTCTGTAAACTCTCAACCTTGCAACTGCAACTTCCTTCCCTTCCCACTCAAATTTTGCATTATCCTTTACAACTTGGGAAATTCTGATGTCGCCAAGGGTATCTCTGTAATTCAATTTGTTCCACCCTGCCCTTGATTTTTTTTTTTTGTTCAAGTTTTTTTAGAATGGACTGGGCCATTTGTAGTAGTTTCTGTTCATGGACCCATTCACAGTGGTACGCGACTCGCAATGGATATTCCTTTAGTCAAGGCTAGAAAGATTAACAAAACAGGAGAATTTAATAATTTTTTACAGATACTTGTAAGCAAAGAAAATACAATTAGTTTATTTATGGAGTAAAAAACAATTTCTCTACAAGGGATTATGCATTTAATATTTGCAAATTTTGAAGAAACGTTTTTTTGGGAAGATCTCTTTGAGTAATCCAAAAGAATAAATTAAACATGCCCCTGTAGAGGATACAGTTGTTGAAGTGCGATTCAATATCTGTAGAGAGGAAGATTCAAAGTTGAATTTGATTTCTACCCACCCTGATCTCTGGAAATTGAGAATATCTTCTCATTATATTAAACAATTAGCCAGATACTAGTATGTCTGAAACCTTTAAGATGATGAAAGGTCAACTGCGATTTTTATAGTGTAATTTGAGTCGTTAAGAAAAAAGTGGAATGGATATGATGGGTTGCCAGGAATCAAGGAGAGAATCATTTTTTGTTCTATTTTTGTCCCATACTCGACCATTCATCTTCAGGCTTCATAATTAGTACAGCTACATCCAACCTACCTCACAATATGAAGAACCTCCATTATTTTTCATTATGTTTTTCAGTAATTTGTTTATGTGTCGTTTTCAAACGCTTCCCGTGTTAAAAACTCCGATTGTAAAATATAAAATAATGCAACTTCTGGTTTTGCCGTCTTAAATTAAGCGAGGACGTGGCATCTCCTTCTGATTAGTGAATAAGAAAAGTGATGTCAACGTGTAGAGTCCAGCGAGGCAATCACAATTTGGAGGTATTTATGAGACTGGAAGAGAACGACCAGACCAAAACTAGAAAGACATCATCGTAGGTAACGACAGCAAAACCAAAATCACAATGTATAACTCGTTGATGATGAGTTGGATGTTGGTGTTGGGCATCACTGTAATCAGCTTTGCGAATGGACAAACTGTGCCACCTTGCGCCCGGCGACTATCTCCATGCATTGATTTCATGAACTCCACCAACCCACCACAAACTTGTTGCGATCCGGTCAAAGAAGTAAACACAACTCAGAAAACATGTTTCTGCCAAGTGGCATTAAGTCCTGGAATGCTTGAAGGTATAGGTATCACTACCGCTCAGGCTGTCCAACTTCTTCAATCATGCGGTGTAGACTTCAAAATCACCAACTGTGAAGGTAAGCCTCTGTTTTGCCCACCATTTTCTGCGCTTCTGTTGTAATCACAATTTCAGTAAACAAATATATCATGTTGGTACGTCGAATCAATCAAATCGTTCTGTTAATATTTTACTTGATATTCGATAAAGATCCTTGAATTTCAATTTTTTTTTTTATCGAAATTTCAGCATATTCTTCGGCTCCACCCCCGTCGTCGGTGCAGCCCCCAGGTAAGAACTCTCTCGTCTTTTTTCACTTTATTCAATTGTAGGTCTTCTGGAAAGTTCAAATTCATATTTTTTTTCTTAACATAACGTGTTTTTGTTATTAAATGATTTTCTTTTTCGTAATCTTTCGTCTATTTATTTTCCCTAGAACGAGTAAATAGAAAATTCACCATCTTTGAAAAAGCATAATATTATGAATTTGCAGCAATGGCAGGAGGTGATAAACGAGGCACAAGCAGAGCTACGTTCCCTGGGCTCTCCTTCATACTGTTCTTGTGTGTTTACGTGCTGTTCAATTAGGAAGATGAACCTTCCCTTCACAAAACCTTCTTTGAATTCTACGTCATAATTCTTTTCCATTGTTTTTATCATCTCTCGTATCAATGTTTTTCTAACATTGGTAAGTTGTTTAATTAGTCACAATTTATTAATAATACTTTTATTTAAACGAGTTAAATTTGTTTTTGGATTTTAAATCAGTCTCAATTTATCAGTGAAAATTTCATTTAAACATGTTAATTATGCGTGTGGGAGAGGGATTTTGTGGAATGGGTTAGGATAATTTTATTATTGTCTCTATCCAGCTTGGAATCTCATTAGAATCATATCATTTCGTTAAATCTAACTCCAACTACTTTAAGAATCAATATTTTTTAATAAAACAGGGTTGACTCAATTTCGAAACTATATATTAATATTATGTAAAATTAATCACAAAATTAAAGAAGTTTATCCACATAATTAGAATCACAATGAAAAATCAATATAATAAAAATTATTATCATATATATTATTAATATATTGAATATTATTAATTAAATTTTCATTTGAAAAGTAAAATTTATTTTATTATGTATTTTTGAAAATAAATCTATAATTTTTTAAAAAATATCTTTAAAACTCAATTTGATTTTTTTTTCATATTTTAATATCAAAATAAAACATCATAAAATTTTAAAATAATTAACTAAATTTATAACAAATAAAAAAATTATATCAATATTTTACATTTTCATATTATATTATACATACTAATTTATTGTAATAATAAATAAAAATAATAATAAAAATTATTTATTGTTTCTTTATCTCACAAAAATTATTATGAAGTATTTTTTTTAAATTCATGTCTTGTACTTTAATGTAAACAGGAAAAACAAACTAAAAAAAATAAAATTATTTAAACCTATTTAAAAATCATAAAAGTGAATTTAAAAAAATATATTAAATAAACAGACAATATATAATAATTTGAAATATATGACTTTTTAAACAACATTAGACTTGGGATTAATTTAAAACGATTCAAGGCATTATTTGTCGTAAGAACTATTTCGATTTTAATCTTAAAATTTGAGCTTATCTAAATTAACTTGAAACTAGAACAAGAGATCAAATCATAAACATGTAGGATAATTAAATTCTTTATAATTTAATAATATATATATATATATATATATATATATTAATAAAAAAATTGTCCGTAGATTGACATAAATTATCAGGTAATTCTATATAATTTAGAATTTATGATTTTAATTTGTTGATGTGAACATGGTATATGATAAGGGTTAAAAGGGAAGTAAATAAATTTTTTTAATAAGTATTGTTGGTTGACCAAATTGTGTTTTGGATTAATCAATTAATGACTTTAGTTTAGTTTTATTGCAAGTTATAATAAGGGTCCAATTTAAAATTTAGTCATCAGTTTTTTGGAGACCAAGAGGGTTGTAACAATTTCAGATACAATAAGTCATTAAGTAGTTTTCAATTCCTAGGTTAATAAATCATTATTAGCATTTATTTTCCTTCAGTGAAACTTCGTAACTTTGATGACAAAACTTCTTTATAAGCTTAGTTATTTTTATCACAAATAACAAGTTGAGTTTTATTTTTAAAAATATTAGAGTTTATCTCTTTTATCTCAGTGAGAGTGATTCTCCTAAGTTCTTGAGTGATTCAACAATACTTGGCTGTATTAAAGGACTTTCACATCTTTTGTAAGTTATTTTCTTTAGGAAGAGTGATTCTTTCTTTCCACCTTATCACTAAATTTCTAAATTTTCTACAAGGTTCTAACCCTAAAGATCTTAAATCACCCTTTGTGATTCATATCAATTGGTATTCAAAGCACTAGTTTAAAAGTTTGAACATCAAATTGATGGCAGGGGAAGATAAAAAGAAAATGAAAGAAAAATTTCTTCAAGAAAAGAGGAAAAAAAAAAGCGTTATTGGTGAAACACTTGAGAAGAAAAAAAGTAATCAAAAGAAGAGTGAAACACTTAAAGTAAATTAGAGTTATTTAACCACAAAAAGTAAATATAATGTTAGTTCTACATTTAATTTGTTAGACTTATTTTTTTTTTTTTATGTAGATGACAAATCTGATTTGAGGACAAATCCTTTTTAAGAGAGAGAATGACGTGAACATGATCTATGATAAAAACTAAAAGGAAAACAAATGAAGTTATTCAACAAGTATTGTTGATTAACCAAATTGTGTTTTGGATTAATCAATTAATGACTTTAGTTTAGTTTTATTGCAAGTTATAATAAGGGTCTAATTTAAAATTTAGTCATCAGTCTTTGGGAGACCAAGAGGGTACAGATTGACTTTTAGTTGTCACAATTTTAGATACAATAAGTCATTAAGTAGTTTTCAATTCCTAGGTTAATAAATCATTATTAACATTTATTTTCCTTCAATGAAACTTCGTAACTCTGATGACAAAACTTCTTTATAAGCTTAGTTATTTTTATCAAAAATAACAAGTTGAGTTTTATTTTTAAAAATATTAGAGTTTATCTCTTTTATCTTAGTGAGAGTGATTCTCCTAAGTTATTGAGTGATTCAACAATACTTGGCTGTATCAAAGGACTTTCACATCCTTTGTAAGTTATTTTCTTTGGGAAGAGTGATTCTTTCCTTCCACCTTATCACTATCTAAATTTTCTACAAGGTTCTAACCTTAAAGATCTTAAATCACCCTTTGTGATTTATATCAATTAGTATTCAAAGCACTAGTTTAAAAGTTTGAACATCAAATTGATGGCAGGGGAAGATAAAAAGAAAATGAAAGAAAAATTTCTTCAAGAAAAGAGAAAAAAAAAACGTTATTGGTGAAACACTTGAGAAAAAAAAAAGTAATCAAAAGAAGAGTGAAACACTTAAAGTAAATTAGAGTTATTTAACCACAAAAGTAAATATAATGTTAGTTCTACATTTAATTTGTTAAACTTATCTTTTTTTTATGTAGATGACAAATCGATTTGAGGAAAAATACTTTTTAAGAGAGAGAATGACGTGAACATGATCTATGATAAGAACTAAAAGGGAAGCAAATGAAGTTATTCAACAAGTATTGTTGATTAACCAAATTATGTTTTGGATTAATCAATTAATAGACTTTAGTTTATTTTTATTTAAGAACATTTTACTTTATCAAAAGATTTTTACATCTTTTATAAGTTATCTTTTTTAGGAAAAATGATTATTTCCTTTTATCTTATTACTAAATTTCTAGATTTTCTAGAAAGTTATGTCTCTAAAGATCTTAAATCACCTTTTCTTATTCATCTCTATATCACTTTTTTTTTTTTAAATCAAAATCACATAAAATAGGTACAAGAAGTGCTATCGTACATATTATAACACAGTACTTTTGTATCAGCACCCCATTGTATCTTAATTAGAGAATTTCTAAATATAATAGACTTGTGTTCAAATTTTCTATACTAAACTTGATCTCAAATATTCCCACAAAGTATTAATATTTAGCTTGGAAAGATTATATTGAAAGTTTGAATCTGTTCATGCCAATCCGTCCAATCGAATTCCATCTCCTGTTTCAATGTGTTGAAAAAAAATTGAAAACCTTTCTGGAGACTCAAGCGTGCACAAGACCAAGTCACTAAAAAAAGCCACCAGAAGCACTCAAAATTAATTTTATAAATAAAACCAGTCTTGTCGGTTTTCAACGACATTAAGTCATATGATTAGTTTATATTTTGTGAAATGTTTGTTTCAGTGAGACAGTGACGAATTGATTACTCTCTGATTATGTAATTACTTTCTCAAATACTTCAATTAAGCATAGTTAATTTTATAAAATTAGGTAATGTACTGTCAGCATGACAATGAAGTCGCAACCACTGTACACAGATCCAACTTTGAATTCAAGCGAAGTGCTTATTTTAGACTCTGGAATGATCTGTGAAATTGAATAGTTATACTTTTTTCTACTTATATATTGAGATTTGTTGATATGAAAGAATGATATTATCATGATTTCATTATCGAAATGGTGATATCATTAGCATTATTTTTATGTTTATGGTATTAGTTAATATGAAGTTTTATTCTTTCACAATTTTATTTAAAAAAATGTTTTTAGGAATTAAAAGAAAAGATATATACAAATTATTTTTAATCTTAATTTTAAACGATCTAATTTTGTTTTTCTTTTTGGATAATCTTGTGTTTACTTTCACTAAGCACTCTTGGTCTCTCTCAAACCGGTCAATATGCAACAATAGTCTAATATATTCCAAAAGTAAAAAGAGGGCGACCATTTTTAATGTTTAAAGCAAACTAAATACTTTAATTCTACTACACATTTCATATTTTCAATTTTTTTCTTATACTCAATTAAGTTAGAATATATTTCCGTAATTCTAAACATTTTTTTATTTAAAATTTTATATTTACTCATAAAGGAAAATACCATTCAAATTAATAAATATTTGTTACTTGAGGTTGGTTTAGAATTTAGAGGTACTTTGACCAGTTATATGTATTTTGGTTTGAAGTACTTTGACTTTTGTCATGAGTAGAAAATTAATATATATGGTATTTTTTATAAGAGTTTATTCAATAATTTATTTTCCTATTCTCTCCCCTAATATGATATAAGAGTAATTATTTTTATATTTATAATTTTGTTCTTTCACTTATTATGAAACATCATTTATTTTTTCTGTTTTATTTGAAATTAATGTGTTAAGTTGAAAATAATAAACATTTTCTTTATAAATATATTTTTTGTTTGTTTTATTTGTTTGTTCAAGCTTAAGCAACAATTAGAGTATATCATTATTGTTATCACTTATTCCAAATCTTTCGTTTCTGATTTAGAGTTTTTAATAATACTATTATGTACATTATCAATGTAATTCAAGCAAGAGTAGACACTGATAAAGTATTTGAGTAGTCTTAAAGTGAAAAATGACATTGAAAGTAAAAATTAGAACCACAATGAAAAACCAGTATTTTTAGATCTTAAAAGGTTATTTGTAGGTTAAGAGAAAAAGTATTTGAACCTAGAAAAATTATTTCTAAAAATTCCTGCGTTAGTTAAACCTTTGATTGGTTGTAGCAAATCAATTAAGGAAGAGAGAACCCGAAATAGAATGGTGTTGAGATACTTTTATTTGAAGGAAATGTTCATTTTGCAGTCAATGATTGAAATGTGTGATTGCCATGTTCCATAAACAAACATTTGCGTAGTTAATCATTTGAGAATAATCAATACTATTCATAATAATGAAACAAAATGTACTTAATCAGAGTGTTAAAAAAATAAAAAATGAAATTAGTGTTCTAACATTTCCTTTTAGAAAGAACCCTAGCCGTTTCCAGAAAAAGTAAAATATGAATAAAAAACAATAAATTGAAGTTGGCAACTACCCCTAACCTAAGCTGAAGGTGGCAGATAGATCCATGAGAAGGATATGTATACATCAAGGTCTAGTTTTTTGATAACAAAGATTTGACTTGGATATGATCTACTTGTCTGGGAATGAAGCTATAGGCCTTTTTGCTTTTCTTATATTCTACTCATACCAAGCTTTGTTGCAATCAGTCGCAGCTCCCCCTATTGACTTCTTTGGAACTTCTGATTCATTTGTTTCTTGGTTATGTAAACCTAATTAACCACTCTAAAACATGTTTACATATCAAAACGAAACGTTCAACCATTGTAATCATGGAATCAAATAATCTCCCACCTATACTAAATTCGAATATAATATATAAAGAATTCATTTAATTGAGACGTATCTTTTATTCTTAATATTTTTTTTATAATTTAATTATTTGAAATAATAATTTATTTTATTTATTAGATTATCAATAATTTATCTTAAAATAAATTAATTCATTTACTTAAAAATAAAACTTAGATACTTATTTTTCGTCTTCATTTTAAATCTATATTCTAAAATTATAATTCGTCTTAATTATTAAATTAAAAAATTAATGATAATGAAAAATATTTCTCTTCCTTTTGTTTGATTTATTTTTAGTTTTTAAAAATAATTTTTAAAATCAATTTTAAAAAACTGTTTTGAAAATAAATTGAAAAATAATTATTTGATAACTCTAATTTAAAAATGTTTTTTTATCACAAAAAGTTGCGACGAAAATTAAAAAATATTTTTGATAATTTTACGATGATAAGTTATTCGATGTAATTATTGATAAAAATATTGATACACATTAACAAAATAGAAATAATTTTTAAAAATTGTTTTAACAAAAATACCTGCGAAGCAAGTTTTTTAATTTTTAAAAACTAAAAAAAGTGAAAACTAACTTTGAAAATTTAGATATCTTCTCTTTATATAAAATAAAAAAAAAGATTATAATTTGTCTATGTATTTTTATATTATCATTTTTATTTTTAAATATATCTCAAATAAGTTAAATGATAAAATTTTCTTTTTCATAACTTTTAGAAAAAGAAAAAAATAAAATGATTTTTTTGTATAAATTACAATTAGTTTATAAATAATATAAAAAAATTGGAAAAAATATCTAAGAAATTTTCTATAAATCAATTTATACATACTCTAATTTTATTTAATTTTTTATGAATTTTTGTTTTCTTAATTTTTTTCTTCTAAGATACCCATGAAAAAGTTTATCCTAACAATTCAAAGTTATATATAAATTACCGTTAATGCAAACTATTAAATAACACAACGAAATGTAACCTAATTTTAGATTTATTTTATAATATATCAGTTTTTGTTTTTCTTCATATAAAATATTATTTTAATAGTCCTTTAATATATTTTGTTTCATTTTAGTTCATGACATGCTCTTGCGAGTGAAGTAAATATTTCGGAAAAAAATGGGGGGACCTATTATATTCATTGTTCAAAAGATTTTTTTTTTTTTTAAGATCCGAATTAAAATAATCGTTATTTATTTATTTATTTTTATTCCTCTTCTTTATTTTCACCTCGTAATTATGTATAATTTATCATTCAAATATGGTTGTAGTTTGGCTCAAGCTGGAATGAGCACAGCACAGAGCAGGTGATCGATCTCATTGTCCTTGTAAATGAATAGAAAAAAGTTAAATCGAAATTATTGAATTTGTTTTGAATCCTTTCAGTCGTGACTTGTGGAATGGTTCCGTTTGTCTCTACTGTCTTACTTTCCACAGTACATATGCATCTCGGTGATAGGATAGATAAAGAGGACGATGGAAATTATTGCTTTGTAACATGGAAAAAATAGATCAAAAACAAAATTGTGGCCCCGGAACACACCAGTTCATTGTCCATTCCTGAAAATAACAAGAAAGATAAAAATATATATAAAATTCTCAGTATCTTTTTACATTTAAGATTTTCAAACTAAGCGCAGCGAATTGCCCCACACGCACCATAGATGATCGATGATTTTACCGCGTTAGATCAGTCTCCTTCGAACACTTCCAGTAGCTACAATTTCACCCCATCAATGGATATTTTGCACATGCGGAGCAAGCGATTTAGCAATCGTCCACACTCTATCACAATCTACAGCTCATAAGGACACGTAGACGTGGTGATGACGAAATGGTTGAGTAAGAGTGCAATTAGGGCAGTGGATTTTGTAAAGGAAAATTGAAAAAGATTAATCATTTTGCACATTTTTTTCCCTTTAGGATGCTTACATGTACCTCTGCCTTTGGGTCACCAATTCTTGAGCATCACCCAATTTATGCAGTGAGAAAAAACACACCAGAACATCCCATATTAGTTCCCGCATAGCTTTCACAACACCTTGGTGGGACCCCGAATTCCCTCTCAGTTTTTCTCCGCCTCCTATTCGAGGATGCATATTTTTATTTGATATAATAATTAAGCAGGAAAAGGAGTGGGCTTTATGAATATATAAAGGTGGGTGTGGGACTTTTGAGTCATCACAACAAGAAGCTAGTGTTGGTGACACCTTCCATTGGCTAACTTGAAGGTTTGTATTGGTTGCTAGCAAGTGGTGTGGTGTGGTGTGTTGTTACTGGCATGGGGAGGCAACCTTGCTGTGACAAACTTGGAGTGAAGAAAGGTCCATGGACTGCTGAGGAAGACAAAAAACTGATGAACTTTATTCTCACCAATGGCCAGTGCTGTTGGCGTGCTGTTCCCAAGCTTGCTGGCCTTCGTCGTTGTGGTAAGAGTTGTCGTCTTCGTTGGACTAATTATCTCAGGCCTGACCTGAAGAGAGGCCTCCTCACAGAGGCTGAAGAACAGCTTGTGATAGATCTCCATGCCCGTCTTGGCAACAGGTTATTCATATATATTTTTCTACCTCACCTTCTACCATATTCCCTCTATTAATTTATTATTTGCTCTACTACCCTATGATGTCGCCACTTATATCTACGTAACACAGGTAACTACATTTTTCTAAATACAAAAAAGGTATTAATAACTTGTCACAAGAATATTCTCACAACCACAACACGTGCTTTAGCCTGGTTTCTCCTTCAAACAAGTTTATAGTCATAGTCATTACATGCATGTATATTATGCTCGAGAAGGTTCTACATTTGAAATCATGTTTTAAGTGGGTAACTTAGGCAAAAGTGATTACAGATTTATTATCAGTATACAGACGTAAAACATACATGGAGGACAGTAGTAAATAGTGCATGCATGTGTGAAGAGTTTCTGCGGGGTTATTTCATTACAAATTATTATATGTGATATATTTATTTATTTATTTTTATAATTTATTGATAACTTAAGATGGTTATACTAAAACTGAATAAAAATTAAACTCATAACATAAAAATATGATCAATTGATAGCTCGCAAAAGTCAGATAATTGTTCAGTAAAGAATAATGACGTATTGGTATTAGTTACGAGATAACTCTCAATTTAAGCTATCTATACGGTTCGTTTGATAGGGGTACCTAACTTTGGGACTAAAGAAAGACCTTCAAATCAAGTTTACCGTAAATGTGGGAAATTTGTTGGAAATACGAGTGATTGTTGTAGTTTGTCTGTCTTAGGTGGTCCAAGATTGCTGCCAGGTTACCAGGAAGAACAGACAACGAGATTAAAAATCACTGGAACACCCACATCAAGAAAAAGCTCCTCAAGATGGGTATCGACCCTGTTACTCATGAACCTCTCAACAAAAAGGTCTCATCCCAGGATAGTTCTTCTCCTGCAGAGCCTTTGCCACAAGTTCATAAAATCCATCAGGTTAAGGAAAATGGTGGGGTTCTCAACTCGGAAGAGAATTCCTCCACATCACCACCTGAAAATTCTTCTGGGGAAGAATCGCTTTTGATGGATAGCATTTGCAGTGATGTGTATCTAATGAACAGCATGTGGCTGGATGAAACTCCTCTTGTGAACACATTATGGGACAGTACACTTAAATTAGAGAATGAAAATAATGGCATGGGCTTGCCAATGTGGGAGGATAACCGTCCTTGGTTGTTGGACTGCCAGGACTTTGGTATTCATGATTTTGGTTTTAACTGTTTCAGCGAGATTGAGTCAAATGCACTTCACACCGTAGGCATGGACAGAAAAGGGCTTTAGAATGCAGTTCAGCTAGTAAAGTGAGTTATCCTTAAGAAACAGAGCAAGCTAAAAAATATGTATGTGACAAATTGGAAATAAATCCTCTGGTGTCCATGTCACGTTCAAATTTTGTGTTAATATCTTTCTTGATGAATATTAGATAAGTTTTCGTCGATTATTTGTCAAGAATGTGATACACACAAGATTTGAACGTGATTTTGTTATGTTAAAGTTTGACACAAGAGGATTAACAAAATACCATGGACTTGGATAAGGTTCTTGGTTTGGTGTTGAATTTTATCTACCTATTGTTTTACATAATGTTCCTGGTAGGTGGACGATAAACCTTTCCACTTATGAGGATAGTCACCAACCCAATCATAGAGATGATCCCGAACAAAATCCCCCAAATGCCACATTACATGAAAGCTCAAGAAAATGGGAGAAGTCAAACAACTACTGGGTTTTGTAATTATGTATGTAACTTATTGTACATAGATGTTTAATTTGAAAATACTGTTAAAATTTTGTTTATGTCGTGGCTATAAATTGTGCAATAATTATTTTCATTTCCTTGTTCGTGTCACAGAGAGATGGATAGAGAAAAAAACTGGGCTTGGGAGATGAAAATGATGACTTTCCTTGACACCATTGAATCCCAAAGTGAGGGTGGGGCGCATGTTTTGTTTTGATGGCAGAAAAACATTTTGCTAACATTTGTGACATTCTAATTCTAAAGAACACGGGTGGAGCGCATGATTTGTCATGCACATGAGTGCTTTAATTATCTTTTCATTTGTTTTTGCAATGTATGGATAGTGCTCCAATGCCATCATATACACGACAAGCTGACAAATGATACCACCTCTCTCTCACTGTCATCCACTCCTCTTTACCTTTTGCTATTTCATTACTTTCCTACTGAATTTATTTTAATAAAAAAATTAATAAATTTTAAAAATTCATCATTTCTCTTTTATATTTATTTGATTTTATTTACTTTATAAGTTGATTAATAAAATAATTATAGAAAAATTAAACAATTTACAATATCATGCATTATTCTTTAAAAATAAATTACTTTAAACAGTCAATATTTTATTTAAACATCTCTTTTATGAAAATAATAAAAATGTTATATATAATTTTTTTTATTCTTTTATATATTTTTTATTGATGATTTACGTAAAAGAAAATTTTGAAAATATCATTTTTGTACTTGATAAATAATTATAAATCTTGTAATGTGAATAATAATTTATATATATTATTTTTTTAATATAAATGATTTTTTTAAATAAAAATATGATGGATTAAAATTTTAAAATAGATAATAATTTTTAATAATATGAGATACTCTTAATTTTTAGACGTAATATTAGTTACAGTGATTTATTTTTATCTCTTAATCCTTTACTCAAAAATTACGTAGATAAAATAAATAATATATTTTAATGAAATAATAATTATTTTATAATTAAGAATGATATATTATGAATTTATCTTTATCTTCGTTGATCTTACGAATTTATTTAAATATAATAATTATAAACATAATTTTATTATTATTATTATTATTATTATTAAAATGAATTGTTGAATAGTTATATATAAAAAATTGTTGATATATTATTTTTCGTTAAAAATACATCAAACTAATTTTTAAAAGAAAAATACACCTGATAACATCCGAAGAAAAGGTTAAAGTTATGTTATAATAAGAGAAAAAGAGAAATTATGAGTATTGAAAAATAATGAATGTAAATATATAATTACACTTTCAAAATATATAATTCTAAGTTAGTTCAGATTTTAATATTAATAAAAATTAAATTAACTTTTAAATGTTATCCATCTTTAATTAATTATAAAATTAATATTAAATTATTATTATTATTCTAATTACTCAATGTCTACCTTACGTTCTTACGACATTTTTCTTTTGTCTAGAAACTATCATTAAAATATAAAATGATACTAATATTATTTAGTCAATAAATTTGGCTATCACCGTCTATTTGATTCCTGAACTCAGAAAAATTCACTTATCTTGATCTCTTACATGAAGAATAATAGTCAAATACTAAATTGAATGGTATATGAACATTCAAATTTGAAGTTGTTAATGAAAACTTTTTCTTGAAACTAAAGATGAAATTTACATATGCTTAATATCAAAACTAAAATAATTTACGGATGCGACTTAACATAACAATGTCTTTTTGGATTCTACTGTTTGAATCATAATGTATTCTCAATAGAGGTGGGATTCTATTTACTTCTTACAGAATTTAAAAAATTACAGAATTTAAAAAATTATATTAATAAAGAGTTGTTTAAAAATAAAAATAAATATTTTATTTTAGATTATACATATTAATTTTTTTTAAAATGTTTACAATTAAAATAAAATAATTTATATAAAATAATTTTTTAATTTTAAGATTTATAATAAAAAATTATTTTTTAAATAATTTTTACTAGAAACTTGACTTAAACTAAAATTGACGAACGTGGCAATAAAGAATACCTTGCAATAGATTAAAAAAAAAAAACGTGGCAATAAAGGATAACTTTCAAGAAAAAAAAAAAAGAAAAAGAAAAAACTGAATGGAGACCGCATTGTCCATAGGGAAAGTTTATGACAACTTGACAAGTATATTTAATCACTCACTCTGTCATCATCGTCGCAATAAAATTAATAAAAGTATTCTTAAGGAAGATGTCAGCATTTTGATTCATGGTGGTGCATCTCTGAACCTGCTACTATTTCCATTAATATAACTACTCAAGTACTTAGTGGAGTTAATCATTATAACACTTTTGAAAGCAAATAACACCATTTCCCAACTCACTCCATATTATTTTATCTCCGCCATCATTCCAAAGCTTTGGAATTGGAACATATAGGCCTATGATTTTTGAAACATTTTAGATCAACAATTAGGCTTTCATCAATTCATTTCTCAAGTTCTTCCCAAACAACTTGGAGAGTGGTTTCTTCGGATTTGGTTTCATCAGTTGAAATTTGTTTGTAAGGTCATGTATGTTTGATACTAGAAAAATCAATCTTATATATATAAACACTAAAGCAAACATTGCATTTACGATATGTTGATTAGTATGATCATAGAACTCTACCCATAGTGTGTTCTATCTTACTCAAATACCATTATCATAAATACCCATAATTGTTTATTAAATTAATTGAAATTTTAAATATAAAAACTAAATTTTGAAATGCTACTTCAAATCTAGAGTGCAGTAAGTATAAGAAAGATTTTTATAAGAGAAAAACTTAAATTAGAAAAAAAAATTGACAGATTCATATTTCAAGCAGACTTACTAACTGATATTGGAAAGAAAACATTAACATATTCAACAGATATTGAAATTAAAAATTGATAGAAAAAACATATTCAACTGTTAGAAAATTATAAGAAACTTACATGTACGAAGAGATGTAGTAAATGTTCTTGATTTTATTAAAAGAGTAAACCAGTTTTTTATTACATTTTTTATTTTTATTAATTAATTTAAATCATATTTATTAATTGTAAATACAAAAGAAAAATTAATAAAACATAATTAAACTTGGACTGAACTTTAAAATATGACAAATAAAAAAAATTATATAAGAAGTTGTGACAAATGAAAGCAATAAGAAAAAACTTAAGAATCTGAAATGGAAATCCTGTACTTTTTTACCTTCTTCCAACCATTAATCCAAATCTTAAAAAAAAACATTAATCTAAAAAACCTTATCCAAACATATATACCTTAACAATATTTGAAACATGAATTGATCAGGCTTTTGTAGCACGAAGGATGGAGTACTCGGAGTTGTTAGGATCAGAGTACCAGCACAAATACACACAACTAAAATAGAGACTAGAAAAATAACACTGACAATAGGCAAAAATGGAAATTTTATAATGACTACCCTTTCCTTTACAATTGGAAATTATCAATACTCGGAAAGTAAAAGAGAAAGAAGGAGAAATTTTGGGATGATAATATAAGGAGGGAGGGGCTCCTTTTATAAGAAGGAGGAGAATCCCCCAATTGAAGTTCCCACCGATGTGGGACTTCTTTCTTCACAATCTCCCACTTGAAGATTTTGATGAAATTAATCAAATCTTCACACTATGTCTTCTTCTCTCACATCCATGTTGCTTATGCTTTCGATAGACCATAGAGGGATCGACTCCGTATAAACTTGTCAGCATTAACCGGCTTTGTCATTACATCTGCTAGGTTCTTCTCAGTGTGGATCTTCTGTAAATCTACACTTCCTTCTTCTATTACTTCTCGAACAAAATGATATCTTATTCCTATGTGTTTTGTCCTCGAATGAAAGGCTGGATTCCTTGCAATGTGTAAGGCACTTTGACTATCACAAGACACAACAATTTGTTGTTGCTTGTGACCAAGTTCCCCCATTATTCTTTTAATCCGGATAGCTTCTTTACATGCTTGGGTGACAACCATGTATTCAGCTTCCGTAGTAGACAGAGCTACCACATCTTGTAACTTGGATAACCAACTTACTGCCCCTTCATTGATGGTAAACACATAACCAGTAGTAGACTTTCTTTTATCCAGATCACCTGCAAAATCCGAATCAACATAGCCTCTAACAACCGCTTCGATCCTCCATAACATAATGCAACATTTGAGGTTCCTTTTATATACCTAAGGATCCTCTTCACATTTTGCCAATGCTCTCCACCAGGATTCCCCATGAATCTACTAACCACTCCCACCGCTTGTGCAATGTCCGGTCTTGTACAAATCATGGCATACATAAGACTTCCCACCGCTGATGCATACGGTACTCGAGACATTTCAATCCTCTCCGCTTCACCGCTAGGACTCATACTTGAGGATAACTTACAGTTGACAGGAAGTGGGGTAGAAATTGGCTTGCAATCTTGCATGTTGAAGCGCCGCAAGATCTTAAGTAAATAATTCTTTTGAGAAAGCCAAATCTTCCTATCTTTTCTGTCTCGGTGAATTTGCATCCCTAAAATATTGTTTGCTGGTCCCAAGTCCTTCATATCAAACTCCCTAGCCAATTGTGCCTTCAATTCTTGGATTCGAGCTTTGTTAGGGCCTACCACCAACATGTCATCCACATACAACAGCAATATGATGAAATCATTTTCTTCAAACCTATTGTGGTAAGTACAATGGTCCGAACTTAGTCCGTAGTATCCAAGGCTAATAATGAAGGAATCAAATCTCTTATACCAACACCTTGGCGCTCGCTTTAGACCGTATAGAGATTTGTTCAACCCGCAAACCAAGTTTTCTTGCTCTTTGAAGCCTTCCGGTTGGAGCATATATATTTCCTCTTCAAGTTCTCCATGAAGAAAAGTAGTTTTTACATCCAATTGCTCAAGATGTAAATCAAATGTAGCACACATCGCCAGGACAATTCCGATTGTTGTCAATCTAACAACCGGTGAGAATATCTCGTTGAAATCAATGCCTTCTTTCCGAGCATATCCTTTTACCACCAGTCTAGCACGATATCTTTCCACTTGATCATTGGCATCTCTCTTAATCTTATAGACCCATTTGCAACCAATGGCTCTGCGACCTTTTGGAAGTTCCACAAGATGCCATGTCTTGTTTTTATAAAGAGCTTCAATTTCTTCTTCCATAGCAGCCATCCATAGAGGAGCTTCGAACCACTCACGGCCTCTTGAAAAGTTGAAGGTTCTCCTTCTTCACTTAGGAGACAATACGCATCATGACTTGCCATCACATATTGTGAATGCCAAGATGGTTTGACTCTTTCTCTTGTTGATCGTCGGAGTTCTCCTTCTTCCACCTCATTTGGCTCATGTTCTTCATGCTCCTCCTTTGACTCAGAGGAATGTTCCGAAGTCTTCTTCTCTATCTCGTACTATAGTCTTGTCCTTTTCCGAGTCGTCATTTATCCGTTTGCTTTGCAGCTCTTTTTCTCGCAAAGACGACATCTCTGCTAACAATAACTTTGTGGGCAGTGGGATCCCACAAGCGATACCCCTTCACATTGTCAGCATATCCCAAGAAGATGCATTTCCGGATTTTGGATCCAACTTCGTCCTTTCTTGGGTGTTGTACATCACGTACGCGGGACAACCGAACACATGTAAGGAAGAATAATCGGTTGATTTTCCACTCCACATTTCCATAGGAGTTTTCAACCCAATTGCCGTTGATGAAGACCGTTTTATCAAGTAACGAGCAGTATTCACGCGCTCGCCCAAAAGACTTTGTTATGCTCGCAGCTTGCAAGCATAGCTCCGGTTCTCTCTAGAAGAGTTCTATTCATCCGCTCCGCTACACCATTCTCGCCGAGGCGTGTGTGGAACAGTAAAATTGTCTCACAATTCCTTCTTGCTTGCAGTAATGCTAGAAAATCTCCATCTACATATTCTCCTCCATTGTCCGTCCTCAAACACTTGATTCTCCTTCCGGTCTCAAGTTCTACTTGTGCTTTGAAGTCTTTGAACCGCGCAAATACTTCGGACTTCTTCTTGATAGAGGTATACCCATAATCTCTTCGAGTAGTCATCGATGAACGACACAAAATATTTTGCTCCTCCGAGAGATAATTCCGGCGATTCCCGGACATCGAATGGATCAAGTCCAAAGTTTGCTTACTCCTTGTGGTGGTTCTTGCAAACTTCAACCCGTGTTGTTTGCTTGTCACACAATACTCACGAAGGGTAAATCGACCTTCTTGAGCCCGGGTATGAGATCACGTTCCGCAAGAATCTGCAAACCTTGCTCGACATATGTCCAAGTCTACTGGTGCCACGTTACCGCCGCTTCTTCTTGGCTTGTTGACGCAGCTTGTTGCATGATTTTCTTGCAAGGTGTCTCCCATAAGCACATACAAGTTTGCCATGATTTTCTCTCGCTTTCATGACAACTATGTTTCCCCTCACTCGCCTTTAAGATTCCTCCTTCAACATGGATCTTGCAGTCGAGGTCATCCAATTGCCCTATAGACAATATATTTTTCTTCAAGTCCTTCACATGTCGTACTTCTTGGATTGTACGAATAGTACCGTCATACATTTTTAATTTGACAAGTACTCAACTCCAAGCAATCTCTAATGCATGGTCATTTCCCATGAACACGGATCCACCCGAGATAGGCTTGTAGGTTTGAAACTAATCTCGTGTGGGGTCATGTGCCAAGTTGCACCCGAATCCATTATCCACTTGTCATGAAATTCGTTTCCGCCATTAGAGCCGATCGTCGCTTCGCTACCGAATTACTCCTTCCTCCGAAGTACTCGCAACGCAACCCCGTGAGGTTGATTCTTCATTCTTCCTCTTCCAACACTCTTTCTTCGTGTGCCCTTTCTTGCCACGAGTAGTAGCATTTAAATTTGAAAGTCTTCTTGTTTCGAGAGCTTGATCTCGCCATGATTTTGACTCCCACTTGAGCCATGTTCCGTTGATCTTCCTCTCATCATCGTCAAAACTTCGCTTGTTTAGAACTTTCTACCTTATTCATTCGCCTGGATTCTTCTTCTAGAATAGCTCCGCAACATCGTCAAAGTGTAGTTGTCCTTCAATATTATTATTTGTAATGTTGATGATGAGTTGATCATACGAGTCCGGCAAGCTCGAAGTAAAAGCTCCGCACGCTCATTCTCAATTATGTTGAAATTTGCCGTCGCTAATTGGGCAAACAAGGTGTTCGGTTGGTTGATGTGGTCCGTCACCGATGTGCACTCACTCATCCGAAGAGTATAGAGTTTCCTCTTCGAGAATATCCTTGTGTGAAGTGACTTCACCTCATATAATTTAATGAGGGCATCCCAAATCTCCTTTGCGTAATCTTTCTCCGCAACACTCGGATAGAACCGAGTCTCGCCATTGCCAAGTGTAAATTTGCAATAGCGTTGCCGTCAATTTTCTTCCAATCTTTATCCGCCATTTCTGCAGGTTTTCCCTCAATTGCTTCTGCACAATTGTCCTTTCTCAAGATTGCCTTCATCTTCAATTTCCACAACGAGAAATTGTTCCCGTTGAACTTCTCTATCTCGTACTTTGCTGCCATAGTTGTGTTTCCACTTATGCAACTCTCACTTATGAATAGTATTGTCTACTGGAACAATAGTAGTAGACCGTGAACCAATACACTAGGTAAGTTCCCAGGAAAGAGAGGTGAGTCACTAATGGACACACTTAAGTACCAAGTTTTTCCTAGCCAGAACTTCCCCAGACAATAGTTTCACACTACTACACATTTTCCAATAACAACTCTTTTCTGATGTGGAAGATCAGATTAAACCGCAACCACAGAGCATACTCAGAATTTTACCAACACTATTCTAGTGACTAGCGCAACGGAACTCAAACGCAGCTCTGATACCACTGTTAGGATCAGAGTACCAGCACAAATACACACAACTAAAATAGAGACTAGAAAAATAACACTGACAATAGGCAAAAATGGAAATTTTATAATGACTACCCTTTCCTTTACAATTAGAAATTACCAATACTCGGAAAGTAAAAGAGAAAGAAGGAGAAATTTTGGAATGATAATATAAGGAGGGAGGGGCTCCTTTTATAAGAAGGAGGAGAATCCCCACTTCAAGTTCCCACCCATGTGGGACTTCTTTCTTCACAGGAGTGTGATCCAATACTATTTCTGTAAACTAATAGCTCTGACATTATATTCAGATACCCACTTGTGATTTCTTAGTTCTGAACTGATCAGGAACAACAAACTACAAAACATGCTTCCAGGATGTTATTATGTCTTGTTCTTTCTCTTGCAATCATGAAATTCACGTTTACTGGGTCCATGTCCTTTCCTACGACCTTTCTCTCACTCCATCTGAGGAAGAACGATACAGGAAATCCTGTAATTTGAGGTTAATCCAAACAGGTAATTTCATCTAAATCACATGGTCGGCAGTATCCGAACACTCCCACTCGTACTTTATTCAGTTCCTTTCCTTCCATTCTTGGCAATACCCCACTCTTCTCAGTGGTCCACACCAATATAGCCATTCTGTGTTTTTTTTTTTTTTTTTTCAATTTCTTCAACTCACCAACACCAAAATTTTCGAACCTAAGGCCTCTGAGATACCACTGCTTTTGTGTTCTGAGAACTGAGATCCTCCAGGTAGTTTTTCTTCTTCCTGAATTCATCATCTTATCTTATCTATGTGCCTCATTGTCCCTTTGTCCTTTTTTATTAATTACACCTAATTGTTATGTCTCTTTTATTTTCTTTTTCAACTTTCAATATGAATGTAATATATTGTGTTTTTCTACCCTTCGTGAAATGAAGTGTCTCCTTTTGATGAATCATTAGTGATAGCTGAAGACAAAGTTGTTGATTTAATTAATTTAATCCTTCAAGTTACTGTGCAACTTAACATGCCTGCCGATGCGAATATATTTTGACTCGTTGTTATTGTTGTCGTTGTTATGAAACTCAAAATCCATTTTTCGTTTGCTAAGTTTATGTGATCCTGGATCATGTATAATCTGATTTTTATATAGCTAAGCTAGGGATCGTTCACATTTGACTGCTAGAATGCATAGTATGTTGTTTGTTTACATGCTCATCTACACCGATTCTCTCCTACCCCCTTACTGGGAAGGATATACATTTCATCAATAACAGGTTGAGATTATCTGGTGAAATTCTCTTTCTTATTTCCAAGATAGCTAAGATATCTTATAATTCGGTGCTTGCGAATGAAAAGTGGAGAATTGTTACTATTGGAAAGGTCAAATGGGAATGGAAAACAAGAATCAAATTTATCAGACAGGTTTGCTTGATTGAGATAGAGCAATGTGGAACCTGGAACTGAATTTAGATATAATACATTAACCGTTTTGTGGGGGCACTTAATTCAAACACATTTGTTTAAGCAAGAACACACAACTAACACCCAATACTTGCCGCTTGTGATGAGTTGATCTCCTAATTTGAGCCAATCTGTAAAGCACGCATTCAGTTGGTTGTAAAAATTGGATGTCTCTTAATCTTCTTACTATTTGCTTTCTATCAATGATTCTTCTCTCTTTGAATAGTCTTCATTACACTTTAGGGAACGAGAAAGTACACTGAAGCTTGCTTGTTTGGTTTGAATTGTAATTTTGGTTTCATAGTATGTATCACTGCTGTAAGTTATCGATGATTATCATGGGGAAAGATGAAGTTTGGTTGCGTGGTTGACAGATGTTATGGCTATTGTAAGATTCTGTTTTGCTACATGTTTAAACTGTCTATGCGATAGATTACGTACTGATATTATTTTTTTTGTTAAATTTAATCATGCACAGTTTTATTGACTACACCCATATTCTTGTTGGGCTTACTTTCCCATGTTTGCATTTTGAGCTTCTTTGAACAAGTCAAAAATTTTATTAGGATCTTATTGAGTCAATATGCATTGTAAGATAATGTTCGTGGAAGAGATGCCTGTTGGGAACATTGTGTCCTGATTGATGCAACTAAACAAAACGTCAGATGTAATTATTGTCGGCGAGAGTTCAGTGGAGGTGTATACAGGATGAAATTTCACTTGGCTCAAATTAAAAACAAAGATATTGTTCCATGTACAGAAGTTCCAACTGATGTACGGGACCATATTCAAAGTATATTAACTGCTCCCAAGAAACCAAAAACTCCCAAGAAACGAAGGGCAGGTCAAGCTGCTAATGCAAATGGTAAACAGAATAGCTCATCTGCTAGTGGTGGATTGCATCATAGCCATGGGTATAGCGGACAGAATGGTGTTGCTTGTACACCTTTATTATTTCCACATCCTTCGCCAACTGCCCAGCCGTTAGTGGATGATACCCAAAAGCAAAAGCAGGATGATGCTGATAGAAAACTTGCCATATTTTTCTTTCATAATTCTATTCCTTTCAGTGCTGCTAAATCCATGTATTATAAGGAGATGGTGGACGCCGTAGCTCAGAGCGGGGTAGGTTATCAAGCACCAAGTTATGAGAAATTAAGGTCTACTCTTTTGGAAAAAGTGAAAGCTGATATTCACAATGATTATGGAAAATACAGGGATGAGTGGAAAAAAACAGGATGCACAGTCTTATGTGATAATTGGTCTGATGGAAGGAATGGATCACTTGCTGTGTTTTCTGTTGCATGCCCAAAAGGAACATTGTTCTTGAAGTCAATTAATGTTTCAGGTCATGAAGATGACAGTACTTACTTGTTTGAGCTTCTGGATTCAGTTGTGCTGGAAGTTGGTTGTTGTTCAGGTTATAACAGATGCCAGTGCTGGTTATGTTTGTGCTGGAAGACTTCTCACTGTGGGATATAGTTTTTTGTTTTGGTCTCCTTGTGTCACTTATTGTATTGATAAAATGTTAGAGGATATTGGTAGACAAGATTGGGTAAGCACAGTCCTGGAAAATGCAAAGACGATCACACAATATATTTATAGTCATGCATGGATTCTGAATATAATGAGAAAGTTTAAGGGTGGAAAGGAATTAATCAGACAAAATATTACTAGATTTGTCACTGATTTCCTTTCCTTGAGATCTATAGTGATGCAGAAAGATAATTTAAAGCATATATTTTCTCATTCAGAATGGTTGTCTTCCATGTATAGCAGACGTCCAGATGCACAAGCCATTAAGTCATTGCTATATTCAGATGGATTTTGGAAGTATGCGCATGAAGCTGTGTTTCTGAGCCACTGGTTAAATTCCTAAGGATGGTTGATGGTGATATGCCTACTATGGGTTATATATATGAAGGAATAGAGAGGGCAAAGGTTTTCACCAAGGCCTATTATAGGGAATCGAAGAGAAATACCTCCCTATCTGGGATATAATTGATCGAAGATGGAATATGCAAATTCATTCATCATTACATGCTGCAGCTGCATTTCTTAACCCTTCAATTTCTTACAATCCAAACTTCAAGAAAGATTTGAAGATGAGGAATGGATTTCAAGAAGCTATGCTCAGGTTGGCAACTACAGATAAAGCTAAAATGGAAATCATCAAAGAACTTCCTACTTACATCAATGCCCAAGGTGCACTTGGGACTGACTTTGTTGTCATGGGAAGAACACTGAATGCCCCTGGTATGGCTCTTCTTTAACAGTTAAATACCTTCCTCTGTGATGTTACATGAGTCATGGTTTAAGTGGATTGTACTTCTCCTTCACACTCCCCTTAGTTTCTTACTGTTGCATAGTATAATTTGCATCTGCCAAAAATAGTTGCAATCTTGTGCACTAACTCGATCAACAGTTCTACAACTATAGTATATCTTACTAATAAGTCAGAAAATGGTTGGTTGCAGTCCTTGAGTTATACTGTCTAGAGAAAGTTTTTAAGTATCTTGAAAATTGGGCGAGGAGGCCTGGTTTTAGATGTTTTTCTTTATGCTTTTGCTTATTTAATTTTATGGATGCTTAGGTGACTGGTGGATTAGTTACGGTTATGAAATTCCCACGCTCCAGAGAGCTGCGGTGCGGATACTTAGCCAACCTTGTAGTTCCCTTTGGTAGAGGTGGAACTGGAGTACTTTCCAAAGTATACATAACAAAAGACGCAATAGAATGGAGCTAGAAAAATTCAGCGATTTGATTTTTGTGCACAGCAATCTTTGGTTAAAAACCATTTTCCAACATAGGGAAGCAAAATCTGGAACCATTATCTTTGATGAAATAGATTGCAGCTGTGAATGGCCCTCTGAAATAGAATCTTCACCCCCACTTATAGATGATTCGTGGTTGGACGATTATCCCCTTATTTCTCATTCTATTTTACATTGTACTGTATACTATACTAATCTTTATTATCAAGTATGAAGCAAACTTTTTGGTGCGGTAGGAACATTAGGCCTGCGTTTGATCGATTCCGAGGGAGGGGAAAATGATGGATTTGAGAGAGGATAAAATGATAAATTTGAAGAGAAAGAGAGGTGAAAATAAAATTATTTAGATGAAGGAAAAATTGATAAAAAATGAATAAAGATATGAGAAAAGTTTGTGAGTGATTTGATTTATTTAATAGATTAAAAAAATATTTTAATTAATAAAATTGTAAGATTATAATTTTATTCTTGTCTTAAAAATTGATTTTAAATAACATATAATTTGTGTAAATTATATTAAAATAAAATGTGAATTATTATTTAAAATAAAAAATTGTAAATATACAAAACTATATTAAAATACAATTTGTATAAATTAATTTCAAATAAATTTTTATGATTATTTTAAATAAAATAATATTTTATTTTTAATTAATAATAATGTATAAAATATATATGTTGTATAACATATTTTAACATGATACATAATATAAAATTATGCATCACGTGTTTCTTCTTTTCTTAAAAAAAAATTGTTTCACGTTAAAATTATCGTAAAGTAATAATTAAAAATCACTTTGTTACAATTTCTAACATAATTATTATAATAAATTTTATATAAAAATAATTATATAAGGTAAAAAAAAAGTAAAATAAATATAAAATTAAACACATTATAAAAATAATAATTAAATATAAGTGTAATTTTGTAGTTTTTTTTTATTTAGTTAAAAAAATATATAAAACTAATAAATATATTATTTTTAAAAATATTTAAAACTCAATTTTTGTTAAATTAGAATCTTTTTCAATTTGTTAGAATCGATTATCCCAATTCAATGCATCACCCTGCTACTTGGGTGAAGTCAGACACAAATGGTTCAATTTCAAGAATGAAAATTTAGATTTTTTGCGAGTAGTAATAATATGACAAATAATCATTGGAAGTCTGTAAGTAAAAAAATTCCAAAAAGATACCCTTTAAAGTTAAGATATGAGATCTTGTTCTTGTAAAATAATCATCTTTATTCCTATATATCTAGATTTCATTAATGTAAGTATAGATTGAATTATATCATTAGATGAATTTTTCTAATTTATTTTGTCCTGGTTTGTAAAAACTAATAATTGTCCTTGTTTATAAAAACTAAAAAGATTTTCAGCGGTTGATATTGAAATATAACATATAAAATTAGAGATTTTAAAGATATTTATTATTCACAATGATTCAAGATTTTATCCACCATTATACAATAATGTTTTCGTATTTATAAGACATTATAAATAAATATAATTTTTAATATACGGATCCTATTATTGAGCTAATCCATTATAATATATCCAATTTGAAAGAATGAATTTTCTACATATCTAATTTGAAAGAACCGATTCTCCCCATCCACGTGTGAAAGAAGTGGAAATCAATTCTACATCGGTTCAAATATAAGAGAATTAATTCTCTCTACCAATTTATTGCCCAAGCACCACTACACATCAAACCGATCTCAAACAACTCAATTCTCACAGACTACCCACACCAACTCACCTCACACATGAAACAACAACTCAACTCCATCAACAAACCTTTTGATGTATTTAATGACACTCTCTTTAATATATTTAATAGTCACTATGATAGAAAAATAACTATAACTACATGTGAGAGTGAGAGTTATAATTAGGAAAATGATACTTTGACAACCCAAATCCATACAACTCCTGTAAACAACTCTGTTTTAATATTATAATAATAGTTTTATTTTATTTTTATTTTTATTAAATCAGTTTATAGATTATTATATTAATAAAAGTGAGTTGTTTATAAGGGTAATAATTAAGCTGCAAAAATTCCCTATATGATAGAGATATATGCAAATTTTGAAACGATTCTCTGGTCGGTACATATATGCACAGTGACATGAAAGTTGCAGTTTCGGTTGATAGATTCTGAGAAAAGGGCAAAACAGAAAGACCCCGGAGGAATTCAATATGTTACTGGAGTTATTTTTAAAATATATGGATTATACTATATTTTACTTCAAAGAAAAATCATCTCCTTCTCTTTAACCAGATGTTGTGAACAAAATTTAGACACTGTCCACACCTAGCAGCTGATACATTAACAAAGCAAAACGGTTCTGCCAGTCAAATAACATAGCATCTCCAGGAAAATTCAGCAAGCGAGTATTTAAAATAATTTTTTTAAAAATAGATCAAAATGTTGTGTTATTCTATACGTCATTTTTGAAAAAGAAAAAAATATTTTAGAATTCTAATTGAATATAATATTTTTTTATCAAAATTACATAAATTTAGAATGATTTGCGTAAAATTTTAATATTTTTTAATAGCCTTTTAAGATTATGATTTTATAATCTAGATCTTAAAGAATTTATAAAATATAAATTCATAATAATATTTAAAAAAATAGATTTACAATAATTTAAAGGATTTTATATATTTTAAAAAATTATTAATAGTATGTTTCAGTTCTTTTTACTGATAAATTAAAAAGTACTTAGATGACAATAAGTGTTAATATTAAGACAAAATATTAAATATATAAATCATATTTATATTATGTTGTTGGCAAAAATAATAAATATTTTGGTTATTTGATATATAATTTAAACAAATAAAATATTAAAGATTAAATGAGAAAAATAATTAAAAATTTATTTTTTATAATTTTTTAATTTATAATCTAGAGACATTTGTCATGTTTACTTGGTCAAAACTACAAGATAATTTTTAAATTTTTATTTTTTAATATATTTTAAAATTATTTATAAATACTATGGATAAAAAAATTTCAATAATGCTTAAACAAAAATATCCATGTTACGCGTTGATGATTAAGTTTTTGAAGTCTCAACAAACTTTTTAAAAAACATAAATCCTAATCTTTAGGCCAAATTTAGCTTTTAAAAAAATTCTTCACTAAAAATGAACATAGTTTGTCATTAAAATAGTCTGTTAAAGTAGAAAGATAATATTATATATAATAATAATAATATATAATTGTTGATATTAATAATAATTTTATGATTAAAAATATTATAATTTTTAATATTAAAATAAAAGGAAACAAAAAAATATATAAGTTGAACAAACATGCACAATTTTACAATATTATTTAATTATAAATTATTATAAAAATAATCATAAAAACTTTATCAATAATTTGTGAAAAAAAAATACTAATACATGACAATTTTCTTCTGGTTTGTTATGTTTTATATAATTTTAAATAAATATATTTTTAACTTGTTGACCATAAACAAATTAAATCATGTTGGAAAGTGAAAATGATAGTAGTATAATTAAAAAAACGTTTAAAAAATCAATAAATCAAATAATATCGTATAAAAATTATTCATAAAAGAATGTATTAATTAAATAATCATATACAATATTAATAATTCAAAAATTTATGTTAAAAAATAATAACATAAAAAAATTTATTAGTTGGTGAAATAACTACTACTGCATTAATAAGATCGAAGGAAAAAAATAGATGAAAGTTAAAAAAAAATCTCATATTTAAATAAAAGATATTCATAAAAAATAAAATTTATACATATAAGTAAAACTTTGCACAAAATTCATAAAACTCAATCATCAAAATAATTTATTAAAATTGGTATGATTTTGAAATAAATACTAATATTTTTTTATAGTCTTTTACAATATCAACTGGATATATTAAGAATATCAATAAATGGAATAAATTTATAATCATTAAAACCTTCAAACTTTCCTATGTAATTTATAATCACTACATATGTATAATAATGTCCAGATACATCCCTGTACATAAAGTTATTTGATTGATAGAAATACTACCCATAAGCTAATTTTATAACAGCTATAGGTTCAATTATCATCTTTATAGAAATATTGTCCATAAAGTCATTTTGATAGAGTTAAAACCCAAAGAAAACCAAATTCCCTGTATGAAGATACTATTTTTGTAAATATTATTGAAAACAAACACATTTTTCAAACTATACAAATCCTAATTAATCTTTTAGAATGATCACACAAATTTAGGTTTTCTAAAACTTTAACCAAACCTTTCTGATACTTATTCCACACAAAAGAGCCTGGTATTCAAATCAAACACGTCAAGAAGTATATTTTCACATTTTTCATCCCCAAGCAAAAACCAGTCAAACCAATGCCCGCAATCAAATAAAACATAACAAGTTCAGTCATGAAATAAAACAGAAAGACTTATGACTTGCAACAGACCACCTAAAGAACAAACTCAATTGCAATGGCAAATCAATAAAGCAAACTCCCCAATATTTACAAAAGACGAGTGACAGCAGGATGCAGTAGACATGCAAAAGTGACAGCAGGATGCAGTAGACATGCAAGAAACACGACACAAGATATGACACTGCAAGAGCAGAATGTAAGGTCACAATATTAAATAAAAACACATAATGAGAAACTCACATGATGAAGCAGACATGCAAGCAACTCGACACAAAATATGACACAGCAAAAGTAGAATGTAAAACCACAATATTAGATAAAAACACATAATGAATGAGAAATTCAGAGTGTGCAGCAGACATGCAAGAAATACGACAAAACAAATGACACAGCAAGAGCAGTATGTAAGGCCACAATACTAGATAAAACACATAATGAGAAATTCAGATGAAATTAAACATGCAAGCACATAGACACACAAGTAAACACATAAATATAAGGAAGAAAAATCAATGGAGTCAAGTGACAGCTCATCTTCATATTTTATTTTTGTTCAGTGTGTAAGATGGACTTGAATATCTATTATTAACTATCAATATTTTTCACTCCACCATTAAATCACTAAAGGCATCATACTGGAGTTTATCCTGCCATGGATTAATCAGTGTTTCACTACTACAATTATCTTTACATATCATGAAGTTTACTACTAATATTGTCTTGAACCTCTTCATTTCATATATAATTATGAATTCACCGCTAGAAAAATAAAAATCTAAATATTCATTCTTAGAATTTAAACCCACCAATTCACCCTTGGTGGGTGATGTCAACATTTCAAAGATAATTATGATTTTATAGCTAAAAAATTAGAAATTTAAATATCCATTGATAGAATTTAAATCCACCAATTCACCATTAGTGGGCATGCCTCAGATCATTATCGTATGTTACAGGGTATAATTTTATACCAACTAGAATTTGATTATTTGGTAAGATTGTAGCAGCATAGTTTAATTCATCATCCCACTTAGCTCGAAACCAGAAGAAACACAGGTTTAATCCACCAAGGAAGAAAGGATTAGATACAGAGATACTTGGTCTGAAATACAGCATGCATAAATAAATTAACTCAAAATCAGATCTCATAATACAAATAAACCAAAACCAAATAGGGAAAATTAAATTGAGTAGCCACCTTTTCCTAAAACAACCCTCGGCTAGCTACAAACCATAAAAATAAGCACAACAAGGTTAATTCACTGGTCCACTCAAAAGCAAATACGACAGAGTAAACAGAAAAACAGTAATACCAAAACAACAAGAAAAAGAGAGAAGAGCACTGAAACGATATTCGGGATTGGGTATTACTACTTAGCGACCATTCTGGCGATGAAATCCTCATAGCGGATCTTGCCATCGGAGCCCACATCGACCTCCCTGATCCACTCATCAAACTCGGAGGGTTCAAGCTTCTCGCCGATGTTGGTGAGAATGTGACGGAGCTCTGAGACGGAGACAAAGCCAGTGGAGTCTTTGTCAAGGACCTTGAAGGCGTCCCTCAGTTGGCGATCAAAGGGTTCTGGTTTCATGTGTTTCGCCATGAGATCAAGAAATAGGGGAAAGTCGAATGGGGTCGTGAGGTTCTCTTCAGCGACAATAGACTTTAGTTGGGCCTGGGTGGGGTTTCCTCCAAGTGAGCGCATCAGGATCCCGAGTTCCGACGGAGCGATCCGACCGTCACCGTCGGTGTCAAATAGAGAGAAAGCCTCCTTCATGGCAGAAACTTGCTCCTCGCTCAGATCTTTACCCATTGGTGATCTTTGGGATTTCAACCTTTCTTCTCCTCTCTAATATTCAGAGTAAGGGCTATAAATGATGAAATTGAAATTGAAAATTAAAATGCTCTCCCTCTTTCCTCTCTCTCTCTCCTTCTCTCCCAGATATGATCATCATAATAAATGGGTCACATATTTACTTGTAAGCAGTATTGGGCCCATACAAGTAAGCCCATGAAGAATTGAAAAATAATGATAGGGTAACAATGGGGACTGGTGGGAAGCCTCATCCTTAAAAATTTCAGCATGCAAGGGAAATGTCTGCACCATACCAAACTCTACCTTTAGGTCTGTTAGTTTTGAGATTAAAATTATGTATACTTCAAATTCTGTACAATATTATTAAGTTTGTATTTATACTTGATATTGAGGGTTGACTAATATTAGGTTTCTATAAAATAGCAGTTTGTTAGAGATCCTCATATTTATCCAAGTTAGGTGGAAGTTTTAGTTATAAATATATGTTTTAAAAATATTTTTTTGTTTTTTTTTTTACTTAGCAACTCATTTTTTTTATGACTAATATTAAAGATTAGGTGTTTCATGTTTGTTTAAGTGGTGGTGGTTTTCATTTGGGTAGAACAGAATAGTGAGAAAATGTTGATAATGAACTTCAATTATGCTTGCTTGCCATGAGAAGCATTTCAAGGTCGAAAATAAATTCAAGGAATGAACTTCAATGATGAGGCCTATCAATTGCGTCCTTTAGGCAGCCATTATCATTAATAAAGAAGCATGCCTAAAGCTTCAACAAGTAATAAAAATATACAAAATCCTTCACTATTAGAAAAAATAACTTCATATATTTCTTCAATTTCATTCTTCCACCACAATCTTTTTTGTATTTTTTAAACATTATATAATCTCCCTTTTGCTTTGTAAACATGTCATAATTAACTTGTTACGTTATAGTAAATATTTGAATTTATTAAATACTTAACTGATATTCTTAAATAAAACAAAACAAAAAATCACAGTTCTTATCTTCAAAATGATTTTATGACAATAATTTTTTTTTTCATACTCTCTTGTTTATGTATACTATAAATAATCTTCCAAATATATAACATAAAAGAAATTAAATATTACTTTATATAACATACTTGTTGATGATTGATTTGATTAATTATCTTATTTTTTATAAAATAATTCTTTTTATATTTAATACATAAATTCATAACATATTCTCATGGGTATTCATGTGCACATACAAATTCTGCAACTTTTGTACTTTAATTTATTTTTTATGTATATTAAATTAATTTAATATCAATTAAAATATTTTATATTAATTTTTATTTATCCTAAACAATAAACCTGCTAAAAGAATAATAATGAAATTCTAATAGATTCAATTCTCCTGGATTGAAAGATGCGAATATCAAATGATTTTTTATTTATTTAAGTAATTATTAATATGATGATTCTATGATTATAAAATAAATTAAAATCACTGTGTAAAGGATATTTATATCATTATTAATTATAGATTCACATAAAAAATAAAACTATTTACTTTTCAAATCAACACTTTAAAATATATTATTTAAAAACATTTTAAATGAATCTGGCAATGCCAATATTTGTTAACAGTATATTAAAATTTAAACTCTATTAAAGTATATTAACAAGGTTAAAAAAAAAAAATTGTTGACAGCAATGATATAAAATAATAATAATCATATGTCATATATGTTATAAGTTTATTAATTTTTACAATAAATATTTATAATTTATATTAGAATAATATATATATATATATATATATATATATATATATATATATATATATATATATATATATATATAATAGAATGATGAAAGTAAGAATGTGATGATATTAATGTGAAGATATTGAATTATTTTCTTTAAAAAGAGTATAGACTCACTTAAAAAAATATATTGAGAAAAAAATAATATATTTAATAATAAACGATAAACTAAGATTTATTTTTTATTATCCTATAAAATAATAATAATTTAAAATATAATAATAATTTTAATGAATTAGAAATTGATAATATATATATATATATATATATATATATATTATTTAAATTTGTTTGATAGTATAAAAAACTTACTTTCACACGGGATATGCTTCAATTTTTTAAACAAAAGGAACTCTACGAAATATAAATGATAATATTCAAAATAAATAAATAACGATATATTTCTATAAACATTTGACACTTACGTGAAGTGACATGGTAACAACGATAAATAGTTTAAAAATATAATTATGAGAATAATTAAATATTTAAAATAATGTATAAATTTAAAATTGTTTGAATAATCTGACAGGACTTTGAAAGTAATACACATAAATGAAAATATGTTATAATTGTTTTTTATACACAAATACCACACACACACTATGCATTTTTTTTCAAGACAAGGGCCTTATTATAATGTTGAGGTAGATGATTCCAAGAATTTATTTACGTAGAAACAATGCGTTTGAATTTTGTGTTTGTTATTTTTTCTCTCAATCAAGTCGAGAATGGTGGAGGATAGTGAGAGGTTCCATCATGCTTGAAATCAGAGACATCATTTTCAGATTCTTAATGACAGCTACAGCAACAGCAACTAACCAAGAGAGAGAGAGAGAGAGAGAGGGTCCAGCTATTACTGTCTTCACAAATACCATCGATGGGCACGGAAATATACTTGATAAAGTGGTCATTCATTCATCTTGTTACCGGATTTGGGTCGAGCTGTGAAGATGCTAATAGAAATAACAATTCATAAGTAATCATTATTTAAAATATATTGAGAAGGGTTTTATGAATATAAAAATGATAAAACTGTGTTTCCTTTTTCTATCAGTTGTTTTCAGACGACATATCACAACTACTTATGAGAACCAATTCAATTTTTTTTTTCTTTTGTGTGTAGTAGCTATCAACTCGTGAAGCATGGAACTGGAATGTTCGATTTTTCATTGCCTTTGACAAGAAAAAAGGGAAAATAGCGGATTGATCGACCCATGCTATGCTTCGTAGGGAATTATTTGAACGCCAACCCAACCATATAGGGTATTAGGGTGTGGCCTGATTGTGTCTTTCCTATGTCGGTTTAGCTTTTCATCCTCGTTGTAAGAAGACAAAAAGTTTAATAGTTATCAACATTTGTGTTTTATTATAAATTATCAACATTGATGTCTGTTTCTGTAAAAAAACAACAACAACAACATTAATGTCAATATTACTAGAATAATGATTATTAATATTCTATTATGGTAAATAATGTTTTATGTCTTGAGTTAATCTTGTTTTCTTAGGAGAATCCAAGACCCAGAAACAGTTGTCTCGTTGTCTCTCTGCATAACTTTGTCAAAGGTTTTTTTTTAAAGGTTGGGATGTAGTTGAGATTTAAAAGTTGGAAAGTAGCCTAATTAAACTATCAACTCTATATAATTCACTTCAAATTGCTATTATGGAGCATTATAAATTAATAAAATAAAAAAATTCCCTTACAGTTATTATACCAAAATTCCTTATAGCATAAAAAAAATCATCTATTTATCTTTTTCCAATAAATTCATGGTTAGCTGTAAAGTTATAATAATAAGTTGGAAAAAGTTAGGTTAAGGGTAGGTTAGTTTCTTGACCTCGAAACTTATATATATATATATATATATTGCATTGTAATTTTCTTATGAATTATGTAAAAAAATATATCTACTAATTATATTTATAAAACAATAATCACTCCTTCGAATTAGTATGGACACTTACGTTGGTTGAATTTGAGTTCTTTTTATTTTCTTCAGATTCGATATATGAATTAACCAATATTTATTAGATTTGGGTGAATTTGAATAAAGAATTATATATTGTCCGACAAAAAACAGGAAAATAAGAAAAAAACAAGTGAATAAAATTATCAAGAAAACATGCAAAGCTTTTTTTCTCTATAACTATTATTTCCTAATGGCCAAAAAAAAAAGGAATAAAATTAATGACACAAACCACTTTTTTCCTTATCACCGTTACCTCCTAATAATGCTCTCAATGTATCTCAAATGCAAAAGTGATTTATAATCTGTAAAAATAAATTTAAGCAGTCTTAATAAAAAATTTAAAAAAAAGTACCTAATGATTTGGGGACCAATAACTGAAAATATTTATGGGTCGGACTGATTTAGGTTTATAGTAAAATTAAATTTGAATCACTGTATTTAATTTGAATTTTTTTTCAATCAATCCAAACTATGTAATTAAGATTAGGCTTGATTGTTTCGGTCATCGTATTATTATAAAATAAAGTATTATATTTTTGAAGTTTTAATTTTATATTATTTTATATAATTTTGTAATTTTACATTATTTTATATAATTTTTTAATTAGTATTTGTTTATGTTACTTAATACTCACTTTAATTATTGCAATGGGGAGGTAAACAAATTTTGAATTTATTTTCATGTAGTGAAATAGTAGCAAAAAAATAGTGCTGAATGTTCAAAATTTTGGGTGAGGAAATAGTCAAAGGTGGTGGGTTCCGCAAAACCCACATAATTATTCAGGCTTTAATGCCACGATACAAAATTGTTGCCACGACAGAAGGAGTGGAAGCATCACCGGCGACTATCATAGTAAGTGGAATTGATGATTAAAATCCTATTTCCCCCCCCAAAACCTGCTTCTCTTAGAAGAGTCACTCACATATATGCAATGTGAACCAACCTGCTTCCCACTGTCACCAACTCATAAAAAGTTACTAAATCAATCAATTAATTATGCACCCTTTTCAAATTCTTCTCCTTCTTACCCTGTTTCTCTATCTATAACCACTAACTAACAAAGTCCCACTCTAACAAGTCCAAAAACAAAGCTCAAACAAGTTGACCAAAACCAAACACATCCTTAAATTGTTCAAACTAGAGATAAAAGCTCACACGGGTGAGGTCTCTCTTCTTCAAGAATTCACACTCAAAAACCAGATATGAAAGTTCATCACTTTCTTTCTCTGCTTATTCTGGTTTCATTTCTCATTCCTCAAATGGCTGTTGGAACTGCGGAGCTTAAAGCTCTGATGGATTTGAAGTCATCTCTGGACCCAGGTGGCAAGATCCTTGCCTCCTGGATCAGTGATGGTGATCCATGCAGTGGTTTCTTCGAAGGGGTTGCGTGCAACGAGAACCAGAAAGTCGCCAACATCTCCTTGCAGGGAAAGGGTCTTTCTGGTTGGCTATCTCCAGCCCTGGCTGAACTCAAATGCTTGACAGGTTTATACTTGCATTATAACAACCTTTCAGGTGAGATACCCCCTCACATTTCAAATCTCACTGATCTGGTTGATCTCTATCTCGACGTGAATAGTTTATCGGGAACTATTCCTCCTGAGCTCGGCAACATGGCTAGTCTCCAAGGTAAGCTATATACAAGTGTTTTGGTATCAAGTTTTTCCTAGAGTTTTAGATTTGATGAACAAAATACCTGTTCTGCATATCACATGAGCCCCTTAGCTGCTAATCGGTAGTGGTTATGCAAGTATTTTGGTATGAACCCAATTAATAGATTTGGGTCCTTTTTTTTTATTATTTTATAGTGCTGCAGTTGGGAGATAACCAGTTGGTGGGGAATATACCGACACAGATGGGTTCCTTAAAGCAGCTTAGTACTCTTTCTTTGCAATATAACAAGTTAACTGGTCAAATTCCTCTTAGCTTGGGGACTTTAGAGAAGTTAAGAAGGCTAAATTTGAGCTTCAACAACTTTAATGGTACTCTTCCGGCAACACTAGCACATATTGAACATTTGGAAGTTCTAGATATTCAGAACAATTCTTTATCAGGAATTGTTCCTTCGGGTATGCCTCTCTGTCCTCCTTTCCTTGGAGCAAAGTTAACTTATTTTCCTCGCATTATAGTGTATCTTTTAGTGTATTGTGTATACTGATTAAAGTGTTGATAATGAAAATGAAGCATTGAAGAGACTTGGGGAAGGATTTCAAGGTGCAAACAACCCGGGCTTATGTGGAGTTGAGTTTTCTACTTTGAGAGCTTGCAACAAAAATCATGATTTAAACGTTAACCATATTGATAACTTGGATCGAGACCAACCCAAAAGTAGTAATTCTTCAAAGGCTCTCCCAGAGCCTGCAAATGTTCAGTTGCATTGTGACCAAACCCATTGTTCAAAATCACGAAGGTTTCCTCAAGTTTTCGTCACAGCAGGTGTTATAATTGTTAGTCTTACGTTCATATGTGCTGGATTTTTGACATTCTTCAGATACCGCCGACAAAAACAGAGGGTCAGCAATACATCAAGTTCTTCTTCTCAAGGGAAACATAGTCCTGATCAGCCTAAAGAGTTGTATACAAAAAGTCCATCTGCACTTGTTAATATTGAGTATTATAGTGGGTGGGATCATTTGTCCAATGGTCAAAATGCTGATCCCGGTGGGTTATCCAATGATTATCTAAGTCAATTTAGGTTTAACGTGGATGAGGTTGAATCTGCAACACAGTACCTATCGGAAGCCAATTTACTTGGTAAAAGCAAATTCTCAGCAGTTTATAAAGGAATTCTCAGAGATGGTTCTCTCGTGGCTATTAGAAGCATCAGCGTGACATGCTGCAAAACCGAGGAAGCTGAATTTGTAAAGGGGTTGAACTTATTAACCTCTCTGAGACATGAAAACCTTGTTAGGCTGAGAGGATTTTGTTGCTCAAGGAGTCGAGGTGAATGTTTCCTTATCTATGATTTTGCCACCATGGGTAACCTGTCTCAATATCTTGACTTAGAAGATGGAAGTGACCATGTGCTTGAGTGGTCCAAGAGAGTTTCTATCATCAACGGCATTGCAAAGGGTTAGTTGTTGCTATTTACCTACCTATTCAGCTAAACTTAAATACGCATCACATGTGTTATTTTATAGAAATCGGTATTTCATCTCAATAATTGCTGCCAATTTTAGTTACTGAAATGAAAGCAACAGTTATTAGATGAAATGATGATTTTGATGGGAGAACATTATACAGTAACTATCTGTATCTAGATTTTTCTTAGCTGTATTACCTTTCCAACATACGGTACGGAAGAAAATTTTCCTTCCAAAAAGAAAATTCCAGTAATGTCCTTTATGCAAATGAATTACAACTGACAAAAAGATCAGCAATAATCATCATGCACAGAGGACACTGGAGGAGACTAATTATTGCAATGTAATTATTCAAACAATTAAGACTGTCTTATAATGCTTAAGTTCAGGATAACTGAATGACAACGTGATGCATGACATTTATAATTCATGAGAATATCTGCTTTCTGTATGATATTTGCTATTCATTTATGAACAGGTATTGGATATCTACATAGCAATGAAGCAAGCAAACCTACAATAGTTCACCAGAATATTTCAGTGGAAAATGTTCTCCTAGACCATCAGTTTAACCCATTGATCATGGATGCTGGACTACCTAAGCTTCTTGCAGATGATGTTGTTTTCTCAGCTCTTAAAGTGAGTGCAGCAATGGGATACTTAGCTCCCGAATACATTACTACTGGAAGATTTACTGAGAAGAGTGACATATACGCATTTGGAGTTATTATTCTTCAAGTTTTATCTGGCAAGACGACAATAGGTAGTTCAATACGTACAGCAGTTGAATCTTTCAGATTTGACGATTCTGTTGACTCAAACCTTAGGGGAAAGTATTCTAGATCTGAAGCAGCCACGCTTTCAAAGCTTGCAATACAATGTACTCATGAGTTTCCTGACCAAAGACCAACCGTGGTGGATGTGATTCAGGAGTTGAGTGTGTCTTCTGCTCATTTGTAATCATCTAGTACTGTTTATTGGTATTAGGAAACGTTTAAGCATTTCCTAATAGTTGGGTTTCATACATGCTATTATTTCCATGAGCATATATATACTTAGCTAAAACTAGCCACTGTCAAATAATTGTGGATCTAAATGGATTCGTTACCTGTTATTACGAACTGGGATGGTTGAAAGATTTTCTTAATTCAGTTTGTTGTAAATTACAGCGCTTCCTAAGGTGATGATCTCGTGCACACCCTCCTCATGCTTTATTGTTAATAGCTTGAAACACATTCTTCATGATACTGCGAGAAACTTTGGTTTACAGTGAGCTATATCTAGTCAGACACATAAAACCATGCACAATTGAAAAATATAAAAGCATAATTGGTCATCGGTGAGTATGTGATCATGCAAGAAACGCTTGGAAAAGACGGGATTTTTATTTCTTTTTCAATCACATCATCCATTATCGCTCTTATTCACCATCAGGTGAGTCTGGTAAATATAACAAGGATACATATGGATTAAAGCACAAGGAACCCCCTAAAAAAAAATCAATGTTCAGTTGCTTTTCTGCTGCATAATTACTAGTTAAAACCTAAATCCATAAATGAACTGCGTATAGTTTTTATGTTTGGCTGAATCAATGGGCAAAGTATTGCTTTGCACATGTGCAATGATATAATAGTATAGTATGTTCCTTTGTAATTAGCCAAACACATCTCAAGATTCTATGGATAGAACAAATGACAGCTACATTACTAAAATGAAACTCATTCCGCAAGAAAATCCACAACAGCCGTCTTTATCGTTCCCTTTTTTTAATAACTATTCACTCATAGGAAGCATTAGGATTACATTAACACCCCCATCGACAAATTATTCATAAATACTTGCCCTTTGAACGACATTGGGCATCCTAGGCAAAAGCGGCGTGCTGTCCATGATCTTGAAGCCATTCAGAAGGCCACCAATCTGGTCTACTAGGGACAACCTTAACATCGTCTTGTCCCTTAATGGACAACGCACTGGACCCCTTTAAAGCTTCATCTAGTCGCAAGAGCCCCAGACCACGGCATCCTAGGGCAGTAGTCACTGTACCAGCTTTTTTGCCAGACTCTGTGTTTATTACTTCTGAGCCTGGAATGACTTTGCTTACTAACTCTGTTAAAGAATAGAAAAGGAGAAAACAAGAGATATTCATTCAAAAACTGACAAACAATACATGAGGTATAGGAATATAATATATCCAGGTACAAACTACCAGAACCTAACAAACATAACTAACACTCTGGAATCGCAAAAAATGAATGGCTAAGATTACATCATTATAATAGTATACAATTCTAAAGAAGCCATATATTCCTAGTAGCATTACCTTTCCCATCGTTGTCTAGAAACCTTAGAGGAACTATCCGCTTACGAATCACCCCCCTGTGATGTGTACGAGCAATGAGTTCTTGGCCAACATAGCAACCTTTATCAAAGCTAATTGCATTAAGGCCTGCAAGATTATACTCAAGCGGTACTGCCTCACCTGGACATGATCACAACATATTTGAGACACATAACTTCTCAAATGAATTCTAATGAGGAAGTAGTTTTACAAGGAAACAAACACACACCTTTTGGAATCTCGGTTGATCCTTCTGCTATTCCCTTCTCTAGTCTCCATAGAAGAAAATTTCGTTCATCAGTCTCTTTATCAGCCTCAATTAAAGGTGCTGAAACAGGTAGAGATGAAGGGGACTCTTATAGACTAAATATCTGTAGATTTGTCACAATAATAGAAAAGATTGCATGATAAATAGACACAAAATTTTATCATTAGCAACGACGGAATAGCAAACTAACGAGTTATATTCGATGGGAAGATCCCTCTGAAACCAAGACAGGCCAATCTGGGATCCTTGAACCATTGCCACCCACCATCACTCCCATGTGACGATGACATTGCAGTACTATCCAGACCAGCACCCCAGCCAACAGAGGCTGCTTCTGGTTCTTCTACTTCTGAGGACTTCTCAAGAATGCCAGCACCATAACGCTGCCAGCATGAGAAATCACTCGAGACATCATCAATCTCAACCTTTGACCTCAGCCTGAATCTGCAGCACTAAAATGTTAAGGTTTCTGCTCAGAAATAAGAACCAATAAATCAATAAGTAAAAAGAAGATAAACTGCAACCAAAGACACAACCAAAGCATGAACTGACTTGCTCTTATCACTTCAAAAACAAGATGCCAAGGCAAGCCCAACAATCTACTAAGTGCACAGGCTAAAAGGCTAGTTCATCAAACTTTATAGCATGCATATACAACATAACCACTGTTAGATACAAATAGATGTAATAAAAGGGTTTATAAGAGGCAAAAACAGACTAGAGATGAGAATTACGCAACAGGACCCTATAAAAGAGGGACATAACAGTTGAGAGGAGGTAAGGAGGTTACTAACTAACTGAGGGGCTTCTAAGAAGAGGTCTAGTGCTCTCGAACTCACCCTAACATCCAATGTATTCTATCTGAGACTGGATAATAAGATTGTTGGGCTGTCTCTGCCAGTTCTTTTCATTGTTTCTTTTCCCTAATCCCATTTGAGTCTATCAGTTCTATCCCATTCAGTGTCTACCGGCTACAGCTTTAAGACAAATAATAGGGCACTAGTTAAGGAAAAAAAAAAACATAGCGTATATTTTATATCTAAAACACAAAGATTGTTCCGTGCTCCTAGTGTATTTAGAAGGCTCGATGGCGATTTACGTGAGGTTAGGAGACAATGATTGACCGCAAGAAGAATTGTATATCCCTGTACTTCTACTCGCTCTTCTTACAAATTCACCCAATTAATAAAGAGCTTGATTTCTGTGTACTTTTGGTTTAAAACCTTTCATTATGTGAATCAAATAGAAATCATAGTCGATACTATAATCTTTTTTAGGCCAACGACATCAAATTACCTATGCAAAATACTAATAAAATTTAATTGACAAAAGGCAAAAACTAAATGGTAATGGGAAGTGAAGGAACTCTCTCTTTCTCTCTGTTACGATGCATGCATCGTGTATGCTTCTCAACAACTAATAAATAGTCACACACACAGGTGAAACTGAGAAAGTAAGTCCAAATCAAAGTAATGGAACGAAAAGAACCGAAGATACATAACAGAACAACTAACAAATTCTAAGAAAAGAAAGAGTTAACTCACTTGTTGAAGGTTTGCAATAATTCATCCAACACAGAAGCATCCACATCAGCAAACAAACGAAAGGGTTTATCGGAGTGGGAGTCAGGGCCAGTGCCGGTGTCATCGAGCTTGGTGTCGCAAGTGGGAGGCTTATAGAGAAAGAGGTCGTAGAGGAATCTCCCTTGAGGGGTCAATAGCGCAGCATAAATGGGAGGAACCGACGTAGCAGGCACGTTCGGCGTGGGCAAGTTTTCGGTTCTGTCACCAATGGGTTCACCCAGTCTGCGTACATCGTTGGTCAGCAGGCCCTGAAGGAACTTAAGTGTATCAGGCCCGCGGAACCGTATAACGGAACGGGACTTGAGGAGAGAGCCCACGGCCCCGGCACTTTCAAGCTGGGCTTCACAACGGTTGCAGAACCGCCTCCACGTGTTGTGGTGGATCCCTCTGCAAAGTTGGGCAATGGATTTGGACAATGTTACACGGTTCATGGGTATGGCTGATTTTGGGGGAAGAAGGAGAGAAGGTGGGGGAAGAAGAAGAAGAAGAAGAAGAAGAAGAAGAAGTGGATGGACACACAGAAAGCGGGTTGGGGTTGGAGGGGCGCGTGGATTGTTGGAAAGTGGACACGTTGGCGGAGATGGATAGATGTTCGATGAAAGTCCTCTTAGGGAATCCGCTCGTCTGCTCCTCACTACACTAGTCCTTTCCTCAACTTCGCGTAGCTTCCTGCATTACTTTACGTGTAAGCTACAGTATTTGTTTTTATTCATTTACCCTATGAAATCAATTGGAGTATATTCTCCAAATGGACCCTTCTTCTTACCAGGCATACAAGGTGACAGCAGCAACAAAGCATAATTGACATAATTGAAATGTGAAAAAAAAAAATCTCTCAGAATTTTGTTTTTAAAATGACATCTCAAAATGGTGGTAAGTTGAAAAGAGAGTGCAACCATGAATGAGAACAAGAATTGACATAATTGAACTATTGGTTATCCATTTTTATCATTTTTAATGTTGATCCAATTAATTAGAATATGATATTTTTATTACTGTATAAAATTATAAATTATATTATTCATTTTATGTATTGATAATTTTGTGTGATCAGAAGTAAGAAAACATTTCTTAAAAGTAGAGATAGTTTACGACAAATTTTAAGAACTATAATATTATTGTGGAGACATGTAAAATAAATAACATATGTAAAGATTCTACTTCATAAATATAAGTATTTAGTGGATAACAAAATTGAGAAAATATAAATAAACACTTGTAGAAAAGAAAAACATGGAGTTATTTGATATTAAAAGGTTTGTAAAGTGACAATGATTGGTAGGTGGTTTTTTTAGTAATTCAAAATTTTGTATTTGAATTTTTTTTTTAATAAAATGATAAAGATTGGTGGAGAAAATAAAAGGAATCTGATATTATAAAATAAAAATTTATTACATTTTATTTCAAATTTAATAAACAAAAATTAACCCATTAATATAAAGTAAATTTTGACATATAAAAAACAACTCCCTTATCATTCCTAGGGGATATTACATTTCTTTTATAAGGACTAAGGAACTGTGGTAAATTCTGAATATGAAAGTAACTCTGATTGATTATGATCTCTTCACAGATTTTCAATATTAAGCTAAATCAACTATAATCATTCCAATAATATTTTTCAAAAATGGATCATAACCAGTCTGTAATCAAGTATGATAAAAATTTATTCATAATTATTGCTAAGAACATAATTAATTATAGTAAAAAATTTCATATTATCAATTGTGAACAGTGACATAATTGATTAAGGTGGTTGAAAATTTTTAAACTCAACAGTATTTTGGTGATAGATTAGTCATTGCTGATGTTCTGTAAAGGTTTAAAAAATGTGTTATCCATGCATATAAAATTGTCAAACACAAATTAAACAAAAATTCACCTTCTATAAGAAAAAAAAGTGCCAAAATCATGTCGACTTTTACACCATAAGCTCACGCACCAATGGTTGGAACGAGAGGATTTTTACAACTTTCCTCATGTAACACAAGAAGTTGGTCCAATGCTAATGATAATAATAAATACCAAATACTGTCTATTAAATTAAACACTATCTTCTTAGTAGATAATTTAAAAGGACCAACGATACTGATACAATGAATTCATGGTGGAAGGACGAAAAGCATGACTACATTACATGTGTTTGCATGTACATGCACCTGTCATAAACAATCACACAGCATTAGTGCATTACCACCCACCCACAACAAAAAAATTGTTAAATAATAATAATAATTTAAGGATTTTAGTGACAAAAGACAAATCTCAATTAAAAATAATGCTATTTTTTTATATAATTAATTTGTGTTCCTATAATTTTCTTTATATTAATGTTTTAAAAAAATACTTAATAATTAATTAAATTTGTTATTTTGCATCTAGATGAAGATATTTACATATTATTGTATTTCATTTACATGTATAAAATTAAGTAAAATAAATTTTGAGTTGCAGAATACAAAAAATACAAGTAAAATATTTTGGTTATATTTTTTAATTTTTTTATTGAGTTGTGATGAGATAAGTTGGTGAGTTTATAACATTATACCTTTACTTGTTTAGAGAAAGGATGGGAAGCATGTAAATCATGCTTCAGCAAACTAATTTTAAAGTTAAAGCACTTATAATTTATCTTTACCAAACTTTCATTTTAATTTTAACTTCACATTGTTTTATTGTCATTAAAATCAAACATAATGACAATTTTTCACTTTAAAAAAATGAAAATAAATGACATATCATTAAGAAAAATATTATTAAGTGATAATCTTCATATTTTATGTTTTATCTTAATTAGTTAAGTGTGGAAAAATGAATTAGAAATAAATTAATATACAATTAATAAATATAAAAAAATTTTAAAAATTTATAAAACGAATAATTAAAATTTAAAAAATATAAATAAATATATTTAAGATGCATATATAAATTTAAAAATATTTGGAGTATGACTTTTTTATTTCTTAAAAAGTTTTGTCATCAACACTTAAAACCATTACATCAGCTTGGATCACTTATTTAAATATTTAATAATTAAAATTATTTATTATTTTAGATGGATAAATTATTGAAAAATTAATTATAATAATGAAGAGTCAATTTTTACTTTTTGTATCTTGATATTTAATAGTTAATTTTTCTTATAATTTATATATTAAATTATTATATTTTAAATAAAATTAATTTTATTAATATAATTTTAAATTAAAAATATATATGTCATTTATTTTTTTAATTAATTATCTTTGCATAAATATGTAAATAATTTTTAAAATTTTTAATCATGTCAAAATTTACCCAAGCTATTACTTATAAAGTAGGTTGAACTGATGACCTAAATAACAACTGTAAGAATTAAACTTAAAATCTCTAATATCTAATCCAAAATATTGGCTTCTGCTAGATTTTTTAATAAAATTTATAATACACTCTATTTTATTAGTTAAATTTTACTAAAAGATAATTATAATAAAGGATTATTAGATAAATGTATGATAGTTGCACAGAATTAGTGTTAATGTTTTTATTAATAACATAAATATATTTAATGATGTGCTAATAATATTTTTATTTTATATTTAAAAATATGATATATCATATTTACAAACACTTGTTGAAATTTTTGGCACTGCATAAAATATTTTTTTTGTTACATTTTTTTTATATTCCTCTCTTTATATCCATAAATAAATCAAAAGTTTTTAATTTTTTTTTGGAAAATAACATTTCAAAATAATTTAAAATATTTTAAAAAATTATTTAAATAATAATATAATTTAGTTATATCTAATTCAATACATATTTTAAATAAAAATAAATCATTGAATCTATTTTAAATTATTTTAATCTGATAATTATTTATTTATTAATTAGATAATATTATTCTTTTAACTAAACATTATAGATTTAGTGGTTAAATATTTCTAACGTTTTTAAATTATACTAGTGATCGTTCTAATAAATTATTGTATATTTTTAATTATTTGATAACATATTAGTTTATTATTAATATGTTTAATTATTTTAATTCAAAATTATAAATTTGATTAATGTAAAAATATATATAGTAATTTATTAAATATACAAATTTTAAAATCAAATTTAAATTAAAAAAATGTAATTATTGAAAATAATAAATTTTATAATGTTTATCATAAAAATATTTTTAATTAATTAAATAACTATTTATAATAGTTATTTCCGTTTTAAATAATTTAAAATATATTCAAAAATTAATTTACTTAAAAATATATTTAAAGTAAAAAAAATTATATTTAAAATAAATTTTTAAATTATTTTGAAATATTTTTTAGATTGAATATTTTAAATTTTTTATCATTTATAAGAAATTAGTTAAAAAGTAATTATAAAAAATATAAAAGAGAAAGAAATAAGTATAAACAGAATAAAACTTAATGATATTATCAAAATTTGAGAAAATGTATTACTGTAGAAAAATTGACTGAATGATGTTGAATTTGTTCCGTAAGTCCGTTCAACTAATTCGCATAAGTAGTACATGGTTTTTAGCACATAGGAAATAATAGTGTGATAACTTGAAAGAAAAATAAAATAAAATGATAACTTTTTTTATTAATATAATAATAAAAAATATTTTTTATTTTAATTATTAAAAAAATTAGATGAATGTTTTATATTATTATTTTATCATTAAAAAAAATACTGGATAAATATTTGGAATTAAAATATTATTTATATATAATTGTTCTTATAGTGCTATGAATATGAACGGACGAATGTACAAAGCCTACAGAAGTGAATTGGGTGGTTCAGGGTCAGAAAGTTGGCCACCATTTACTGCCTCCACATCTTAGGTCAAACAAAACTTTTCTTTTTGTTAATTGTCAAACACACTTTTATGACATGATTGCTCATCATCATTAATCACAAAAATTTATTACAGTAATTATGCGTAATTATTGAAAGAAGATAACACTTTTACGAAACAAACTCCATTACTAATCTTACAATTAAACATCAAAATGACATTCATAAAGAACATTAATTTTGGACTTACTTTTTTTTTTTTCTCACAAAGCAATCTACTATGGATCAGATAAAATTTTTTTTTATGAATATTAACAACACTTTCTATAATATACTATTTTAGGAATTTAACACATTCTTTTTAACAAATTTATCATTACTTAAAAATTTATAAAAAATTATAAGAATGGTTCATTTATTAAAAAAATAAATACATAAAAAAAAAGAATATGATGGTGGCATTTTATTTTTTAATAAGTTTCAGAAATTGTTCAATTTTGTAAAGGTTTTAATCTTTTTTTTTTTAATATTTGTATTCCCTTACGAGAGGTGAAAAATTATGTTTTCTCTACAACATATCATTTTTTTCTCTAATACATTGGTCACATTTATTTCCATGGATAATATTTCGGATATTCCTTCCTTTAATAGCAATTGAAAATTATATATATAAAAAAAAACTAAAACAAATTAAATGTTTTATTAAATATATTTAACGAATTGATTTAGAAATTTACGCCAACCAGTCTAGTAATTAAGATAGAAGAAGGTGAGAATCTAGCGCTAATTAATTGACATAGCCAACATTGACCTTGTTGTTTTATCTCTACGACCAAATTTTAAAGAATTTTCTTTTATAAACTGAAATTTAATAAAAATTATATTTTTTGCAAATTGTATTAAATATTTAAAGCTACCTGTCATATTACATTTAAAAGTTCCAGACGATTCAAAGAAATTTATAATTTTTTTCTCTTAATATAAAAAAAAGTCTGTTAAATATACAAATTCAAAATAAAATATTTTGAATACGATAACTAAGTGTAATTATCTTAACATGGGAACACATTTTTTACATGTAAAAAAATAACTGTTTTAATGTTGTAGTTGTTAATAATTATAATTAAAAATAATGTATTAGAGAATGTTACCAAGCCTTTTGAGTCTAAAATGACCAGAAATAAGAAGGTTGTGCACGCGTCTGATTGTAGAGTGAGATAAAGTATAATTGTTTATTGGTAGATAAGGTGTTTGACACATTTGAATAAGACGTGGTCACTACTCATCCTTTAGATAATATTCTTGGTTATTAATTAGGGATGCAGTGATCTCACAGCCTCCAATAAACAAATATAGTTTCTTTCTGGAATCAATCTTAGACCCTCTCTCTCTGTTTGACCATTTTTCTTCTGCATTTTTCCATTTTTGTAGGTGGATGTCTTCGTACCATTGTACATGTCATGCATTCTTCCGATGTCTTTTTCTTTCAAGCCTGTAAAGCTCAACTCGTTTTCGCGGATTATTACGTTCGCAACCCTTTTCTCAAAGTGAATCAACTCTTTAACGTGAACCAAACATAAAAAGATAAAACATTTGTTTGCATTAGCCTATATACAAATATACTTTATACTGTAATATTTTTTCACACATAATTTATTATATGCAATGGCAATAAAACACAAAAAATAAATAAAAGTATTACATGTGAACCACACCACACCTCATGTATGAAATGAAAAGAAGAAAGTTTGATATTTTGTGTGTGACGCTGATATTATTTGATATTTGGTGACATTGACCAATGAGCAGAGTGGAAGCCCACTCTAGAACAGAAGTTATGAAAAGGGCATGGCAACCAGGAACAGAGCCATCACTAAAATCTAAAACCAGCTAAACAAAGGCAATCAAGAATTTGGATACTATCACCCTTTTTCATCCTCAGGTGAGAATGCATTGACGCGTTGAAGATCATGTATTCAGTGTTTTTTATTGTACTTTATATATTAAAAAGAATAAATATATTTAATATAAAAAGTAATTTTTCGTTGATAAATTGCCACGTCATACACCCTGAGGAAGAAAGCACGGAGAAAAAGACGAGAGTGGAAAAAGGGTGTTTGTCTCTGCCCCCAACCCCCACCGCTATCGTAACCCAATACGTTGGTTGAATCGAGAATGCATGAAAAGTCAACGGTCTTTGTCTAAACTCAACCCTTATCGCGTGCACACCTATTCAACATAAATTAAACCCACACCCCCAATTCTCATTTCCAAATTCACACTCACACCAACACAAACACATCACAGGCAACATGAAACTAACCTGGTCACCGGAGAGAGCATCCAAAGCATACATCCAGACAGTTCAAACTGTAAGCACGAATTATTCAATCAAATCAAACCATTGGGTTTACTTTTATTATTCTATTAATTATGAATTACCGCGGATTAATCTTTTTCCGTTGTGCAGTGTCAAGTTTTCAGCGAATCGGGAGTGGCGGAGTTTATTTCGGCGATGGCGGCGGGGTGGAACGCGCAGCTTATAGTGGAGACGTGGTCGCAGGGAGGACCTATTGCCACCAGCGTCGGACTAGCCGTGGCGCGGTCGCACACGGGCGGACGGCACGTGTGCGTGGTTATCGATGAGCGGGCAAGGTCGGAGTACAAGGAGAGAATGGGCGAGGCGGGCGTGGCAGCGGAGGTCATGGTGGGGGAGGCGGAGGAGGTGATGGGGGGCTTGGTCGGGGTGGACTTCATGGTGGTGGATTCTCGGAGGAAGGACTTTTCACGCGTGCTGAGGCTCGCAAAGTTGAGTGACAAGGGGGCTGTGTTGCTCTGCAAGAACGCGAACTCAACCTCCAAGGGTTTCAAATGGCGGAGCCTGTTGGCGCAGGGTTCTTCGCGGCGCGTGGTTCGTTCGGCGTTTCTTCCCGTGGGGAAAGGACTCGACATGGCTCATGTGTCTGCCTCTGGTGGTAGTAGCACGAGACGTAGATGGATTAAGCATGTTGATCAACGATCAGGGGACGTGCATTTCATTCGGAGATGAAGAGTATATTTTGTGTTATGTTCATTTCTTCCCTTTTGTACATACAGTATGTGTATGGATATATAATATATAGAGAGAGATTAAACATTATATTACAACAGTAAAGGATCCATGTTACACAGTGAGAAGGAAAGCTAAAACTAGGAGCTATTTTTATATTGCTTCTTTCTCTCTTGTAACATGATGAACTTATTATAAATCATTACATTTATTTATTTGAAAAGAGATAAAACATTCCTTGTTCTTCTTTATGTTTTTTTTTTCTTCCTTATTTGCAGTAGAGGCATTTGTGATCTTGGTATGGTGGGAAATATGATGGAGGAATGCCCCTGCGTGAGGTTAGAAATAACTATACATTGAAGTAGAAATGGTAATTCAACTATCCATAGTTACATTTGTATCATTAGTTACAAAATGATAGTTATAAATAATGTTAAAAGTTCTCTAAAAAAATATTAATACATTTTTTTTTACATTATTTTCTATATATGTGATTGAGTATGTGTTAGTTAGGTTGTATTTGTTATTTTCAAACAATTATAGGCAGAATAAGATTTTTGATCTTAAATCTAAGAAAAACAAATATTATTTTAAAATCATAATCAATAATAGTTTATTTGTGTTATATATTACCGGAGCTTAATGACAAGAAATATGGTGTGTGATAGATCCAAATAAAGATAATATTTGATTTTCAAGATGTAAGTTGTGCATGATAATTATTAAGTTGTCAGAGATTATGCAACTGAAACTCGTAAGTCTATCTTTAAATATTTCAAATAGAACGACTACAGATATTGTTTTGATTTATTAGTTTGTTGATAATATGAGTTTGAGAAGGTTTTTGGTTTGACAAATGTTAGAAGGCTTGAGATAACTTGAAGAAAAGTTCCAACGAAACCAAGAAAATTAAGTAAAGCTCCAAACAATATCAGAAAGAGGAGGGGGGAAAGGGAAAAAAAAAAGGAAAGAAAGGAATACTTATAACTTTTTATCTCTTCTGTTAGTCAACGTGACTACTTAGTTTGCAAAGAACTTGAAACCAAGCTAGTTAAAATGATGATTGTCCGAGATAAAGTCGGTTATAGCTATAAAGTTCAATATAAGATTATGAGATACTGAATCTGACAGAGCCGGTTAGATATCTCCTCATAAACTTACATAAACATAAAAATTAAAGATAGAAAAAAAAAACAAATTCATGATAAGATTATGGAAGGAATACAACCTTTTCTAGGCAAAAATTACAAAACAGTTTTAGCAGTTGTTGAACAAATCACAAAATCCTCTCCAGTGGGATATAAAAAACCTACTCCAGAAGTAGACAACACACATAATCCTTATTGGACAAAACAACACAATAATTGCACTTCTAGAAGAGATTTCAAATAGAATGACTATAAACATTGTTTTGATTCATTAGTTTGTTGATAATATGTGTTTGAGAAGGTTTTTAGTTCGATAAATGTTAGAAGGCCCGAGATAACTTGAAGAAAAGTTCCAAAGAAGCCAAGAAAATTAAGTAAAGCTCCAAACGATGTGAATTCAATATGAACTTTTATGAATGAAAGAAAGTGACACTATCTCTTATTAGTTTACCAAGATTTGACCCTTGAAAAACCAAATGAAAAGTTGTGGATATGTGATGTGATGAAGGGTTAGTTGGAGGTTGAGAAAGTGCTTGAAACATTAACTTCCAATTTCCATTGTGATAAAAGAGTCAAAGAACCTTAAATCCCTTGAGATTGAGTAATTGCAAAGGTCCCTGGAAACACTTGAACAAAGAGTTAAAGAGATGAATCATGACAATTTCAATCAAGCATTATATACATAATTTAGCTAAAGATTCTCTAGACAAGGGAACATATAAAGAAAATGAAAAAAAAAATAAAGGAAAAAGATTTGTGAAATAGTCAATTATGAGCTAAGTTCATTGTCCTCATTAAGAAGGAATAAGAAGAAAGTTGATAATAAAAAGATATGTCACTTGTATAAAATTTTGTCACTTTTAATTTACGTATATGTTTAAATGCGACTATAGCAAAAAAGATATCGAAACAAGAATGACTTATGGAGAGTAGTAAGAAGAGAGCAAGTATTATTCACCGTCATAATAACATATAAGTATTATAAGAGTGATTACATGTATCTTGGGTGTTTCAATCATATGATTGAACAGAAGGAGTGGTTTGTGAGTCTTGATGAAACTATAAAAAACAAAGTAAAATTTATAAATCATAATTATATTAATGTGGATGAATAAGAAAAATTTCAATTTAGAACAAAGATAAGTACATTTTCAATGTGTTGTATATTCGTAAAATGAGAAACAACTTCGTAAGTCTTGATTAAATATTGGAAAAAGATTATACAATAACATCTTTGAAGGTTTTTTATGTCGACAATATATTGATAGTTAAAGTTTGAGTATCTAACAATAAAACTTTTAAAGTTGAAATTGAGGTGGATGAACATCATTACTTAATTTCCAAAGTTGCTCATGAAAGTTAGAGATGACACCAAAGGTACTATTGTTTTAATTTCAATAACCTCAACATGCTTTATAGTTGGACTATCTCGTTATTAGAATTCTTAATAAGTTATGTACTTGTGAGTATCTTACAAGTAAATAAATTATGGACTTATTTATAACTTATGTTCGTACTAAGTCCGTTAAAACACTTAAGTTAATAAATAATTTAAATATTTATAGTCTTTTAAGGTGAATTCATTAGGTGTTAACAAATATAGTTTATAATTCATAAATGATTTCGTAAGAAATATTGATGTATTTGTCCCTTTTTAAAATTAAAATTACCTATTATAATACAATGTGTTTTTCACTTTTCTTATTTTCAAAACACAGATAAAAAGATAAAGTAAACAAAAATTAAAATCATTAAAAACGATAAAGTAAACAAAAATTAAAATCATTAAAAACTCATGTGACAACTACATTTCCACTTAGTGGAAATATTAAAATAATCAGAAGAGGTTAATTTATGAGGAGATAATTAATAACCTATATTTTAAAGCACAATGACATTGTAATAAGACAAAATATGAAATCAACATACAAAAAGTTAATGATTTATATCTTGAATAGATGTTTAGAGGACAAGTTGATGAAATCACTTTTAAAGAAGCATGGTCAATTTTAAAACCAAATATTTGTCATTTTAGAATTTTTGCATGGGATTATCATTCTATTTAGGACAAAACTCCAGGTCTTATTATTTTTTACTGTTCTTTTATCGGCTCTGTGATTGATACATTGACTAAACTTTTACATGCACTTTTTCTAGTGAGAATTTATCTAAGCTTAACATCTATATACACGCTAAACTTGTGACACTGTATTAAATAATTAAGATTAAAAAAAAAAAACCCTCATGTGGTCATATCTCTATTATAATATTATTCAATCAAATGATCTTTGTTAAATCAAGCATTTACTACTGAGTTAAAAATTATAATTATAATATTTGATAAATGAGAAATATACAAAATTAGTTTTTTAAATCATAATCATCAAAATTTAGTTCATCTATCACTTTCACTTTCACTTTCACGGATTGCTAATTAACGTAGCTCATCTCCTTATTATTATTATTTTTTTAACTTGGATTTTTTTTTTAATTAAAACCTGTTATAATTGAGAGTTTTAATTTTTTTAATCTATATAAAGTTGTTGAAAACAAATTATATTAAATAAAGTAATTGTTAGATCTAATTTCTTTTCATTGTAAAATTATAAAAGTAATTTGTGAATTTGAAAAAAACTACAATTATAAATAAATTTATGAAAAAAATGAGAAAAATAAATGAATCTAATTAGTTATTAAAAATAAATGGATTTAACAATAGTTATTAATATAATAATTTAATTTAACAATTATTAATAATTTAGTTATTGACTCTAACAAACAAATAAACTTATATACAATAAATTTTAAGAGAAAAGTTATTTTTTGCGTACACATTATATTCATCTTCATCAAAACTCAATTTTAGAAATGATTCAAAAACACTTAAAAGTTAATCTCTCCCATTCATTTTCCTAAATTAAATACCATCCCTTGATATTTAAGTTCATTATTCCTCTTGCACTAATCACTTGTACATATAAAGGTAGCCACAATATTTTAAAAATATAAAATTTATTAACATTAATCATCAAAAAGATTTAAAAACTAAAATAATAAAAAATTATTAATTTAAAAAAACAAAGACTTATGTATTATTCTAATTTTTTTATATTTTAAAACTTCAAAATAATAAAAGTATTTTTTTATTTTTGTTAATAAATATCTTCATTCCCATCATAAAATTATCAACAACATTTTTCAACTTTCGTCATCTTTATAATTCTCTTTCATTTAAAATAGCTTTGAAAAATAATATTATTACTTTTTTTTCCAACTTATTTCAAAACAATTTTTTAAAATGAATCTCTAGAATTATTTTTAAAAACTAAAAAATAAAACTAAATCAAATAATCCTAATAAATTTTTAAAATTATTGATTATTATAACTTAAACAATTGACATCATGATTTATTCAGTTGTAAAGATACATCTTTATTTTCTTTTATATTCTCAAAATACAAATAAGAATACGGGTAATTCACAGGGACATAAAAAGATACGAGGAATCATTTCTCAGCTTAATGTGAGCTAAAACCAAATCGAGTCAAACACATCTTCACTAACCTAAATTTTGAAAAATAGTCAAGATAACATTATCTACATAACGAAAAATTTAGTACGTTTACAACAATTAAGCACGTAGCCTCATGGGTTCAACTAGAATAATGTAACAATAGATAATCTGATAATGTCGTAAATAAATAGGTTCACATGTTTCTGATTAGTAATGAATACGACACGCAAGGGAGTATAAGGGCCCGTACTCCGATACAGAATAAGTAAGGGAGTATAAATGCCTATCCTCCGATACAGGACGCGATAATTATAAATGTCCCGTGATATCACCGTCAACACAAGGATCTGACAGTAGCGCGGAGTAAATAAGCTCCTCCATTGGAATGTGTGGCAACAATGTAAACTAATTTTGCTATATAATATTTCAATGAAAAATCCTTACTACTAAGGAACATAAACCGATGCCAATTAGTCATTGAAACTAAAGGGAAAGGAAATTATATACCACCTGTGTAGATGAGAGCGCCCAAGCAGCCTGTGTGGACTGCTCTTGTGCACTATTGCTTACCCCTTAAACACCATTGAGCAAAATTAAAGATTACGTTTGAACAAACATGATAACAAATAAGGACTTGCTTGTAACTTCTAAGAATGTGTTGCTGACACTCGAGAAATTATGTGAGGAGCTTGTCTTTTGGCACTATCAGCCTCCTTGCATTCTTCAAAGGTCACCTACATGCATTAATGATGTCTAGATAATGTAGAGATTGTTGAAAGGATTAAATAATCAAAATAGGTAACAAAGGATGGCATCCATCTTGGTACCAGATAGATGAAGAAATTTAATGAATTTCGTATGTTCAGATCACTACGGAGATATTCAATCTACAAGAAATATAACAGAATCAATCTAATTGATCCTAAAATCATCAAATATTCTTAACATCATTAGTTATTATATCTATAGGATTCTAATGTATCAACAACATTCTAACTAAGATAAACCTACGTAATCATCAAGGGGCAGAATGACAAGGAAACTCACCTACACTACCAGGCAAATACTTTTGAGTCTTTCATTTCCACGCTTCTTCAAAGGTAGGAAGTTCATCTACAAAATCACAACCTAAAACTTTACCAACGCTAACATACAAGAGTATGAAACTACAACAACAGATATATTGTAATACACGAATATCATGACAATAATATACCTTCATGCAGATTGTACAAGGTATTCATAGTGTCCACTTTACCATTTGAATTGAGTTTTCTTGAAACAGAATTTCCCTATAAATTATATCAGAGAATGAGTACAAAAAAATATAAATAGCAACAAATGGTTAAAAAACAGACTGTGATAGGATAAAACTAAAGCAGCAAGCATACTATTAGTACCAACGAGAACAATATGAATGCCTTATTATGAATGCCTTATTATGAATGCCTTATTATGAATGCCTTATTATGAATACCTTATTATGAATGCCTCCAGAAATTATGGGAGTAGCTGGTCTTTTGGCACTATCAGCCTCTTTGCATTCTTCAAAGCTCACCTACATTAAAGATGAAATAAAAATAATGTTATTATCCAAATCCATGAAGCGTGCAGTTTGGCTGCTTGTCACCATTTTAAATACTTACTCCATCAATACCAGTCCTCCTTGTCTTTGATGAAGTATAGTATGTTCCATTTGCACCACCATAGGTGATTGCTGAGCTTTGGTGTGTTGAAGCTATGAGGTTGAGACATTCGGCGATTATTATTAAATCTACAGTACTCATTTTCAAGCTGTAAGTACTTTCTCCTCTTCCCTGCATTGTATTCATAAAGAGATCAGCCTAAACACACCCCAAGCAACTACTTTTGTGAGAGCAAAAAGCCCCTGGTGTTAAATTCAAAAGACATATTACTTTCTGCTTCATCATACTGGCGTTCATCAGCGGGTTCATTCTCAGACCTAGCATGCTTTCTTCGATTTTCTTTCTCGTCCTCTCTGGCATCCTCCTTTTCATCATCAGAGTTTAATTCCTCAATGATTGGCCCCCTCGATTTTTGAGGATCTGGAGCCTGATGCTCGAGAAATCCAGATGGATACATATGCAGGGGGGAAAGATTTCCACTTAGACCAAAGGGAGTAAACTGGAAAATATTCACTCCATCACTGCTAGTGCTCCTTATCTCTGATGAAGTATAGTATGTTCCATTTGTGCCACAATCGGTAAATGTCGAGCTTTGGAAGTTGAAGCTACTTGGTTGAGGAATTGGACGAATATTGTTAATTCTGCAGTACTTATTTTCATGCTGCAAATATTTTCTCCCCTTCCCTGCATCGTAAACATAAAGAGAACAGCCTAAACGAACCCCAAGCAACTACTTATGTGATAAAACAAGCACCGAGCGTTAAATTCAAAAGAAACATTCATTACCTTCAACTTCTTCATTTGGTAGTTCAACAAAGGGTTCATTGTCTGCCCTAGCATGCTTCTTCTCCTCCTCTGCATCCTCGTTTTCCTCATCAGAGTTTAATTCCTCAATGATTACCCCTCTTGATTTTCTTGGTTCTAGAGCCTGCTGCTCAAGAAATCCAAGTGGATGCATATGCAGCGGGAAAAGATCTCCATTTAGACCAAAGGGAGTAGATTGGAAGATGCTTCCAGGAGGACGAGTGAAAAAAGGATCATCAAAGGGATCCCTTCGCAATGTCCTCGGAGGTCTAAAGGTGTCAAAGCCTCCGAAACCGGCAAAAGAGCCACCAAAGTTAAATAAAGGATCCATGCCACCTCTGTGCCCCTGCATGCTGCTTCTTTAAGTGGTAGTACACAATCGAGAAAATACTTGGTCTTTCGATGCATGAATGATAACTAATGCCTAACTAATAATGGTACCAACTACATAAAAGCAACTAAAGCTTAAAAACTTCTAGAAGATTATGCTCCTATCATTAATCCCAGTTCCCAGGTTCAATATCCATATAATACAAAAAATAATATTACTATAAAATAACTCCAAAACAATATGGGGGTAAATCTATATAGTTCACCCTTCAACTAGGGCACACTGACGCTATTACAACACAAGATATAGAATATAAACTATTAAGAGTAAATCTACAGTTGTGGACATTTGAGGAAGTTTCTAGCTTATTGGTTGGCGCAAAAAAAATACTTGATGCTCCTCTTCTATATTCTATGATGAGAAAAATTGTAGATATGGCTAGGTTTGGTCCTAAAATAAACATTTTAAGAGATTCCCAAGTATCAACCATAGAATCTAAAGTAACTTGAACATTCCTTTATATTTCAGCTCTCTAATGTTGGGAATATAACGGAGACATGTTCTTTGAAATGCAGCGATTGCTCTTTTAAGTAGGCCACAACATCAGGAATTGATTTGATTGTGATTTCAAAATTACGTGGCGAACCAAAGAATTGAAAAGGAAACTGGTGGGGGAAAGGCCTAAACAAGGCAGAAACTTAGAGAGCAAGGAATTGTGTTAAACCCGAAAAGGCGGTTTAAATCTTGGCTACAACAAAAATAAAAATCCGTTGCATTTCGAAATACCATACGCTTGTCATAATCACTTAATTCGTTTCGTCAAAATGAACATAAACACATAGTAAATTAATGTAAATAAAATTTTAAAAGATTGAGATAACATGACACGGATAAATTAGAACAATATATAGAGAAAATAGTACCAGGTAAGCGACAAAAGTGTTGAAGGTAGAATATGAATGAGATCGAGAATTTGAAAGACGATCAGTCAGCAAACCCTAATCGTGCCAAAATCGTGATGATAAAACAAATTTATCGTTGTTTTAAATATAACGGGTAGCAAATAAGAGGAGAAAAGATAAACTTTATTTTTATTCCCTCTTTCTATAAATAATTCTCTCTTTCACCACATGCATTCATGGAAGTTCTTCGCGTGCCAGCCCATGGGTTTCATTAAGCCCAAAATTGATATTCATTATCCAATTCCTCTTGGGCCATTTGAAAAAACATAGCACGAATAGTCAATTTTTTAATGGGCCGGATTATGGGCTTGGTCAAATTTTAAAAATATTTTCCAAAATTATATTGATATTTTAATAGATACTTAGCATGTCAATATTAAATCATGTGATTTTTTATATAAAATCATATGATTCTTTAATAGCATAAAAGTTGGGTAGATGTTGAAAGGCACTGCTAACTATAATTGAAAATAAAAATGAAACTTTGACTACTGATGTCACTTCAATGGATACAAAATTTAGAAATAATGTGAACCATACCATCGAAAATATCCAGAAGCCACACAATACAGGATTCAAAAAACCAAGCTCAAAACGAGACACATAGCAAGGTCGCGTAAAGGGTAAGAAAATAGAACGGACCAGAATAAATCAATGAGAGGTTTCATTATTAATATTGGGCGATTCACTTTTAAAACTATTACATCACTTGAGTTTTTTTAGAAATATATATGATATGATTTAATCGAATTTTTCTCTCTTTCCTTTGAATGGTGATAAATATTTTTTTAAATAAAAAAATTTAGATAATTATTCTAATAGATTAAACAAATAACACATAGAATAGAATAACACAGGAGATATAATTGTTTTTATTATGTATTTCCTCCTTCTGAACTCAACTATAAGCTAAAAAAAAAGTTTCATGGACGTTGACATATATATATATATATATATATATATATATATATATATATATATATATATATATATAACAAAATTATATTTATTTTTCACATTTTTTGTCCTTTTTTTAAATTACTTTTTAAAATGATGATAACATTTGTTTTTCAATTAACATAGACCTATTTTGAGGATTGTTAAAAAACAAAGTAATTTCTCATATATATATATATATATATATATATATATATATATATATATTAAAATTATAATTTTTATATAGAGTCTCTTGTTTATTATATTGTTATGATAAAATTTTCCTATCATAAATGGCTAATGCTAGTTACATTTTAATATGAAAAATAATATTTTTTATTATGAGGCGATTACCACCTATCACTATTTCTCCATTAGAAATATTGTAAATACGCTTTACCATGTAATACATTTATTTATAAAAGTCTTTCAAATTTTCTTCATATTTCAAATTATGCAAGTCATTGGAAAAAAAATGGAGTTATTAATAATATTTTACAAAAAATATAATTATAATTGCATCAAAAATAAGAAGATTGACAATTGCATAAAAAATACAAGACCCAAAAATCTTATAGTTTTTAGTCATTTTTTTATTAATAAGTAAAATACTTAAAAATGTTAAAAAGTGTGTTTGTAATATTTCTATTTATAATTATATTATTTTAAACTAAAGAGTGTTTTTTAATGTTTTTAACAAAAGTTTTTTATAAATAAAATTTTAATAAGAAATCTATATATATATTTTTTAAAATTAAAAATATTTTTTTAAATAACTTATATTTATAAAATTGATATTGAAAAATAGATTTGTTGATAAAAAAAAACATATAAGTATCGTTTATTTAGTAGAGTTTTCTTGTGACAAAGTTGGGTGGGTCCTTCCACGGTTTTATCGGACGCCCCCAAACTTGCAACATATAACTAACATATGCATTTATTTTACTACTTTGTGGAGTACATAGTTTACATTTATTTATATCAATAAATCAATTTTTTAAATTCTTTACTTTCGAGGATAGAAGCAAGACAAAGCATAAAAGCGCCAACTTTGGTTAGGGGCAGATAGGGCGGTTTCAATTATGATTTTTTTTTTTGGGTAATCTGAAAACGAAGGATTTGAATGAGTATAAAATAATTTGATTATAAAACAAGCCATATTATATTAATATAAATATTTTGCAAACTTTAAATTATTCATGATTTCAATAATTATTTTTCTAATTAATATACTAATCACATGCCTCTCGCTGGAAGCCTCCAAATATTATCCAACCCGGGCGTTAGCCATTTGGAGCTTCAATTCAATTTTGGATTTTCGACAATTCTCCAACACGTTATGAATCGTCACTTATGCGTTTTTTTTTTTTTCCATATATATAAAATAATTAAAAAAATTAAATATAGTGCATGGGTGTTAAACTCTTTTCACATTCAAATTAAACTAAATCCTTTCCTTTCTTTCGCTCGTTCTTCGTGGAAGCGTGTTGGTGTTGGTGCGTACGCTTTTTCATCGTGATCAATCAACGATCCGTGGCTGTGCTCGTCGTCTCTGAAGCGATCAATCAAGCGTGAGAGGACGGCATAGCAAAGCAAACATGTCTATGTCCGATTCCGATTCCTCCTCTTATTTCGGCGATTGCAAAAGTTTCAAACTAATAAGCCGCGAGCGTAAGCCCCCTTTTTTTCTCATATTTTTTTCTGTTACGTTACTCATCAATCATTCTTCACGCTTTTCGACTTGTGGCATTTCATTACTATTCTCAACAAATTCTTACTGTGCAAGTTTATTGTTATTATCTTCTGCGCATGGTTTCTACTGCTCGACCTTTTATCAGCTACATGATAAGCGCGTTAGGGCAACTAGCTTATGGTTTCGGATATTGAGTTTGGACTTTGTAGTGTGGTTTTTGGGTGCTTTTGGTTGGAATGGAGTGATTGAGTTTTCAGGATGATTTTGGTTCCGTAGCCTCTTCCATGGGTACTCTGCTTATGATTATTTCAGGATGATATGTTATTGTATGATCTCTACACTGTTTCATAACATGTTCCATCATAATCTGTCTAGAGAATTAAGGTAGAATTCGTGAACCTGGTGTGAAGAATGAATTCATCTTTGTCTTTGCATTATTGATAGAATTCCTTCCCAAAGGTGTGAGAGAAACTACCTTTTATCTGACAAGCGTACATTAACAAGCAACCAGTGAGTAGCCCAACTCATTATGGGTCATTCACATCAAAAGCTCAATAACTTAAATTCATCATTTAAGTACCAGAATATCAATTTCCATGATAACTACATTTCAATAATCTAATACTATTGTATAATAAAATAATGTTAATTTACAAAATAACGAAAGAGAGTTTCAGCATAGCTGTTAGGGGGGGAGATTCGCAACTAAAATGCATCTGTGCCCTCCCTCTTTGTTCTATAGGTTATATTAATTCACTTTTTTTCTTCACTTATGTTTTACGTCCACGTAAAGAGAAAGAAAAAGAAGAGCGAAAGTTGCATGACGGATGAAATCACTCCAAATCATTTCATAGTTATTTAAAGACTCGACAGATCAAATTGTTACTGTACATGTCATGACTCACGAGAACTTCTCCACAGTTAATATTTTAGAATTTAAAATCATGACCAAATTCAATGTCGCTATGTTTTGAAATATAGAATCGCTTATTTTTGGATATATTTCCTAACCTTTTTGTCGGTATTGAAACCTTTATGGTTTTCCATTTGTTCCTTTTAAACTTTTAATTGGTTATGATCAGATAAACTTGTTTAATTTCTGTTTACCCTCTTATTTACAGGATTATTACATGAAATGCTGAGGTCAACAAAAACGGGGGATTCCAAACCAACTTGGAAGGTATATGATGCTATTTAGTTAAATGAATCCTTCCTTGATTCGTTTATCTTTTCTCTGGATACAAGAAGCAATGAAGGACTCACTCTTCTGTATTATTTCATTAAAGTTTGTTGTTTACACTCAATTATATAATTCACGTGTCTAAAGTGCTTGTTTAATTCATTAGAACGGAGATCATAATGTGTAGTATTTCATCAGTTCTCTCTAGATATCTATACTAGTATGTATTATACTTCATGGGCTAGCTTCCATACAGTAGATACAGATGCATGTTACCCTGTTGGCAACTGGCATAGATTTAGGCAAGTATAAACATATTTTACTTCTGAATGAAGCATTGGAGGTAAATTAAGAAACTAAGAAGTGCAAGGTAAGAGTTGAATTTATCGATTACTATCTCATACTGGTTCATGGGTTACTTGCCTGCAGGTACTAATAATGGACAAACTTACTGTAAAGATAATGTCTCACTCATGCAAGATGACTGATATCACCGATGAAGGTGTTTCATGTAAGCAATCATTTTTCTTTATACTAAGAACCATTGAATTGTTTTTCCGATATTTTTCTCTTATTTCAATGTTCCATGATGTAACATCAAATTTCCAATTTGGGGTAATTATTCCCATCCGCATCCTCTTATTACCTCTTCCAAAAAGACTATATAAGTATATTTAGGACCTACCTTTCTCTTCGATAATTATCATCAAGATTTTGATGCTGGTTTCCTTTGTTTTGAAACTGAATTGAAACTGCAATTGTTTATTCACATGGATTAAAATTGAAATGATTAAGTTTATTTGCATGTCCTTGCTATGTCCTAAGTTTTAGTATGTACTAATTGTTCCATTGAAATAAATAATTTTCTTAATTATTAATAATTTAATAGTCTATACAGTGAGAGAAGGAAACTAACAACTGTTGTGGGTTTTGTACAATTAGTTTTTTTTTTTTTTTCTTGCATAAAGAGTGAGCCTTTGCAGAATATAAGGATGCTGCATTGTGACCTGGTCTTCATAGGTTCTAGTTGTGCAAATAGCCCCTCTAAGTCAGTGTAGTAGCAGATGAGGCTGTTTTATCTTTTATAGGAGAAACAGATGTAGATAATTTTGTATAAAGATTACTTAAAAAAAACCTACTACACAAAATTTCTACAAACATTTTTAATTCGCCAATTACCATGTTTGCTTTTGACTTGTTGTGAGGACTTTCTAAAGATGTCTTATCCTTGTTTGCTCATTCACTATAACAAAGTAGAACAGGATTGCATTGATTTGTGAACACCTTTATAAGGTATGGTTATTTACATTAGGGTGGGATCCTCATCCATTAGGTCTCAATTTTTAAATCCTTTGTTGTATGTTGTGAACTTTTGCTTCTCTTTTTGTAGTGGTGGAAGACATATACAAGCGAAGGCAGCCATTGCCCTCCATGGATGCTATATATTTCATCCAGCCAACCAGAGAGAAGTAATATATCAGCTCTTTGTTTTTGGTCGTTTTGTTGTGCAATCTGTTGTGAAGTATGTAAATATTTAATAATGTTATGATAAAAATGTAACTTACTAAACATTTTGAGGAATATAATTCTGTTGAGTTTTAATTTTGAAAGCTAGAATTTGTTGTTTTTCTTCTAACTTTATTTGACCTCTTAAATTCTTTACCAATTTGTATTATTTTTATTAAACTGTTTATTTAATTCATCCTTATGTTTACACTCAAAGATGTCAACTATTCCTGTATTGTTTATATTACTTTTTGCACTGGACAAGTTACATGATGATGCATTACTTTGTCTAATTATTCATTTATAATTTGAATTGTTGAATAATTAATATGCTGCACTTTTGACTGTGGAACATTTTCATTTAGCTTTGATGTGGAATTTAGTTATCATTCCTTTTTGAGATGGTTCATATTTAGTGATTTTCCCTCGATTTTTATTTACAGTGTAATTATGTGTTTATCAGACATGTCTGGAAGGACACCCTTGTACAAGAAGTACGTAATGGTCATTATAATATCTCCCTTGTCTGCACTTCATTATGGTTTCAACAACTTATTTGTTTTGAAGTCTTTTTCTGTGATCTTGTAGAGCATTTATTTTCTTCAGTTCAAGTATTTCCAAAGAATTAGTTATGGATATTAAGAAAGATACAAAGGTGTTGCCTCGAATAGGTGCATTGAGAGAGGTGAAAACTTTTTGTTTCAAAGCTGTATTATGCTTGAATACATAATTGTGCGCAATTGACATTTCTTTTGTGCTTTTCCCCCTCATTTGGATTGCATATGCAGATGAATTTGGAGTATTTTCCTATAGACAGCCAGGTATGTAGCTGCCCACTTCTACTTTAATTTATTTCATTTTCCATATATAATCATATTCTTAAAAAAACTTTGTTTTTTTTTAACCATGCTGAATGTCATAGTGTTATCCACATAGGCCGTTAATAAAACTCAACTTATGACATGTAGAACTGTTCCTTGTTTTGGTCCAGTTCCACATAGCAATGAATGAGTTTCAAGTGAGGAATCAAAATTTCCTGCTTGTTAAGTTAATTAGAATCTATTAATTGTAGAAGAAAATCCTCCCCGAATGTAAACAAAGGCTGTGCTTGAAAAGACTGAATAGAATTAGCAAGCAATCTGTACTGAATTTGCAGAGGTGGAATTTAAGTACTATCCGAGAAGTGAAAAGTTAACTACCAGAATATGTGGATTAGGAAGTCCATCTTTGCAAACGGGCAATTTTGATCATTCATATGTATCTTCAACATAATTTAGGAACTCAGAATTCACGAATTGGGTTGTTGAGATCTTTCCATTTCGAAAATCAATTTTGAATTGTGCTTGTTAGGAGTTCTTTATTAGTTTCTAATGCCATTATCATTCCAATAATGGATGCCTTCATTTTTGGGGTATTTTTTTTGTCATGTTAATGCAGGGTTTCATCACAAATAATGAGAGGGCATTAGAGGAGCTATTTGGGGATGAAGAGAATACTCATAGAGGTGTTACATGTTTGAATGTGATGGCAAAACGAATTGCCACAGTTTTTGCTTCCTTAAGAGTATGTGAAAAGTGATCTTTGACAGGGATACAAAAATTGTTGTCATTGTTCTATATTTGTTCAAATGTGATTGAGAATTCTGAAGCATGTAAATATTTTTTAAGGAATTTCCTTCAGTTCGCTTTCGTGCTGCCAAGTCCCTAGATGCAACCACGATGACAACTTTCTGTGATCTTATACCTACAAAGCTTGCTGCTGGAGTCTGGGACAGTCTTATGAAATATAAAAAATGTATACCTAATTTTCCTCAGACAGAGACCTGTGAATTGCTCATTCTTGACAGATCTATTGATCCGGTATCTTAGCTCCATTTTTTGGTCATCAACTTAAAATATTTTTTTGACAGACAGTCACTTGGTTATGATGAGGATATATTCTGATTTTGTAGATTGCTCCCGTGATACATGAATGGACCTATGATGCCATGTGTCATGATTTGCTGAATATGGAGGGAAATAAATATGTTCACGAAGTAACTTCCACAATTTCCACTTCTCATCTCATTCTGAATTTTCTGTGTTAACTCTTTGGTGCATAAACACAAGTCTGCTGTATTTTTAAGGTTCCTGGCAAATCTGGTGGTCCACCAGAGAGAAAAGATGTTCTTTTGGAAGAACACGATCCTGTATGGCTTGAACTTCGCCATGCTCATATTGCAGATGTACGTCTTGCTTTTATGCCTTCACTATACTAGATTTAAGCAAACATGAATAGATTTTGATATTGATGACCATGCCAGGCTAGTGAAAGGCTGCATGAGAAGTTGACCAACTTCGTTTCAAAGAACAAAGCTGCACAAATACAACATGTTTCACGGTGAGGGATAATCATCTGCTTATTTGTCAGCAACGGCAGTGTTACATAAGAGGACATTGATGCTGAATATAATGGTTTAGTTATCATAAAAAATTAAATATTTGCCTAATTTATTAATTTATAGATTTTTTTTCAAATGACTGTATGGTTTGACTAAAATTTATTCCACACTGATATGAAAATTGACACTTACTACCTTATTTTTTAATCAAATTTTTTAATTTAGTCTTATTCTTACCTCCACTTACCTCCTGAACTTTCACAAATAGCTTAGTTGCATATTATGTCAAAATAATAAATGTCCTACATAGTGTATTTTAATCAGTTTGAACTTCTTTGGCTGCCTGGCTTAAATGTAGCATTGGGCTCCTTGAGCATGATAACAGATGTTCAAGTTGACCTTTGTCCTCCTACTTAATCATCCAGTTGGACCTTTAGCTTTTGGGGAAGATAGTTAAAATTTTGAACACTTATTTTGGGGGGTAATTTTATATTCTAAATAATTTTATCAACCACTAGGAATTATTCTTCAAGGATTGCAAGGATGCCATGTATTATTTTAAACACCCTGTTTTCTATTTAATCATTTAAAAGCCGTGTTGTTGTGTAAAATGTTTACGTCCTTTATTGGAAATCAAAGTAATATTTGTTTTGTTGATGAGAAAATTAGACCTTTTAAGTTAGCCAGGGCTAGATTTGCTGTTTGGTAGAAGTGTTTATCTATTTTTCTAGTTTTCATTGTAGCAAATTTAAATTATTTAACTGTGTTGTATGTATAGAGGTAGCGGTGATATGTCAACTAGGGATATACAAAAGATGGTCCAAGCACTTCCACAATACAGTGAACAAGTTGACAAGCTCTCCCTCCATATAGAAGTTAGTTTTTTTGTAATGCAATTCTTATACAGCTTATTTTTCTTCTAATGATTATTTGATATGGTTTTCACAAATAAAAGTGCTATTTTGACTATGAACCTTCCTAGAAGAGGAGTTCTACAGTTAGCATTTGTCCTCTAGAAAAATCTAATTGTACTCTGGTAATGCCAGATTTTGAATTCCCTGATTGGGTAATCATTTTAGCTTTGTTTACCCCTTGTTAGAACGTCCCTGCTTAATTATGGAATATTATTGCTTCTATTCTGATTCTGGCTGATGGACGATAGAATACATGAAATTTGGCCCTTAAGTTTGCCGGATATTTCTGAAAGTTAATTCTTTTTTTGTTTTTGGCAGTTGATTAAGATAAAAGTAAATTGTTTGTCAGTGGATATAATAAGGTTAAATTAATTTCACGTCCTCACACAAAATCTACTATCAATTTTGGATAAACTTATAGGAGAAAAAATGAATCGGACTTCTCTAGTGAAATTAACTTTTGCACCTTTACTTTTGAAGAAGTTATATAGGAAAACTTCTCAAAAGGTTGAGGTGAATAGGTTTATTGACTTGGGAGAAAAATTTTGTTAATTATATCTCCCTTATTTTCTTCTGCTGTAGCTGCTATTTAAAAAGATTATTCAAACTAACCTTATAAATGAGTCCCTGTAGTTTCAAAAGGGAAAACAGGGTCCCTAAATCCAGTATATTATTTGTTTCATATGGCTTACTGGGAACCAGTTGATTTAAAAACATATATTAGAACTTATTTACGGTTTTAGTGGATACGGGGGCTGTTAAACCCTCAAGAAAATAGGGACTTGGAGAATAATTTAACCGTTAAATAAGACAGTGAATCTGATTATGATCTGGGTGCGCATTTCTGTATAGATGTAAACAATGTGCTTTTTGGTCCAGATTGCAGGAAAGATTAATAGAATCATTAGGGAGTCGGGACTACGGGAACTTGGCCAGCTGGAGCAAGATCTTGTTTTCGGAGATGCAACAACAAAAGATGTGATCAAATTTTTTACCACGAAAGAAGTAAGAAATTCCTTGAGGGAAAATAAATTATGTTCCTATACCTAATCACATCCTTATTTCAAAATGAGAAAGCTTTTTAGTATTGGACGAGTTGTGTGATTAGAGATGCCTTTTGCACTGTTTCATCTTTTAAATTTTATATGAATGATACATCTGTGCAGGATATAACCCATGAAAATAAGTTGCGCCTGTTAATGATTCTTGCCTGTGTTTATCCTGAGAAATTTGAGGGAGAAAAGGGTCTGAATTTGATGAAGGTGTGGTTTCTTCCTTACTGGCTACCAACTTAATTCCCCCTTGCTCTTCATTTTCTATTTTAGAGATATGCTATTAAATAGATCATTCCTATCAACTCCAATGTCGTTATCCATTTTTTACCTTTCATATGCTTCTCAGCTAGCAAAACTGACGGAAGAGGATATGAGTGTTGTGCATAATTTGAGAATGCTTGGGGGACAACCAGTTACCAAAAAAAATTCGACCTCTGCTTTTGGTCTTAAGTTTGATATCCGTAAGGTAATGGTAGTAATTTCTTGAAAAACAAAATGTGATTTTTCAACGTTACGTTTTGTATGAAAGTGTTTTTTTAAGTTGTCAGAAGAAGCGTGCTGCAAGGAAGGAGCGTCCCGGTGAAGAAGAGAAATGGCAGCTATCACGCTTTTATCCAATAATAGAGGTACAAATTTAGCTAATACGATCTAACCGATCTACTCACAGATAATATGCATTCATTCACTGATGACAGTTTCACGAGAGGACAGCCTTGAAATAAAACTAGAGTGTTAACCATTTCAACGAGAATATGCTTTATCCCATAATGTTGTTTTTAGATTCCAAATATAATTATCGCTGTAAATATGTGAAATAAGCAAACAGCTATTTACTATGCTTTCTTCATATCATTGTGATTGTGCAATATAAAGAAAAATAACGTAAACTCGATTTTCCATATGCTGACCAATGTTTAATTTTTAAGAATCTATGATGATCCTCGTATATGATGACTGGATGTTTATTCAGGAACTCATTGAAAAACTCGCCAAAAATGAATTGTCAAAGGAAGATTATCCATGTTTGAATGATCCAAGTCCATCTTACCACGGCTCACCCTTTTCTTGGCCTTTAAACCAAAGTCCTCATTCTATGAGATCAAGACGAACACCAAGTTGGGCTCGACCGCGAGGTTCTGAAGATGGATATTCAAGGTTTTAATTTTCTTTCCTGATCAGTACCCAGTAATCTAACTTCTTCTGATTTTAGTTTATTTTCTTTATTTATTTTTCCTTTAACACTTTTCTTCCCTTTGACTATCTGGTTGCTTATTATCCTCCCTCACTTCGGAGTTGTGTAGACTTGTTTAAGCTTGCTATTATTACAGATAATATGTTGGGAAAACCCGTCTCTGTTGAAATTGTCAATTATGAAGGAACTTTCTTACGTGTAAAATTTTATATTTTTCTTGATGGCACACAGCGATTCGGTGCTTAGACAGGCATCGAGTGATTTCAGGAGGGTGGGGCAACGAATCTTTGTATTCATTGTCGGTGGCGCAACCAGATCTGAGGTTTGATTTGTATATAAAAATGAGATTGTACCACTCAATATTGCCCCCTTTCCCCTCTGGTTTTCTGGTCTGATGCGATTTCAATTTGAATTCTCAGCTTAGGGTTTGCCATAAGCTTACCGAAAAGCTAAAGAGGGAGATTATTCTCGGCTCATCAAGTCTTGATGACCCTGCACAATTTATTACGGTATTGAAGTTTTACCTATTTTTAATGCAAAAATGTAAAATGTTCCTTCACCGGGAATTGCCATAACCATTCTTCAATACTAATTTTCCGCGTCTGCAGAAATTAAAGATGATAACGACGCACGAGCTTTCATTAGATGATATCCAGATATGATTTTAAGAACTTGAACTAGAAGATGAGCCTCTGCATACTTGTAAATTGTATTTGTGTTGTAATCATATAGTTTAACCATCCTGTTTTATTCTGTAAAAAAAATCATGTTATTACAATATTAAAAGACTAACATGGATATACCTTCATTGGTTGCTGACCAAATAACAGTTTTCAGTGGACAGATTGATTTAGACTGGAAACTAGTTGAGCTAGAGAGCACTTTGTTGTAAATAATAAATACTCCAATTCACTGGATTATTTTGATGGTGGAAAAAGTTTTAGGTTCAAATTATATTGTCGCTATTCTAAAATAATACTAATAATGATACTTTCTACCATTAATATCACGTGAATATATCATATGCAATTCACCAAGTCATAAACTTGTTAAAATATGTTCTTTGCTTTTTCATTAACGGAGGATGTTTCTATTTTTCTGCTCTTCAAAATAATACTTAATTCACAATTTCGAAAAACTAGATCTTAAATAGGCACCATTATGGCTTTTTATTTTCATTTTTAGAAAATAGGCACTTTGTGTTACTGATAAAAAGGCACTTTTACATCAATCATTGGAAAGCAAAAGTGCAGATTAAATTTTACGGGAATTAATTGAAAATCCGCATCATCAAATTAAGGCATTTTATGCTTTAATTTCAACCACTGCCCCATTACAGACTCTGATAATATTGAGAACGGTAATAATGAAAACAATTAAAGAAGTGGTGATCATAAAGCGTTTCAAGTACATTAGTTGTAACATCAATACTGCACTATGGTAATAACAACTATAGTATTGGTTCCGAAGTGACGATTGCCATGCGTAAAAGCTGTGGAGATAGTGGAGGGGAGACGATAATATTGAAGAAGGTAATAATAGTGATCCTGATGTATGTAAAATAGTAATGATTTCATTGGAGTGAGATGAATTAAAGTTTTAAATAATAATAAAAATTTCCAGTGAATAAAGTCAGGGTTAATTGAAGTGATAAATAATTTAATTGAATTACAATTTTTTTAAAATTTGAGCTAAATTTGTGTTCAATCACTTATATTGAACATCTATATATATATATATATATATATTGATCCGTATATATCATTCTTCTTTTCAAGTGAAAATTATTCAAATATTTCCCAAAATATTAGAAATCATGCTACATATTTCATCAATTATTGAAATATTTTTCAAATTAGTCTCTCAACGCTAATAGCAGATATCATCGCCAGGATTAAATTTAGGAATTTTCATTACTTTGAACTTCTTAAAGAACTTCACTATCAAAAATATCTAAATTTAAAGATAATATTTCAAAAACTAAATTAATGGTCTATGCTTTTTCTCACATTAAATATTTTCTTGAAAGTCACGTTGAAAAAGAAAAACAGTATTGTTTTGAAAAAAAGGAATAAAAAAATGAAGAACTGCATTAGTTCGGCGACCTTTGCCATAAAAAATGTCAAATAAGTATTATTTTAAGCAACGCATATATACAGTAGCCTGAAGAATGGTAAACCTTTCAACCGTTTAATCGGTGTGATCTTGTTGCCATGCCCCTTTACCAACTGAAACGACAACATGAGCAATGACGTGCCAAAAAATTGAATTAAAAATAAGACGAAAATAATTTTATAGATCACTGGCTTCAATGAAAGAAACTAGCTAAAAAGTTCACAAGTTTGATTGCTTCTAACGGTTTCCTTTCAACTCTAAAAATGTTACCAACTTGTTCGTGCTGGAAAACAAGCAGTTTCAGTTTCATTACCCAACCACAAGGATGTGCATCGATGAACAGCAAGGTCGTATTCAAAACTCCAGGGATATTAGAAGACTGTTTCTGCTTCAAATATCATCAGCCAAACAATGACAACTTTACTTAGATGCAAAATGCTTATAACATACTTTTCTATACACTATTATTGACCAAAGTTTAATGAAAGTCATGAAATTTTGTATATTATTTGATGAACTGTCTTCTAATTTTACACTTTTCATCAAATTTTCGGCAAATAATAGTGTTAGAAAAAGTATCTTAAAGAGCGTAGTGAAAACATTCCTCCTAGCTAAATACATAATAAGCCTAGTATGCTATTTCAATCTTTAGGATCACAATTGCGAAGAACTTTTTCCTTTTGAGATAGCATGTTTCCAGCCTTTCTCTTTTTAAGATCACGAACTAATTTATCGACATATGCAATGTATTTATCGACGTCAAATTTTCTTTTGCAGCCTGCATAGTTCATGTATCGAATTTTCCCAAAAATGGGCCGCTCTTTCCACCCCTGAAATGCATCAAAAAATTGTAAATGCCAGAACTGAGAATTCTAGAATAAAATTTAACTACTCTGCTAGGTTTTCATATGATCAAGAAAACACCTAATTCAGCAGTTCATTCGATTTTCGGAAAAATGAAAAGGAAAGATCAAAATCACTCATGCTGAAAAAGTAACAGCCTCCAGGAAACAAACACAATTTACCAAAACCACCCTTCCTCGACATTCAAATTAAACTGTAACGAATGAGAACAAGGCAATCGAACCTGATCATGAACCCCGCATATTGACCACATGCAACCAACATAACCATTTGGATCTCTCCCATCTAATTCATACTGCAGTCAGTCAAAACTGCGGTCATTTTTACAAATTGTAATAACCTTAATTTCATGAAATAACATACGGTGACCAAAGTTTTGCATATTACCTTGTCGTTTAAATATATAGATATCTCAAGGGCTTCTTCAGGTCCTCGCGTCCACTCAAGTATCTTCTTTGCCCAATACATTCTGTACATGAAATTTTATGATTAAGGAAACAAAATAAGGCTCCTCTTGGAAGCTAGGGTTATACTGCAAGAGATATGTTGATTCTCTGATAAGATATTTTACTGTATGATACGAAATACATAATATAATATTCCATCAATGAAATACAATTCCAGGAGAAGACTAAAATCAAATGTTTCTTAGATCTATAATCAGAGCATATGTTGTAGCCTCTTCTAATGTAAGAAATCCTTCATACTATTTCTCTACCTCCACACATGCTTCACACACAAGCTAGGAGAGTGGTATGACATCAGTTCTTCAACTTCATGACACATTTTGAGTTCTGTTTTCCTTTTCGGTCTATAATTAGCTTTCAAATAATGGTGATCAGACTTACTTATTTAAATTCCTACTTTTTATATATTGAGATCACTCTTTAGTATGCACCACTCACATGTTTCCTCTCTCCCTAATGCAGGCTTATCAATCAATGAGAACCTATAAAAGAAAACCTGCAAAAGGGAAAAAAAGAAAAACGAAAGGAGAAGAGTTGATGGATTCTCTCCTTTGCACGATTACATGCATAATAAACTTAGAATGAGAATGTGTAACATAAGATACTTTGAAAAGCAACAAAAAGGAGATAATAATTCATTACGAGGCTGCATACCGCATAAAACCACGCATTTTCCCGTTGTAGAATGTGTAACATAAGATACTTTAAAAAGCAACAAAAAGGAGACAAGAATTCATTGAGAGGCTACATACCGCATAAAACCATGCATTTTCCCGTTGTGAACCATCTCCAGCTGAGACGCATTCCAGAGCTGATGTTTGCAAGAAAACAAAATATTGAATATAGTACTTATTTAGGCAAATGACAACATAAAAACAATGATTTAGAAAGAGCTGAATCGTACCAACGCATCAAATATTAATATAGAGGCATTGAAAAACTTAGAACCTGAGAAGTGGTAAATTATTATGTGAAAGAAAGTGCGAGAATCTTTGAAGCTTTCAGGTTGTTCAGTTGAGAATATAATTATTAACCATGAAACATTGGCTTACAGGATCAGCAGTCTGTGCCTTCTCCAATTGCTCCCTCCTGCGAAAATCCAAAAACTACTTCAGCTTGCGAGTAAACAAAAACAACACAGATGGAAACAAACCAAAGTGACTGACGTGTAAACATATTCACGCTTATCAGTGGCATGTACGATTAAGGTGTTCTGAGCCCACCCCCATGCTCCTTTTATTGAATCATAATGGGGCTCGTAGAAGCAGTAGTTATCAGCAAGCTCTCTCCTCACAATCAACTCCTCCAAGAAAGCATCGATTGCCTGTAGATCACAAGTCAAGAACATGAAGTTATACTAAACCTAGGTACATGTTATCTATTATCACCATTTTGGGGAAGAAAAGAACACCAAGAAACAGAAAGAATCAAGTCAAGGGCAAGTAAACAAACTTGAGGATGTGAATTTCGCCGCTTACGTGCTTCTAAAGCACAACGCTGAGCAGATATCTGTCCAAAATGCAAATAGGGAGATAAACCAGAAAGTGCATTGGGGTTGCACGGATTGTTGCGATCTAGGGAATAACCTTTCAACCTTTTAGTCAAGAATCCATTTTCACTTCCCATCAATACTTCCCTTGCCGCGATTTCTCCCGGCTCACACCAATCAACTTCAGGAACCTCAGCTCCTCTCCTAGTAATTTGACAAAAACATTCATCAAGTCAGGGTCAGCATATCCACATGAATTGCTTAAGTGCACACAACACTAACCTTAACACATCAGCGATGAGATCATCCCACTCAACGGAATGGTTCTCGGGAAGGACCCACTTCCTAGTTGGTAGCTCAACTTCAACGTCGGGGAAATCAATGAGATAGTCAGGAAGCCTTTTGTTTATCTTTGTCCTGATTGTCTTAGCACTGTACTCTAATTTATCAGAGGCAACCCAAAGTGGCACAACGTTGTGAGCATCCACTTCATGCACCGTAACCGAATCGCTTACCATCTTGCAAATCTCTTCTTTACACCTTCGAACTTCCCGCAATGGTGAGAAATCCGTTACCAAAAGTGAAGCTCCACATTCTCTAACAAACTGTGGCACGGTCTCCTCCGCCTCTCCCTACAATATAATCGAAAGTAGAAACAACATCTTAGAAGCGTAAAGACCTTGTTTAGGCAAGGGTCTCACTCAACAAAAGCTTACAAGTGGTGAAATGATTTAGTTTGTGTGCAAGTTAACATCGCTTTTGAAGAAATTATGCAAAATTGTTTCTATAAATTAGCTTCAACAGATAGAGACTATCACTGATTGTGGCGATCAAATGTCAAATTATTTTAACTTAATCATTAATCTTGAATTCGAGTCTGGATATGCAATAAAGCGGAGGAAAATTGTGTTCTCTACGGTGATTCTACTCAACTCGTGCATGGTTGTTTCAAGTGGAATGTAGCTAAACAACTTGTACAAATAAACTAATTTTCAAATTTAAGTATCATTTGAGAGTTAAAAAGTTTATCAAGACCTAAATATTCTATAAAAACCCAAACAAAAGCGAAAACGTGAAAAAAACTGCAAGTTACCTGGAACAAGAAAAAGGGAATTTGAAGAGTATTTTGCATACGGTAGCACAATTGGCGCAAGCCTCTGAGCATGAAACCTAAATGACGGGATTTGGCGCCGAGAAAGGTGTGGAAGAGATTGAAAACAACGGCAACGGGAACGTTGGCTTTATTGGCCTCGGCAACGGCGTGGATCAAAGCCCAGTTATCTCTCACCCGTTGATCTCTGAACATCCAGTACACAACGGGACCCGAACCCGCTTCACCGCGTGAACCTTCCTTCAAGGTCCGAACCCGACCTGCCTGAACCTTCATCGGCGACGCTAATTTGGAAGCCATCGTGTTCTGCGTACGTCTCGACTCCCCAAGTCTTGGAGGGAAACTTCAACAGTTCTATGTGTGGTTTCAAACAAACATTCGTGGTTCCACTCTCTCTTTGACACGTGTCCAATTTTATTTATTGTTATGTTGTTTGTCATTCATTGGATTTGGGCCCAAACCAGAGAGATGGACCTCACTAGCTCAAATGAAATATAATTTCTTTATGTATCTCCATATCTTTAAGTAAAATAAAATAATTAAAATATTTTTTATTTTAAATACTTGGTAAAAATTTGGTTTCTTTCACTTGTAACGCGGTTCAAGTTAATGGGACTCATATGTTTGAAAGTTTTGTTATGAATACTTTTTATTGAGTGATATTTCACTTACTATACTTAATTGAGTTCATTAGGTTATGAATATTTTTCACTAAGTTATTCAACTTTTTTATTTTTATTCAATGTGGGACTTCAAACTTACATTTGAATTCTTAACAAAATTCAGATGGCTCAATTCAAAAAAGTTTTGTAAAAATCATGTTAAGTTTTGGAACAACAAATTTACAATGTATTTTCAAATTGATTTTTCTGAAAACACATCCCAAAATACTTATTCCAGAATACATTTTAAGAAAAGTCAACCTATAAATGTATTAAAAAAAATAGGTTGTAGAATATATTTTCAGAATTAATTTTTTAAAAATATATTTTAGATTGATGTATCCGAAATAAACTTTATAAATATACCATCCTAAAGTATATTCCGGACTTACCAATTTAAAATGCATTTTTAGAAATTAATTCTAAAAATATATTACAGAATTTACTTTTTAAAACATGTTTCAGGACAAAATTTTATAGAAGATATTTTTGAAAAATAAAAATTCTAGAACTATATTCCTAATTCCCGAAACATAATGGGTAAAATAAAATTTAATTTAATTGCAAGAAAAAATTACGAAGGTGCAGTCAGAAATTACATATGAAAACGCCTAGGTCAATCTTCAAGGCCCAACCCAAAAAATGATTGCATTTTTCTAAACGAGAGAAAAACTAATGAATGATGAGTAATTGAGATTAAAGTAGCATGATGAGCTTATGGGCATTTGAGTGGGTCCCCTTCGTGAAGCACAGGTCACAACGGTGGTCTTCTTTCTGAGTGAAGAATCAATGTGTGAATGTGGTCTTGCTATTAGAAGGGGACATAATTTCAATAAAACCATCGGTTAATTAACAGTTGAGGAAAGATGAAAAAATTGGGTGACATAATTAAGCCTTGGAACAGAAGAAGATTCTGGTATAAAGAGTTTGTCGTCCTACATTAATCATTGTATTTCTTTCTCTTTTGCTTTAACCCACAAATGCAGATACGTGCACTGCATAAGCATATATCAATGAGAGGGACTGAGACAATTAGCAATCATTTCTGTCTCTCACTTATATCACTAATTACAACACCCAACTAACTGTGCATCATTCTTCACCCTGTTTTCAATCATTTTAAATCATCTCATAATGTATTTTTCCATTGCTCTCTCTCACTTATTACATCAACAAATAATTACATTTATTTTATGCTCTTAAATTATTAAGTCATTTGCTTCATTTAATATTTTTTATATACAATAATTTGATCGACACAGTTTTGTATATTTTTTTAGATAGTGCAATAATTTTGAAAACAAGTTATAGTAACCGTATTAGATTGTAAAGAATCTTTTAAACAGAGATTTCTTTTAATGAAATGTTTATGTTTAAATTAGAAAGTGAATTGAAAACTTTCCATTTCTGGCAAACTGAATTGCTTTGAGTGGAAAAGGATTAGACGACATAAATACCCTCTCAAAAAAGAGAGATAAAAGGTCCCCATAGCCATCATCAATGGCAACATAATTGCCACATGTGAGCTTATAAGCACACTCTCAGTTGCCAATTTTTTAATTGATTAAATTATTGTAAACTCTCTTTTTTCTATACACATCTACTTTTTATAAATAAACAATACAAAAATTAAATCATTTAAATCACAACGGAATGTAAAAGAAGATAAAAATATATATGGTACTATTGCTTAACTTGTTTTATTAAGAAAATAAATGGTCAAATGCATATCATAGAGTATTATTTATGTTGTAGACAATACAACCTATTCTCAACACAAACTCAAAACTAAGCATTTATCGAAATAAACCTTAACACTTTAAAGACCTTTTTTTTGGACTCTTCATATATATATATATATATATATATATATATATATATGACTGAAAAAATATATTTTATGTAATTTGATTGATTTAATATAGATAATTTATTTTAATGATATAATGTTCATTATACCCCTAACCTTATATAATACAAACATATAAGGGTGAAATATATTTTTAAAAAAAATCCATCTTCTTCATTTTTTTGGTCATCATCTCTGTTGAATATAGAAGAAATAGAGTTTGGGATTAATCTCCCTTGTGTATAAATCACACATAGGGTAGTCTATTTATAGTAGAGAGATACAACTAAAAGAGTAACTGAAAGTAACAGAATAAACAGAAGATATTGTTTGATATTATGGTTAATATCTAACAATATCTTAACAATATTAAATAATATCTAAACAATATCTAACACTCCCCCTCAAGCTGGAGCATACAAATCGTATGTGCCAAGCTTGTTACAAATATAATCAATTCTAGGACCCCGTAAAGATTTAGTAAAAATATCTCGCTAACTGATCACTTGAGTTAACAAACTCGGTCTTGATGTCTCCAGACATAATCTTTTCTCGAATGAAATGACAGATCAATCTCAATGTGTTTGGTCCTCTCATGAAAGACAAGATTAGAACTAATATGAAGAAGCGACTCGATTGTCACACACAAGTGACATTTGAGTGACATCTCCAAATTGTAACTCTCTAAGCAATTGCTTGAGCCAAACAAGTTCACAAGCAGCTGATGCCATAGCTCTATATTCTCGCTTCGCACTAGATCTTGCCACAACACTTTGTTTCTTACTTTTCCATGAGACCAAGCTACCGCCAATGGAGACACAATATCCAGATGTAGATCTTCTATCGAAGGAGATCCTGCCTAATCAAGCATCTCGAGTAGCAAACAACTCTTGTATGGTTATTAGAATCATATAACAATCCTTTTCCAGGAGATCTTTTAATATACTTTAAGATACGAATGATTGCATTCCAATGATCTTCACATGAGGAATTAAGAAATTGGCTTACCACACTGATCGCAAAGGAAATGTCGGGACGAGTAACTCGTAAGATAATTCAATTTTCCAACCAATCTTCTATACTGTTCGGGATCGGGTAAAAGCTCCCCTGGTTTGGTAAAAGTTTAGTATTGGGATCCATGGGCGTATCAACGAGACTTTGAATTCATCAACCCAGTTTCCTCTAAAATATCCATGGCATACTTCCTCCGAGATATAACAATACCATCATTGGACTGTGCCACCTCAATACCCAAGAAATATCTAAGTTTGCCAAGATCTTTGGTCTCGAAAATGGTGACAGAGATGTTGTTTCAACCGAGAGATGCCATGGTTGTCACTACCTGTAAGAACGATGTCATCAACATATACTATCAAGTAAACACATCCAAGCACTTGAGTGTCGATAAAAGATAGAGTGATCTGCTTCACACCGAGTCATACCAAATTGTTGAACAACCTTGCTAAACTTTCCAAACCAGGCCCTAGGAGACTGTTTTAGGCCATATAGGGATTTGCGAAGACGACATACCATCCCAGAAGACTCCCCCTGAGCAACAAACCCAGGAGGTTGCTCCATATAGATTTCTTCTTGCAAATCACCATTGAGGAAAGCATTTTTAACATCTAGTTGATAAAGAGGCCATTGTTGAAGAGCGGCCATGGCGATAAATAAACGAACAGAAGTCATCTTTGCCACAGGGGAAAAGATATCTCCATAATCCAAACCAAAAATTTGAGTATAACCTTTGGCCACAAGACGTGCTTTGAGGCGATCAATAGTACCATCAGGTCCAACTTTGATAGCAAACACCCACCTGCAACCAACAACAGATTTCCCAGACGGTAACGAGACCAAATCTCAAGTTCCACTATTATGAAGAACACTTAGTTCATCTAACATGGCCTGACGCCAACCAGGATGGGCTAAAGCTTCACGGACAGTTTTTGGAATGGTCACAGAAGAAAGAGAGGAAAGACATGTATAAAAAGGTAATGACAGTCGATGATAACTCAAACCAATATAATGAGGAGAGGGATTACGTGTAGAACGGATACCTTTTCGGAGGGCAATGGGAAGGTCAGACTCAGGTGTCACATTCGGAGGAGACAAAGTAGTTGGCACTTGAGTAGAGTCACATGGTGGTGGTTGTGATTGGTTTCGAGCAACTATAAACCTGAAGAGGTAGTGAAGAAGAAGTTGATCATGGAGTAGAATCTAATGGTGAAGAAGGCACAATTAGAGGGTCACAAACAACAGGAACATTAAATGTACTAGGAGTGTTGACAATATTGGATGGAGACAGAGGTGAAGATTGACTTTTAAAATAAAAAGAGAACTCATCAAAGGTGACATCTGCAGACACAAAATAACGGTTAAGAGAAGGAGAAAAACATTTGTATCCTTTTTGTGATCTTGTAAACCCTAAGAAAACACATTTATGTGATCTAGGAGAAAGCTTGTCAAGACTAGAACTAAAATTATGAACAAAACATGTAGACCCGAAAACTTTTAGAGGTAAGGGATGAAGTGGTTCATGAGGGAATAAAATGGAATGAGGTATTTTATTATCTAGAACCGAAGATGGCATGCGATTAACAAGATAACATGCAGTAAGAAGAGCATCACCCCAAAAATGCTGAGGAACCTCTCCATGAATTAAAAGAGTGCGAGTTGTTTCAATAAGATGTCTATTTTTACGTTCAGCTACACCATTTTGTTGAGGTGTATAAGCACAAGAAGTTTGATGCAAAATACCATGAGAAGCCATGAATTGTTTAAAAGAATGAGAAAGATATTCACGACCATTATCATCTGCGCAAAACTCTAATAGAAACACCGAACCGAGTTTGAATTTCATTGAAAAAAGTTTGAAAGATATGAAATAATTCAGAACGATTTTTCATCAAAAATAACCAAGTACATCCGGAATAATCATCAATGAAAGTAACAAAGTATTGAAAACCTAAAGTAGACTTAACGCGGCTAGGTCCCCAAATGTCGAGTGAACCACGACAAAAGGGGACGAAGCACCACGTGTGACACTACGAGGAAAGGAAGTACGAATATGCTTGCCTAATTGACACGACTCACATGCCAAACTAGACAATTTAGATAAGGCAGGGACAAGTTGTCTGTAACTTGGCAAGACTTGGATGACCTAACCGAGCATGGAGAAGAGAGGGAGACTCTATAACCGCACCAACATGTGTAAAGGGACGAAGATGATAAAGACCATGAGACTCACATCCCGTGCCAATCACCTGTTTCGAACTCCGGTCCTGTAAACACACGAATTGTTGGTAAAAGAAACAACACAATCAAGAGAACGAGTTAGACGATCGATGGATAACAAGGTTAAAAGGAGACCCAGGGACATAAAGAACATTATCAATGGTTAAAGAAGGGAAAAGTTTAACGGTTCCAACACCATGAGATGATACTCTAGAGCCATCGACTAGTGTAACAAAAGGTAAAGGATCAGGAGAGGATAAAGAGGAGAACAAAGATTTGTTACCAGTAATATGATCAGTGGCTCCTGAATCAAAAACCCAAGGACCGGAAGAAGATTGGGTCGGACCAACAAAAGATGTACCTGTGTGTGCGGCATGACACAGGTAGAACTAGAAGACTGTTGATCCTTATACCATTTGAGAAATTTGTTGAACATAGCAGGTGTGTCTCGATGAAATAGAAGAAGGAGGATCCTTAGCAGATAAAGGTGGGAAAAAATCGATCCGAGCAACTGCAGTAGATCGAGTAGGACGACCATGTAATGCATAACACTTGTCAATCTTGTGACCTAGTTTGCCACAATGTTCACACTCATGTAATGCATAACACTGGTCAATCTTGTGACCTAGCTTGCCACAATGTTCACACTTAGGACGTCCTTTTCCCTGTTTGCGAGGGCGAGTTCGATCATCACGGTGAGATACCAATGCGGAAGAATCATTAACGTAAGCGGTGTGTCGGGGTTGAGTTTCTGTTGGTATACGCAAAAGAGTGGAGCGAGTCGATGTCAAGGTGGGGACAACCGGAGAACCCAAAATCTGATCACGAATATGTGAATATTGATCAGCAAGTCCAGTGTAATGCCCCTAGCATGAAGAACTTTGATCGTTGTCCTATCTCGGTGGCGTGGTTCGGGGAAGGAGGCAATAACTCATTGAACTCATGAAAAAGAGCATGAATTTTGCCCATATAATCGAGTCATAGAATCTTGATGTTTAGAGGAAATAACATCTACAAATTTAGAACGGACATCATAGAGACGTTGAGTATCATTGGTGTATAATAACTTGGCATGTTCCCGGATTTTTGCACATGTTTCGTAGGAACGAAAAATTTGTTTTAACGAAGGATCAAGGGTACCCTTGAGAACCACGCATAATTGAGCATCAATGGTGTCCCAACGGTCTTCCTCACCAGGAGTGAGAGTAGGTGCTTTCGGGGCAAGATGATCAAGATACTTCGACTCTTAAGCCATAATCGACGTCCGATGACCATGTGGCATAATTAGGGCCGGTTAACTTGTCAATGGATAAGTGCACATTAACATAGTTAGTGTAGATGGAAGGATCGGATGCGATCTGACAAAATTGGAAGTACTAAAAGGAGCGGAAGAACTCATAAAGGGCGAAGGCGATAGTGACAGCGGCGTGAACCAAGTACACCGGGTAAGTTCCCGGAAAGAGAGGTGGGTCACTAATGGACACGCTTAAATACCAAGTCTTTCCTTGTCGAACTTTCCTAGACATGCACTTTCACACTACCAAATAACCGACAACGATAGCGGCGGTGGTGGCGACTTCAATAGTGGTCTAAGGCGGAAAAAAAATTCAAAATAACCTTAAGCTCTAGATACCATGTTGAATATAGAAGAAATAGAGTTTGGGATTAATCTCCCTTGTGTATAAATCACACATAGGGTAGTCTATTTATAGTAGAGAGATACAACTAAAAGAGTAACTGAAAGTAACAGAATAAACAGAAGATATTGTTTGATATTATGGTTAATATCTAACAATATCTTAACAATATTAAATAATATCTAAACAATATCTAACAATCTCCATCAAACTACCAAAATTTAATACGGTATTCTTCATATTCATTCATCGGCCACACAAAAAAACGTAAATAAAATGAAATTAACTCGATACAAGTTAAGACATTTAATAAGACCACGACATCAACAAGTTCTAATAATTATTTCACTGAAAATTTAAAACGTAGGGTTAATGGTTGAGCTAATTTTAACACGAGAGTAACTCATAAATCTTGTTGGATACTTGATAGAAGATGAAAACAAATAGATGGATGGGAAAAGAGAAAATAAGATAAATAAATTAGAGGGATCAGAATTCTAAGTAATTTTTTCCAACATTCAACAAGTTAGTAAACACAAAAATTGAGGAATGTATTAGCATATTAAAAAAAATTGAATAAAAATATTCAACTGAGGTATTCATATGTTTAACATAATAATGCAAAAACAAAATGCATTTTCTGGTGCTTTCCTTGATTTTGTTCGTGCATTCTTAACAATTTTGATATATTAGACAAAAAAAAATGTTGTGTTTCATTTGTTTATGGAAAAGTATTGATGAATTTAATTGATAAAAATATTATTAATTATTTATAAATTGATTAGAAACCTAAAGAGAGGCTGAAATGAAGAATAATAATCTCCTGTGCATTAAAGAAAAGGTTGTTGAATAGAGGTAAGAAGGCTTTTGTAATGTTGACGTCAGGATTTGATAATAGGAGTAGAGTAGGTAGGACCTTTCCTTTTGATTTGCAATATATAATTACAAACTTACAAGCAACTTTGTTCTGCTGCTTCAACAAAGTGTTCCCTGAAGCAAATTAAAACATTGAAGTTTTTGCGAATAAAAATCAAAGTTAATAATTTGGTTTCAACAACCCCTTGTGAAACGGGGAAAAGCTTTAAAAAAAGAAAGAAGTCGGTTAAGATTCGTTGTTGAAGAATCGCTCTCTCCAGCATTTTCTGTGCTACTTCATGCCGACAGCCTTCCTTTGCTTTGGGTCCTCTCAGCACCTCGCAATCATCCAATCACTCTGCATCACACATCACAACCTTTAGAATGAATGTTTAAAACACAAGTCACCCAAAGGTTTTCTCATTCAACTAAACTTTAATAAATGTTTATATTTATCCACCACAACCAATGCTTGGAAAAAGACTCCCACTTGTTTCGTGGTGGTGGGGTTCAGATCAGACACTTGGAGACTTGGATGAGATAGATTCAGTTCAGGTAGCGTTGGTAATGCCCTTTAACTTCAGAATCAAGCCCTTTACTCCTTCTAACCTTTGGTCACCAGTTTTGGAATATATTATTAATTTGACACTTCACCCGCAGCGCAGTGAAGTTCGGGTTGCTATTTTCAATCTCAACCCAGTCCAACTGTCGCTGGCCCTCACCCATAAAGACATCTGCAATCAACTCATGCTTTTGCTCGAGGGTGAGAGTGAGAGCTCCTACGTTAATAGGTTATCTATGGTCCAATAAGTTCCACTAACAACCAACAATTTCATGACTTCCTTACCACTCCAATTATACCATTGTCCACTGCATCACAAAACACATTAGTATTTCTGCGCAAAATACAATTCTTCTGTACTTGTTCAAAACTGTATATCAGTACTTTTTTTGAGAACTGAAAGATCCTTTTGAGGGAAGTTTGAACCAACTAAAAGGATTAGAGGAGTTCTATATTTGAAGTTCATGTCTCCATGTCCACCTTGGCAAACAAACAAAGCCCTTGGGGTAGTGTGTTGTTTATATTCTTCTTCTGACAACACTATCAAAAGAGCTTATTGAGGAATCAAGGTCGTGATTGAACTTGAAAACAATGGCCATTTGTAAAGTTGCGTATTTGACGTGAGTTAAAGACGACTTTGGGATGATTGATGCACGACTTTGACTTTAGGCAGAAAGCTGAATGGCTTTGGACTTTGGAGTGGAAAGGATTCATCAACCTAGGAGTGATGATGGCGGAGGAACAACTCAGTGTTTTTGCAAGATTCCCTAGAACATTAACAATATCGAATGTCACATGCCATTAAGACAAGTTCTCGTGTCAAACGTTACACTTATTTGGAAAATGCATTAAGAATAATTGCAGCTGTTTGCCCACTAGAGCCCCCAGAAACTAACTAATAATATCCCGCTTTGCTCACTCCTGGTTATACATTCCAAAACGGTGATAAAGTTTGAGCGTAGATTCGATATTAGAATTATACGAGAATTGATAAAAAAAAAGCTTTCCATTTACAAATAATATTATTAATCTCAAAATTACTGCAGGAAAATTTTAGATACATTTTCTACAACACTCTTCCCGTTCTGTAACTGCTGGTTATCTACTTTCTCTAGCTTTACGAAGAAGAAGATCGCAGGATATTTAACGACTTGAAAATAAATCATTTGCGACGGTGAACGATCGGAAGTTGCTCGAATCACGAATTCAGGCAGCTGGAAATACAAATTCAACCGCCAATGACTGCCTCAAAATCCTCAGAGCGAGAAGCAAATACCAAAAGTAAGTAAGAAGAAAAAGAAAAACGAGAGAAAGAAGAGAGGGTAGTGGAAAGAATTGAATGAATCCTATAAAATTAAAATTCCTTAAAAAATTGTCACGCTGAGGATGTGTCAACAAAAACCTCGTTTAACACATCGTCCTCACCATTTGCCATGCTGAACAGCTCTGCATCCTTCTCTTCATCACCTGAAAAATCCTTTCTTTCCAATTTGGAATGAGCTGCAATAAAAATCAACTTGCGAGCCCTATCCAGTGCTTCCCTGGAGTGTCCTTGCGCACACACCCATCTCCACGAAGACCAATTGCATTTGAAGCCACGCGAAGTTGCGTGAAGGAAAATCAACCTCACCGCAACTCTTCCCAAGGACTTAAACTCAGTGAGATAAGTTTCCCACACAAGTCTACTGCTTTGGGGATTCACAATCCTCATTTTCCCAGTAACATGATCTCTCTCCTTCATCTGCACAGCACGAGCATACACAGCATCTAGTCCTTGCGTTCTCCATTTCATGAGCTCCATTAGAACAATATGAGCCTCCTCCCTTGAAACGAGCCTGGTTACGAGTTTATCTACGTCCTTCTCTTGCCCCGGCGTCAAGTATTTAAACGGTGGAAGGTAATTTCCGCTCGTGTCCCTAACCAAATAAAGTGGGTCAAGAATGTATGCTGCAGCCCAAGCAGGGTGGTAGTTTTTCATGAACCGTTTTTCAATGATTTTCTCCACTGCTCCTTCCGCAACGTGGAATTTGGAGCACCAATTCTTCACTCGTGCCCTGAACTCACCCCAAAGTGGAAGACATTGTCCTACAAGAGGCCTCTCTGTCTCAATCTCCTGAACCATCTCCTTCACCAATTTAACCAAGGAATGAACCGCCTCCAAATCATTCCAAAACCCCACGTCTCGAATCATGTCCCCGACTTCCCTAGCATTCGGATCTTCAACGAACGCCATTTTCAAAGACTCGTCCAAGATCATCAGCTGCAACGCCCGAACTGAACCTAACAAGTCCTCCATCATTGCGTACACAGTGTCAAAAGACTCGAACTCGCGCGAGGGCAACGGCATTCGGAGCAACCACGCGTGTCCGTACTCCTGCTGTTGGTACTTGTGAAAACTATTCCTTACTTGAGTTTCGTAGTTAACGAAACTCGCGAGCTTGAGACAGTTCTGCGTTACGGTGCTAAAGAGCAAGAGCTCCTTGTTGAAATCCTTGATCAAACTATTGAACCCTTGGTACTGACAAGATAGGTTAACCATCCAAGGGTTTCGATTCTCCAAGTTTCTCAACGCCTTATTCTTAAACTTGTCTGCAACAACGCCAACACATTGTTGCACTACATTCCCACAAATGCCGGTGACTGTCTCCCACATAACTTCTTCCGCATAATTGGAAGGCGTAGAACCGGTAACAAACACCGTCCTTCTGTGCAAACTTGTCCCATTGGGGAGATTCACGCTCATGTTAACCAACTTCTCTTCGTAGTACTTCATCCCCTTCCATTTCCACCCCTCCGAGGATACTTGAAAGAACAAAGCGTCTCTGATTCGCGCTTCCGAGTCTGCTTTAGCTTTTTCAAACTTCGCATCCAATCTACTTCCAGTGAACTCTCTCATAGACACTGAAGGTAACCCAACCTGGTTAAGAAACGCTCTGAACTTAGGATGCTCCAGAGCGGAGAAAGAGACAGAACCACAAGACTCGTACACCCAATCAGCGAGATAATCAAAGGCGCTATCGACTTGAGTTTTGGTGAGAGTTGGACCAGGTGAAGTTTTGGGACTCTTTAACTTCTTCACACTGTCTTCCAACATAGCTAAAGCGCCCAAATCCTCCTTCCCTCCCGACAGCATCAAATGCGGTTGTTGCGGCGGCGCGTATGTCAGCTCTCCGAGGAATCGAGACGGATCCACCAACGCCAGCGGCGGCGGGTCGTAGGAAGAAACGGGGACGGAAGAGGAAGTTCTCTTGCGGTGGTTGTGGTTGGTCGGAGAAGATGGTGGAGAGACAGCCATGGCGGCGGCGGAGGGGAAAATGGAGGAGATTGGTTTGGCGGCGGAATTGAAATTGGGGCAAGTTCCGCGCTTTAGATGCTCAGAGGCGGTGCGAGAGGGATTCGAAGCAGAGAAAACGGCATCGCATAGGGAGCACCTGAGTTTGACGGCTTTGGGAAGCCCCGTTTCGGTGTTGTGCAGCAGCATGGGTTCCAGGTGCGTCCAATACCATGCCCCTTTGCCCTTTATAGCTTTGGTTCGAACCGTCACCAATCCTTGGTAGCGCTTGTGCGCGGATTTTGCAGTGAGTTCATCGGCTGAAGCTGAGTCAGCAGAGGGTGTGGTACTCGCCATTGCAAGTGGGAAGTTGAAGAAACAATGATGATTTTCAATTCGAACGGGAAATGGAAAAAAACTCTGGTTTTGTTTAGTGGGATGAATGATTTTATTTGATTACATGTTCAAAGGCATAGAGTTTTGTGCATTTAGTCGGGAAAAGCAGGTGGCGGCGGTGGCAGGAATTTGAATTTCCGGTGGGCTACCGCCATGGAAGGAAGCGGCGATCTCCGTTGGGATTTGTTATTTGAAAGATGCGTCTTATTATTATGAAAAAAGTTGAGAGATTTAATTTGTTGTTGGAGGAAGAAGGTAGCCAGAAATAGCAAGGCAAATGAGGTTGGAAGGGAGAACATTCCGTCTACTCTGGGAAAAAGAAAAGTTCACGCTATTTCACGCGGAGACTATCTGCGAGTGGGGAACATTCTTCAGGAATGTTGATGGGAACTGCTACAACGAGGTAACGATGGTATAACACCTGTTACAATCCCACGTAGGAAACGAAGACCTGATTATGACTGTTGCAGCCCACTTCCCACTCCTTGCATGTGGATATCACGCGTCCCTGGAGGCCTTTAATTTTGAGTTTCAACATCTGTTTCACGTTCTGTGGCCTTCAATACTAATATTTAAAAATGTTTTATCTTTAAATATGAATATAGTTTTCAATAAATATTATTCAAAAGTAATTTAAGAACAATAGTTCTTTATTATATAAAAACAAAAATATTAATTAAACTTTACTACTATTTTTAATTAGTTAATTTTAATTATAATTTATTCACATTATAGTATTTTTTTCCCATTTTAAGTGTATATGTATTTATATTTTTATATAAAAGAATTATTTTTTCATAGCTATTTTTGTGTCATTATTTATAAAATAAGTTATCTGTTATTAAATAAAAGTATTTTTTTATTATATTAATTGTGAAAAAGGAGAAATAGAATATAGGAAAACTAGTTTTATTGTGAATGAAAAAAAAATGGAATAATGTGATAGCGGAAAGAATGTTAATAATAATGAGAATAAAAGGACACAGAGTGACACGAATAAAAAACAAAGATAATAAATGTACAAAGTAGTAATTTTTTATTAATTTAATGTTGTAATAAAAAATGTGAATTCTAGATTAATTATTGTGCCTTCACTAATCTTATTAACATTTATTCTTCAGAGTTTATTTTAACGGGAAAAATATTGAATTTTTTTATTATTATAATTTGATAGTCTTTATTCAAAGTTGTTATGGTTCTCGTTATTTTATGAATACATAGTATCACTTCATTTTAAATTATTTTATATGTGAAAATCACTGTTACAAAATAAATAGTTTATATTATCAATATATTTTAATAATTTCATTTATGATTTGTGATTATTTTTTTATTTTAATTAAAAGGCAACATTTCCCCGTGATCATTGATTATTTTTTTTATATCATCATGTAATTGATTTTTACAATATCTATTTTAAAAATTTATTGTTATATAACATTAATAATATACGTCAGATTTCAATCTAAAGACTATAAAAAGAGTAGAGAGTATGTAAAGTAAGACTATAATAAAATATGTATAAAAAAAAACATTTTTTTTACAAATAAAATGATAAAATTATTAATTGAACCATATATTTTATTGTTAAAATTAAGTTTACTAAAAATATTATACGATATTGGAAGCTTCCTTAAAAAAAATTACAATAATATCTTGAGATGTATTAAGTTAAATTCCAACTAAATGTTTAAAAAAATATAAAAATAATAATAATAATGAAATATCTGAATGATTTATAAATAATAAAATGTTTTATTTATAAAATATTTACCATAATATTTTAAATAGTAAATTATGTTCATTTAATATTAATTATAATTGAGTAATTAAATAAATAAATTATCTATTATTACCGATATAAAAAAATGAAACAAAAAATGAGGTGGGATGAGTAAATAAATTTTGTCTGGATGGTTCACTTGTCCCTTTTGATGAATTTATGAATGGTTAAGTTCTAATTTTCTTTAATCACAATTATATTTAAATGAAATTTTAGAAAATAGTAAAAATAAAATATTATTATTAATAATAATTTAAATTTAATAAATAATCATACACTACGTAAACATGAAAATGAAAAAGGAATAAAAATAAAAATATAAGATAAATTTGAATGAAACAATTTATAAATAATTTATTAATTGAAATATTTTTAAAAAAATTATACAAATAATCTATCCCACGAATTGTTCCGTACGAGCTACAAGTTCTACCAACACATACTTAAATTTGATAGTACAGTAGGGAGCTTCAACTCCTTCTCATGCTTACAGTTAGTTTTATGTTAAAAGTATTGTTTAATTTTAAGATTATTTTTAAAATAATCATATTAAATAAAGTTTACATGGTTAAAAAATTTAAATAAAGTATATGGTTATTTATTATATTTAAATGTAATAAACATTTTAAAATGTTTAAATAAAAAAGGAACAAATAATTTAGATCATCATTGAGTATGATTATGAACAATATTATTTTCATCAATATCAATGCCTATGCTTAATAATTTGGTCGTAAAATAAATTATTAGTGTAAACTTGGCAACATCTTGTACAAGGTCACATTCTATAATTAAAAAAAAATTAATATATTAAATTAAAACTGTTTAACTTTTTAAATATTTTATTTAGATAAGATAATTTAAATTAATTAAATTTTATTTTTTTATTTAGATATGATATTTTTTATTATAAAATAAAAATATTTTTATAGTATAATATATATATATAAGTTAGTAAAACATTCTCATTAAAAATGACAAATGAATTAGGTTGAGATTTTAATTCGTGATCCTGTTTTAAATTCGTAAGTCGATGGATGATTTTAACTTTTCTGTTTCCTCTAATTACTTATATGTACATATTATAATTAAAATAAATAAATTATAATTTAAAATATTATGTTCATAAAATATATAAATATATTATAATATTATAATTTAATATTGTTAAGGTTCAACATAAAACCAATTGTGATATGTGGAGTAATTAACATGTATTTAAACCATACCAAATGATATGAGGTAGGCGATGTGACTTTCAACACACCCTCCAACGGCTTCGACGGCAAAGGTACTTGACCACTAAAGAGAACTTTTGCCATGACAATAACGAAAGATGTTAGGCTTTGCTCGATACCATGTTAAGGTTCAACATAAAACCAATTGGATATGTGGAGTAGCTTAACATGTATTTAAACCATACCAAATGATATGAGGTAGCGATGTGGACTTTCAACAAATATAATAAAATAAATTTAAAGTATTAATTATAATTAAATATTTTAATAATAATTTTTTAATTCATATAATTGAAGATATTAATTAGTAAAAAATATAAAACATATATTATATGATTAAAAGTTTATATTATAATAATAATAATAATAATAGATTAATTTATTTTTTGGTAAAGTCGGTTTCAGTTAATTTTTTTATCAACCCATTTTATTTTATTTTTAATTGATTAAAGACAAGACCAGATTAACTTAGATACCCTTAATTTCAGTCCATGTTTTAATCCTTTCACTCTTTTATATATATATATATATATATATATATATATATATATATATATATATATATATATATAAATATAAAGATTGATATTAAAATAAAAACTCTATTGATATCGAGTCAAACAATATCAAGTAATTTTGATCGAATAATAATTATCACCTGGATCTTCAGATAAATAAATTTAATATATTAAATAAAAAATAACTTTTATTGATCTTGACTAAAAAATCTTAAGAAAATCAATATGATAAATAATATATTTTAAAAAAATTATATATAATATTTATCGATTTATTTTTTTAATTAAATTGGTTTATTATTTTTATATAAAATTTAATAAAAAATAAATAAATTTGTTTGATATAATATAAATATTTGTTTCTCTTTTTTTTCTTCTTCTCTTATATTTTTTTACTCTTTAATTGAAAATAATAGATTAAAATTTTGATAATAAGTTTTTTATTATTATTGAAAATACAAATATTCAAATAATCCAAAAATATTATATTTTAAAAAAATTATATAATAAATTTTAGATGTTACAAATAATATTATTATTATGTTATAATTATTAAAGAAATAATTAATTTAAAATATTTTTTAAATTATAATATCTAATTAATTATCATAACTCAAAATTATTATAACGAGATGTAATTATTAAATAAAAATATTTTTAATTTATAAATATTTAATATTTTTTAATTAGATGATTGATTGTTTATTACAATAAAATAATTTTAAATTATTTATTTACGTTATTATAAATAAAATTATTTATTGTCAGAACAAATAAAATTATTTATTATCATCATAATTTTAAAAAATTAGTTAATATTTTTTAAATTTTAATATTGTTTTAAAAATATTTATTTTAATATATTTTTATTAAATTTTAATACAATAATTCATTTAGGAGAATAAGTGAGAAATGAGAGAAAAAACAAAAGAAATAAGATAAAAAAAAAAGAAAAAAATGAAGAGAAAAACCACTACCTATAAATAACAAAAAAATCTATTTTAAAAAATAAATTCATATAGATTATTTGAGTAATTTTTTTCTTCTAAATATATTATTTTTATGATTTATTATAGAAAGGAAAGGAACCTAATGAACTTCAGTCTAATCTTTAAAAGCCATGTATGAAATAAATGTTACTGTAGTTCAATTAGTATTGACGAGTTAATTTAAAATAAGATCAATTGAATAATAAGATGGACACTATTTTTTGTTAACTATTTACAAAAAATAAAAAGGTAAAGTATAATTAAATTAAGTTCAAATTATTTGAAAAAAGAGAGACTAAAAGCAACAAATAGATTTTGGTATCTTAAAAATCACTAAAACATACGAAAATGATATGATATATTTAATGTGCACATAAAGCTAAAAATACAGTCAAAGAACGTGTGACGAGTAAAATTAATTAAGAGACATAATCAGTAATTTAAAATATTTGTCTGTTTATTATACTTCACAAATTTATAAACAAGTTCGAATTTTTTTTGGGTCTAAAAGTAGTATTGTAAAAAAAGGCATAAATAATATATATGTTTTGTTGAGAAATACATGACATTAAAATAACGTTACGTGGAAAAGGGAGAGAGGGAGGCTCAGACCCAAAGATAGGACAACAATATTGGGCCATAAAGATCATCATGGAGATAAGAGGCCACTTGTTTGAATAAAGTGAAATAATGATAGATGCATTTATTTAGAAAACCCTCAAATTCTTACCATAAACAACACCATAGCCAAATCCGCCACTTTATTTTTGCACATACTTACCAATATCACATACTTATAATAATGCACATTACCATTATGGCAATATGTTGCATCAACAACACTCTCAACAGGAGCACCAAAAGTGACAAATTCTGTTGAATACGACCTCTAATTGTCTCTTTTTTTCCACACTCAAATACTGTGTTTCTTCTCGTTTTCATTTTTTTTTCTTTTGTATAAAAATAAATTGTAGCCGTCAATTTAAATTCCCATAAATCATTTTCACGGACAATCTCTCTTTCTGTAAATGTGTGTGTTGTTTAGACTTTAGGCTAAGTGTTTGGTCATACACAAACTTAATCACGAGAACATTGAATCTCTTTTTGTACATCGTGAAACACATTGCTGCCACTACGTAGGTAGGAGGGTTTTACAAAACCATGGTTTCCTTTTCTGTTCGACTTTCTTGTTTGGAAGGAGAAATGGAAGAAAAAGAATGGAGAAAAGCAGCAATTTGTACATCTTTTAAGGCCTCATGATCTGACATGCCAAAAATGGATAAGGAAGAAGCATGTATGGAGAGTGACAGGGTGAGAAAGAGAGGTTTTGGTTAGGGCTAAAATGGGAGCCCTATGATTACCACGCCTACGGCAAAGATTCAAAATCCGATATTCCTAATTATGCCATCAAAAAAGAAAGCCATAAAGTCTGAGGAACGATGAGAAAGCTCATTTCAAATTTCACTCATTTTATAAAAGTGGTTCAAGAAAAAGCAAGAACTGGGCCAACAAATTCATCACAAAATTTGGAAAAGTGGAATTTTTTGTGTAAGAGATTAGATTAGAAACCACATAATTGGTGGTGACCCCAATAACAGTTCTCGGTTCTCAAGCTAAACTTCATTAGAAATGAAAAATGTCCAATAGCAAACTACTAGCCCATTCACACTGTTCAGTGTTAGCCCACAATTAAGTGTATTTTTCTAAATGAAACCATTACGGCCCAAAAATCAAATAAAATGGACAAAATAGTGGGTTTTTTAAAATGAATTCACAAGGCCCAGAAATAAAAAGTTAAGTAAATAAAAAACGCCCACCGTGGGGCTCGAACCCACGACCACAAGGTTAAGAGCCTTGCGCTCTACCAACTGAGCTAGACGGGCTTATTAATAATTTTGAATATTAATGTTTAAATCCTAAAATAGATAGTATATTTTGTTAGAATTTTTTAAATTAGTAATTAAAAGAAATTTGACTTATTTACCATTTATATTTTTTAAATAAAATATAAAAAATATTGATATATAAAAACTTGACATGTATTAATAAAAAATAATAGTATAATAAGCATAAACTTTCTGAAATGTCACACAAGCAAACTTATACCATGAACATAAATTCATTTATTTTTAATATTTTTTATGATATTTAAATCTGAATTATTTTTGTATGTGGATTTTATATCATAACATAAGTTCTAGCTAATTTTTTAGGAATTTCTAACTTCATTGTTTTATTATGCTTAAATTATTAATTTTAATATATTTTATAATATCTTCTACCAATTAGTGACTTCAATTGTTTAGTTATTTTTAAGCAAATGTGATACACAATAATTATTGTATTCTCGAGCCATAATTTGAGTTAATCATATATTTTTAATTTTTATTTTATGTTATTAAATTTACTGCTTCATTATCTATTAGGATACACAATTTACAAATATAAGGCTGTGACATTTCTCATCCTCTCAGTAATATTTCTCTTTCGTCTTTTTTGATTTCAAGTTACGTTTCACACACAACACAAATCTCAGGATTAAGCGAACAGAGATGATGAATTACCTCAAAATTAAATATATTCGTTTGATATTTACATATGTATGCATGATCTTTATTAACCACTTATTTCCTTCAATCTAAGTTATTAATCTTTATACATTAATTAAATTCTAATATTTTTAAAACTAAAATTCAGTAGTTGAACTTACATCATAATTTATATATAAACAGTTACCCATAACTTAAAAAATATTGAACATTTTAATAAAATGAAAAAAAAACTTATTTTTTGTGAGATTTAAAAAAAAATTACATCATCTAAATAAAAATACATGTAAGATATAAATAGATACACGACAAATGGACTCATATTTAATTATTAGAAGATGAATAATAATTTAAAGTTTAATTTTTAAAATATAATGACGAAAGCACACCGTGATTAATATATTATCCGTATCTGTATTTATTTAACGATTAATCACTCGAAAACAGTGGATGCATTACCTAACGGGGAGGAAAGTATATAAAACAATCACAAAATGAGTTAAGTTTGGTAAACTAATGTATAATCCGAGATGATAAAGGGAATTAGATTTAACGAATTAATGTATAATTAGAGATAATAAAATAAGATAGATATGAAGAAACGGTTAATCTGTAATTTATATTATTAATATATTAAATTATTAATTTAAAATAATATATTAATTTATATTATTAATTTAAAAAATATATATTAAATTATTAATAAATAAATAATAATTTTATTATTAAATTTATTAAATTTTTTTTTCTAAATTATAATAGACCAACTTGCCAATCTATCCTATAATGGATAAATCAAAATTTATAACCCAATAAAACAGACTAAATATGGAACTCACTGATCCGTTTTCCTTCCCTATCCGTGACTCTGAGAAAGAAAGAATAAAATAAAATGAGATTCCTCAAAAGAAAAAAGACATATATATTAATAAATAAATTACACTTTTTACTGTTCGTTATTCTTTTAATTCATAAAAAATCTTAATTGTTTTAAAATGTTACATTGATGTCTTTTATATATTATATCGATATTAATTTATTTTAATTATTAAGAAATATTATATTATATTATTAATAAATTATACATAAGTTAAAAAGATGAATTATTAATTATTACAATAAGCAAAGTCTAAGAGTTCAATTGACTTATACTGGTTTACACACCTGGTAGTGTAAAAGAAAAAAAACAACAGTGCAGTTACCCCTTCCAATCCACGTCAACAACCATTCTCTTTTTAATCTCAAATACATTCACGCAACTACCCAAAATTTATTCTCTTCATTTTCATTCACCAAACTCATCCAATCCGTATAATTTAACTCCGATCACCAACCAGCCTTCTATGTCACCGCCGTTGCGTTCCGCTCGGAGAAACAAACCACCGCAACCGCACCCGTCACCGTCGCCCCGCCGCAGGACGAAGAACAAGTCAAAGCCTATCAAGATCTTGCAGCGCTGCTCATCGGCGCCTCTGCTTTCACGTCGAGATAACGGCGATGCTGACGTCGACCTTGATGTTGACGGACACTATTGGAAGAGTGGAGGAGGCTCGTTTTTCCGACCTAAAACGTTTTCCGACGCCTTTCTCTCTACCCCTTCTCCCTTTTCCTCTCCTCGACTTCACACTAAACAGGTCACTCTCAACTTTACTAAACACTCTTTTCATTTTTGTTAATTATTATTATTATGAAAATATAAATGTTTACTTTCAATTTAGCAACGATTTATGAACGAACATCGTGTTACTCTTTCCGGTTAGTAGAAGGCTACAATTAGGGTTGAGTGATTATAAACAACTTTTTAATAAATCCTTTCATTTATCTTGCATGTTAAGGTTGCGTAATTTGCTATCTAATCCAGGGATTCTCTTTCTCATGTGTTTCTTTTCGTTTGAGGAAAACCAGAAAATGAAGTTTGGTATAAATGAACTTATACTAAACATTCTTTTTTGATATAGCCCCCCAATTGGAAAGAATCCTGATTGTTATTGTTCTGTAAGGTTGAAGATAGAACAGGATCAAACTTAAAGGATGAGAGGTTTTTGTTTTTTCTTCTGTGTCCCAAACTTGCCATTGTTCATGCCTTTACTCTACGCAACCTTGAAAAACTTGAGAGGTGACTTGAAAAGCTATTCATTCTTGAAGTATCAAATAAATCATTTGAAATTTATATTTGTACATTATTAACAATTTAGATTTTTAATTCACATGTTTTCTATTTATTTCATCAAATTAAATTCCAAATTATGAACGCAATCAATACATGAAAGTACATGCCAGTAATATCATACCTCATAATTTGGTTAGACCAAAATAATATTATCTCTTTTTGTCATTCAAGGTTTGACGCATTAATTATCATAATTTATATTAAGTTTTTTTAATAATATCCTTTTCATTTTGTCATTTTCTCTGCATCAAAATTGCTCATAATAATTTATTTCTTTCCCCAATAAAGTGTAAAATAAAATAAAATCAAATTTCCTATATGATTTTTAATCTTACAAATTTTATCACGATAAATTTAATTTAAAAATTAAAAGAAGATTTTCCTTCTTACAAAAAAAAAATTATTTCATTATATATATATATATATATATATATATATATATATATATATATATTGAACCTCAACTAAAAAAATCATTATGTGAATATAAAAAATAGATTTTCATAATATGATGTAAAATTATTATGACTTTATAATTTACTTAATTTTTTTTTCTTTTTAGTTAGATTTATTGTATCTTTCAGCATAATTTTAGATGAAAAAAATAAAATAAAAAAGTGTCTATTATATTATTGACAGATATAAATTAATAGTTAATTGTAAATTATGATTCACTTAAAATATCATAAAAAGGAATATTCTATATTTAAAAAAAATCATAAATAAGAATATGATTGATAAAAAAATTAATATAATCTTAACTTTTATAAATAATAGATAAATTGATTTTTTTTTGTAAAATATTTAAACTTGTGTTAGAAATAGTTTATGTTATTTTATTTTATTTCTTTTGCCATGGAGTGTTATTTAATAATATACCTTGCATAATAGTGACGTAGTATGCATGAATTTTATGTAATTAATTAGTAGTTGAGAATAGTAAAAATAAAGACTAATTGGCAGTGCTACACCTGGTAAACTGGTGATGTATTGTTGTATTAGATAATAAAGGGGTACGACAAAGAGGCTAAGGTGGTAGTTAATGTGACCGTTGAGGGAAGTCCAGGGCCAGTTCAAACCATGGTTAAACTGGGCTCCACTGTGGACGACACAATAAAGCTTGTGGTGGATAAATATAGAGAAGAAGGAAGGAGCCCCAATATCGATCCGAAAATGGCATCTTCATTCCAGTTGCACCACTCTCATTTCAGTCTCCAGAGTAAGTCAAATCTTCAATGCAGAATTATTAGCAAAGATATCAACAAGAGTTTTATTTAACTTTTTCATTATCATTATCTAACCAGTATGTTTAAGATACTGGTTACTATTTTCTCAAAACAACATTTCTATATGAGCGAAGAGCTTCTTAGTTGCATTATTTATTTGGAATACGACAATTGCTTGCAAGGTTTGGATAAATCCGAAGTCATTGCTGATGCGGGTAGTAGAAATTTTTATCTGCGGAAGAATAGTGATGCTTCTATGACTTCATTTCATTCGGGAAGTGCCCCCGAATTAGTCACACGTGGGTCTACTCCATCCATCGCAAATCCTCCATTGTTGATTCCTTCTTTCATTGCCCGCAAGATTAGCAAAATTGTAAGAAGAGCTCAACGTCTTTGGAACATTGTAGTTTGCTCCCGATGAGGAAAGTCAGAATCTCCCTTGTTATTTTGCTGCTTCAATCAATGATGGGAAAAAGCAACCATTTTTTTATCTGTTGCTTTTCAATCATCCATTCATTTCTATTCAAATTATAAATATAAATATCAAATAAAACAATAGAATAAAAATGTCAAATAGAGATAAAGTGATAAATAACATTTTAAAATTTATTTATCTTCTTTTCATTTATTTATCTCTTACTTATATAATTTAATAAAATACTTACAAAATTTATTTCTTTTCTCTACATAACTATAATTATAAAATATGTTTTTAAAAAAACTCCAATTTCCTTTTAAAAAAATAGTGATAGTGAAAGTTTACACAAATAATTTTTTATTTCATAAATACATATAACAATATTATGTTTTTTATCTCGTGCTTCTGAATATTTATTAAAAATTTAACAAAAACAAATATAAAATATATTTTTATTTAGTAATATAAAAGAAATAAAAATAACAAGAGATATCTCTGTTTTAAAACTGGAGGCCGGCCTAACCGATCCAAAAATTATTTTGTTATTTTGAAATAATTAAATTTAAATTAAATCCGCATAAAATTGAAAAAAAAAATAACTAACAGAATTATTTTATCAAACTAATTTTAATAAAAAAGAAAAATTAAAGATCAAAGTTATTAATTTTTTAAAAATAATAATTTTTTTACAAATAAATACAATGTTTTTTCAACTTTTTTTTATCTATATAGTAATTTTTTTCTAGTTTTTATTTTATTTTCATACTTATCAATCTTTCATAATTTATAAAGTAATAACAATTTTTATTATTATTGTAATTATTTATTTTTAAATTATTATTAATAATAAAATTATTTTATATTTATTATATTATTAAAAATTTTATTTTATTAAATTTGATTTCATCCAATTAAACTTTTATAGCATGACGCATATTTTCACGATTCAGTTTTAAAAATATTGAAAGATATAATGCATGTTATATTAATCGTCTTACAACATAATTACCTAAGTCAAATTACAAGTGAATAATGACTTTTTTGTTATTTTATTCTTGAGTGAAAAGAATGGTATCTTTAACTACGAGCTCTAACTTTTTACCTATCCGCATAATTCAACAATATTTGTAATATAATTCAAGTTTTTCTTTGTTTTTATAGAATTTTAGGAAGAGAAATAGAGAGAAAGAAAAATAGAATAAATAATAAAAAAACAAAAACAAAGTATTAATTATTTAATAAAGTAAAATAGATGAGAAATAAAAATATATACTTTTTAAATAATTTCATTTTTAAAATAATTTATTTTAAATTGATCCATAGACTAACCTTTATCTATAGGTTTATTCTGGAAATTTTATTCATATAAACTTTTTTTTTTATTATTTGAGTTTTTTATCCTTTAGACTTTTATCGGCTTTTATCATATGGGTCAGGATTAAACTTATGATTGAGATGAATTGAGAAATCTTGTTATTTAAAATTGCTTATTTATTATAGAAAGATGATAATTTGACAACTTGAGTAATATATAACAAACCAATAAATTAATGTATTGGATTTTCAACTAGTAACATATTACACAACTAATTGTCATCCTTTATAATATGAATTTTGTAAATTTAGTGTCTATAATAATAAGATTTTGATTAATAAGTAAATATTCAATACACACTTTAATCAATAATTTGAATAAAATAAAATATTTAAATTTTTATCCAAAAAAATACAAAAGTTAAAATAATTAAAAGGTAATAATGATTGATATTTTATTAATGCAGTTTTATATTTTATATATTTCGTACATAACAAAACAAATTATTTCTATAAAGTCAACACTATTTGGTTTACGATTTTTTTAAAAGATTAATAAAAACAACTGTAAAAACGAACAAACTTTAAATTTAGAAAGGATTATAAAAACAAAAGAGTGAGCATGTGAAAATAAAATAATTTTAAATTCAGTGAAGAAAAACAAATAAATAATAATTGTCCTCCAGTTATAGAAGTTTGGGTTGATGATATTAAGTTAACAGAAGAAAGAATTTAATGATAGAATATTAATAGTGAAACTTAAATATGTTTTTAATTCTCCATAAATGAGAGAATTTTAATTTTAATTTTATATTTCTCAAAGATTTAAAATGATCGAATTTTTATAGCCTTTATAAAAGAACAAATTTCGGTCTCGATTTCTGAAACATTATAAAATTTAAAATCACTATTTTTATGTCTAAAGTTTAAGTTAAAAGATATCAGACATTTATAATGTATGACAGAATACCAATAAGTGTCAAATTCGCGAATTTTATACTGATTGAAAAAAAAAAAAAACACAGTTTAAACTTACTATTAAACATCAATTGGACGAATAACATGTAACATTGCGGTTGTTTAGTTAACCTAGAAAAAATGATGGTTGTGTATGGTTGGTTTTGTTGGTGGTGATGCGTGAATGGCGTGAAGGGGCCTAGAAATATAGCGGGAGGGGAAGGCGTAAGAACTGTGCACGTACCGTAGCACCAGCTAACGCACGTACCTGCGTTTGAAGGGGAAGAAGGAGCGGGAGACAATGGCCGATCTACTCGCTTGGCTCGTCTCCTTCTTCCTCCTTATTGCCTTGCTTGTTCTCGTCACTTACCAGGTTCTTTCTTCTTAACCAATGCCAACTTCCATTTTTCACCTTTCTGTCGATATCGATGTCGTTTTGATGTTCCAAGATTTGTTGCATGTTATATAATATGAACACATATATGTTATATATATGATTTTGTTTGGTTGTTCCAATATAATTATCCTCTAACGTGATGTGATGCCTTGTTTCACGGTTTTTTTTTGCAGCTAATGTGCCTGGCAGACCTAGAATTTGATTATATAAATCCTTATGACTCCTCTACTCGAATAAATATAGTGGTTTTCCCAGAGTTTGCTACGCAAGCTGTCCTATGCTTCTTCTACCTAGTTACCAGGCATTGGATTATGGCACTCTTTTGTGTTCCTTACACTTTTTACAACATCAGATTGTAAGTTTTTTCCAATTCTACGAACAATTTTCGCCACCTTCTTGTTTCTTTATGATACACGATCATTAATTCTAAACTGCTCCGCTCGTCAGATTGAGGGTGAGAACTTATATATAGCTTGAGTTTGAACTTTTGTAAGAGTATTTTGGTGATGTTGCATGAGTCAGTGACCTAAGTATTGGTTTTTGTATTCATGGACTTTTGTTAGGCTACGTTTCTTATAGTAATTACATGCGCGTTTAGTTTTATGTTGAATCAAATCAAATGTGAATCCATGAATCATATTCAAGCTGCAATTACTTTGAATAACTTTCATTTCTTATATCCAAAATCGTGAATGGCAGACTCCACGCCACTAAAACTAATTTTTCTGTTTCTTGAAAACCTCTTTCTAAGGGAAAATATGCACTTTTGAACTGTTATATAGGTGTGAGAAGAGAACAGAGTATGAATTGAGTTAAACTCTGGGTCCTTGCAATATTTTACATTTTAGAGAGTCTACGAATGTTTAGGGAGTTCTTCATTTTTCTTATTGAATCTTTGTTCTCTTATTCAGTTCAATTTTTCCTCTATTTGTCTTAATTTGTGTTAATTTGATTTGAAACATATACAGCCTGTCATATGCACACATGCACCAGCTTATACACGCACAATTCTTATGTTTATTTGTCAACAAGCCTGAAACCTTTGAAAATTTGGGATTAGTTTAGAATCCACAGACGCACATAACAATGCTTGAAATTACAATGTACTGAAATGTGCATAATACAGTTGTATTGATTGCGTAATTGAATCCTTGGATCAGGTACAGGCAAAGAAGGCATTTGGTTGATATAACTGAGATATTCAACATGCTCCCTTGGGAAAAGAAGCAAAGGCTTGTCAAACTCTTCTACCTTCTTTTTACCCTTTTCCTCTCTGTATTTTGGTATGGTTAATTTAAAAAGACTTAGCTATTTCTCAATTTTATACATTTTATTAAAATGGATGTATTTATTGATAAGTGTTAATCTTGTGGCAGGATGATTTACACATCTTTGGATAATTAGTTGTAGTTGATTTCTTGCGTTATGGGTGCTGTAAACTTCCAGAAGGGTATGGCAAAGAACAGTTAATTACTTGTCATGTTGTTTTCAAACACTGAAGAGATCAGTTTGCTGGCTTGTGTTCATTTTGATACTTGGTAAAGAATGATATTTTCCCTGTGTTTTTTAGGAGGGGAAATTCAAGGGAGATTTCTTTCGAAGGAAGATTGAACCAGCATCCACATTGCAATTCATGTTCATTCTTTGAATCAGAACAGAAGTATATTGATTCTTAGAACCTACTGGAATAGCAACAATATGTCGAGTTATAAGAATATTGTGTACAAGAGTCTGGTGCAGGGTTAGCTATATCATTGAACAGATAGACTGAAGCAAGCAATATAATTATTCACCTTTGTATGTATAATAGACACAAACCAAGTTTTCTAATTGAAATGATACCCACACTTCCGGTGAGGGAATACTTGGTGTTGTGTTTCAATTTGTTAACTTCAATCTGTATACATACCATCATTGAAAAGGCATTGGTTTAACATTACTATATTTAGCTTGGTCACTATTGTTTAGAAGTACTTGGTTTTTAATCACCATATTGTTAAATTAGTGTTAATTACGTACATTAAAATTAATTATCTAGTAATTATAATATTACATATGTGAATTACTCAATAGTAGCTCAGGATAATTCTATTATACATATGTGAATTAAGTTATCATTCTCACTCCCATCCCTTTTAACTTTGTTAAAGAAACACACTTGACAAAATATATCCTGAAAACTTATTTTCATCATTGATTTCTTTGTAAACTATTTATACAACAAAACCTATTTTTTTGTGTTAATTTTTTCAGTAAATTAACATAAATACAGGTTTCTGTTGTTATTTTAAAACACAACGAAAATTTAATTATTTTTGTTGTGTATTTCAAATATATATATAAAAACATTTTTTATTACTGTGTAAATAATTTTACATATAAGTTAGATTTTTAATAGCTATCTTTTGATAACATTGAAAAGGCTAACTTTGTCATCATAAAAAAAAATATTCTAGGAATGTTCTTTTTAGAAACCCTAATTAATTGCCGTACTTAGTTGTTATAGCACCCTTTGAAATTGGAAGATTAAAAAAAAGAAGAAGATTCGAAGTCTCCAACGAGACAATTCCATCCACACATTTTAATTAGCTTTAAAATTATGAATTGAATATATTCTTAGATGTTTGTGAAAATACGTCATTTTGCATAGTTTTTATAAAGAATTTATTAATTATTATATTTCCTATATTTTGAAGATAATATAATTTTAATTCATCTTTTGAAATTTTAACTTCTATACTTTTCAAAGAGTAGAAATAATAGCCTCATACAAAAAAATATCATATTTTTTCAAGGTTCAATGTTTTATTTTGATAGAGAGTAAAAGAAGATAATTGATTATTTACCTTTATTTTCAAACACAATCCCTCGACATAATCTACGATAACCATATAATCCAAGTAATTTCTTTGTTTCCTTTGACTGTAACAGTTCATTGTCATGTCATTTGCAAACGCATTGGCTTGAACACTTGCATGAGCAGGCACAAATCGGTTCAAGATTCTTTGCAGAAGCAACCAATAATCATCTTTTGAGCAAACAAGTAATATAACATCGAAATCAAAGACAAAGCCAGTGTGCAACTTGGATTGTAACGTTTTAACGTATAAACATTGTTGGGTAGACGAAACAGTGAGCTTAATTTATTTGTGCAACTTGGTGACTTGTCATTATCGTAAAATGGATAGATATCAGATTATAAGGCCATTGATACGCCAAGGAAAACAACATCTGTTCTTAATATAACAGTGACATCATTTTCTTCTCCTCTCCAACTGCTATTCCCTTGGATTTATATTATTGTTCTTCCTCAGAACACAGGCTTTCTGCAAATGCAACCACCCTAGCTATAACCCTAAAAAGATGATTAAAAAGTGTTATATATAAATATGAACAATGATCAAAGTTATATCATTGACTTATAACATTATAACTTGCCATGTATATAGTCCATCTGTCAATTCAAGGAGGCATGGCAGACTATAGAATATTATCTTTATTTATTTCCTTTCATGGAAGCAAGTTGAAGATATATTCAAAGGTGCCGAAAGAGGTTAATTCCATATATTTATCTAAATTGATATTATTATTCCTTGGAAATTGTGTAGGATTTTTACTTCCAGTATTTATATGTTTTTTATTTCAAGCACTTTAAGTTACCACCTTTGAATTAACTCAGTTTGACTCACTCATATATTTATCGTGGATATACCTCTTTATAAAAGACAACTAGTCATTGTAAATGAAGAAACTCTACAGTGTATAAAGCTTGTTTTATTAATTTATTTATTTCCAGTCACTTATTCTTTGTTTTTTTCTGCTTTCTTTCCAACTTACCATTAAACAAAGTAAAAAAAATCCCTAAAAATTATGTCGAGTTCCATTGTAGGCATTTCATGTGTTTCTTTCTGTTGTCTTTTTTTTTTGGTTTACTTTTTGTCATATTTTTAATAATGAACATTTTTTAATGTTACTTTTATGCTATATTTCAACAATCAATATTTCGATTGTTTTTGTTTTCGTCTTGAGCACTAACTCACATATGAGAGGTGATGCATCAACTCATTGGTTTTTGGCTGGATATATGTCTTATATATTAACTGATTCGATAGTTATAAGAATTAAGAAAGTAATCGATTAAAGATTTTCATAACTTTTAACTTTTGATAGTTAAGTAAAAGAAGTATAGTTTGGCTTCAATTGATTATTCCTCTGTCAATATTTTGTCTGATCGTAGTCATGTAGTGGCGTTATTATCTTTGTCAAATAAAGTGATAAAATATTGTTTGACCTTTTTTGTTTTGTTTTTATTTACTATAACATTTTAGTTAATAAAAATTGATTGATTTTTTTAAGTTTATAAACCTCAATCATTTTACAAAGGGTAATATATAATGAAAAAAAGAAAAGAAATGATAAAGACATTGGAGGAGGAGGAAGAGTGTGTTGTTGGGAGTGACCTACAGAGAGGTGAAAGAAAACAAGAGAATGCATGTGAAAATTGTGGAAACAAACAAAACCAGCGCAACTACAAATAGCGGCAACAACTCGCTAACCTTTACGACCTCCTTTTTCACGTGTTTTTCTTTTTCTAACCCTATCATGCATGTTTTGTGATAAGTCACTTCCTCCGAGTCATTATCCCTTCTAAAATTTAAAACACGTCTCACTTAATTAAGAGAAGAATATATATATATATATATATATATAATATACACAATACCCTTATCTTTACTGAATACGGAATATATAGTAATTGGTACATCATCATTGGAAGAGCAAAGCTTGGCTTTTTGGATGGTTTTCTCAGTGTAGAGTGCAGATTGATATGTCCAATAAGATCTAGGGTTTCTCAATCACATTGTCTGGAATTTCATGTTGTAATCCCTCGTGTCCTTATCAACGTAACTCGTGTTATTTCCACGTGATCGGGTGCGTCTCTATCAAACTCAGATGTCGGCTTTTCTAAATTACAATCAAAGAAACATTGTATTGCATTATGATTAGAAGCCTTTGTTTGTCTTCAAAGTTAATCAGACTTTAATTAAAGAACCAATACTAAGTATTTTCCACTTTCCCACCATAATCAAGATGAATTCCTTTGAAAGCAACCAAGAATGAACTTAACCTCTTTTTTGGATTGCTCTAAAGAATACATTCTGTTTCAACTTAACATTTTTAAATATTCAAAATATATTTATTTCTTAATTAATATACTAATTTAATAACTCTTCAATTGACCATACATCGTTAGTCCTCTTCATTATAATTACCTAAATTTTATCAAAACAAATAAGTATATTAGCCTAACTTTTATTTCAATAAATAAGGATATTACAGCATAATCAATTATTATAATTATTTTCTGCATATGATACCGTTAGCTTCAACAGATAAAAGAAGCCAATTGTTAATCCATCGAATCATGAATTCAAACAAAAAATGTAAACAAAAGATATATTTTATTTCTTTAACAATCCCTCGACATAATCAATATAAAGGGTCTTTGAATTAGGGAAACTTTTATGAACCATGACGTCTAACAGTGATAAAACGTAGAGAGCAGGAAAGAGAGGAAAGGCAAAATGAAGGGAGAGTTGAAAATAGAAAATAGTCAACCACTAAATTTAATATTGATAAACATGAAGGTAAAGTGGATATATACACATGCGGATGGGCTTGGTGTTGAAGGAACAATGAAACCAATTTGTTCTGTCACTACCTAAACTTGTGCCTCTGCCATCAAGAATCCTATTCTATATTTCTTCTCACGTTCACAACCTTCCCACTGACGTGATGATCTTTCTGCAATAAGCAAAAACTGTTCATTTCAAAAGAGCATTTAAAATGGTGGGGACCCCAAACCGCTACAGCTGTACATCTAACAATCCATTTCGACCTACCAAACCCAACTCAACCAACTAAAACAACTGCTATCACCAAATTCTACCTTTCAACTTTTTATGTACACAACCCAAATCTGAAGCAAAGAATAATATGCTACCAAAAGATGCATAGAGAAAACCAACCCCTAAATTCCTGTGCCCTAGCCTCTGACTTAGGAACAGGATTTGATTAGTCCCAAATTATACAGATTTCTTTTCACGAGACTCCCTAGGGACAACAACACTGCCCCACCAATTCCAACCGCTTCATCCTCTCTCTGTATCTCCTGATGATTTACCATCGGCAATTCCTTCACTTCTAAATTGCTTAACCCAATTTTCTGCCTAACAGATTCGATAATTTTTGAATCAGCTGGATTTCCAATGGCATCCGTTACATAGAATATATTTGTGGCCATATTCCCAACGGTGGATATCTCAGCCCTGGTCACATTGAGCCCATTCTCACGGAAAGTCCTTGTTACTTCCGCTAGAAGCCCCTGACTGTCTTCTTTGCATAACTCTAGTCGAACACCCTGTAATCAAATAATTAACAATTACTTAATCTTCATCACTTTATATAATAACAAATTTAGCAAACGCGAGCGAGAGGAAGGAAGCCTATACCTCAGATGCCCTTCTCTCTACTGCAGCTTTTAAGCATTGAATTACACGTTGACGCTCTGGTTCTGAACTAATTGGAGTGCCATCCTTGTGCCTTATATAAAACTCCTAAAATGAAGATAAGAACAAAGTTAAGTAACATAAATTAAGTAAGTGGGGAAAAAACTAGTTTTGATGGAAGGAAGTTGAATAATTACCAAGTATGCTCGGCCATCATTTGTGTTAATAGTTGCATGAAATATAACATATTCCATGTCTGTCAAATTGGATACTACATCGAATAAAAGCTTGGTTCGGTCTTTACACTGAACATTCACGACTGAGTACCCCCTTCCTGCCCAATTCTGAACCGTCACCAATGGGTTCTCAGAAGTAAACTTGAGAATGGGAGTCCTCTCATAATCACGGTCCGCGAACATCATTTGATGTAGCCTTCTTTCAGTGTGCATTGCAGAGATGGAAACAGAAATCTTTGCACTTCTAATGTCATTGTCTCCCTTCAAAACATTTCTTAAGCGCAATTCAATCTTATTAATTTTCTGAGAGTCCTCAATAGTAGACCCAGAACTAGAATCTTTTACATAGATTAGGGAAGCAATACGCCCATTGTGAGTCCAAACCTTGGCCTCAACCACATCACATTGAAGATCACCCAGTACTGCAAACACCTCCGATAAAAGACCAACTCGGTCAGTTCCTGTCAATTCCAGAGCAGTGAGACCATTAGAACTCTTGATTCTCCCATATTGACTGCTCCCAAGTGACTGTCATAAGAAAAATCAGAATTAGATCCACAATAAATACGATATAAAAACAACAAATTCTAAAAGTAAAATTGTAAACGTAACTGATTTAGAACTTATAAGCACCATTAAATACCTGCTCAATATATTTTAAAACGCTCTCGTCCGTTATCTTGTTTCCGTTTTGATCAGTGACATGAAAAACTGTCCATTGAATAGGCAAAGGTTAGAAGTGCTTGGGGCATTTACCAATTTCACCAGAAAAAACCTGAACCAAACCAATTATTTAAAAGCGAAATCACAATTTGCTTACCATCCATACACCACTTGCCATCTGCAGAAATATAGGCTTTCTTAATAGAAAGGTCCAGGTCAGTGAGCACTTGTACAGCATCCAGTAGAATACCAAGCCTTCTAGCGCTGTCAACCTGTGAAATTCATGGACACACAGACTACAGTGTTTTAATATTTTTTTTTACATGAAATCAAAATAATTTTGGAACAAATTGTGCCCATATGGGTAAGCATTTCGTCGGAGGTTACCTTCACTAGAGTAGCTGAAGAGAACACGGAATTGTCAATGACAACCCTGTTTCAAAGAAAAGGTCAAAGTTAGCAAAATTGCTTTGTCCCCTGATTTCTCTTCCAAACATCAAGATACAAAGAATGCACTGATGGGAACAGAGACGTTTCACAAGAATAGGAGACTACATATGCAATTAGAAAAGTCAAAGAACAGTTAAAATATGAGCGGCGGACAAATCAAATTCAAAAGTCGGTGTGACTTTTGTCAAAAAAATAAATCCTTTAAAATATAGGAACCAAGCAAAGCTGGTCATCTTAACACGAAACATTCTTGTCTGCCAAAAAGGGATTTCGCTGGAAAATAAACTAACACAGGAAAAAAATGCCACCTGCTTTCGAATTATCAGGTAAGGGGTTAAAACCATTCGGATTAAATAAAAAAAAACTCGTAATATTTTTGCAGAAAATCATATATTGTGTCCATAAAACAACAAAAAAAAAAACAAGAATAAACAGAATAATAGGTCACGATTACACAAAATCAGCTGCGAAACTTACAGATCGATGTAAATCATGCAGAGTATAATCTCAAGTGAAAGAAACAAAGAGGCAGCGCATGAAGAGAAGAGAGGGAGGATAGTTTAAGAACCTGGGAGTGCTCATCCGTATTATAAGCTTTTCGTATTCGTCCGTACACGCAGGCCACTCCATTTTCTTTTCGCAGTTCTTCAAAGAGTGAACGAATATTCGTGTATTTGTATGAGAATAGAAGAATAGTGAGGTTCGCACGAGAATGAAAACTAGCAAGATTTGTTCTTCTTCTCCTTCTTCTTCCCTTAACCGAGTGTGCAACAAACAGTGACTCTCTCTTTCTAATGCGGTTTCCCCAAAGGCCAAAGCACAAAGCACGCTTTGTTCTTGACTATTTGCCTCCGTATTCACAAAGTAACACCCTTATATATCTACAAAATATTTAAAATATTTTATCGTTACGATTTTTTTATTGATATAATTTATTTTTATTTTATTTAAATATTGAGTATAGGGTAGCCCCTAGCATGCCTACACAGGGAAAGTTAGCACACACAGCACTGTCACATGGCGTGACTAACGCCTGCTCGCTGACCCAGCTTTCTAATTTCCTTCTTCTGTTCCATGCCACACCCAATAATTTTGCTAATCTTTTAATTAGTCCATTAATCTTCGATCAAACGAGGACGACACGTGTCCTTCTGGACCAATCAGCGTGAATCGCATTCCAGCGTGGACAACACGTGGGATCTCCACATGTCTCTTTGCTTGCTCTCTACTCAACAGATAGGAACATATTAGGAGAGGGTGGTGCCACGTGGCAGATTTGGGTTCAAAAAGGAATTGAGTAAACTTGGTAATTAAGGTGAGATTTGGCGACCGCAATTATGACGTGCGCACGTGATACCACCGCTTGGATCGGCTTTTCCTTTAGCATTCACTTCTTCAATATTTGATATTCACCTTTGCATATTACCCTAACCTCTTCTTTTATTAATTATTATTATTATTTTCATCTTGATATTCACATTTGCTTATTTTCATATCGATGTTCACCCTTTGCTTATTTTGATTTTTAATTATAATAAAGTAATTACATCATAATAATTTGATTTAAGTTTATGTAATTTTAAATTAATTATTATTATTATTATAATTTAAATATCTCTCCGTCTAATTTTACTCTCTAATCTTTCTTTTCGTTAGTTTTCATCATGAACTATAATCAATTTAAGGTTAATTATGAAAAAATATCAATTAGTATTTAATATAAATCATGTATTTTATATTTTTATTTATTTTTCATTTAATTAATTTTTTTAATACTACATGTTTTACACAAAATCAAGATAATTATTTATAGTATATATATATATATATTACTTTTATTTTAATATTGAATCATTATATTAATTTATAATATATCACAAATAAAAATTTTATCAAATAACAAAGATAGCAAAATATATGGATATAAACAAAATGATTTTTATATCTAATATAATTATAATTTGTTATAGTTAGTAATTCTAAAAATATAAAACATATTTTATTTTATTTTTTTCTAAAAAAATATATTTCTGTGATGTAGTAGAACATAAATGACTTTAGAGTCGGTCTAAAATACGATATAAAATAAGAAATAAAATATATATGCAGAGTCAAGTTATAATTATTTTATTTAAATATAATTTTAAAATTTAATAATTAAATTAAAAACAAAAATAGTATGTATAGAATAATTTTATTTATATTAAATAATAAGTATGTTACTTGATTAAAATTATATAACTAAAAAATTATTGATCTTAATTTGAAATATTTTTTATTACTTTAATTATATTAATTCATTTTTTATTGTTAAAGTAAAATTAATTAATATAATTAAGCCAAATGAATTAAAAATATTTGTTACTAAAAGTTAATCGTTATGCAAAAATAGACAGAATCGTATTTACATAACCTAAAAATATATTTAAGCCTTATTGTTATTGTTGTGGTGTTCAGGTAATTTAAATTGATTTTATTTTTATAGTATATAATTTAAATTAATATGTAATAATCTAACCTACAAAATAGTAATAGTGTTTAATGTGATGTTTACCTTGGAAATCAGGTAGACATGATTAATTTTATGATTAAATGTAAAGTCAAATACACATTACATTTTGAAATAAATTTATACGAAAAAACCTTGCATAAAAAAGCAGATTCTATACATTATTTTACACAAATAACAAATACTATAAAATAAAAAATCATAAATCATAACTAACATAAACCAATAATATAATACTTTACTTATATTACAAGAATATTTAAATAGTTTAATTTAATTCAAATTATTCTTAATAAAAAAATGTATGAAATGTTATACGGATAGACGATAGTAGAAATGTATGTTATGGGACCCATGGACAGAGGGTCCTCGCTGTCCATTGTCGTATGCAAGTTCGTCAGAAAACACGTTCCACAGATTTAGCTACGAAAAGGAAAATCGAAACTCTTACTTTGAAATAAAAATACAATTTTTTTATAAAATTAATTAATAAGATGATGTATAATATTTTCATTATTTTATCTAAAAAAATTCTTCACGTAGAAGGCTGTTTTTCATAAAATAAAAAAGAAAAAAAACACAAATGTAGACATAATGCATATTTCTCATAAAATAAACAAACAATGCATAAGGCCTGCAAAAAAGAATTAAGAATTGAAAGAAGGGGTTAGTTGAGAGGAATAAAATAGGATGGTTGAAAGTGTGGCGGGAAGAGACGTGGTTTGGGCCAAAGGGGCGGTTCTTTCGTTTGCCCTTTCTCGCAACCGCATCGATAGATGGATCCATCCTAAAAAGGTATGTGGGCCACACCACACACACTGCGCCGGGTTTCTCACCGTGTCTTTTTACGCGTACCAAGGGGCAGTGTACGAGGAGGAAGAACAACGTTTCTGAGCACTGCCACGTGGTTCACAGCTCAGCACTTGTCGTTTCAATTTTCCCAAATCCCGCCTTTATATGTGTTGTGTGTTTGCCCACTTTTTAACCGTTACGGCCCTGTAGCGTGAAATTCGAAATTGTCGCTCAGCATTGTGGCGGGATTGAAGAGTGAGTGAGTGAGTGAGTGAGTGAGGGCTTTGATCCAACGGCGCCGCATGTGTTTCCGTGGGACACTCCACGCATGTTTTCCTGGAACGTGCATCACCATGTTTCAATGAATAATGAGTATTATTGTTAACGCAATTAGTCTAATGCAGCCAATCAGAAGAATGTACGATGCTCTACGAATAAACATAAACAAAATGAAATGGAATGTGTGCTACTCCACTCCACCACTATGTGCAGATCTCTTTACCTTCCTCTCTTCTGCAGATCTGTGCTTACCTAGACATGTTTTGTCTCCCACTTTCTTGCATGACATTACCCCGACACCGCGTTTCACTCTCCCTACTTTAAATATTCCTTTCTTCCTTTTCCTATTTCGCCTCTCTCCTACCATTACTTTTTCTTGTTGCATACTTAATTTCTTGTTCCATGCGAATCTTCATATTGTTAAATAGTAATCAAATCATATAACGGTTTTGTTCTTTTTTTTTTCTGTTTTTACCGTTTGACAGTTTGACCGTATAAATACCTTGTATTCATTTCTTTGATATATGAGAAAAGTCAATCTCTTGTTTTCTCTATCTCTGTATTCCTCTGGTTGTTTTTACTGCTGAAGGTGTGTCCCTGTTCTAACAAATTGGTATCATAGAGCTAGGTTCGGAGGGGCCAAGCAAGTTGAAAGGTGGTGCGTCGAACATTCAGAGAAGTGATCTCATGGCTGTTACGGGAATACCAGGAAGTCTTCCTATCTTTGATGGGAAAGACTATGATGACTGGTGTGTCAAGATGGATGCAATTCTTGGATATCAAGATGTTGATGAGATTGTTAAGGATGGGTTTAAAGAGCCTATCAAGAATGCAAGTGATGAACAGAAAGCGATGTTCAGAGAAAACAAGAGAATGGACGGTAAAGCAAGGGTTCTGCTGCATCAATGTGTATCACCCAGTATATTTCAAAAAATTTCGAAAGCCGCCACATCAAAGGAGATCTGGGATATATTAAGCAATGGATATGGTAATTCCGGAAAAATAAAAAGGTGAAACTTCGAATCACTAAGAAGACAATATGAATTGCTTTCAATGACAGAGCAGGAATCAGTGGCGAGTATTTTAATAAATTGCAAGTGGTGACTAATGCTATGCGGGTTTGTGATGAAAAGATAGAAGATTCAAAGATTGTAGAGAAAGTGTTGCGAACGTTGAACCCTCGCTTTGATCACATTGTGGTTGCTATTGAAGAGTCAAAAAATCTTGAAGATATGACGGTAGAGGAACTTCAAAATTCCTTGGAAGCACATGAGCAACGAATTGTTGAAAGAAGAAATGTTGAAAGAACCAGCTGATCAAGCTCTTCAAGCCAGAGCCAATCAACGATGAAATAGAGGACGTGGTGGAAAGTATTCACGTGGAAGATCTAAGGAGGGAAGAGGTAGAGGCGGACATATAGAGTGGTCTCGAAAATTCTAATGACAACGAACTCCGAACGGAAGAATAATCGAGTACAAAGAGGTGGAAGACAATCTAGAGGAAGAGGTAGGAGAAATCTTGACAAAAGAAAAGTTCAATGTTACAATTGTGACAAGTTTGGTCACTATGCAGCTGAGTGTTGGCATAATAATGGTGTTACAAACAAGAAAGACAAGAAGAGTGATGAAGCGCACTTGGCCCAAGATGAAGACAGTTCTGATTCGGATCAAGTATTACTAATGGTTACTACAAACAGTGATAGTGATATGTCTTCGTGGTATCTTGACACCGGTTGTTCGAACCATATGACAGGAAATAGAGATTGGATAATTGATCTTGATTCAACGGTGAAAAGCAACGTCGATTTGCGAGATAATAGCACCATCACAGCAGAAGGAATTGGCAAGGTTGTGATCACACGAAAGGATGGTAAGACAACATACATGCATGATGTGTTGTTCGTTCCCTCAATGCAGCACAATTTACTGAGTCTAGGACAGTTACTTGAAAAGGGTTATTCTATGATTATGCAGCAGAATCACATTGAAGTCTATGACTCTAGCCAAAGGTTATTACTGAAAGCACCTTTATCAAGAAATAGAACATTCAAAATTAATCTTGATGCTACTGCAATTCAATGCTTGTCTTCTATAAATGTTGAAGAAGAGAGTTGGCTTTGGCATTTTAGATTTGGGCACTTAAACTTTAAAAGCCTAAACTTGTTAAGTAGTGAAAAAATGGTAAAAGGGTTGCCATTGGTACATCACCCACGTAAGACGTGTGAATGTTGTTTGATTGGGAAACAACCAAGGAAGAAATTCAAGGTTACTCGCACTAAAAAGAGCAAAACATCCTCTTAATGTTGTCCATTCGGATGTCTCGTGGCCCGTTTGAAACATCTTCTCTAGGAGGTAATAAATACTTCCTAACTTTTGTTGATGAATACACTAGGAAAATGTGGTCAGTATTCGATAAAAGAGAAGAAAGAGGTATTTTTCGTGTTTGTTAAATGGCTTGCTAAAGCCGAGAGGCGATCTGGTTGTAGTTTGAAGATTTTCGAACCGATGGTGGAGGAGAGTTTAATTCCAATGAGATGAATGAGTTTTGCGAATTAAAAGGGGTTGAGCATGAGATCACGACCCCTATACACCCCAACATAATGGCCTGGCGGAAAGGAGAAACAGAACTTTACTTGATATGACTAGATGCATGATGAAAGGTAAAGGATTACCAAACTGTTTTTGGGGAGAAGCTGTAACCACAGCTGCCTTTATACTAAACAGGAGTCCAACAAAGAAGATGAAGAATGTTACACCTGAAGAGGCATGGTCTGGACATAAACCTATGGTGCACCACTTTCGAATATTTGGCTCTATCTGTCACAGACACATACCAGATGAAAAGAGGAAGAAATTAGATGATAAGAGTGAAACCTTGATTCTGATGGGATATCATCCAACTGGTGCATACAAATTGTTCAATCCTGCTTTGAATCAAGTGATCATAAGTAGAGATGTAGTGGTGGATGAAGCTGCAAAATGGGATTGGGAGAGTCAACCAAGTTCACAGAAAATACCGTGTTTTCTAGAAGAGAAAGAAAGAAATTATAATGGCGCTGATGTAGTTAAATTGTCTGCTGTCAGAAAATCTCAAAGGATCAGATTCCCTTCTACCCGATTAACTGATCATGTATTACTCGGTGATAATGAAATCAACAATGATGGAGAGTTGGTGCACTTTGCTTTTTTCATTGATTCAGAACCTGTAAGCTGGAAAGAAGCAATTGGTGTTAAAGAGTGGAAAAATGCTATGATTGAAGAGCTTGAAGCCATAGAAAGAAACAGAACTTGGAAGCTGACAGATCTTCCGAAAGACAAACATCCTATTGATGTGAAATGGGTGTTTAAACTAAAGCTGAAAACTGATGGAACAGTGGCCAAGCACAAAGCTAGGTTGGTAGCAAAAGGCTTTCTGCAGAAACCAGGCATTGACTTCACGGATGTATTTGCTCCTGTTGCAAGGCTTGAAACTGTGAGACTTGTTGTGGCTGTTGCTAGCTGGAGAAGTTGGACTATATGCCAACTTGATGTTAAATCTGCTTTTCTTAATGGACCATTGGAAGAAGAAGTGTATGTGAGGCAACCACCAGGATTTGAAAAAGTTGGAAGTGAACATCAAGTCTACAGACTCAATAAGGCCTTATACGGTCTTAAACAAGCTCCTAGAGCTTGGAACAAGGTGATTGATGCATTCCTACATAAACAAGGTTTTGTGAAGAGTTCAGTTGAGTATGGCTTGTATATAAAAAAATCAAAAGGTGAAGGAGTGTTACTGATTTGTCTCTATGTAGATGACTTGCTTGTAACAGGAGATAAACAAGCAAGAAATTGAGAAGTTCAAATCGGAGATGAAAGCTACATTTGATATGACAGATTTAGGTATTCTCAACTATTTTTGGGTCTTGAATTTATTCATACATCACATGGAATTCGATGCATCGGAAGAAGTATGCGAATGAGATTTTAAAGAAGTTCAACATGTCGGAATGTAATCCAAGTACCTATACCAGTCATGGTAAATTTGAGGTTGATCGAAGAAATTGAAGAAGAAGAAGTTGATGCAGTGTTGTATAGACAAATCATCTGGATCATTAAGATACTTATGCAATAGCGAGCCGGATATATGTTACGGTGTTGGGTTAATTAGCAGGTTCATGAACAGTCCAAGATTATCACACATGGCGACGACAGAAACATATACTAAGGTATATAAAAGGAACAACTAGCCTTGGGTTATTCTTCCCGAAAAGGTCTGCAGAACACGGTGAAGATGAAAACGTGTTGGAAGCTTGGTCGATTCTCGACCGGTGTGGTGATAAGGTAGAAAGGAAGAGTACCTACGGTTATTTGTTCAAATTTATGAATGCACCAGTTTCTTGGTGTTCTAAGAAACAAAATGTGGTGGCACTCTCTTCATGTGAAGCTCGAGTATATTGTCGCTGCAGAAGCTACATGTCAGTGCTTGTGGATGGAGAATTTGCTAAATGAATTGAAGATGGAATATGTGAAGCCTATACAACTGTTTGTAGACAACAAATCAGCTATATGTTTGTCTAAGAACCCTGTTTTCCATGGTAGGAGTAAACACATTGAAACCAAATTCCATTTCCTGAGAGACCAAGTGAGTAGAGGAAGAATTGAGTTGATACATTGCAGTACTGAGGATCAAGTAGCTGATGGCTTTACCAAGTCACTTAATCGTCAGAGATTTGAGAAGCTTAGAGAGCTTATGGGACTTATGTGTATAGATTCTTTGATTAGGAGGAAGTGTTAAATAGTAATCAAATCATATAACGGTTTTGTTCTTTTTTTTCTGTTTTTACCGTTTGACAGTTTGACCGTATAAATACCTTGTATTCATTTCTTTGATATATGAGAAAAGTCAATCTCTTGTTTTCTCTATCTCTGTATTCCTCTGGTTGTTTTTACTGCTGAAGGTGTGTCCCTGTTCTAACACATATTTCTCAACACAAGGTCTTGCCTATGTTCATTACTTTTCTGTTTTATCAATCGTTAATAAACGTGCAAAACACTCTATATTTTAAAAGTATTAGTATTAAAAACCACGTAAAACAAGTTTAACTATTGATCATACTGTTTACTTTTCTTTCTCTAATATTATATACATTGCAAATCACCGCTGTAACAATTTATAATTAGAATAACTTCTGTTTGTTTTAAAAAATGTAATGTTTTAGATGAATGACTTCAATGTTTTTATTACCGTTTTCTGTAACATTTGTAAATGCACTTTTTTTTTTCAACAAGAAAGAATTTTTCCTTTAAAAATGTTTTAAAATTTTTAATTAAACAACTTCTATTTTGAAAAGTGGTCTTAATCTAAAATCAAGAAAGATAAAGTCAACGCATAGATGAAGTGTGATACCACGGCAGAAAGTTGTTGTCACGTTGCAATAGGGATTGGACCAAACCATTTATCTACAATAATAAGACGTTTTCTGAAGCAGCCACGAAGGTGACCATGGACATAAGAGATTGTACCAAAAAATAGAAAAAACGAAAAGAGAAGAAAATGCGAAGCCACACCACACCCACAACCACAACACATTGGCGTTATAGCCATTGTGGTACCATCGTCGAACTTTCATTCTTTGTTGGAAACTGAGCTTTAATTCTATCAGCATTGTCTATTCGGTCGTATATTTTCTTTTTAAATATTTTATATATTTTTTCGTTATTCATTAACACACTAATATAAAAAATGATTTTTATATCATAAAAATAAATTTTAAATAAACGCAATTTTTTTATATTTTAAGAATTATTATGTTTTTCTATATTCTGAAATGATCACTTCGCAATAATTATTTTGAAATGTGTTATTTATATTCTAAAGTAATTATTTTGAAATTGAATATATATATATATATATATATATATATATATATATATATATATCATTTATATTTTTAAATATAATATAGTGTTCTCACGCGTTACGTGAAAATCGTTTTAGAGCATGTGTTCTCACACGTTGTAGAAGACTGTTTCGAGAACGTCACGTTGCAGTAAGACCGTTTCGGATAAAGTGTTCTCACACGTTGCAGATGATTGTTTCAGAGAACGTTAGAAACCCACTACCAAGTCTTCCATAACTGTTACAAACTTTCTCTTATAAATAAAGACCACTTCACACTCTTCATAACACACCTCTCTCATCTTCTCTTCTCTGATTTTCTTTCTGTGTTCCTGGATTAATTTACTCTTTTGAAAGTTTCTTGCTAGTTTCTGAAATCCTCGGATATTCCGAGAAGTTCCTGTTGTATATGGGGGACTTGCGCAATACATCAAGGATAAGTCGTTAAGGGCAGTGATTATACACGCCTTAGGAATAAAGTTTGCTCGTGTCTCTGTCAGCTTTTACAACAATCTTAAGGACTTAGGGCTGACAGTACGAACATCAACAACTTCCTTCAACAATTTTAGAATATTGGATAGTGGAAGAAAGGGAATTATGAAGTGTTCATGGATCAAGGTTAGTCTTCTAATTATGATTTATGTGTGTTATTATGTGAGAATCAATTCATGTATGTTATTATATGATTATGATTCATGTATGCTATTACGTGAGAATAGAGAATCTAAACGTGAAGAGTAGTTTTATAGAAATAGTAACGTATAAAAACTACAAATTAAAATACATGTGGTATCAGAGCTATACTTATTAGATTTATGATTTTTCTCTTATGATAATTTTTAAATTATGCTTTTCCCAAAATTGAATAAAGGAATAAATGATAATCTATGTTTTAAGCTGCAATCAATTTTAAATTGAAATTAATTTCATAGTCCCTATGTGAATGACACTGTAATTCTTATTGAAATGTGAATGACCCTGTAATTGATTTTAATTGAAAAAGCAAATTACGTGATTGGGTTAACGGTGAATTATATATGAAATTGATTACTGCATGTTATAATTATGATGAAAGAAAGGTAAAATTTTATATCAAATGCTATCAGCATACATCATGCAGCTTGTCCATAGAGCACACGTGTCAAACACATGTTCCTTTTTCGGATTTATTACACCAATACAACAGAGAAAATGAAAAATGCATTATGCATAATTATTTTATGTTATGGGAGAAATTATGCAAAATTATTATATGTTATGAGAGATTTTGTTTGTGAATAATTAGCAATTACATGTATACAATGTATGACTTAGATCTACATATATTATTTTGTACAATATTATTTTGTCCACATATTATTTTGTCCATACTTATATGTATAAGTAGAATATTATTTTGTACATACTTATAAGAAAGGGTTGAGACTGTATGAAATCAGTGGATCTAACCCCACTTTACGTTCAAGAAAGAAAGAAAATTGATTTTTGTGGAAAGCTAGGTCATCATGCACCTCAGTGTAGACGTAAAATGAGAAACGACAATCCTCTTAGGCCAAATTTAGTCGAGGGAGAAGATACAATTATTGCGGTCGTTTCTCAAATAAACCTTGTGACAAATGTGAGCAAATGGGTGGTAGACTTTGGTGCTACCAGGCACATCTGTGCAAACAGAAGTGCTTTTACCTCCTACACTAGTGTGAGGATGGAGAAAAACATATTTATCTCGGTGATTCCAGGACAACTCCTATCTTAGGAAAAGGAAGAGTTCTTCTAAAGCTCACATTTGAAAAGACTCTGGCCTTTAATGATGTGTTACATGTGCCATTAATCAGAGCTAATATAATCCTTGTAGCACTGTTGGGAAAAGTTGGGGTTAAAGTGTCATTCGAACCTGATAAGATTGTTATGCAAAAAAAAAAATAACAATAATAATAATAATAATAATAATGTGTTTGTAGGGAAGGGATATTGTGATCAAGGTTTTTTTTTTTACTTAACATCTCTGAGTTTGTTAATAAATTTTATTCTTCTGCTTATATTATTGATTCGTATGATATGTGACATTTATAGATGATTAACCAAAGTATACTTAATCAAACAACTTTAGTGCACCTAATCACCCTTGAGAGAAGATATACTTACAGTGTGTTTTTTTAAGAAAACTGGTAAAACTTCCTATGAGTTATGGAGAGGTTATGAACATAATCTTAAATATCTAAGAGTGTGAGGGTGCTTAGCTAAGGTAATGTTACCTAATCATAAGAAAAGAAAAATAGGTTCTACAACTTCTGATTGTATGTTCTTAGGCTATGCAGAACATGGTGCTGCCTATAGGTTTTTTGTCTTCAAAAGTGATATGATTGAGCATAATACTATAGTGGAGACAAAAAATGTTGAATTCTTTAAACATATTTTTCCTCTAAAGGTTAGTGAGTCACCTAAACAATCTATAAAGGTTAACAGTGATAAAATATATGAGGATTTGAGGAGAAGTAAAAGGCAGAGGAAGGAAACCTCTTTTGGAGATGATTTCTACATTTATCTAGTTGAAAATGATCCAATGAGTTTTTTAGAGGCTACTAGGGTTCCTGATGCAATACATTGGAATAAGGTCATTAAGACTAAAATTGATTCAATTAAGAAAAATATGGTAGATTTGCCTAAAGGAACAAAACCTATTGGTTGTAAGTGGATCTTTAAGAAAAAGTATCATTCTGATGAATTCATAGATAAATATAAGGCAAGATTAGTAGTAAAGGGTTTTACTCAAAAATCCAACATTGATTATTTTGACACCTTTGCCCCTGTGACTAGAATTTCCTCTATTCGAGTTTTGTTAGCTCTAGCAGCTATCCATAAACTAGTTATACACCAAATGGATGTTAAGACAACCTTTTTGAATGGTGAATTAGAGGAGGAAATCTATATGACTCAACCTGAAGGGTATGTTGTTCCAGGTCAAGAGAACAAAGTGTGCAGACTTTTAAAATTCTTATATGGATTAAAACAAACACCAAAACAATGACATGAAAAACTTGATAGTGTTCTACTTTGTAATGAATTTTCAACTAATGATGCTGATAAATGTGTGTACTCTAAATTTGAGAGTGGTGAATGTGTCATTATATGTTTATATGTAGATGATATGCTAATATTTGGTACATGCATTGACATTGTCTCCAAAACTAAGTTGTTTCTGGGATCTAAATTTAAATGAAAGATATGGGTGAAGCCAATGTGATTTTGGGTGTTAAAATCATAAGAATGGCGATAGTATTTTTCTATCCCAAGAACAATATATTGAGAAACTTCTTAGGAAATTTGGGTGTTATAACGCCAAACCAGTGAATACCCCTTATGATGCTAACTCTAAGTTAAAGAAAAATAGAGGAGACTCAATCTCTCAACCTCAGTATGCCCAGGTAATTGGGAGCTTACTGCATTTAATGAGCTTTTCGAGACCTGACATTGCTTATGCAATAGGTAGACTGAGTAGGTACACTCAATGTCCTAATCAAGAACATTGGAATGCACTTACAAGACTTATGAGATACTTAAGAGGTTCAATGGATTATGCCATTGAATATAGTGGATTTTCCGTTGTACTAGAATGATACAATGATGCTAACTGGATTTCTGATTCAGATGAGACAAAATTCACTAGTGGCTATGTATTCACACTCGGGGGTGATGCGATTACATGAAAATCAGCAAGACAAACAATTATTGTAAGATCAACAATGAAATCTGAGTTTGTTGCTCTCGAAATGGCTGGTAGTGAAGCTGAGTGGTTGAAAAACTTCTTAGTAAACATTCCATTAGGAAAGAAACCAATCCCGTCTGTATCAATACACTGTGATTGTCAATCGGCAATAGCTATAGCAAAAAATAAGAACTACAATGGAAAAAATAGACATATACAGTTGAGACATAATTTAGTGAAACAACTACTAAAGAATGAAACAATTTTCATTGACTATGTGAAGTCAGAACGGAATCTAGTAGATCCTCTGACAAAACCCTTAGCGAGAAATATGATTTTAGAAACATCGAGGGGAATGAGACTTAAGCAACTTGCAAACAAACAGGTGATGGTAACCCAACCTTTGTGATTGGAGATCCCATGAATAAGGTTCATATGGGTAAAAACAAGTCACTTGTTAGTTCTGCTATCACTAAAATTGATTAAAATCAATTATGTCCATTCCTATGATGTATATGTAAAAGTGCTAGATACTGCATTATTGAGAGGTTAAACTTTGTAATTAAAATTCTATGTGGAGTATGAATTTTAGTCTAAACAAAGTTTTTAAACGATTTCATATCCCTTAAGGGTGGTGTATGATTCAGCATACGCTTGATGAAGTCACCTATATGAGTGTCGAGTGGGGCCGCTTGTATGAGATCTTTGCAAGATTTCTAGAGCACTCATGAATACCGGGCACGCGCATGGCCTAGTAAGCGCAACACAGCGATAACAGTAAGAATTGTGGGGGTGTATTGTGATTATTAAAACCGCTAACACACATTGAGTGTTTTGGTTCATATAGCTTGCTACACCAACTACACTGTGTGTTAAGTTTTTTAGTCTAAGACTGATTCATATAACTTGCTATACCAGCTCTGATGCATTACATCTTATATGAGACCCAGGATTTTCTTCTTTTATTTCTTTTATCCCTTTTGTTTTGCAATATGTGGGGATTGTTGTAAATTAAGGGGTATTGCAAAATAGAGAACGTGTTCTCATACGTTGCAGAAAACCGTTTCAGAGCACGTGTTCTCACACGTTGCAGAAGACTGTTTCAGAGCACATGTTCTCACATGTTTGCAGAAGACTGTTTCAGAGAACGTGTTCTCACACGTTGCAGAAGACTGTTTCAGAGAACGTTACAAACCCATTACCAAGTCTTCCATAACTGTTACATACTTTCTCTTATAAATAGAGACCACTTCACACTTTTCAGAACACACCTCTCTCATCTTCTCTTCTCTGATCTTCTTTCTGTGTTCCTGAGTTAAATTACTCTTTTGAGAGTTTCTTGCTAGTTTATGAGATCCTCAGATATTTCGAGAAATTCCTGTTGTATCCTGGGGGACTTGCGCAATACATCGCGGATAAGTCCTTAAGGGCAGTGATTATACACGCCTCAAGAATAAAGTTTGTTCGTGTTTCTATCAGCTTTTACAACATATATATCATTTATATTTTTAAATATAATATAGTTTGTGTAAATATTATAGAATGGATATTTTAGAATATGGAAAATACATTTCAGACTAAATTTCAGAGATGATAAATGTACAAAAGTCAGGATGCATGCTGCAAGAACAATTTTGGATTTATTTTTTAAAATTAAAGAGGGGTGAAAATATACGTAAGAATGTAGGATGAACTAGCATGTTTATTTGACACTTGGGGTCTGGGCTATCCAGCTCAAGTGTAATGTTCTAGAGGCCCAAAACCCAACTGTTACTTTTCACGCAGCCCAAAAGGTGAGATCTATCAACAATACGACGGCGTATGTTTCTTCTGCTTATACAAGCAGCTTTATCCCGTCCCAAACTGTGGCATTAATTTGTTGTGAAATGGCTTGCGCGCACTACCATTGCCCCGCGAGTCTGATATTCCGGTGCGACACTGGCGCTCGTTTGTGTCAGACTTTGACGCCAAAGAATCCTCAGAGTTCATGGCTTGGAACTAAACTTAGGGTTTCCCCATGCAGTCTCAATCTCAGAACTCACGTGTCTGTTTCCCGGCGACGCCCCCTCGCCGCCACCGTCTCCTTCAGCCTCCCCACAGCGTAGGACTTTTTCAGTTCCAAATTCGGAACTAGTTTGCCTCATTTTGGGTTTTAAGTTTAAATTGTGATTTTCTGTTTGCAGAAAGCCAGAGCGTGCTTCTCCTGGTCAAGAAATTCCCAAGTGAGTAGTATCGCTTGAATGTGTTTCACTCTACTTCATTTTCTCGTTCAGTTGGCGTTGGTTCCTTGCTAATTTTGTTTGATGAAAGCAAGATGGTCTTCCAAGGCTATAAAATCGTTTGCAATGGCTGAATTGGAGGCGAGAAAACTTAAGTATCCGACTACCGGCACTGAAGCCCTGCTCATGGGGGTTCTCATCGAGGGTAACTAACTCATTTGCTAGATTGCAATTTTTTCGTAGCTTTGTATTAGTCTTGCCTTTTTGTTCAATTGATTTTAGAAGGATTTATTTTGGATGAATTGAGGTTAAGAAAATTTGTTTGTGTATCGGGAAGTGATATTTTAAAACTGAATTGTCAATTAGTTTGTATGCACAACATAAATGGAGGAACATGTTACACACTTTTGATGAGAACTTTCTCACAACAATGGGGAGTGGGGATAGTCCTTGATATAATCGATATAGGTATCCTGTTAAGTTTTTATGCAAAACTCTATGGTTTCATGGACTAATTTTCTTGTTTGTATTGAGAGAAAAAAAGAGAGAGGAAAAGAAATAGATTTTTGAAGTTGTAATATTATGTTGGATAACGAATGAGTATATTGGTGTATATAGAATAAAGAGGCTTCTAAAAGAAGCTACTAAACACTCGTAGGCATGCCAACGGTTTAAGAGAATGTTAACTGTAGAGTTCTAGAATATTTCACGAGACTACTGCTGTTACACTATCATTTCCCCATGAACACAATGTGAATTCAACTGAGAGTTGTTGAACAATTTGAATTTGTCTCTAGGAGATGAAAATGAGAGTCTGGAGAGAGCCCTCATTAGGACATCTGTTGTCTGTTCTTAAGCTGGAATGTGAGTAAAAATGAGAGATTTATTGAGAACTTTTTACGTACTTAGAAGATATCTAACTACGTATGATTTATGTGAGATTGAAGAAATGATTATCTATTAGGTTTGGGAAGTACTATGCTTTGTTTGTCATAGTAAATTACTGGAATGGATATTATCTTTAGTATAACATTTTATAAAATTAATAGTTATTGGTTCATGTAGTTTAATTATTGTCTCACTAGTTCCATCAATGATCCACCAACTTAGTGCTATGACCAAGTCAATAACCAATTTAAGTTTTATAAATCCAAGTATGAGTATGGGTATAGGTATACAAGGTGTTTAAAAATCTAGGATTAATGTATATGTTCGTCTAGAAATAAGAGTGTCTTGGCCTTAAATCTATTATGATATGAATCTCAATTACACAAGGGCTAATTTAGGATCTTTAGGGTTAGAACCTTGTAAGAAATTTAGGAATTAGAAAGAAGGTGGAAGGAAATAATTACTCTTTCCAAGGGAGACAACACACAAAGGAGGTGAAAGTCCTTTGATACAGTTAAGGGTTCTTGAATCACTCAAGAATTTAGGAGAATCACTCTCACTAAGATAAAAGAGATAAACTCTAATATTTCTAAAAATAAAACTCAACTTGTTATTTATGATAAAAACGGTTCGGCTTATAAAGAAGCTTTTCCATTAGAGTGTCAAATATTCATTAAAGGAAAATAAATGATAATAATGATTTATTAACCTAGGAATTGAAAACTACTTAATGATTGATTGTAATTGAAATTGTGACATCCAAAAGTCAATCAGCTATGCACCCTCTTGGTCTCCTAAAGACTGATAACTAAATTTTCAATTGGACCCTTATTACAACTTGCAATAAAACTAAACTAAAGCCCATTAATTGATTAATCCAAAACACAATTTGGTCAACCAACAATACTTGTTGAAGAGCTTCATTTGCTTCCCTTGCTCTAACCCTTATCATAGGTCATGTTCACATCATATTATATCTGAAATATTGTCCGCTTTGGAATTGTAGTTTATCATAATTTTGTCCTTAAGAGGTATCTCAGTATATTTAGGAAAGAGGGTGTTTATATATTATCTGTTAAGGTTCCAACATAAAACCAATTGACAATATGTGGAGTAGCCTAACATTTATTTAAATCATACCAAATGACATGAGGTAGGCGATGTGGGACTTTCAACACACCCCCTCCAACGAAGCCTGCCGGACCAGGCAATAACCGGAAAGATGTTAGGCTTTGACTCTGATACCATGTTAAGGTTCCAACATAAAACCAATTGGCAATATGTGGAGTAGCCTAACATATATTTAAATCATACCAAATGACATGAGGTAGGCGATGTGGGACTTTCAACACACCCCCTCCGACGAAGCCTGCCGGACCATGCAAAGGGATTTGACCCAACTAAAGGACAATTTTTTGGCCCATGACAATAACCGGAAAGATGTTAGACTTTGGCTCTGATACCATGTTAAGGTTCCAACATAAAACCAATTGGCAATATGTGGAATAACCTAACATGTATTTAAACCATACCAAATGACATGAGGTAGGCGATGTGGGACTTTCAACACACCCCCTCTAACGAAGCCTGCCGCACCAGGCAAAGGGTACTTTTGACCTAACTAAAGGGCAACTTTTGGCCCATGACAATAACCAGAAAGATGTTACATAAAACCAATTGGCAATATGTGGAATAGCCAACATATATTTAAACCATACCAAATGACATGAGGTAGGCGATGTGGGACTTTCAACATGTTAAGGTTCCAACATAAAACCAATTGGCAATATGTGGAATAGCCTAACATATATTTAAACCATACCAAATGACATGAGGTAGGCGATGTGGGACTTTCAACACATCCCCTCCAACGAAGCCAGCCGGACCAAGCAAATAGTACTTTTGACCCAACTAAAGGGCAACTTTTTGGCCCATGACAATAATCGGAAAGATATTAGGCTTTGGCTCTGATACCATGTTAAGGTTCCAACATAAAACCAATTGGCAATATGTGGAATAGCCTAATATATATTTAAACCATACCAAATGACATGAGGTAGGCGATGTGGGACTTTCAACATTATCTTTAGTCTCGATTTCTAAGTAATGTGAGACTTATGAATGTATACCAAAACATAGCCCTCGGTTGAGGATTAAGGGATAGGAGAGGATTGAAACTCTATTTTTGGTCTCACGGTAGGTGCTAATGTCTTGTGTAGAAATAAGAGTGTCTTGACTTCAAGTCTACTATGATAACGTCATTTTGATCCATCACCCCATTTGACATGCTGTCTGCTTTGAAACTTTGATTCGTCACGATTTTAAAAGAGGATGTTTATAGATGGTCCTTAGCTGACTTGTGCTGAACTCTTAAGTTGATCCGAGTTCAGATGGGTCTACTCCTACTCCCACCAAGCTCATCGGAAAACGAGTTTGCTTGCGAGTCAACTTGGCAAGTTGTTGTGGGAACTTAAACTCATGCAATTTTACGAGTTAAATCATGAGTTTGATGACCAGTGTGAAAATAATGACTTATAAATTTAGTTTATCTAGAGAAACAGTAGCATCTTCAAGAAATTCAGTCCTTTAAAATTAATTTCAAGTTGAGAGCAACAGAGAGCAGAGAACAACCAAAGAGCATCCCCAACAAGCACCAACACCCAAGCACCTCTCAGCCAGTTAAGAACACAACACACACCCACAGTCAAATACCCAAGCAAAAGCCCAACACCCATGTAACTCCCAATCAAGCAGGAAACCGTTAAAAACCCAACACTCGACCACTCAGCCAAGTGAGAAATGTCTCACAACAAAACAGAGGTGAATAGTAAAGCACAGCACTGACAACAATGACGATGATGATGATGATAAGACAAGAGGATGAGTGTCCAATTGTACATTGCATCTTCAAAGGGGACTATTGAGTTCAGTTTGTGAAAGGGAAACCCCAAACAGCTTGGGTTTTAGTGTTTCCAAAACTGAGTCAATGAAAACTTGACTTGGAAAGGCCAAAATGACTTTGTTTTGGTGCTTTTAAGAACTGGGTAAAAAAACGACCTGAAAAAAAGCACACAAGAGTTGTAAAAGATTGGCAATCCATGCAGTTCAAGAGGAAAATAGCAATATGGTCCCTTGCGATTGCAGGTCCAAGTTGGCTCATTGACCTGTGTGAAATTCATGGGATCATGAGTTTTCCAGGTAACTCTTGCAATATTGATATCAGCTATAGACCAACTTCTTTTTTCAACAACTTCATTTTGGTGATGTGAGGCATATGTTCCATTCCAAGATTAGTGAGATATTGTGTGAAGGGCCCAAACTGACCATGGAATCGGTCTAAAGGCTGTATTTAATTAAAGTTTAGTAGATCCTTAAAGTGTTTGAAGATGGATAATGATTCAGATTATTTTTGATAAAATGCGTTCATGTATGTTTGTTATATGCATCAACAAAAGAAATGTAATAAGACCATCCTAAGGAGGAGTAGGTTACCTCTCCTTAGACTACAACTAGAACTCGCATGGCCCTTCAAACTGTCAACCCACTCTGGAAGTTTCACTAGAACTCATATATGGAGTTAATTCCCTCTAGTTCAAAATAATTCAAGGCAAGAAAGGCTTCGTTTTTCGACTGGGATAAATGGACATTTTCATGCAACTTTACTTATACATTTATTAGTTGTTTTCAAGTTGAAATCTCATGCGTTTATTATGTTTGGAAATTGGAATGCCTTTAATTGATTATTTGATTACATGTGTTCCTTGTGTTGGTAGTGCATTTCTTCAAAAATCTGAATATCCAAGTTTAAGCATTTTTCCTAATCTATGTTTGGGCTGTAGGTACTAATCTAGCAGCTAAGTTTTTGCGAGCCAATGGAATTACACTTCTCAAGGTTCGAGATGAAACTGTGAAGTTACTTGGAAAAGCTGATTTGTTTTTCTTCAGCCCTGAGCATCCTCCACTGACTGATGAAGCTCAGAGAGCCCTTGATTGGGCTGTTGATAAAAAAATAAAATCTGGTTGGTTATTGTCGTTTTTCTCATTTACTATTGTTTATCACCAATTGCAGAGGAGAGTGGGGAACTGATTGCAATGCTTATAGTACTTCATGCATTAATGCTTTTGCTAGTTGTGTAAATTCACCCTGATTGTTTTCTTTAGTCTCTCGTCTCTCCCTCTAAAATTTTTTAAATAACATGAAAACACATAAAGTTTGACAAAATTTCTTTATAGAATGATGTGTCATGTGGGGTTCATCTTTAACCAGGCAATGGGCCACATTTAGTTACTATACATGGAATGATGGAACAAAATGTTTGTACTTTTTAGGCACTAAAACGTTTCATTTGAGCTTATGACAAAAAATACATTATTTTGTAATGAATTCTATATGAAAATTTCCAAACAGATAAAATAACATGTATGGAATTTTCATATTTAGTTGCTTATTTCTGGTTGCATAACATTTGGTTTACATGATTTTGTGTTATTTGGTGTGCTAATCACGTCTTATCTTTTTGATCTGAAGCTTTTCTTCTAGGAAAAGTAATTGTCAAACCTTCATTTAGGTTGATGATGGTTAGTTAGTTAATGACTTTTGTTCATATCTTAACGATAATAAAACTGAATTCTTTTTTGGGAAATCATGTTGATATAAGAAAAATTAAACTAGAATTCCAGGATAAAGCTCTGAGGCAATTAAGAAAAGGTATTGCAAATAAATGGAAGGATTTATTTATAGAGTTTTCCGATAGACTTTTGAAATGTTTTTATTGAAAAGTCGATGGCATGTTGGTTCTATGTCCTAACAGAAGAGCCATTTGTCATTTTCGAAGACAGTTTTTTGGCATTATGTTTCGTGCTATGAAGAGATCATTTTTGTTTCAGAGAATGTTTTCTTGTTGACACTTTGTAATATTCTCTTGTTTAATTATTATTTGATGAAGATTTATTGGTAGGAATGTCGCAATTGGTTTTGTATTGTGGGACAAACATGTTCTCAAATTAGGCCACTGATAAATTATACATTATTCTATAAGTTCCTCGTAATTTACTCGTTCACTTTGTGCATCATCATTACTTGTTGTTTTGAAAAGGATGATTCCTATCAAATGTTCTATGCTCAAGCCAAATAAATTAATCCTTTTACTGACTTGCAGTTGACGGCGGGGAACTTACCACAGCGCACATACTTCTTGGCATTTGGTCCGAAGTGGATTCTCCTGGTCACAAGATTCTGTCCAACCTTGGCTTCGATGATGAAAAAGCTAAAGAGCTTGATTCCTCAATTTCGAAACCTGGATGTACGGATGATTGATGAATGCTTGTGTGTGCACGGGCAAGAGTTTTGCTTTAATTGCTTGTTGGTCATTGATGCCATTGTTTGTACAATAGATAGATGAACAAGCTGTTCGGTTCTGCCTATTTGCTTTTAACCAAGCATGCATCTTCAATTAAAATAATTTATACAATTTGTATCACTTTAATGAATATATATATATAATATAGCATAACAAATATTGGTTTCTTATCATAAAACATGCGTATATATCATTAATTCAAAAACAGTTTCAGTCTCAAGATATATTACCGGTCAAACTAATTCTTGGTGTAAAACAAATAGGCCCTTGATCTTCAGTGTAATTGATATTGAAGATGAATTAACTTCAATTTCATGTAGAAAAACAGTTACTGTGAAAATAAGAAATTTGTTACAATTATTATATTATGTAATATACTTGCCATCTGTATCTGGATCTTAAAATGTTGATGTAGTGTCTGGCTCGATCTTTTTAGGACTTAATCTACTTTAAGTTTAACATTAAAATAATAACTCTAAATGTAAGTTAAAGCTTTTTGATATTTCTGTAACTAATTAAGCTTAAAAGATAATTTCAAGTGGAAATAAAAAAAAGGAAGAAGTCAAAATCCAAAGATCCCAAAACCAGTTTCTTTAGTAGTTCCGTTATGAAACTTCTCTTTAAAATGAGAATATTTTTTGTAAGTTCCATATCTTAAAATTCTATAACTTCTCCTTTTAAGGAGTAGGAAAATCCAAACAAGTTATGCCGGGCATTACGATATCATAACCTAGTGGGTGGTCTGGTCGACATTGAATCTTAAATTGCTGCTTTGTATACAAGTTTTCACACTTATTTTCTATTAGAATAGTTCATTTTCATTCTGTTATTTGTATCAAGTATGTTCTACCTTTTTTATTTTCATTTTTTGTGAATTCAGAAGATATTTTATTTAAAAGAATCAATCTTAAGATTAACATAAAATTATTTCTTAAAACAGTTCGTCTAGAGAATTTCCCGTGAAACTAAAGTCAGTGTGCTTAATCTCAAAGTCAATATAAATAATGTGAATCAAAGTGTGGTAACTAATTTGTTTATAAAACTTTCTTTTGCTTTTGATTTTGGTGTAATTGAAATAGTTTGTTCTGTGAAAGATTTCAATGAAAAGGTGGGGGAATTGACATGAATTTCTATTAGAAATAGTTTATTTTCATTCTATTATCTGTATGAAGTATGTTCTACCTTTCTTTCCCCTGTTATTTGTTTGATCTGCTTCAATACCAAGTGTCAGTGCAGATTCTTTCAAGTAAAGGTGATATTGGTGTTTTCCGGAACAGAAAGCAGGAAACCACTGTGCCAATGGTGAGTTGGTTTGCTTGCTTTTTCGCCCTTTACTAACCACGCTATATGTATAAAGAACTAATCGATTTCGCATCTTGCTTCAATTCATACAGGAATTTAATTTCCATACTGAAAAGAGAATTCAGCATAACCCACCAATTGAACTCTTTAGCAAGGTGAATTATGCTAATATTTTTTCCTTTACCTGCAATATCTATAAATTTACTACTGAGGCATTTTTGCATCAAAGGTTCTTTACTTTAACCAGTAGTTACTTTTGGTACAAGATTTTTAATTCCATTTATTCTCATTCATTTTTCTATTGTAAAATGTTAGCAGATGTCTGTAACATCCGAAGTCGAGTCAAATAATGGATCCCAGTTGAAACTGCCCCGACATTCCAGAGTGTGTAGAGAGGTTTTCCTTCTATAATTTTGAAGATGACGGACATATATTATTTTTTATTTGTCTTGGTATCATACTGAGTTGTTTGTTTCTGGATGCAAGGATTCAAAAGAAAATATAGGTAGTTCTTTTCATCTGGATGCAAAGGTAAGAGTGCTGCATGAAGAATACATTTAGCCTATGATTTTCATTCATATCCATTTTTTTCTCTCACCTCTTCAACTTCGAACGCCTTTCATGTTAAATATTAATCTTTTAGCTAACACAATTGGTGTAGGAAACGCCTTTCATATTTGGAGGAAAGCAAAATCAAAGTGGGAGAGAAGGTTGACCGTGAAGCTGGTACTCTATTAACTGCACGGAGGTATGCATTATTGCTGCTGCTGCTACTGTTTATGTTCGGTAATTTGATTAGCTATATTGTCCACTTTCAACTTAAATGGTGCAGGGGCTTGGGAATTCGATGACGGCAATAAACACCGGCCAATGTGCAGCAAGATAGCTGAGAAAATATTTTCTCTACTGAGTTGAATATCGATGACAACATAGAAAATTACTGTTAGGACAGATGCTAGCATACTAAATTCTGTATCCCTTGTATCTTGTACAACTTCCCCTAGGTCACAATCCATTAATAAAATCGTTAACAGGCAAGTGTATTACAACGTAGCTGAATCTAACAGGCGCCCGCGCCCAACAACTTTTCTCGGACTTTATTTTTCAGTACATAGAATCTTGGAAAATTGCTGTTAGGACGGAAGTTAGCTGAATTAGTGTCATGCATCACTTGTATCTTTCATGCCCATATTCTTCCATCTAATTAGTGTCAATATAATAGTTGATCAATAAATAGATATAAATGAAATATTATACTTGTAGAACTGATAAAAAGCACTGATCAGCCAGCCAAATTTCATAGCTCTGAATTATCAAATCTGAACATTTGAACCAATCTGAATCAGTTGTGCATAGACTAAAAATTCAAATTGGGAGTGATGGAGATGATTGTTTGGTAGGACAATGAAGTGAAGCCACGCCACTGCTTTAGTTTTATTCAGGAAAATGTTTGGTTTATATAATATATAATCGGTATAATATATAATAAGTTGATAACTCAAAATAATAACAATAAATATTATTAGATTATTATATAATTATATAAAAGTTATCAATCTTTAACCTTAAAATAATAATATAATATTATATAAAGTTGTGAACATGTTAATTAATTACTATTCCTTTATTTATTTATTTTTGAAAAAGAAATTGGGTTAAAATATGCAGAAGCAGAACACCTGTGAGTGAAAATCTTTTACGATTTTGTGACTTGGGATTCCGGAATCAGGGGAATTCAGAATTCAGAAGCAGAGCACTTGTTTGCGTGATATTGTATCGGTTTGGAAGTTTTTCTTTGTAACATAATATATTACGGACTCGAAGGGTATTGATCCATGGTGGTGTTTTTTAATGAAAATTTGGTTTGTTTCGATTTCCTAATAAGTTGTAACCAAATTTTAATGTAAATTCTTTTTATTTAAATTAGCAAACAGTTTTTCAATAAAAAAATATATATAAATAAAAAATGTCACAAGATCGAGCCAAATGGAAAATAAAACATGCATATTATAAACGCAACATAACATACATACCGAAATCGAAAAGCTCTCCCTTGTTTTTTTATTTTTTATTTAAGAAACTCGAGAATATAAAGATTAACAGAATTAAAGAAAGCAATAAAAAAAATCAAGATAACAAAGTAATACATAAAATTAAATTGCACTAAAAGTAAATGACATAAATTAAAGTGCGCATAAAAGTAATCAACATCACTCGGAAGGTAAATTAAACATGCGAGTAAATAAATTACTGAGAAAGTAAAGAAAACATTAAAAACTTAAAAAACATTAAAAACTTATTGAGACAAAGATGTAATGCGGAATCTTAAAACTGCATAAGTGTAAAGTGCAATGAAATTGAAATAACATGAAAATAAAGACACGTAAAATTAAATTGCATTAAAGATAAAGTACCAGGAAAAGTACAGAAAGCGGTAACAAAACTCAATGAAAATGAAAATCCAGATCGCCAGAAACTTCGTGATTCGTCGTTCTCCAGTAGACTTGTTCAATTTATTTTTGTTTTCTCTGCCAATTTCTATTTCTTCTTCATGCTTCATTCTATTTATAGGCATGTTTCAACGTAACCTCCTAAGAGCGGTTTAGAAACCGCTACCACGTTCCATGTGCACGCTAACTATCCTTCGATTTCCATCTTAGCCACGGTTTAAAAACCGCTTCCCAGGTTCCATGTGCGCGTTAACTGTTCCTCGATTTCCAACTTAGCCACGGTTAAAAAACAATTTCCCATGTTTCATGTACGCGTTAACCGTTCCTCGATTTCCAACTTAGCCACGATTTGGAAAATCGCTTCCCATGTTCCATGTGCATTTTAACCGTTCCTTCGATCTCGACCTCAACCATCGAGTATTTAAAACTGCTTCTAACTTCCCTCTTAGCCTCGTACTTAATACCTATTATCAATTTTTTACTTCCCAATCATGTTCATCAAATTTCCTCTATCTTCTTTCGATTCAGATTCTTGATTTTCCCAAATACAAGGTCATCGAATTTCTCTTATCCATTTTCGATTTAGATTCTCGATTTTCCCAAACATACTGTCATCAAATTTCTTCTTTCGATTTTCGATTCAGATTTTCGATTTTCCCCAACATACTATCATCGAATTTTCTTCTTTCGATTTTCAATTTTTCCCACCAACAGGTGGCAACATCAAGACTCTGTGCCATGGTTTAATTAGACTGTATCAGCATAGCTCCAGTGAGAGCTCTGATACCATTACAGAAATTTTGGATATAAGGGAAAAACTTAGAGTGCAGCAGAGTAAGCCTATATTTCTCATGTCATGTGTCAAAACAAATACCACACTATAAACTGAACATAGAAGAGAGACACAAGGATGGAATATTTCCATGCATGCGCAGACCAACGAGGATGTTCGAGAATGAGGAAAGAAAGAGGCCTCAATATTGGGCTATTCTCCCACACTTTGTTTTCTACTTCTACTATAATAGACATAATGGTTATGTTATTTGTGCTTAAAATCACAAGAAAAACAAATCTTGATAATACACTTATATATGGTCTACTGAGAACAATTATTACCCAATATGGTCTCCTAAAATGAATAGAAGCAAAAATAATTTCTTATTGAACAGAACAGCACAGCCACATTGCACTTATAACATGAACAAACTGTGTTTCTAAAAGCAAAAGATAAAAGAATATACATTGACAAACCGATTGAGGATTATTCATCTCTCTGCAGTCATCGATGTGGGTCATGAGCTCTTATGACAGATACAAGGCTTCTAAATAATCATCAATGTAGGCTAAGCTAGGCCAATGATCTGTACGTATACGAACTAAAGTCGAAACATCTCCAACTTCCATTTGGAAAAGGAGATGGAACCGTGGTGGAAGAAATATTAGAACAAGAAAACAACCCAGGTTTCTTTTTCTACTATTGCTAATAGCCCCATTCTCACACTCTTCATCATTGTAAGTAAGACGGAGTGGACCTGTATCATGATTAGTAACAGAAGTAGCAACGGGAGAAGCATCTTCCAAAATGATGTTTTGAATGATTCCCCCTTGCCATACGGCATCAATAAGTGGCTCCCCACTGACACCTACAACAAAGCGTGCCAAATGGCGTTCAGTTGCCTGGATCAAAGAGGTTGCCGGGACATCAAGAAGCTTGACAGATTGAGTTCCACTGATGGCAGCAATACCTTTACCCCCTTTCAACTGAAAGGTCTCCCGGCCAGTGCTGGAAGATGAGCCACATGCCTCCCATAAAGTATTGAACAGGTCAAAGTTGTATCGAGGTGTTTCATCTTCTGAAATGTCTGATGGGACAATAGCCTTGAGAAACATGTCTTCTATGCCTACTGTGACTCCTTGAAGTTGACCTTGGATGATTTGACCATTTACTGCATTTGTTTCAATGTGAACATCAACTATACCTGGTGTGGGTTCCCTGGGTTCCAAATCAATTACAACAGCAGCTCTATATTTTTCCTCTTCTCTGGAATCATTTCCGACCCCAACAGGAACAATACTCAGGGAGACATTTTGAGATGCAGGATCTTTATTGTAAGGTTCACCAAGAAGAAAAGGTATACAATAGGATGGAATCGATCCATATGGTGCAGATGACGAGAATTTTAACACGGTAGCATATATAGCAGGAAGTGCATCTATCTCTTCCAAGGATGTGACAGTTTTATCTAATCCCAACATACGATTGAAAGTATTAGATTCAAACCTCAAACTGCATGATATTCTGACTTTCAGACCTGGCATATATCTGAAGTCAGGAATGCAGGAAAAGTACTTCCTTAATGTGTTTAAAATTTCTGCAACTTTAGAATCCATAACACGAAGTGGCTCTTGTGGTTGATTTATCCTTCCAGGAATGATCTCCGTATTGGAACTGTCAGAAAAGTCCTTTTCCTCCACAGTGGCTTTGAGATCTCTGATGCTCTCAAGATAAGCTGGTTTGGTGTTACTTACAACTAAATTTGACAACGACAGAGACCAAAATTGTTTGACAAGCAATGGGCCCAAACGCTCAAGGTGAATGCAGGATGATAAGTTTTTAAACGACTTAAAATTTTTAGAAGGTCTAGGTGACTGAACGCTGAAAAACGAGGTTGAATGTGAAGATGGAGAAATTCCAAGGATCATGTTACCGAGACTTAGGATGTCTCTAAGCTTCTTCCCTGGAATGCAGACAAGCATACGCAAGTAGATCCTGCAAAATACCATATAGAAATTATTTTGCAGGCCGTCTAAAGCTTCCAAGAAATAATTTATAAACCAGAGGGTGAAGGAGAAAACTAAAAAATATATTATGTCAAAATGCAATACCTTGAATTATCACGAATCTCCAGATCAGGAAAATATAGACATGTAAATGAAAGCAGACGAGATAATCTAAGGAATAATCTAGAGCTATGATGGTGCATCAACATAGTTCGGCAAATTCCAAGAGCTCTACTTCCTTGGGACCAAGATTTCATCCCTGTATCTGGGCCATGTTTCTCCACAAGGAAAATCATGAAGTTCGTGAGCAACTCTAACAACCCACGAGGAGGTATTGTCTGATTTTCAGCAATTCTATCAAATATTGGGAAGCAATAAACCAAATTATAATCCATTTTCACTTTGGGAAGCAAGTGCGCATCAAATTTCTGAAGTAAGCACTCACCCAACCAAGAATGCTTTTGGCAGGAGAGTAGCCGGTCAACAAAAGCTACAACAACAGGAACCAGTCTTCTACTTTCCAACATCATGTTCACAAGCAAATCCTGGAAAACAAAACAAAGACACTTGAATTAATCATGCCTAGCAGTGATGAAAGAAAAATTAACCACTGAACTTTTCAATTACTGCTATACTGGGTTCCTATAACTAAAATTCACCTGCAAAGTGCGAAAAATGGCTGAGTCCAACAGATTTCTTGTGGTGGAAGGATCATTGTCAGAATGAGAAGAAGAACCAATCAGAAACTTATGGAAGGTGCGAAATGCAACTGCAGTCTCTGTGCACATGGGAGGCAACCATTTGAAAGAAGAGACACAAACAAGACCATTTTCAAACAGCTTCACTGGATCAATCAACTCATCGGAACCACTTTTCAGCCTCAAAACATGAGCACAAACCGAGGAAAAGGCAAGAAGGTCAAGCTTCAAGGCTTTCAAAGCCAGAGGATCAAACAAAGCGGGGTAAAATGCGGAGCACAATTCGATGGTGGGCTTCGTCTTCTCAAAAATCAACTCATTGAAACCCAACAACCAGTGGATAGCCAACAGGCGAAACACCAAATAATTATGAGATTCTCTTGAGATCAACAAGAGCCTGCGAGAAACCTGTCCCTCTTGACCATCAAACGCTTCCAAGAAACGCAAATACATGACCAAAACAACATGACACAGAACAGGGTCAAACGAATGAATCATCCCAAACAACTGTACCTTCAACATGGAAGGTTGCAATTCCAAAGCCATAGCCACGGGAATTATCATATACACAAACTCCATCATCCCGCAAGGAGTCATCAGTTGCGGCCACTCCAGCAAAAACGCCAATGCCCTCCTCAACTCCTTCACATTCAAATCCGAACCTGAACCTGAACCCGAATCCATCACGCAGTTCGGCGCGTTGAAAGGGACCATCGGAACCGATGTGTTGAGAATCGAAACACTTAGTTTCCGAACGATGATGTTGTGAATCACCGAAGTAAAGAGCAAGAGGTAACACTGTGAAGCGTGAGTTCGCTCATTCTGGCACAGACTCCACAAGTGTCCAACCACATCCGATAACAATCCCGGTTTCCACCGCTCCAATTCCCTCAGGCATTCGCACGCGACACCGCGCGTGTGCCTGTCCGAACCGAAATTTGGCCGGTTTATAACCGTCAGCAGTAACTCGACAAGGTTATTCTCCGTTTGAGGGTCGATGACCTTTTTTTCCGATGCGCAAATGAGAATCGAGGAGGCGGAGACCATGAACTGGTCTTTGTAGGTGGACGCGACAACATCGAGCGGCGCGTGGACGACGGCTTTTAGGGCGTCTACGAGACGAAGGAGATGGTGGTGGGAGGTGAAGAAGGAGAGGGAGAATTCGTCGAGGAAGACGAGGAGTTGAAGCTTGAGGAAGAGAGGGAAGTCCTTGCGGAGAAGAGAGGAGAGGAGAAGATCGAAGAGAGGATCCAGAGAGTTCCACTTGTGGTGGACGCCATTCTGGAAGTCTTCAATTAGAGTTTCCCACTCCTGAGTTGTCAAAGGCTTCGACGGCGGTGGCGCCGCCGCTTTCTCCGCCATGCCGTTCACGCTCCGGCGTAGCCGAGAATCGGGAGAGCGATTCTACAGGTAACTACATGTAACCGATCTTATAGATGGCATGATGATAGATGTGCTGAGTAAGGAGAGCCGACCCGTAGATGAAAAATAGGATGGATCGGTCTATATGCCCACTCAGTCATTTTTTCTTTTTTGTTTGAAATGAGCCTCTTTTTTGTTTAGCTTCAGGGGGGAAGACTTTCTCTCCTTTATCGATGCTCCTTTTGTAACGTGCGCGCACTGATTAAATGAGACCACCAAGGCCCCTAGGTAAGACGACATACATAAAGTAGAACGAGATGATCTCGAAGTTTTGTTTGAATAATGAACCTGGCCGTGTACGCTGAAATTAATTTCTTTGTTCCATGGATTCTTTTTTATTTTTTTAATTTATTATTCGTTAGCTTCTGCTTCTATATTTAGGAGATTCTAAATTCTGGACATTCTAAGCTGAAGATCACTATTCCTAGAGAGCCTGACCTAGAAACAGCTCACAGTCACAGAGCACAAAGGATTAGGTTGGTGATTCTAGTGTAGTAAAATCTTTTGAAGATGATTTTTGTGTTATAATTTAAGGGATATTGCAAAACTTAAAAAGTGTCCCACAAGTTATAAACAGAGAACGTGTTCTCACATGTTATAGAGACCGTTTCATATCACGTGTTGTAAAAAAAGATTATTTCAGAGAACGTGTTCTTACAGAAGACTGTTTCAGAGAACGTTACAACGTTATATACCTACTACCAAGTCTTCCCATAATTGCTATAGACTTTTTCTTATAAATAGATATCACTTCACACTTTTCAAAAATACACCTCTCTCATCTTTTTTTCCCTAATCTTATTTATGTTATCGTGGGGTTAATTTACTTTTTTGAGAGTTTCTTGCTAGTTTCTGAAATCCTCGAATATTCCGAGAAGTTCTTGTTGTATCTTGGGGGACTTGCGCAATACACTGCGGATAAGTCCTTAAAGGCAGTGTTTATACACGTCTCAAGAATAAAGTTTGTTCGTGTCTCTGTCAGCTTTTACAATAATTTTAAGGACTTATGGTTGAAAGTACGAATATCAACAAATTCATTCAACAGTTTTACCATATTGGATAGTGAAAAAAAAATAATTATGAAGTGCTCATGAATCAAGGTTAGTCTTCTGATTATGATTTATATATGATATTATGTGAGAATCAATTCATGTATGTTATTATATGATTATGATTTATGCTATTACGAGAGAATAAAGAATATAAACGTGAAGAGTAGTTTTATAGAATTAGTAACTTATAAAAACTACAAATTAAAATACATGTCGTATCAGAGCCATACTTATTAGATTTATGAATTTCTCTTATGATAATTTTTAAATTATGCTTTTCCCAAAATTGAATAAAGGAATAAATCTTCATCTATGTTTTAAGCTGCAATCAATTTCAAATTGAAATTAATTTAATAGCCCCTGTGTGAATGACACTATAATTCTTGTTGAAATGTGAATGAGCCTGTAATTGATTTTAATTAAAAGAGCAAATTACGTGATTGGGTTAAAGGTGAATCATATATGAAATTGATTACTGCATGTTATAATTATGATGAAAAAAGGTAAACTTTTAAATCAAATGCTATCAGCATACACATGTAGCTTGTCCATAGAGCACACGTGTCAAACACATGTTTCTTTTTCGGCTTTATTACACCAATGAAACAGGAAAAATGAATTATGCTTCCTGAGTATATGAATTATGCATGAGTATTATATGTTGTGAGAGATTTGTTTTGGTAGTGAACAATTTAGATCTACATATTATTTTGTACATACGTGTAGGATATTATTTTGTCTGCATATTATTTTGTACATGCGTGTAGAATATTATTTTGTCCACCTAATATCTTGTACATACGTATAAGAAAGAGTTTAAGGTTATGAGATTATATTAAAGTAATGAATCTAACCCCACTTTATCTTCAAGAAGAAGGAAAATTACTTTTCTGTAGAAGTCAGGTCATCATGCATCTCAGTGTAAATATAGAATAAGAAACGACAATCCTCCTAAAGCAAATTTAGCCAAAGGAGAAGATATAATTATTGTGGTCGTTTCCTAAATAAACTTTGTGACAAATGTGAGCAAATGGGTGGTAGACTCTGGTGCTACTAGGTACATCTGTGCAAACAGAAATGTTTTTACCTCCTATACTAGTGTTGGGAATGGAGAATAACATGTTTATCTCGGTGATTCCAGGACAACTCCTATCTTAGGAAAAGGAAAAGTTCTTCTAAAGCTCATATCTGAAAAGACTCTGACCTTGAATGATGTGCTACATGTGTCATTAATCAGAGCTAATCTAATCTCGGTAGTAGTGTTGGAAAAAGTTTGGAAAGTTGGGGTTAAAGTGTCATTCGAATCTGATAAGATTGTTATGACAAAAAATAATGTATTTGTAGGGAAGATATATTGTGACCAAAGCCCTTGGTTGATGAATCTTATTCTTTTGCTTATATTATTGATTCATATTATATGTGACATTTATAGATGATTACTCTAGATAAACCAAAGTATACTTAATCAAACAACTTTAATGCACCTAATCACCCTTAAGAGAAGATATACTTACAATGTTTTTTTTTTTTAAGAAAATTGGTAAAACTCCCTATGAGTTATGGACAGGTTATAAACTTAATCTTAAATATCTAAGAGTGTGGGGTGCCTAATTAAGGTAATGTTACCTAATCATAAGAAAAGAAAAATAACTTCTGATTGTATGTTCTTAGGCTATGCAGAACATAATGCTGCCTATAGGTTTCTTGTCCTCAAAAGTGATGTAATTGAGTATAATACTATAGTGGAGACAAAAAATGTTGAGTTCTTTAAACATATTTTTTCCTCAAAAGTTTAGTGAAACACCTAAACAATGATAAAATATATGAAGATTTGAGAAGTAAAAGACAGAGGAAGAAACCTTCTTTGGAGATGATTTCTACACTTATCTAGTTGAAAATGATCCTTTTTTTGGAAGCTACTAGGGCTCCTGATGTAATACATTGGGATAAGACCATTAAGACTGAAACTGATTCAATTAAGAAAAATAATACTTGGACCTTGGTAGATTTGCCTAAAGGAACAAAACCTATTGGTTGTAAGTGGATCTTTAAGAAAAAGTATCATTCTGATGGATCTATAGATAAATATAAGGCAAGATTAGTAGCAAAGGATTTTACTCAAAAATCCAACATTGATTATTTTGACAGCTTTGCCCTTATGACTAGGATTTCCTCTGTTCGAGTTTTGATAGCTCTAGCAGCTATTCATAAGCTAGTTATACACCAAATGAATGTTAAGACAGTCTTTTTGAATGGTGAATTAAAAGAGGAAATTTATATGACTCAACCTGAAGGGTGTGTTGTTCCAGGTCAAGAGAACAAAGTGTGCAAACATTTTAAAGTTGTTTCTGGGATCTAAATTTGAAATGAAAGATATGAGTGAAGTCAATGTGATTTTGGGAGTTAAAATCATAAAGAAGGGTGATAGTATTTTTCTACCCCAAGAACAATATATTGAGAAACTTCTTAGAAAGTTTGGGTGTTATAACGTCAAACCAGTGAATATCCCTTGTGATGTTAACTCTAAGTTAAAGAAAAATAGAGGAAACTCAATCTCTCAACCTCAGTATGCCCAGGTAATTAGGAGCTTCCTGCATTTAATAAACTTTTCTAGACCTACCTAACATTACTTATGCAGTAGGTAGATTGAGTACTCAATGTCCTAATCAAGAACATTGGAATGCACTTACAAGACTTATGAGATACTTAAGAGGTTCAATGGATTATGCCATTGAATATAGTGGATTTCCCGCTGTACTAGAAGGGTACAGTGATGCTAACTGGATCTCTGATTCAAATGATACAAAATCCACTAGTGGTTATGTATTCACACTCGGGGGTGGTGCGATTACATGGAAATCAGCTAGGCAGACAATTATTGCAAGATCAACAATGGAATCTGAATTTGTTGCTCTCGATATGGCTGGTAGTGAAGCTGAGTGGTTGAAAAACTTCTTAGTAAATATTCCATTAGGAATGAAACTGACCCTGTCTGTATCAATACATTGTGATTATCAATCGGCAATAGCTATAGCTAAAAATAAGAACTATAATGGAAAAAATAGGCATATACAATTGAGACATAATTTAGTGAAGTAGCTGCTAAAGAATGAAACAATTTCCATTGATTATGTGAAGTCAGAACGGAATGTAACAGATCCTCTGACAAAATCCTTAGCGAGAAATATGATTTTAGAAACATCGAGGAGAATGAGACTTGAGCAACTAGCAAACAAACAGGTGATGGTAACCCAACATTTGTGATTGAAAATCCCATGAATAAGGTTCATATGGGTAAAAACAAGTCACTTGTTAGTTCTGCTAGCACTAAAATTGATTAAATCAATTATGTCCATTCCTATGGTGTATATGTGAAAGTGGTAGACACTGCATCATTGAGAGGTTAAACTTTGTAATTAAAATTCTATGTGGTGTACGAATTTTAGTCTAAACAAAGTTTTTAATGACTTCATATCCCTTCTGGGTGGTATATGATTTGCAGCATACGCTTGATGAAGTCACCTATATGAGTGTCGAGTGTGGCCGCTTGTATGAGATATTTGTAAGAGTTCTAGAGCACTCATTAATACTGGGCACGCGCATGGCCTAATAAGTGTAACACAACGATAACAAGAATTGTGGGGGTGTATTGTGATTATTAAAATCGCTAACATGTTTTGGTTCATATAGCTTGCTACACCAACTACACTGTGTGTTAAGTTTTTTAGTCTAAGATTGGTTCATATAGCTTGCTATACCAGCTCTGATGCATTACATCTTATATGAGACCTAAGATTTTCTTCTTTTATTATTTTATCTCCTTTTTTGTTTTGCAGGGATTGTTGTAATGTAAGGGGTATTGCAAAACATAGAACGTGTCCCCACAAGCTATAGAGACCGTTTGAGAGAACATGTTCTCACACGTTGCAGAGACCGTTTCAGAGAACGTGTTATCACACGTTGCAGAAGACTGTTTCACAGAACGTTGCAGGAGATTGTTTCACAGAACGTTGCAGAAGACTGTTTTGCAGAAGATTATTTCAGAGAACTTTGCAGAAGACTGTTTCAAATAACTTTGCAGAAGATTGTTTCAGATAACATTGCAGAAGACTATTTCAGTGAACGTTACAACGTTACAGACCTACTACCAAGTCTTCCCATTCTGTTATAGATTTTCTCCTATAAATAGAGACTACTTCACACTCTTCAAAAATATACCTCTCTCATCTTCTTTTCTCAAATCTTATTTATGTTATCCTGGGTTAATTTACTTTTTTGAGAGTTTCTTGCTAGTTTCTGAAATACTCAGATATTCTGAAAAGTTCCTGTGGCGGATCTTCTTGGAAGCTGAGGGGGCCGTGACCCCCCAAAGTTTTATAACTCCCATGTAATTTATGATTTTAACCCTCTAAACTTAATAAATATTTAATATATTTACTTGTATATTTACAATTTTATCCTCTCAGCCCCTCCTTAATTTTATAACTCACCTATAATTTATTATTTTATCCCTTCAAACTTAATAATCCTTTCATATATTTAAGTATATATCTTCCGTCTTAATTTATTAATAATATATTATTTAACGCACAACAAATAAATTGTTTGTTCGTATCTCTAACATTTTCTTCCTCACATAATTGAAGTCAGTTTATTATACGTGTGCTTTCCAGACCTAAAAATGCTGCAGAAGCGGAAGTTTTGACTTTCGATTACTGGATTTCGATTTCCATTTCAATTTTCATTTTGATTTCGATTTTGATTAGCTTTTATTAGAAACTCAATTTGGATTCTTGTTTCGATTAAGATACTGTTTTTGGATTCTATCGATGTTGTAATGTCCAATTCAGTATTCTATTCCAGGTTTGATTTATTGGTTTCTGTTTTCCTTTTTCTCTGTTTTACTACTAATTGCAGTATTCAATTTTAATTTTCATTTTCAGATTTTTTTTATTTTAATTTCCAGTTTTAAATTCAATTTACTCCTTTGTTTCATTCTCTTAAAACAAAATTTCCCCAATTAACTTGTAAAATCAAGAAAGAATGATTTGATAATGAAATGTTTGAGTTTGTGTTCTTAAATTATGATTTTATTGTGATGTTAGCTAGTTTGACAAATAGTGAACTTGTCAGGACATAAGCCATTATGTTTTATTGTTGTTTTTTTCCATTGTTCCTTCTCTGTTTTCATTTTAGATTTTCTTTATAGATTTTGAACTGATTTTTTTTTTCATTTATGCTTTGAACTGGTTCTGTAGTGAATGAAATCGATACATTTTGATCCTTGATACTGGTGTGTGGCTGTGTTAGATATTGCGAATTTTTTGTTCAGTGTTATTAATGCTGAAATATTTGGTATGTGTGGTACTGAGATATTTTGAAACAGCTGGTTGGCAGTATAAGTTCATTGGTGGCTGAATTTGGTGCGGTGCCTTGTTGATTTTTGTGTTTGGAAGTGCACATCGCGTGAGTGTCGTGTCATTTACGATCAGTACGATTTAAATACACGTTAGACTATTTTATAATCTTAATATTTTAATATGTATCAGAATTAAAACTTAATATTTTTCGATTATTATTTTGGATAAAGTGTTGTTTTTTTATTGTAGGTCAAAACTATCTTTTGATTAGTTAGGAAGGTTTCCGAAAATAACCTTTGTTTGATTCGGCAGATTTTGTTAGAAAGATATGTTGGAAGTCCTACATCACCTATCATAAATGATTTGATATTGTTTAAACACATGTTAGACTACTTTCCATATCCAATTGATTTTATCTCGAAAACTTAACAATTTTAATGTGGTGTCCAACTGATTAAATATTGATTAAATCAATTTCAGAATTTTTAATTCTTGCGGTTGAGTGTTAATACGATGTGTTGGTCCCAGCTGTGCAGTTTTCCAACTATTTGAATCGGTGCAGCAGAATCATTGGAACATGAGCAGTCTTTTGGTGAAATTGGAAACAGCAGCTGGAAATTAATTGAAGTTTGAATTGCATCTAACTAGTTTTGTTTGATTTGAATCAATCAAATTGGAAGCTGAAAAGTGTATTTGGTGCTGAAACGGTTGCAGTATCGCTTATCACAGTTGATGATTATTTGAAGAGGTTGAGCAAGCATTGTACAAAACTTGAAGTCCGCATGGTGGCAATTGTGTATTTGGTCCATGGTCCATTAAGTAGCTGAGTGGTGTTGTAAATTAAGGGGTATTGCAAAACAGAGAACGTGTTCTCACATGTTGCAGAAAATAGTTTCAGAGAACGTATTCTCACACTTTAGAGAACGTTGCAGAAGACTGTTTCAGAGAACGTTACAGAGAACGATACAGACCCACTACCAAGTCTTCCATAACTGTTACATACTTTCTTTTATAAATAGAGATCACTTCACACTCTTCAGAACACACTTCTCTCATCTTCTCTGATCTTCTTTCTGTGATCCTGGGTTAATTTACTCTTTTGAGAGTTTTGTTTCTGAGATCTCGGATATTCCGCTGTTATATCCTGGGGGACTTGCGCAATACACCGCGGATAAGTCCTTAAGGACAGTGATTATACACGCCTCAGGAATAAAGTTTGCTCGTGTCTCTGTCAGCTTTGACAACAATCTTAATTTGACAACAATCTTAAGGACTTATGGCTGACAGTATGGATACCAACAACTCCACATCGGAAAAGACAAACAACATTTCCGGAACTCAAACTGTCTTTGCGAAACCGTTCCCGGACGTTTCGAAAATTGAAGTTTTCATTGGGCAAAACTTTTGGTGCTGGCAAGAACGTATTTCTACTCTCTTAGACCTGTATGGAGTGACTTATGCTCTTACAACTACCAAACCTGACTCCGTTGCTCCTGCTAAACAAACTGAAGATTGGGTTCATTCGAACAAGGTATGTCGACACACCTTGCTTAGTGCATTGTCTAATGATTTGTTCGATGTTTATTGTTCCTATAAGGAAGCCAAAGATATTTGGGATTCATTGATTCTCAAATACACTGCCGAAGATGTCGTGAGACAAATGTTTGTTATTGGAAACTACTACCGCTGGGAGATGCTAGAAGATAAGGATATCAAGATCCAGATTAACGAGTACCACAAACTACTTGAAGAGATTAAAGCCGAAAATATAGTCCTACCTGATGAGTTCGTTTCAGAACTTCTAATCGAAAAGCTTTAAGAATCCTGGACAGACTACAAACAACAACTAAAGCATAGACATAAACAGATGTCGCTAGCAGATCTGATCACACACATCATCATCGAAGATACCAAACGGAAGGAGTGTGCTGCTGCAAGGGCTAAAGCATTATCAGTTAAGGCAAATATGATAGAAGACAAAGCAACTCCAAAAAGGTACGAGAAAAAACCTGATTATAAGAAGAAAATTAATTTTAAAAATTCTCGTCCCAATAGATCTAACCCCACCTTCAGAAAGAAGGGAAATTGCTTTGTCTGTGGAAAGTCGGGTCATTATGCACCTCAGTGCAGACGTAGAATGAGAAACAACAATCCTCCTAAAACAAATTTAGCCGAAAAAGAAGATACAATTATTGTGATCGTTTCTCAAATAAACCTTGTGACAAATGTGGCAAGTATGTATTTGGTCCATGGTCCGTTAAGTAGCTGAGTGGTGCTGAATTAGAAGCAATTGGTCTTTTACTTAGATATTTTGTTGTAACGAATTAATTGAATCAAGCAGCTGCTGGCAATTATGCAGTGCAATAGCTAGTGGTGCGGTGCAGAATTCTTTTAAGCAACTGGTGCAAAGCAAATATGCGGTATAAAATGAAATGGAGTCGTTGCTTAAAATGAACTGGTTAATCAGGGTTTAAAACATTGTGGTGTTGTTTTCTAAGTTAGTTTTAATTAACAGCAGAATTAAAAGTTCAGTATTGAGTGTGTTTGCTGGTTGGTGTGGTTTACTGTCAACGTGTAAAAGCTTACTGCGGGAGTTGTTTACCATCTTCAGTAGTGCAGTGCCCCTGCCATCATCATTTGAGGTGCTGCCACAACTGAATTCTGATTGTGCCAAATTTGACCGTGCTAAATCATTCACAGTGAAGTGAAGTTGTACCTGACCAGTGATCGTGACCAGTTCTGAGTATATATTCAGTTTGGTTACTGATAACTCTATTCAGTTTTGCTGCTGCTGACTCAAATCAATTTTGCTATTCTTAACTCTATAATTGTGTGCAAAGTTTGATCATTAGAGAATCCAAGCATGAGGTGGCTGAACTTTTAGTCGAAGAGGTGTAACTAATTGTGGTGTTGCAAAGCATAATTTTCTAATTGGTACAACAACCCAATAGAAACATGCGGTCCAACTTTCACTCTTTCCAACAGCTACAAATTACATTTTTTTGGTTATTCTTGGTGGATGATTTTAAGCCATTCAATTGAAAGTACAAGCAAGAGGTGTCTTGATTAGTAGATCAAGCGGTGTAGTCTTGTTCTTTGAAGCAATTACTGATCTGCTTTTGGTGTGGTATAATTAAATCAAAGTAGCAAGGTGTCTCGTTCAGCAGTTGATTGGGTCTATTCGGTGGTTGCTAAAATTGGAAGTATCCGCTAGTGTGATTGGTTCAAATTAAAGCGGTCCAACATTCCTCACATAGTAGCTGACTAGCAATCAAAGGAGAGCAATGCGCTTGTAAATGTGGTTTTAAAGTTCAGAATTGGGAATGATGCTTTGCAAATTTTTTTTTGAATTGGTTTCTTTTGAAGTTTGCTTTGATTCAATTTGTAATTGTGATGTAGTAGTGCAGTTTGACCGAATTGACGTCTCTTGTGAGCCAGCTAATCATGGGACAATAGAATTTTGCAGAACAATATGACACAACACATGACTACTATACAAATTTTTACCCTCAGTAAAGCAATTCATAATTGTGTTGTAGCAATGCAATTTGACGGAATTGACATCTCTATTGAGCCAGCTAATCATGGGACAATAGAATTTTGTAGAACAATATGGCATAACGTATGATTATTATACAAATTTTTACTCTCATTTTCAAGAGACATGCATCAACATGAGGTAGTAACAAATGTGTTCCCTGTATCACAAGATTTCTACAAGCGACCAGTTCAGCAACAGTATCATTCTTGTTCCATGATGTATAATCCTAATTGGAATCCGAATTATAGGGATATGATTCACATTTCTAGTAGCAACAGTACACCCCTTCTCAGTCCATGCACCAACCATTTATGCAAACCAGTTTTGATCATTCATTGGAGGATTTGATAAAGCAGATGACCACAAATAATCTGCAGTTTCAACAAGATTTTAATGTAAATATCCAACCACCTGTGCAAACAGATTTAGGTCCTTCTTTTGAAGAAATGATGAAATGGCTTATAACAATATGCAGTTCTAGGAGAGTATGTCAACCATAATGCAAGATCTTCAAACTCAAGATCTTCAAACTCAGTTAGTCACTATAATTAATAATATGCAGCAGCAGCACATTCCAACTCAACCATTGTCATCACTTCTTCATGATATCATAGATGTTTCTTATATAGATTTAGTTTCAAACTCTATTTTAGTTTCAGATTTTGTTTCGGATTTAATTTTAGATTCAGTAGGTTTAAACTTAAATGGTGAGTTTTCACAGTTCATTGACATTGATATAGTTTCTGGCTGCACTTGTGACGCAGACATATGTGCTATATGTGCTGAAATTAACTATGTTATACATCCTGTCTCTAAGACATTCCTTGTGCGGTTGTAGATGCTATTCCACATGTAACTGTTGTTGATGTTCCTACATTTTCATTGCCATCTACTCAGCAACAACTTTGTGCTAGCACACTTGATGCAGGTCAGGCTAATTATACCACCATTGCAAAGAGCTTTTACCTATTATGTTTGCATTAGATAGATCTTGTTTATATTTGTTTAGCTCCACCGTTGCTATCTATTCTAATCATGTAGTGCTACTTAAATTCCTGTTGATGAAGCATGATATTATACTCAAATTAATCAAATGGAGGTTTCTTTTCCAAAAGAAGCATCACATAAAGATAAATCAGAGAACATATACATGGATGAGGGCCATTGATTGAGTTTGCTAAATTCATTTTTTTCATTTCTTTTATTTTCATTTTGATTTCTTTTGTTTGTTTTAATTTTGATTTAGTTGTCATTTTGCTAGAATTTTTTTTTCGATTTCTTTTGTTTAATTTTGTTTTGTTTTGCTTAGTTCTATTTGATTTTTAGTTTCACTTTGTGTTGTTTTTTTTATTTGCTTCTCATTTTCTCTTTATATTGTATTTTCACATTGATCAAGTGTGAGAAAGTATGTGTTTGATTTTGTATTCGATTTTCATTCGTTATTTTCTTGTTTTTTTTGTTATTTTTAGTATATATTTTTCTTAACATATTTTTCATTTGATACTTTTATTTTTAAATCTTTTGTAAGCAACTTTTACTTCATCATTTTTAGATAAAAGCTTTTAAATTTGATAAATATGTATCTTTCATTTGAGTATAGTTAATTTTTCATGAAAAAATAGATTTTTTTATCATTTTTAATAGAATATTTACCTTAGTAAGATTTGAGTCTATTGTTTTTCTTTGTTGTGTGATTTAATCATGTTTGTAAGTATTTTAGAACTTGACTTGAATAATTTTGATATTATTTATTCATATGCACTATTGATATAATTTAGGCTTTTTTTCTATTTAGCTACATAAGTTAAATTGACCTGTCTTACATTAATTCAAATTGTTTATTTCATTGAATCTTATTAACCTTTTTCTTAATGATTTTTAGTTCATTAAGTCTTGAAAAATGAAAAATCATTATATATCTAATGTTAAGAATTAAATGAACTTTCGAATTGTTTTGGAGATTGGTGAAAAAAAAACTTGGAGTATTACCTTGTACTTTTTATTGAATGAATATAAAGTTTTGATGCACTGTAAGTTGATTGAAAGTAATTTAAAAAAAAAAAATGTTGAAAAAAAAGAAGAGGGTAACGAGACATGAGCAATAAATTTGGTATGAAGACACCTGGACTTCAGTCTTGTGAAGACACAAAACAATAAACTTCAAATTATATTCTAGTTGTATGATTTAAGATTTTCAAATGTGAGCGCCTCTTCTCTCTCAAAGAAGACAAAGAGAAAGAAAGAAATAAAGACGCGCGCAAAAGTAAAGCAGTAGAAAGTGATCTAAAACCATACAAAATGGGGAAGACAAATGAGAAGCAATTGGGATATTAATTTGTCCACACGGTTAAGCCATGTCCTTTTCGTCCTGGCCTGGTGTTTGGAGATACGTATGAGCTTGCTTAGAAGATGATAGACAAGTTTCTAATTACTATTTTACACTAATCTTTTTCACGGGCGTCAATTCGTTCTCCATATTTCGGAAGTTCCTCAACCTGCTCGTTGCCTGTTAGTGTTTGTGCCTTGGAAGCTTCTTCCGCCCAGTTTAACCGCGCAATGAATACCAGTAACAACGTCAAGCAGGTCACTATACCGGTTACGAGTCCAATGAAGAGTCCAACAAGGCCAAGATGGAGCTTGAAGGCAAAAACAATGCCAAGTGGCAGGGCCAGGAAATAAAATCCACCTAGATTCGCGTACATGCCCAACCAGGGTCGTGCTGTCCCTCGAACTATGCCTCCACAAACTGCCAAAGGAAAATTAAACACTTCCACCAGAGCCATCAGCAACATCGTCTTCTTTACTCCCTTTATAATTCCCCTATCATGACTAAACAGTGGCCCCCAAATTCCCCTGGCAGCCACCATCAAGAAACTACCTATGCAACCACAGATAAAGCCCAATGCCAGAGACACGTACGCTGATCGGTAGGCAAGGCCAGCTTGGTTCGAACCAAGCTCATTTGAGACACGAGTGGAAACACAAGTGGCCAGTGACAGCATCACCGAGAAAAGCAAGTAGTCGAAGTTTAGCACAATGGCCAAAACTCCCACTGCTTGCTTAGCATTTGTGAGGTGGCCGGTAAGCAAAACTAGGATCTCATAGCACCACCACTCAAGGCATGTGTTGAGGCAGCATGATCCACAAAGCTTAACTAACCTAATCCAATCCTCAATGCTCTGATCCCACCACCCTCCTTCCTTCCACATGCTTCCCTTTTTGTTCTCAAGAATTAGCACATAAATGGCTAGCAGAACAACAAGAATAAGATCAGTTATCCAAACCGCCATGGAAACTCCTGTGAGGCCCATCCTCTTCGAGAGAACTATGTTAACGGGTATGTGGAAAGCCAGTGCCACAGCCGAACTAAACATGGTCGGAAGAGTTATGCTCTGAGAGCTCAAATAGGCTTTTAAGGGACAGAAGATCGAGGCAACAAATAAGTCGGGTATGAGAGACGAAACATAGCGCCTTGCCACGATGGAGATGTCTTGCTGCTGCCCAAAATGAATCAAAATTTTGTCAACATTAAGCCACAAGAGAGTGATGGGAAGTGATACCAACAGCAACAATATAATTGTCATGAGAAGGGTCTTGTGAAGAAGCCTGAAGTTTTTGGCACCATGAGCCTGGCCACATATGGGTTCCATGGCACCGCATAGACCATTGAGGACAGAGAAGCCAGTCACATTAGCAAAAGTGAAGCCAAGAGTTCCACCTGCTAAACTAAGCTCCCCAAGACGGCCTAAAAAGGCTGTTGTGATGGCTGTCTTGGCAAACCAAGCCAAATTCATGGCCACCATTGGAAGGGCTATTCCTCGTTGAACTCTTAGCTCTGAGACCAGCATCTTCACTGAATTGGCAGGACATTTTTGGGTGTGTATAGGCGGAGGAGGTGAAAAGGGTTGGTTGGTTTTATCGGTTAAGCTTAGGTTGTCTCCTACTTTACATGTTGCTGACATTGTTGCTGTGCTCACTTGTGTGTCTGGTTTCTTTCCTTTTGTACCTTGGGATTGGTTGAATGCACGAGTTTCTTAATGGTGGGGGAAAGAGTTTTAATTTTTAAAGGCTAAATAGATGGGTGGTAACAGCCTTTTCTCGAGTGCCAATAGAGGAAGCAGTTGGATAAAGATTTATAGTGCGTGATGAACCATGCCAAACACCATACAACGCACTTAGCTTCTTACAAGAACCAAGCAAGAATTAACCGTCCCTACTTTCAGCACAAGATTTGCAATACATTATTCCTCTTTAACTCATTTGCAAAACAAATTAACATTTACCAAAAACTTATTGTTGCTGTTGTTCCTACTTTAACTGATTTGCAATATCTGCTCTCTTTCTTTTATTTCATAATTTCTGCAATAAAAATTAACGTTGAATATATGTTATTTTTTCTATACCGAACCGTAACGCAAACAATCACTAAATTTATTTTATTGCTATTGTTTCTGTACTAGGTTGGGGAATAATTGGCAAGTGTGTCTAACTCAGTTGATATTGATCGTAGATGCTTTTTCTTTATTTATTTCAAATTAATATTTTTACTTACTTTTTTTCCACACCTACGTAAGTTTTCCAAAAAGGTTAAAATTTTAAAACTGAGTTAGAGTTTAAAAGAGATTTCTTTTTTTCCCAAACCAAACGGATAAATGTGCAAAAATGAAATCCTTCACAAATAAGAGAACTTTCCTTATATACTACAAACAACTATTCTTTTCAACGAAAAACAGAGCATATTCTTTCTTTAATCCAATTGGTGGTAATATTCCCACGCTCATCTTCTCACGCGCACGTTAAAAATACTTATATTATTATTATTATTATAACATTTTTGTTATATTAGTCTTTTTAAATTTTAATTATATAAATTATTTTTATTTTTTAAAATATGTTATCTTCGTTTACTGTAAACTACAAAACTAACTAATCAATGAATGAACTTAATTAATTAATTAAAGTCTTGGCTTATCATGATTTTCCATCCATTTTTGGGTGCGTCCAGTACAATTACGAAAATAATTCATTATTATAATGACAATTCATTTTTTCTTTTTGATAAATTTTGGCAGTAATTTTAATACGCTCGCAGAACTCTCACTCTTTGTTTTGTATAACGGAAATAATCTTATTAAATTTAAATTCTCAAGAATTATGCACAAATATAAGAGAACCAAACCAAAACTTAAATTAAAAGTGAAAAGGTCTTAAAAAAAAAAGTTTTGTCAATTCATTTGATGTATTGAGAAACGTATTTATAATTGTTCATTATCTGGAATTAAAATAAGTGGGACTTTATAATGTATATTTATTGAAATATAGTGATTAATATCCAAGGTTAGATATATATTTTGTAAAGAAAAACCTACAGTGATCATCTTAATGAGTTGACTGGTTACTACAGTACGTCAAAATTTATATATTTGTGAAGCCCCATGCATGCAAGCATGCGACAACTGCAATCTTAGGTTGATCGATTGGCGAATATAATCTTAGAAAGTTGAAATGCATACGCTGATTCGGGGTGATTAATTCCGTCGGTTGATACCCTGTTATATCTTTGCCTACTTCAATGCATGCATGGACGAGAATCAATGAGATGCTACAAACTCCTACAGTTTTCCAATCACCATGTTTAACATGGAAAAGTAGTGTTGTAGGTACTAGGAGGATATAATTCCAACATTAAGGCTAAGGAATCTTGGGGAATTTAACGATGAAGTGCGACTTTAACAGATACATATAATTTATCAGATTGAAGAAATTGAGATATACCAGCGAGCATAAGGGAAAAGAGAACCGAAAGGGGGAAGCAGATACTTCAGGGTTGAACCCCTTTTTTTGAAGGTTTTAATTTTCTCTCTGTACTTTCCTTTCCCACTCACGAATCTGTAAATGGTTAGTGGAAGGGTTGGTCCAGATGCAGAGCAAAAGCTTGCCAAAGCCAATCATCTAACTTGTCCCTTCCATCGCCACTGATTCTTTTCGTTTTCAATCATTATCCTTCTTAATTCACAACTTCAACCATATATTTATGCATATATATAATATAATATATGTATGGCGATAAAAACCGCATCCACTTTGCACCAGTAACTTATGCCATGTAAATATAATTGTATTTATCTATTTCATACAGACAAATACAAATTAGAACAAGGTGATGCGTGAGAATATGTGAGAGAAGAATTATAATTGGTGCGATGATAAAATAATGAAGTGACATTGACACATGCCAAATATAAAATGCATGTTTAGAAAGTTTAAATAATTGATAGAAAAAGCTATAAGCAGTTGTCTTGGAGTACCTTTCATTTGATATAAAATTGTTGAAGTGGAAATTGAGGTGTACCTCCTTACTTTGTCAAAAAGATGGGTAATGGTTATTGTGTGAGACACAATCTCTTAATGGTTATGGAGGTAGCTAACACGAAAAGATGGAAAGGTAGTGTAAGTAAGCATTAATCATCAAAGTATATGCAGTATACTTCACAAAAGGGACATGGTATGCAAAACAAGACGATTCCCACCATTATTTTGCTTCAATCATTAAGATATTGCCACGATTCTATGACATCTTTCTTCTTCCAAAACATTTTTGGTTTCATAACATTTTCATCACCACATGGGGTCCTACTCCTACATGTATCATGTTTCAATGGAGCAAGAAATCTAGTAACATGTTACAATACAAACACACTTAATACAACAATTCTAAATACCTACATGGAAATGTTTTCGTGATAAAGACTTAAGGGTTAAAAAAATTGTAAGATGATAAAGGTGACAACAGTTGGTTGTTACCAAAGTCAATCGTGGGGTGAGGTTTATCCAAATTAAATCCTTGATTATTCAAACTATTTAAAATGATAATCTGGAAACTAGTTTTTTAAACTAATTGTATTTATTTACTATTTAATTCTGAAATGAATCTAGTCATTAGTGAGTCTCAACTTGTGCCACTTGTTTATTTTTTGGGGGTTCCAAAGCCACCCGTGCTTAAAGTTGACTTTGGGATGACATGAAACTAAGATTCACAACTAATCCAATAATATCTCACACTCGTCATTTTCCAACGCTTCTCTACACCACACACACCAGTATGAAATCCCTCGCGTCTATTGGCCCAATTAAGGATTCAATAAATTTTCAAATTACTATTTTAAATTATATATGTAGAGTATTTTAGTTTTTGATCATTTTAAAAACTTAGGTAGGTATTATTTTACGAAATTTCATTTGTTTTGGTTGGTTTTATGATATTCAATAGTAAAAAATAATTTAATAGTTAAACCAAAGTGAATTACTTTTTGCGATATAATATCATTAATAACATCAAAGTGAATTACTTTTTTCATAAAAAAAAAACTAATAATATCATTAATAACATGTTTTTTTTTTCTAAAATATATATAATATCGCAAAGTGAAATCAAGCCCAAGCCCAATAAAAATGGGCTGGGAAGTAGAAGCTGGGCTTAACAGATCAGTACCAGCCCATTTTTAAATAGAGAAACATCGTAGAGCGGCTCAGATTCATGGGGAAACGATGATAAAAACAACTCAAATTTTCATTTAATTTATTTTTGGATAGTTAAGTTTATTTTTTTAGGTTTTGATTGTTAATTATTTTTATTGTTCTCGTTAATGTTGATGAAATGGTAATGGCTATTACTTTTAGGTGAAAATATATGTAAGAATATGTTCCTAATTTATCCTCTTTTTATTTTGTTATATCTCAATTATTTTTAAAGGCTAAAATGAAAAAAAAATGTTTTAAAGTTATCTTATCCTTTTAGTGAATTAAATGCACTTACAGAGTTTTTTTAAACACACAAAATTAATGCATTTAAATAACTTCACGTACGTATGCGAGCTTATTAATTTAATTATAGTTAACATCATTACCTCACACACATACAAAATAAAATTCAATATCTTTTAAATCTGAACTGTTAATTGAGTTGAAAAAAATAAAATTTTTAATTTATCTTATCATTTTATGTGTTGAATTTTTGGGAGTGAATATTTAATTAAAAAACGAAAATAACTCTACAAAATATATAACTTCACCTACAACAAAAATTATAGGATTGCATGTCTTTTTCATATTTAAATTATTTACTTTTCTTATTTATATTTAATATTCTAATTCATACTTATTCTAACAAATTGTCACTTACGTGTGTCTGCATAATTTTATTGTTTATGCTATAATTTATCTTATAATAGCATTAATTCAATTAATGTAAATATTTAATTTAAAAAAAAAGTATTATAAATGATATTTTTTTAGTGTTTATTTACCTTGTAAAACTATCTATTTAAATACATTATTGCATTTATTAAAATAATAATAAATAAATAAATAAGTGTGAAGTTAGTAGAATCTGACAAAAAGTATCAATAACTCATGGTTGAGTTGAGATGAGATCCTAGAATGTATATAATAGTATACTTAAAATATGTTCATACGATATTTTCGGTAAAAACTTATATAAAAAAATTATCTTTTTCATAAGTTAAAATAAAAATTTGAAAGAATTATATAAGAAAAATATTTAAATTAACTTATACATAACATAATTTAACTTATAAAATAAGTTAATTTCATTTTTTAGATATATATTTTTAAAATTCTTATGAACAGTTGGTTCAGACTACTCTTATTATATGATTCAGGTTATTTTATGTTATCTCAAGAACCATATGATTACATAATTTTATCAAATACATTTTACTTCATCTTCAACTAAAAATTAAACTTTTAACTAGGGATGGCAAACAGGTCTGCCACTAAAAGCGGCACGGACAGCTGGCCCGATATAGTCATGACGGGTTGTAGATCTTGGCCTGCCCCACCATGAGGCGGGTTAGTGCCAGTGGACTGGCCCACCATAATTTAGAAAAAAATAATTTATTTTTTAAAATAATTTTTTAATAAATTTAATAATAATATTATTATTTGTTTGTCAATAATTTAATATATATATATATATTATTTCAATTTAATAATATAAATCAATATATTATTTTAAGAAATTATAATTTAGAACAATAATAAAATTTACATAATAATAAATAATAACAAATATATATATATAACGTTAAAACTTATAAAATTTATATTTTTTACATTGAAAAATTCAAATACCTATATATTTTTTATTTGATAAAACTTCACATTATTCTTGGATGAGTAATTCTTACACCATTAATTCAAGTCATAAGAATAAAAATAATCGAGTGTTTAAGATGAACAAGGAGAACGAGGAGAGAAGGTTGTATTTCGATAAGGAAAATATTTTATGTGAGAGTGAAACTTTTTTAATTCTCTTTTAAAAATTTTTAACTTTATATATTATCTTTATAATTAATTTTTATTACAATAAAAAATTATTTTTTTATTAATTAGGCGGGTCGCGGGCTGGCCCGCCCCGTCCCACGGGTTGGCCCGGCAGGTTGGCGAGCTTGGCGGGCGGACCAAAGCGGGCTGAGTGAGCTGAAAACACCAACCCGCCCCGCCATATTATGGCTAGGGATGGCAAAACGGGCCAGCTCGCCAGTTTTGGCCGCCCGCTTTAGCCGCCAAAGCGGGCGAGGCGGCTGGCTCGATATAGTCATGACGGGTTGTAGACCTTGACCCGCCATAATTTAGAAAAAAATATTTTTTTAAATAATTTTGTTTAATAAATTTAATAATAAAATTATTATTTTTTTATCAATAATTCAATATATATATATATATATATTATTTCAATTTAATAATATAAATCAATACATTATTTTAAGAAATTATAATTTAGAACAATAATAAAATTTACATAATAATAAATAATAACAAATATATATATATATATATATATATATATATATATAAATAACGTTAAACTTATAAAATTTATATTTTTTATATTAAAAAATTCAAATACCTATATCTTTTTTATTTGATAAAACTTCATATTATTCTTGATTGAGTAGTTTTTACACCATTAATTCAAGTAATATGGATAAAAATAATCGATGCTTAGGATAAACAAGGAGAACACGAGAAAATGTTATGTTTCGGGAAGGAGAATATTTCCTGTGAGAATAGAACTTTTTTAATTCTCTTTTTAAAATTTTTAACTTTATATATTTATCTTTATAATTAATTTTATTACAATAAAAAATTATTTTTTTATTAATTAGGAGGGCAGCGGGCTAGCTCGCCCGATCCCACGGGTTGGCTGGACGGGTTAGCGGGCTTAGCGGGACGGCCAAAGCGGGCTAGTGAGCTGAAAACACCAACCCGCCCTGCCGGCCTAGCCCGCTTTGTCATCCCTAATTATGGCAGGCTGGCGGGCTGGCCCGCCGGGCCTGACCCGTTTTGTCATCCCTACTTTTAACCTTCAACTAATTTTAGTTTTACAACTTCTATGTAGCAAATTAATTAGTTAAATTACAACTAAATACTGATTTAACTTATTTTAAAAAAGTGGAAAAGAGTATTTAATTCCCCACATTTTAGTGTTTTTTACAAATAGATATCATAAACTTTATTTTTATCTTAATTGATCTCCAAACTTTATCTCCTTTACATGCAGACAGATGTCTTAAACTTTATTTTGTATTACTATTCTTTTTAAATAGACACCTAAGATTTTAATGTCATTCTAATTAATCTTTAAAACTTATTAAGTTTTATAAATAGTTTTTTCTAACAAGTTCAAGTTAAAATATTTATATTATATTTAATAATTTATTAACCCTTTTCTTTGTTATATTTTTTTACGTAAATTAAAATTTAACAAAAACAAGATTAAAAAATATATTTATATTTCTTCTTCTTTTTTCCAAATGTTGTTTTGATGCGAGATCCTCTCTTGAAAATGAACGCCCTGAAGAAGACTTATAGATTAGATTCTACTATTATTTATTTATTTTATATAAGTGAGTTAATGCAAATTTTTTGACACAACAAAATTTATTTAATATAAAAAATATATTATTTATTAAATAAACTGTGAAGTGTGAGTATATTTTTTCACTGTCAATTAATAAAAAATATCATTAATATATGTATTTGTAAATGAGAACAGTTAAGACGAAATTAAAATTCACTATTTGTAAAATAATAAAGGTAAAGTATAAGAGGGTTACATAATTTTCCCAAAAATGATCACTTGGTTTTATCAAAGTTTCCAAGAGATTTTGAAAAATACAGGATTTGTTTTAAAACTAATAAATCTAAAGTGTCAAAATTAAGTATTATGAATAATGTAGTAACATATTTTTGTTCTACACTAAACATAAGTTGTACACCTAAAAATACTCTTTGAGTTTGAAGACTTTATTTGCTTTAAATTGGAACAATAATTTATTTTCTCTTAAACTCTGTTAATAAAAAATTAAAAATGGTGAGACAGAGAAATCAATGTTGCAAGGTCAATCTTAAAATTATATTAATATGTATGATAGTGGACAAAAAAATGGTCAAAGGTTGCTTGTCCCGTACATATGGGATAGAGATAGGATGCGATTGAGGTTGTTCTTATCATTAATCCATGGATTAGTAATTCACATGGATCTACCCCACATCACATCCTCATTTGTCTCTCCATCTGTCTCTTTTTTTTTTTTCCTTCAAAATTTTAAATTTCGAGTCAATGTCTGTAATTTCCAGTTTAGGGGTATCATATGTATTCGTTTTTGTGCTAGAAAGGGAGATGATAACCCTAACAACCTTATTTTAATTCATTATTGGGTCATGGTTTTTGAATTCAAACACCTTCGTCCTAATCAAATCTCTACGTGATTCATATTAATTGGCTCGTAATTCTCAACACTCTTAATAATAATTATTTTGGAGTCGTTCGGATTAAATTAATTCATGTGATTGTCTGGTAAATAACGAACAAAAAAACGTCGAGAGAGACAAGAACATTAGTTTATTTCGTTATTCACCCAGTTATAAAATTTTATTATCTTACATCGATGCGTTTACGAGGAAACATACTCAATTATCGTGACTATTATAATATAATAAATACACACATAATCCACAGACATTTAATAAATGGACTATTTATTTGTAATAATAATAATATAGAAAGTAATACATGTATATATATCATTAAATTATATTTCAGTGATTAATAGTAAAAAAAATATTTCACAACCGATTTAAAATTCTTATTGATGAATAACATGTAAGCGTTCTTTAAATTCTTCATGATCTTGTCCATTAGATGGAGTTATAGCATAATTACACATATAAAATAAATATACGTTAGATTAAATATTATATTTACGTGCAAATATACATGAAATCTTTCTATGTTGTTTTAATTTATAGATTATGATTCAATAAAATCGTGAGTTTTGCACCGTCATTGTAGGATGAATTGCGAGAAATGTGATCTAAAACTAATGAATAAAATCCTTCTAAACTTCTATCATTTTGTTCTATAAAATTAACAATTTCTATTTGTTCTAGAATAAAGGAGAGATGTCTCTAGGTTTTTTTCCTCTGTCTTTTATAATAAAAGTTTTCTTTAGGGTTTTTCTCCTGACACATTTATCGGATCCAATAATATCTTATTTTTCATACTATCTACACATTGGGCCCATTAGATATCAATCAAGTACATCCCTAAATAGATTTATCTTGACCTACTTTACTCATGCAGTTGGACCCGAGCCCAACCAGACTCAATCTCTATGCACATAACACAGCCCCAAGTCTTAAATTAGACTAATATTTCTAATGCAAAGACTAAAAACCGAAATAAACGTCGAATACACTTCATTCCTTAATATTTCATGATATAATTGTAAAGTTCAACCACTTAAAGGGAATAAACAACCCTTACAAATCATACTTACAGTGACCGTCATCTTGATGTAGAGTGTGAAAATTGATTCCGCGTGTACTTGAATTTAGATGAAGCTTATCATGCTTAGGTCGCATTTCGACAATAATGCGCATTTCGCACACTACTCGCGTTTCGAGTCTAGGTCACATTCTGACCATAGTACGGATTTCGTACGTAGTGCGGATTTCACACATTGCTCGGTTTTCGAGCGTAGTACAAATTCGTACGTAGTGCGGATTTTCGCACATTGCTCGGATTTCGCGCGTAGTGCGGATTCGCACGTAGTGCGAATTCGCAAGTAGTGCGATTTCGTACGTAGTGCGATTTCGACCTTGAAAGAAAAACCCGATTGTTTTGTACAAAACTTTCAAGGAAAAGAGTACAACTCAAGGTCCAACATAGATATTAGAAACTAAAAAATTGAAATTGTATAAAATTATAAAAGATAAAATAACATGTGTAAGGACTAAAATATATAATATTGATTATGGATTTCGTACGTAGTGCGGATTTCGACCTTAAAAGAAAAACCCGATTGTTTTGAACAAAACTTTCAAGGAAAAGAGTACAACTCAAGGTCCAACATAGATATTAGAAACTAAAAAATTGAAATTGTATAAAATTATAAAAGATAAAATAACATGTGTGAGGACTAAAATATATAATATTGATTAAAAAATGATATAACTATTACATATTAATTATTTTTTTAATTTAAAATAAAAGTTAATTTTTTATTATCATTATTTAATATAATAATCTGAAATAATTATTATTTTTGAAATAAGTAAGTGCTAAAGAATAAACGAATTTTTTTTCTGATTAACTTATAATATATAAATATTTTTTAATATAATAATATTTAATTTTAAATTTTTTTATCATTTATAATGTCTAATAAACCTATATATTAATTTAGTTTAATTTTATTATTTAAATAAACTAGTTCAAAATTTTATTTAGACTGTAAATTTTATTTGTCTAATTTAATCTATTTCTTTAACTTTTTGGACCCTTATTATGTTAAGTATATTTTTGATAACTTTATAATTGATTAGTAAAATTTAATTGTATCTTAGACAAATGATATTTTAAAATTATATGAATTAAAAATATAAATTTCAACTTATTCGTACCCTTTATACAAAATTTATTAATTTAATTATTAACCTTTAAGTATATCAATAAGTTATATTATTTTTCTAAAAATATCTTTAACAAATTTATTCATTTAATATTAGACCCCTAATTAATTAATATTTAAAACAAGAATAATAATTATATTTTATTTATCTTTTCTCAATTCTAAAAATTATAATAAAAATAATATTTTAATTTTTATCCTACCGTGAGAATTATTTTTGTGATTCAACCTATACGATAAGCATCAACCTCTTGTAAATTAGGTAACGAATTTTGTTATGTATTTGACAAATTATCCCTAAAAAAATAGAGAAATAATTAAAAAAAATAAAATAAATCTAAATACTAAAAGTACCTTTAAAGAACATAATGATATAATTTATAATATATTATTTAAAGTTAGGATGCATATCTCTCATTTTATATATGGTTTTAGAGAATATGAGTTGAGAGAAAGATTCGAAACACGAGTGAGATAAATGATTTAAATTGATTAAGATTAACAATAATAATAATAAGAAGAAGAATGAGAATGGTGAGATACTTGCCTGGAATTCAGTGGTGACAAGGTACTCATCCATGTCGATGTAGTTTTTGTTAATGACAGTCATTATGAGTTTATCGCATTAAGGCTCCATCCATGTCGTCACAAAGGACGCTAGGTTCAGCCTCAGATTTCCTTCCACGTCGTTTATGATCTGGTACGCCACTTCCTTCGGGATCGATTGCAGAGACGGAGGAGGAAGGAGCATGAGAGGAACAATGGGTGCGTCTAACAAGTTCTTCGGGGATTTGTCTATAAATCCGGGTCTTGATTGTTTCGATTGCTGGTACGAGTCACCATGATTGTTTTGAATGTGGAGTAGAAAAAGTTTTATCTACCCACGGTGGGCGCCAATATTCTGGAATAAAAGAGAGATGTCTTTAGATTTTTTTCCTATGTCCTTTATAATAAAATTTTCCTTTAGAGTTTTTCTCCTGACGCATTTATCGGGCCCAATAATATCTTATTTTTTGTACTATCTACACATTGGGCCCATTAGGTATCCATCAAGTCCATCTCCCCCAAATAGGTTTATCTTGACCTACTTTACTCATGCAGTTGGACCCGAGCCCAACCAGACCCAATATCTGTGCACATAACACTATTCATTTTGTTCTATAAAATTAACCATTTCTATTCATTTTAGTTCTACAAAATATTTTAAACTTTCGATTAAGTTCTAAAATCATTTTTATAAATATTACTATTTTTTTTTTAGTTTCATATATCTTCTTCACATTACTTTTGCACATTTTATAATTTATCTTGATTTTCACCTCTATCACATTATGAAATCTAAAAATAGATAGAGTGAGAGATGAAAGTCATAACATGATTTCCACATGAGCTTAAATGAGTGAATTCTTAAGACGTGGAAGAGAAATAGAGGTTAAACTTGAAAACCATTTTTGAAAAAATCTGCTTACGAAATTAACCTGCATGTCTGTATTTTTGTCGATATTTAATCAGGGTGTTTTAAATAGGAATTAATTCTACACCTAAAGAATGTGGGAACAGCAATAGTATTATTTAAAGAAGTGAAAAGCATCGAGATTCTGCATAATTTGGTTGTCAAGTTACTGATAGAAATAAGAGTGGCGTTAGATTATATATGCAGGAACCTTCACATGATGGTTGTCATTTGACAGCGTAAGAGATGGTTAGTGGGTTAAACTTGGAGTAAGAATCTGACAGAGAGGGAGGGAGGGGGGGTCCACGATCATGAGTTTGGTTAAATAAAGTTTTGGGGCCGACAAAGAGCATCTTTGGATGCATGGAATGAGTTTTTATTTACGCAGAATGGCACCATTTCATATCCATCATGTTAACTTCCACTCGTGACCTACCTGTGCTCTCAATTAATTCTCAGCAGCTACCTCACCCTCTCTGCTTTGCGTCTTTTTTTTATTATTATTAATATTTGATTGAGTTTGTGTTAGTTAATTTGTTTCAGTTTCAGATCAGCAAACTCTCCGGCGCTTTTCACTGCCGTCTTTTCTATCCACCCACGCCATGCCATCTCTGGATTATGCGCTCAACCCGTGCTCTCCACCTACCATACACCCTGTGCAGTTCCACATTTTATTTCTTCTTCTATCCATTTCTACATGTCATGTCACATTCAAATGCACACTTTCTTTCCCTCACTGTGTCTCCATTTAATGGAGAATTCATGTTTAATATTTAAAGAAATCTGTTACAAGGAAAAACTATGGCCTACCTATACACTAATCTCAATCAATTCTTCTAATTAATTTTCATCCTCTTATCCTACCGTGATTACGAAAATCAGGTTTAGTTAATATTTGGAGTCACTTTGTATAAAACATCCATTTCATTCAACTTTCTAGCTAGCATGTTCTAATTGATTATTGCAAGGATTTTAACTTGTGAAATTCTGCCAGGATCAATCTATATCAGTTATTAATTAAATTTATATTATATGCAGAAGGCAAGCTACCTCAACTAATTCTAATTCCTCACAGCACACTTTTTTCATCAACATTTATTATAAAAAATTAAAATAGAAAATTAATTTTTTTATATATGTTAAATTTAACCTATTGAAAAACTTGTGCATGTTTAGCCGTATTTTTTATTTAATAAATATTTGTAAAAAATTTAATCGGACAGGGGTCATACACAAGAATGCTATTTTGCTTTCTACATCATAATCTTTATCTAAGGAATATTAAACTGTTAGTATATAAATAAATATTGAGAGTTTAAATTAACAATATATGATAGATCAGTATAATATTTATAAAAGTACTTTTGTTATAATTATAGATAGAAATTAAACTGCAAACAATCCTCATAGATGTTTAATATTTTTTGACAGTAACACTAATTTATGACAGTTTTGTCTGTGAGAATACGTAGGGAATAGTGGGAGATGTTTGGTTTTAATATTGATTAAAAAGTAAAAGAGAGGGAGTAGCCTTTTTGAAGTTCGACAGCAGCCAACCTTGTTGCAACTCAACTGCTATAATCTACATTATCTTTCTTTTCGTAAGATTATCATTTCCTGGTAGTGCCAGTGCACCCAATGTTTCATGTCTTGCATGTTAATCTCAGTTTTCAAGTAATAATTTAAACAAATACATTGCTTCCACTCTCCTTAAAGGTTTCAAGTTTAGCCCCCGATTGTCCCAAAGCGTGGTGCATGTGGGTCACAGTCTGTGCCCCTTCCCATTCTCAATCTCATCTCATTTCCAACACCATGCAACTCTTTCCCATTTCCTACATCTTTCTATTCTACCTCACTCACACACACATATCCTTCACTAGATAAAAACAAATCAATTTCCAATCTACATGGTAGCCTGCTCCAGTACAAGTTAAATCCTTTTGCTTTTTGAATATAAAATTCTGCCTTCTTAGTCACTTTATATTTTAATGCAGTTAATTCCCTCAATCGTTAATAATTAAGAACTGGCGCAAACCCTTGTATGTTTAAATCAGTGGTAGACAAGAGATATAATAAACTATATTATAATGGAAACATTTAAGGTAAAACACAAGAGTGATGACATGATTGATGATGCTTTGGCAAATGAGGTTAAAATTAAAGTAGCAGAGGCCACAGGAATAGACCCGAGAAAAGTGGGGGAAGAGGCACGCGTCATGCTTAGAGGAGGTGGACCTGGCTAGCTAGCTCAACCTTAAGGCTGGACTTGGTTAAGATTTATACTCTAATGATGTTATTGTTTGCAGAAGACCCAAGTGGTGCATGTGGTGATTCATAGAAAATTGAAGCGCAAACAAACACCCTCAGACTCTCTGTGTGTTTGTGTGCATGACACTAGTCCAGTTAAGTTTTAATTGTGCCAGCTATGGTGCATTAATAAAATCAAATCTGCCACGTATGACCGTAGTTTCCGTCTTGTGATGTGGATGTTCTCCACAAACGACAGAAAAAGCTACCCTCAGAAACATATTAAACTTTTCATATCAATTTATAATTACTTTTGTGTTTTTTCATAACATCACAAAAACTAACACGAGGAGATCTCGTTCTTTTGATTTTCCCATTACTTGGACTTTTTTGTAGTTAGTGTAGTTGGTTTTATAGGTTTTGTTTTTCTTCAACTGGCATTTTATAATTTTGATACTTTTGATGATGCGATAACACATTAAAACACAGTTGAATAATTTATGCTTATCCAAAAAAAAAAAAGAATAATAATATTAATCTACGGAAGCTTGTATTCTAGCTAATTTTGAGCTAATCTATTCATAAAATTTAGTAAAAGTTGGATAAAATAAGATAAATTGGTCTCAATTTTGCACATGAAAAATTCTACTATTGGTTGATGATTGAGCACGATTTATGGTTGAGTGTGTGTATGACCTCTTCACCAGATATATCTTCTTTTTAGATTAGATAGAGTTTTGATGTTGATTAGTAGAGTTAGAAAAAGGGCCCTTAATAATTTAGTTTGATATTACCAACCGATTATGTTATTTTTCCTTCTTTTATTTCTCATTTTATCAAAACTGGACTATTAATCTGAACAACAAAAAAACTAATATTTAGAGATTCTAAAATCTATGCAAGAGTTGATATTGATAGATATTTTTCCTATTTGAAGATTCAACATTTAATTATATGTTTGAAGGATGAGGTTATTTTATTTTCATTTATATTATGATATGTTGGACATATTAGAGACTAACTTTTTAATAGTGGCTATTAAATTATATTGGAGTGAATTATTCTAATTATTATATTATCAACAACTTTAAATAAAATTATATGGTTTCGAATGGCATATTAATTGCACACGTTTATTTAAATATTTAAATGATTTATATTTTTATATGCTTTCACATACATAATGCGCACATTTATTTTAATGTGTATAAAAATGAGATATTAAATAATTATATATCAATATTAATTTTTATATATATTAAAAAGCTTTTGATTGAACACTGAACTGTGAGAAACTATATAATTAAAAATTACTTCTTGTCTCTGTTATATGATATAAGTTTTTTAAAAATTTGGTTTTATATATAAGAAATTTTATAATTTTCATAAATTTATTTTTTTCTTCTTCTATATATCCTGTTGAAGACATGACTATATATATATATATATGTTATTATTAATAATAAATATAAAAGTGGAAAAATAATGATAAAAATTTAAAAACAAATAAAAAATTCGATGAACATATAGATTGAATATAATTCATGTTACAATTTTATGTCTCCCCTAATTAATGTACTTGACTAAAATAATTATCCATCAAATCGATCTGGTTAGTTGTAGTTAGCATAATTTCTCCATTTTGATTACTAAAAGATTACAAATATTTTAATACTGAAGAATTATTGTTTTCAAACTAAGACTAAGTTTTTTTAGCTAAATCAGTATAATAGAATTAGCTCTTTTAATAAAATAATAATAAAAAAAAAACACTAAACTTTAAAGTCTAATACGAGGAAATTAAAGCAAGCGCTACATATTAACTCCAACGCATCAACTTATATGCGATGGTTTCTATTTAACCAAAATTCTTAAGTTTAAATCTTAAACACATAATTTGGTGTTAAATAATTAGACAAAAAAATGAGTTTTATTGTTTATAAAGATTAATCTAATATTTGAAGGTTGTGTTTTAATAAAAATGCATGTAGTTTAAAAAAAAAAACACTATCCTTTTATCGAAAATATTGAATCTAAGTAGGAAAAATTAATAATGAATAAAAGAGAGAATTTTTAGCATGACAAATTAAATTATGTAATAGAAGGAGAGATACAGAATAAATTATAAATATTAATAATACTTTTTTTTTACAGACTATATTATATAATTTGCTCTGTATCGCTTATAATATGTTGGTAGACACAGGAAGAATGTCTAACATGAAAGTATTAGTAATTTTGTATCACAAATAAGAACTATTCTAATGAATATTTACATATTTTACAGTTTAAAAAACAAATAACGTCTAAACATGTATGTTAAATAAAGAATGATGGTAGAAGAAGATGAGCGAATAATTTAAGAATACCATCTTCCATGTATATGAAATAAAAAATGAAAGAGAAGTGTAGTGCATTGGTGGGGGGGACCATTCACCGCCCTTAAACTCCAAGTCTTACCCAAACCTTCTATCTGTTTTCTGAATCTAACCCTAACCCAACACACAACACACAACACAGCACTCGCTACTTCTTCTTCTTTTTCTTTCTTTTTCTTCATCATTCTTGCAGACCAACTTCAATTTCCACACCCTCCAATTCAGCCTCATCTTCCACGCCAATTTCAATCTCACCCTCCATGTTCTCTTCCTTCCACTGCTTCGATCATTTCAAAACAAGCTCATCAAATTGAAGATTATTGCAAGCTCACAGCTTCACATCTGATTGGACTTCACCAATTCAATTCACCTTCTGCTCCTCACACAGAGCCCATCATCGGATTGAGATATTCATCACTACGTATACACAAGGAAAGAAATAGATAGCAGAAAAGAGAAACAATTGATGGATCCTATAACAACACACGCCCATTCTCTTCCACCTCCTTTCCACGCGGCAAGAGATCTCCACCTGCACCACCAACACCAGTTTCACTCCTTACAACAAAACACAGAAGACGAGCAAAGTGGAAGCAGCGGAGGCCTAAACCTCACTCACAAAAGAGAACGTGAAGAAAACACCACCACCAACAGCAACAACAGTGACGGAAAGGAAGGAGGAGGTGGCGGCTCCGGCGAAACCGAGATTTCAAGAAGACCTCGCGGAAGACCCACCGGATCCAAGAACAAGCCCAAACCCCCCATCATCATCACGCGCGACAGCGCCAACGCGCTCAAAACTCACGTTATGGAAGTCGCCGACGGCTGCGACATCGTAGAAAGTGTCTCCACCTTCGCCCGCCGCCGCCAGCGAGGTGTTTGCATCATGAGCGGAACCGGAACCGTCACCAACGTCACCCTACGCCAACCCGCTTCTTCCGGTGCCGTCGTCACGCTCCACGGAAGGTTCGAGATCTTGTCCCTTGCTGGATCTTACCTCCCGCCACCGGCACCGCCAGCAGCCTCCGGATTGACCATATACCTTGCCGGAGGACAAGGGCAGGTGGTTGGAGGAAGCGTGGTTGGCGCACTCATTGCTTCGGGGCCGGTGGTTATCATGTCAGCTTCGTTCAGCAACGCTGCGTATGAGAGACTTCCGTTGGAAGATGAAGACCCATCGATGCCGCTTCAGGGAGGTTCAATTGGGTCACCCGGCGGTGGCGGTGGCGTTGGTCAACCTCAGACACCTCAGCAGCTTATGGGGGATTCCACTGCGCCTCTTTTTCATGGTTTGAATCCGAATCTTCTGAATTCCGTTCAGATGCCTTCGGAAACGTTCTGGGCAACGGGTCGCTCTCCTTACTGATATGTAACAGTGGCAGTAACAGTAACAGTGTGGATCGTTGGTGTAAGTGAAACGCTATCTATCAATCGCTGTTGCCTGCTTAATTTCCTTGATTAATGCCTTTTGTTTTTAGCTTTTTTGGGTGGGTCGGGTACGTACGTAGCAAGAGATTCACCAAACCGTCATGTTACGAAAAAGCTAGGAACAGTGATTAAGTTGAACCAACGTTCCATTCAGGTTCCATTTGCTTCTTTTCTAGTATTTGTGTCGTTTTGCTTATTACTTAGGTGATCCAGTTCGTATATGTTTACGTGTATTTGCGACTGTAATTAAATTCATGGATGGATGCATCATTGCCGAGTTTTATTCTATTTATGAGAAAACAAAAATGGGTGCATCAATTTGCTTCTATCCATCATCCACTTCGAGGTAAAAAGTACTACAAACAAGTTGGTCTTACTCACTAGCAAGTCGTAGTAGTACGAGGAACGAATGCAGACCACAATAAAGAAGAGAACCACGTAGAGGACGAAGACATTCTCGACCGATCGCTACTGTATTTCATCTCTTCAATCGAACACTTCGTGTTTGAAAACTCACATTTTCAGGTTGTTATTCATTGAATCGTAACAATATTCCTCGTTCTCGTTTTCTGTGTTAGTTGTTATATATCAGCGCATCATGAAGCAGGTTTAGCAACCGAAGAACAATGGTTTTGAGTATATATATCTCGTATTTCCGAACTGAAGGTAACGTCCTTTTGTTGTTTCAGATTTTGTTAATATGCTAACAGTGAATAGTGATATATAGTGGTTTCTTGAGGAAGCACTTGATAAAGAGCATATGCATTTATGATCTTAGTTAGGTTAGGTTATTCAAATTCGAATTAAATAATAAGACTTTAATATATATTAAAATTTAAAGAAAATGTTGTGATTGCCTTGTTTGAGTATAAATATAGTTTTGTCTTCTTTAAATAAAAAAAATTAAGGGTTAACTGCCATTCTTATAATATGATGGTAGGAAATTTTAAAATTATTTAATGTGAATATGATTCATAGATTTTGATCTACCTCGTGCATGATATCTTTCATATAATATAATAAATTTGTTAATCGAAAATAGTTGTTTAACTTGATGCCCCTAAGACATATATAAGATAAAGAGAAAAAGATTATTATAATGCTGTTGGAGCAGACGGTACACAGTAGTTAGTACAAGTAGAAGATAAACATGAAAGTTTGGCAACTGGATTGACACATGCAGTGTCTGATGAGAGCTGTTTTTCGAGGCATTCAGGCACACTTTGATTAAAAGGCAACGATACCAAGACAACAACGTTATATAGAACCTGTCTCCTTCACGCCATTCTTGTCTCTTTCATTATGACGTTCATCTTTCTGAACTCATCACACCCCTCAATCTGAAGCCCAAAACCAAACCCCGTTAAAATTTGCATCCGTGCACTCAGACGACCCTCGCTTGTCTAATCTATCTGAATCATACCCATGCTTCACTTTCTACTCCTCTCATTACCTTTTTCTCTTTAAGGAAAGAAACACACGTACCTTTTTCTTTTTTTCGCTTGCTTTCTTAATTGTTTTCGGACATTTTTGTAATTTGCTGAGAAGTGAAAAAAAAAAGGAAACTTGGGAGAAAGTATTTCTCTACTAAATTTACATGATATTAGTTTTAATTTCTTTAAAAATAATTTTATATAAAGAAAAAATAAACAAGACTATAAGAATATTAGTTGTAAAAGCAAAATTACTATATTATAAAGTTATTTTTAATAATTGATTTTATATTTAAATGAATGAATAAATTATTAGAAGTAAAATAAGAAAATAAAGTTAAAATAAATAAACTATTGTACTTTAATTATAAATTCTAAGGTTTTATTTATTATTAAAAAAAATATCTCCTTTGTCGAGATTATAATGGTTTATTACAATTCAAATTATAAATTTTCATTACAGTTCAAATGATCGAATATAATTAAATAGTAAAATCGATATTTTTTGTTTTTTTTACCAATTACAGAAGTATTTAACAGTGCCGGGGTGTCAGAATTCATATATATGAATCTATTAATAATTCCATCCCTAACTACTAAAGAGTTGGTAACCAAGTTGAGAGGCCAATCAACTAGTTGTTCATAATGGAGACAAAAAAGAAAAGAAACAGCATCTAACTTTGATTTCTTTTTTTATATCATTCACTATTTCAAAACTTGTAATAAAATACACAGCAAACAAAATAAATTAAAAAGAAAAATAACTACGTGAATTCTGGCTCACTTTCCGCTTTAGATTGACCAAATGTGTATATATCACGGGCCTTGATTTTTTTTTAATACACAGGGACTAATAAGCATGGATTTGAACGTAAAAATATGATGTAAAGACAAAATAATGTGCACGAAACAAGTTCTGCGTATCATAGGCTATAGCAAACAATTAATTTGAAAACGATGTTTCCATTAAAAAGGGGTGCATTTTGTTCTAATTGATAATTTTCCTCCCTCCATTGACTATATTATAATTATAGTAAATCAGCCAGCAATTACCTGTTAGACGTGAGTCTATCATTAGCATATAATAGATTAACGATAGATTGTGAGGATCACCAACGTTCTACTTAAATCTTTGCCCATTTGACAACAATACTAATATTATGTCTGCATATTTCCCTTGCTACGACAACATCCATTGGACCAAATTTGTTTTGGCAGTACCAATCAAATTCAGATGCAAACGCTTGTCTAGTGCGACTAAATATCGTGTTTAGATAACCATCTGATGAAGGCCGGCACATTATCCAATTACGTTACAAATTATACTCATTTCAGCAGAAATGAAGTTTATCTACTTATTAAATAAGTAATTTTTCTTTAAAATAATTTATTTCAGAAATATTTATTTTAGATTTGAATAAACTGATCCTATATATGGTAATTTTTTCTTTTTATATTATTTTGACCTCCCAATCTATATAAATTCACAGACATCTGACAGTTTCTATTAAAAGAAAAGGATATACTACATTTTAATGCTGTATAGAGTTAAGGAAGATTTGTGTCAGAATATAAGATAAAATTATTAAATGATTTTTTTTTTTAAATTTCAAAAAGTATGGAGTGTGATTTACCCATGATAGTATTTTACCCAAAAGACTACCCCAAATATGTGAGGCGCATGTGCCTTTATGTCATACCAACTCAAGTCATGTCAAATAATCACAGGCAATAATTTATAATAATACATTGAATTTCACAGCTATGAAGGGGCACTCGTTGTGAAAAAATAAATGTTCACGGGGTCCACACTCTTAACAAACAGAATTATGTTAAAACGATTCAAATCATCGCTAATCAACTATTGTTCCTATGAATGACAACGACCTATTGCATAAAAAGAAATTCAAAACTGTCACTACCCTTACCTCTATTTATTTATTTAATATACAAATCAATTTACATCCAGTCGCTGGACCGGAAAGACGCCACATTGACTTGATTAAATTATGGTCATTCATTGATGGATCAACCACAAACAAGATCACGCTTGTTTACAATTTCAGCTAGAACACTGAACAAAGACTTCCTGCTTGAACACTGAACTCACGCTTGTTTGTCTTCGGATCTTCAGCCCACTTTAGTTTACTCTGTGCAGAATTCTTCAGTAATTTACCCGCAAACGCCTCATTTCAGCTTGGAAAGTGGGGCTGGAGACTAGTGTTCGATGTGCAAGAGTCTTTATATCTTCTCTTGAACAATCTCGGGAGATACGAACTAGTTCCCACAATGCACCCCCACTAATCATGTCTCTTGCATTTATTTCTGGAATGCATCAATCAGAGGCTCTTACGGCCGTACGCCAGTGAAAGTTTAGTGTCTAGTTCACAGATAGAGTTTACTTAGTACTTACCATGTTGTGCTAAGTGACAGAGTGCAAGCTCTATATGACGCCTAACTGATGAGGCTTCGTTGTTTGCATTTTGCACAATCCATGGAAGGGCACCATCCTCAATGAGGAAAGATCTACCACTCTTTGTCCCTATACAATATGGCAAAACATTAACTCAGGCAGTAATAGACACTCGATGGAGCATGATTTTGCAAAGCCAAAGTATGCCTAGGTGCAACAGTGAAAAATGCGGTAGTAATGGACAAAAAAAAGTGGAGGTATGTGTATCATTTTAGTTGCAGCATGTGCATTGTTTACTCTCTTTCCACTTTTTATGTATATAGATTCAGTTAGGGGATTTATTTGAATTTAATTCTGACATGATGTGGAGTCAATTTGTTGTGTTTTTCATTAAATTTAGGTGAACTGGATTCAAAACTCTTATAAAGGAACTTACAGATTATTTGACAACAAATTTTCACACAGTGAGATTTAAATTCACATCCTTATTAGATACGAACTTGATAATACCAATTAGACCAACCTTTGTTGGTGGAGTCAAATTACTCAGTCAAATGTTTATAATATCTACTTTTAGTTATTTTTCATTTGCTGTTCAGTTTGTGATCTGGCATATTTTTAGGACCGTGATTTTAGTGGGTGGTTATCAGGCTTTACAGTTGTTTTTGTCTGCAAAGGTTGAAAAAAAGGTTGTAATGTTCTCTGTGGAATAGATACTGTCCAACTTTCGTTTTTCTTTTCCTTTTGCAGAAAGTAAAAACTCTGTTTTATTTTCTTGTTCAGTTTAACAATTTCCTTAATTTTATAATTTTGGACAAATTTCCTTCTCTTGTAATAGCAGATTTGTGGTCTGTAATTCTTAAGTTAGAATAACTCCCTAAAATGTATATATTGTAATCAGCCTAGTGAAAAATTGATCATCTGAGATATTTTCATATTTCTAGCTTGTAACAGAACACCTAATGTGGGAAAATATCTAAACCCTTAACAGCTTCATTGCGGTTAAATGATAAAGACTTGTTTCAATGAACATATTGATGTTATGAGACTTGGCAAGCTGCTTACATAGGTTACCTTGACTAGATGCTCTTGACTCGCACTTCGCAAAATTTGCTATTCCACGAGCAACTTGTGCATGTACATCGGGATGTCTGCATCTGACCATTCCCAGCAGGGCCTTGATACCACCTTCGCTCCTTAGTTTTGTTTGTAGTTTATCTAGGTACAGGGACACCAAAATTTAAGTCAAAGCAGGTTATGTGTTTCAAGAGAATCAAATTGATACATGATATGCCTAGGACCAGAATTACTCCTATTCTCCACAGATCAATTAACTTTAGCAACTCCTGAACGGCTTCATGAAACCTCACATAGAGCAACTGTATGACATTTTCAAAATATGCCCAACATATATTTCTTATTTTTTCTTTACTCATCAACATGAAAATTTTCAGAGCTTTCACCACCAGGCATAACATGGACAAAAATATTATGGAAGACAAACAACTTGACTTTAAAAAACAGATGAACTTAACATCATGATCAGTATCTCAATAAAATGACACCAAACACCTTACTCATGCAGCTTAACTTTCAAAGATTTAGTTTGACAGTGATTCTAATTATTAAAATATATTTGTTTTCAACAGATGGCTTCATACATTCGTACCCTTTCAAAAACAGGATTATCAACTAACAAGAGAAAAGTTTTACTTAAAGTTACCATCAATGAAGTATGGTTGTATAATTAGATAGCATAAGCAAATGGTTCATTCTATATCTTGTTGTACTCATCCAAAATAGAAAAGATGGAAATATGGAGTAAAGCAGGTGCCTAAACAAATTTGTTGTCTGTAAACCTCACCAGACTAGAAGGATCTTTCATAAATATGTGAGATCGAATGCAATCACAGACAATAAGAAACAATTTAAAATAGAATAATCAGCAGTTTACCATTGCCACAAAGATTAGCAATAGCTCCAGCAACCATTCGAAGGGTTTGAGGATCTTCAGCATTAGCTGCAGTCATTGACAGCAAACTAATGCCCCCTTGGGCCATAATGAGTTCTTGGTTGGCTTCTGTTGAGACAGAATAAAGGTGCAGAGACCAGGAAAAAGATAACTAAGCAATAAATAAATTTATTTCATAAAAATACTATTTGAAAAGAAAAGGAAACTCAAGTTTACCATTCATTGCCAAATTTGCAATTGCACCAGCAGCAACCCTATGAATGGTCTCATCTTGTGAGCTCTTAAGCAGGTTAAGTAAGGATGTGAGCCCTCCTGCTTCCACAATCTTCCCTTGATTTGTTTCTGTAATATCAAGTCGGATAGATGTTAGGGCCAGTGGGTTCTTATGGTTTGTTTTCACAAACACTTCCATAAAAAGAAAATAACAAGAAAAAATGAAAAAAAAAAAAAACAAATTTTTCAACAAGTTAAAATTAGCTTATGCATAAATTATTTGTAGAGGTTTTCATATATTAGCTTCTTCAAAAATTTTAATTTTTGTACAAGTTTTTTTTCATATATCAGTCTTCTTCTACAACTGATACTAATAAGTTTATCTATATAGATCCTTATAACACTAAATTCTATAAATTTAACATAGTTGAGAAAGAGCTTCTTTCCTTATTTGAATCAGTGCATTAATAAACCAAGCAAAATTGATGATATGTATAAGAGGAGGAATAAGCTAAAGAAGATTTAATATGATTTTGTGGTGATATTTGTTTTTAACAAATATTTCAAAATATTAAATTTTGACTTTCTCCACAAACTCATTGACTCCAAATCAAATAATTTACAGGTCATACTAATTACTTTTTCCCTTCTTTTTTCATTCGTTTAAATGATGAAGAAAAAAAAAAAAAAAACAGGTAAAACAACCTTCAGCAGCTAGATTTGCTACAACTTTCACAGCATGAATTCGCACATCAGCATCTTCAGCTTCAAGCAAAGACAAAATTTTCTGCAATCCCACTGTAAAAATATTTATTTGATCAGGAAGAATAAATCCAAATCGACACAACAATCTACTAACAACATATATGTCAAGTTTCAACACAAGCCATATATCTAATTAATTACTACCTTGCTCAAACAGTTTGGCTATTGAGGGCTTCTCTCCATTTGCTGAAGTTTGCTGCTGCTGCTGTTGCTTAACTTGAGAAGTGAGAGAATTAAGACCACCGGTTTCTTTTTCAAACCCACCTCTGTCAGAGTGCCGTTTTGTCTGTAGGTTAAATGCAAATTAGATCAACCAAATATGATTCCAGCACTTGATCATACATGAAGATTCATGAGCAGTGTACATAATGATAAAAAAATAGGAAAGAACAACAAGGTTGGTTTACTTGTAGTTACACCTAATGTTTTTCACCTAGTTACGTTCACATTCTGCAGTATCAACTTCTGCAATATCAATGTAAATGTTTCCAGCAGCTAGCTACCATAAAGACACAAACGGTTTATTCATGGCTTCTTTAATTGGCCAGAAACCAATGAATAGACTTCCCCACAGATGACAATGGACATAAATCATGACTTCTGACATATGAGGCAACCAGCAAGTTTAGCTTTCAGGTTTCAGCCTACAAAAAGATGGCATTGCCTACCATTGGCAAAAATATCGTTTCCAAGCAAAAACTGAGATAAAAGAGGGAGATAAAGACTTGTTTGACATAGTCATATCTAGCCCAAGCGGAATTAAAGATATTAAATAGTACCGTAGTTTAATAATTTATCTTTGTGCTAACCAAATGAAATTGGCATATTTTTTAGACCATAGTAGTTGTCTTTAGTAGCAAGAGGAAAGCAAGATACAATGTAAAAGTGGTCATCATTTAATGAAACACCTGCTGCTAGATAAAAGCCAAATAACTGAAGCATTTTTCCACTTTTCATATAGCTTACCTCATCTACTTCAAGTCTTAACTGCAACAAATGACTCTGTAAAATTGCTATTTCTCCTTCAAGTTTCTTTATTTGATGTTCCTTATCTTCCAAAATGTTGTGAAGGTTTAAGATCTCCGACTTTCCTGATGCCTATTACAATAAATAGTGAAAATTAATCTAGATACTAACAAGGGGAAAAGAAGACATGCAAATGAAAAAATATAACTATTGGAGGCAGAAAAACAAACCTCTGACTTTTTTAGTTCCACCACCTGACTCTTTAGATTGTTTACTTCCCCTTCAGCAGCTTTTCTTAGATGAGCCTCTTTCTGAAGCATTTTTTTCAAATCAGCCAGTTCCTCAACAGAGACTCTGGGAGTCTAGGAAAAGATAAATCCACTGAGCCCCAATGGTCAATTGAAGAAAATCCGCAATAACTATGTGGGGCAAACTTTACTATTTCATAAGGAGATAATATCAGTTTTTTCAAATTCACAAATTGCAATTTATTTTGGCTTCATTGGAATATTTTAAGTCCTAAAATCTATGAGGAAAAATGCCCCACGTATCACTCAAGTGAAAAATTCATATCATAAAGTCACAGGGAAAAATCATTAAACTAACAAGTTTGGCTGCAGAAGTTCTTATCCAGATATTTCTTTACATGATAATTTTCCCCCAAGTCATATTTGTCCTCCTTTTATGTTTTCAAGAGAAATTGCCCTCTACTCTGCAGTTCTTAGTAATTTATCTATTTTAATAAGTTTAAGACAAATATAGTATAGTAAAAACGACTACCTCTCCACTAGATTTCATATGAGGCTCCTCGTTCTTCCGTTGATTCATCACTAACTGCTCTTCAAGCTTCTTAATTGACTCCATATAGTCCTTCTGATATTTTGATCTTTCCTTCTGAGAAAGGAAAATAAGTGTCAGTACATTTTCACCAGGAAATCATCAACATCAAATCAATCACATATTGTGCCAATATGGGCAAAAGACTGGTTGCATCTGATGCTATAGCTTCACTGTGCCAGAAACTATTTAATTCGTTAAACCATGTTTACGAAACTCTTTCATACAAATTGCAATACTAATAAAAGAGATATATAAAGATGATATTGAACCAACCTCCAATGAATCTACATAGTTTCGTTCAGCATCAGCTATTCGTTGTTGTGCTTCAGTGGCTAACCTTTCAACCTCATCTTCAAATGCCTTCTGCTGTCTTTCATGTTCCACAATGAGTTTGTCTAATTCTATATCTAACCTCCTAGATAAGCTTTTGTAATCAAATTCCTCCTTCAATTTTACCATGTTTTCCACCTTCATAGCCTACAAGAGGCACAAATGATCAGCGTTTCCATAATGGTTACAAGGCAGCCAACTATCTCTTATTCTACAAATATCCTCAAATATAAATTTGCTTAGAGGGCTTAAATTTTTTTCACAGAAAAGGTCAAGACAACCCACAAAAAGAGCATAGGGCATTTGAGCAGCTAGAATAATCTTAAAAGTAGGGAAAGAAAGAAGAAAGTAGACTACTGAAATTGGAACCCACCCTCTGTCCAAACATTATAGTACTGGCAGTCTCTCCCCTATGTCGTGGTGATGGACCAATAGTAATGACTAGTGAAGTTCTTGCTGTACCTGTTAAAACTTTTAGATCTCAGAAAAATACACAGCACAGACGTGTTTCATAAAATTTAAAGATGATTGACAACTTTAACAAAATATGTGTCTCATAATATTAGAATGGAACAATTTACTTATGAGCTTCTTTAACCCAAGATTTCCATCCAATATCCATGGGACTTCAAAAGGGGTGACTTCTGAGACATTTAGCACAAACCCATTTCAAAGATTTATCTAGAAAGTATATACAAGCATTAACAGTGGGTCAGTAATTTATTCTTATTTGTTAGATTAAATTACTACAACACCCAAGTGCCCAAGCTTCACCACATGTTATCTATATACAAATTGAATGTATATGGAATAATTCTTTAATTATTAGGCCTCCTTTTCATTCCCACATGCAGAAACATGTGACTGATCCAGGATACCAGTGTGTTTTCCCAGCCACCATCTCCTATATAGCATGCCATAATTTAGAATCTGCTGCTCTATAGTAATAATAGTAATAAAAGGAAAAAAAACAAAAAAACGAAGAGAAAATATGAATTCTTATACTAGGTGAATCTTACCTCCAAATGAATCACGTAATAATCGAGTAAGCTTTGAGTCACGAAATGGCACATGTGCACTATTCTCTGCAAGTGCATTAATACACTTCCCCAGTGCACTCAAGGACAGGTTGATAGATTTGGCTTCCTCTAATGTATGTCCTTCACTTCCTATTAAGTAAAAAAATAAAAATAAAGTGATCTCATTAAGCAGAATAGTTGTTGTACCAAGAATAACAATCCCGATTGCCTGAGTAATAGGTCTTTGACATCTGATGGTTTTACTTAAGCGATTGTTTTATTTTGACAAATTTGCATATTTTCTCTCCAAATTCCAAGCAGAAATAGAACTGCACATCTTTTCATCTTGGATAATCAATATTTAACTTGAGTATGGAAGCTTGAATTACATCAATCAGACATTAGAAAGAATTCATGTTGTTTCAAAGCATTTTTATATCAAGATGTATAGAATGTAAAGGAAAAAGAAGGGAGACAAATACGGATTGTTCCCTTCCCTGAAAGTAAAGCCTCTGATAATGTACGGAGAGATCACAAAATCCACTTTTTTAAATGTACAAACCTGACTTGTCAATTCGCTCTGAACCAGCAAGATCTACAACAACCAACTTGCCTTTCCTAACAACAGGTGGCTTTATTGATTTAACCATGTGTGGATGATTGCCATTTTCACTTGAAAGAGAAGGATCTCTCCCTTTCACGAATCTCCTTACATGAACCTGTAGGATTATAGTTATATTCAATCCTCCAATAAAATTAAAATACGAATATTGGAAAGTGAACAATAACTCCGAAGACAATAACAAGAGTCCCATAAACAAGATATGCAAATTGATTTACCATCAGAATAGCATGACTTCTAGACGATTCTGTATTCAATTTTGTATTTGCAGCAAATCGGTGAGCCTCTCCTAATCTTAATAGTTCTACAAAACTCCGCTGGTCCCTAATGTCCACTAGGCTTGCACCAGGTAATGAAACATCACCAGTTTTGGGATCTTCTACGATGGTTATGTTATCATTAGCAGGGTCAAGCAGATCTTGTATGGTCTCCATATAAAGCTGCACAATGAAATTAAGAAACATCATCATACATCACAGACATTGACACTAAGTTAGAAAGATATACCAAATATTTTTTCACTGCAAAGCACCTGAAAATAAGAGACTGAGACTGAATCAGTTTCCAAAGAAACATCTGCAAGAATATCCTCCATGGCCCGCACCATTATTCCACGTGCAGCATTGTCTTCCTCTCCAAGTCGTCCAAGAGTATAAGTTTTACCAGTACCAGTTTGCCCATACGCCATAATTGTCCCATTGTAGCCATCCAGTACACTCTGCAGAAGGTCAAAGTAAGGGATTTAATACAAGGAAGTTCCACAGTAAGAGCATAGTTGCTCAAATTCATATTTGTTTTGATAAATGAACACTCTTCCACGTTTCTCTGTGACAAGATACATGCACCAAAGTAAATGTAAAGATTAACTGTTGAGGAAATCAATAATGACGAGCTTGAGAAAATAGGACAATCCCAAGCAAGAAGGCACACAGTTAACCCACATCACTTCACTCGAACTAGCTTTTAATTGCTGAACACGAAAACATACATATTCTGATCAATTTGACATAAAACAAAAGCAATTAAATGTCTAGCATAGACACTGAAACGACTTGTTCTTGCACCCTTAGACATCAATGGACTTGATTATCAAATGACTACAGAGTTTGAACGCAAAACGGCTGTTGGATGAATACCCACCTCCACAACAGGCCTGGCCACAACTTCATAAACACGTTTTTGTGATGAAAATTCGGTTAGCACCTCATCAAATTCATAGGTATCAGCATCCCAGTTGTTTTTCCGAAGTTTCAACCTCTTGAGCTGCAAATAAACCAGACAAACAAGTACGATTCACAATCCAACAACCGGACAAAGACACGGACATCAACAAGAAGATAGTTCTCAAACAAACAACAAGATTTCAACGAAGTCACGGAATACATTTACCATACCTCCGGCTGCAGTTCCACACAATCAGCAAAGTCAGCATCCGCCACAGATTCCTCTGCGTTCCGTGGCCGCAATCTAACAGCCACTCTAACTCTTCCAGGAACTTCACCCAAGCATAATTTGATGTCAGGAACAAACCAAAGTGAGAACAACAAAAACAACATTACTTCCAATTAATCTTCAACGAACACTGTTTATGCATTTCTCTTATCAAATTAACGGATCCTGAAAGATTTTTCCTCCAGAAGCAGAAAATCATTCATCCCTAACTAGGAATCGGAACATATCATACAATCACAAAATTAAAGCATAACTGACATTTATCTTTCACATATAGAATATGCACAGAAATAACAGAAAAGGGGAAAAATACAAAACAAAGATCTCAGAGTGAGAGAGAACTCACCAGCAGCGTGGTCCTTGCCGGTGCTATTACGGCGTTGCCCAGGCTTTGACTTGACCTGAGGTTTGAGAGAGGTTCTGTGAGTGTGCGTCCCATTCCTGTAACTGCTACCACCCTGAGAGGTGGCCATTGCTGTTGGAAAAATTTTCAAGATGAGAGGGTTTGGTATGCCTTGCTCATTAAAGAAACCACAATAAGCTTATTGTTGTGCTCTTTGTAGCATTGCACTGCACTTGTTCAATCCACGAGATGTGACTCGCATAATAAATTCTGCTCGACTTACCATTAGCTCATACGTAGTCGCAGGGGCATAAAAATTAGCAATGGCAACATGAGACTGGGCCTCATGCTCCTTCTCGCGGGTCCCATTTTTTATCTCCCAACCATTTCTAACTCTTGAGAAGATTTGCTTAAAGTACCAATTCACCCTTCCTTATTTCAAATTAAAGCTCTTTAAACATGGACAGAATCGGAATCAAATTTAATTTACTTTTCTTTCGATAGAAAAGGAGGTGTCACCTCACACCCACAATGAATCGTATGCCGGCAGCATTCAATTTCTTTCAACTCTCCCAACCGCTCTATTCACTTTCTCTTCAAGGATTACTGCTATTTTTTATATCTCTATTGTGTTATATAACAACAATATTGATGTTCATTAAAAAAATCATTATTAACAGAATTAGGTGTATTTAAGTGTGTTATAAAAACATAAAGGTCAAATGTAACATGCATGGAAGGTTTGGGTGTTTTTTTATTTTTTATTTTTTTGGAAGAATTGGTTTGTTTCAATTAAACTGTCTTTTGTGCCGTTTCCTATTCGAGATTTTGTCCATTTCGCAATACTTGCTCAGACTCACAGAAGTGTCTCGACAGCTACACGCAGCATGTACGTCCAACCTAGAAGAACATTCATGTTTCCTGAAATTGAATAATGCTTGAGGGGTTAAACTGAGTCAAACATAATAAACAATGTATGTTCAATTCAGGTACCCCATTAGTCCTTCAAACAATGTTATCTGCACATGTTTATTCTAAAAAAATTTACATTCTTTCTACCTCTATCTTAAATCTCTCTACTGTATTGTTAAAAAAATACACAAATTATCACATGGTCTAGCTCCATGGTTAGGTTTTGTCAAATTACAGTATATGCAGAGCCATACCCACATGGAGTTAGGGGCCTTTGTCTTCTGAATTTTTCCAATTTAAATTTATATATATATATATATATATATATATATATATATTAAAAATAATTTATATTTTTAAATTAAACAATAATATTATCTATAAAGAAAATGAATTCACTTCTACTAATTTTGTTTTTCATTCATTTTCTTTAAATATAAGAATGAGTTAATCTTTTTATTATTATATTATAAAAAATAACAATAAAATGAAGAATATTTTATTTATAAGTTAATTTTTTCTTCTTTAAAATATTTTTTTTATTATTATTATTATAGTGAAAATAATAATACTCTTTAATTTTATACATAAATGTACCATTTTATTTTACAAATTTCATGTACATACAATTACTATTATTATTCTCATTTTAAAATAAAATATTTTAGTATAATTTATTTTTGAAGGTTTTCCTAGTATTTACTATAAAATTTTATTATAAATTATTTATGAAATAAAGATTATTTACTGACTTTTGCCAAGTTTAATTTAAAATATTATCCATAAGATTGATAGTTTGAGGTTCGAATAAACAAAAAAGAAAAGCATTTTTATCACTTTTTAATATATTTTTTTATTTAGTTTTAGGACATTTATTATCATCTTTCAATGGATTTTATTTATTTAAAAGTATGAATTCAAATGATTGTATCAACTTTCATCGTAGTATTATTATCGTTTTTAATTTATATTTATAATATTTAATTTTTAATCCGTAACAATAAACTTATAAATTATTAGATAATTTTTTATATTATTTTAAAAAAATAACACTCTTTTTTTATTTAATAAATTATAATAATATATAAAAAATCTCTCAACAATTTAGAAACTTGATTTTATAGGATAGAATTAGATATTTTTATATTTTTTTAAATTTAATATCTTATTTTCTTAAAAAAATTATAATCAACACATATTAAAAATTATAAATATTCATGTGTAACATGTGAAATTAGTAATTAATATTTATAATATTAGATTTTATTTGAAAAATATTGATATATCTTATAACTGCTGTCATTTGATTATTGGGATTAACGTTTTGAATATTTTATTACAATAAATCTATATTTATGAAAATTTATATATATATATATATATATATATATATATATATAATTTGATAAAATTGGTTGCCATATAATCAAATAAATTCCTCTGCCATTAATATTATATGTACAACAAATAGTTTCAATGGTTAATTAATCATTACACTATAATTAAGAAAAGGAAAAATATAATAAATAGTGTAGATTTTGGTGAAACAGTACATTTGTTATCCTAGTTTTGTAAAAACGTATATTTTATTATTTTTTTTGTTAAGGTGCATTGAATTTCATGTTATTGTTAATAATACAAAAGATTAAGATAATACTTTTTTTTAATAAATTAAAAATTAGTTTGGGAAATATAATAAAAATTTTAAAAAAGATCTTAAAAAATTAAAATTAATTGTAATTAAATTTCTGACATTATTTTTGAAGTAGCATCCAAACAAGGGTTGTATTGAGGAACAAATGCAAGGATTTGAGAAATTCCTAAAAAATGCCATGGAGAGGCAAAGAGGGACTGAAGACTATGCAGTTGTCACAAAAAGGGGCAACAAGTGAATAAAGATGAATCCCTTTAAATCTGTGTATATGTAGATTCAAATTCAATAAACTATGGAGGGAAGAAGCATCAACCTCCATTAAGCTTTGAAAATATATAATATGCAACTTTATGTCCTACACTTTCTCACTTTTTCCCCTTCTGATCAATTGGTCCAGCTTCTGCAGTTTTTCATGATTTTTTTTTTCAAATTTATTATTTCATTTATTAAATGTTCTTGTTGAAAACTTTGCAGCAAGATGTATAATAAGTATTTAATAAACAAATTTAAAGTTATATCTTCATGATTCTGAATAACTGAAAACTAGTTAATAGTTTAAAACTTATATGGCAATTTCATTGATTAATTGTGCTTGATAAAAGTAATAAATGGTAAAACGGCTAGTTTTCTTTGAAAGTGGAAAACTTAATTAGAAGCTTTTATTTAATGCATTTGATAAAAGTTAAACATATGACAAAATTACAAGTAAGCCCAAAACTATATAAGACACTATTATTTAGTTGGAATTAATAAAAAAGCTAATTTAACTTTCTAAATGTCCGATAAAAACTAGTTATTTAATTATTTTTTAACTTATTTAACTAGCTTAAATGGAGTTTGTTTTATAGGATATAACATTTTTTAAATGTTAATTCATGTAGTAATTGATATTAATTACAATAGCCTTTTCAATGCAAAATTTCAATTTGGGTCTTTAAATCTTTTTTAGTATATCTCTCTTTGTAATCCTAAATTTATTAATTCCATTATTTTTCACTTTAACGGTAAAATTCAACTTGAGTTCTTAATTTATTTGTAATGTTTCATTTTAGTCTCCCATTCATACAAAAGCTTTCACTTTGACTTTTTTTTTTTTTTATTTGTTAAGCAACTTTAACACCAATAATATAAACTTCCAAAAAACACAATAAAAACTCGTATGTCTAATATATTCTCAAACTATTGGACTTTGGAAATTAAGTTTTAAGTAATTTTAGATTATTATATGTTAAAATTACTTGTTTAAAATTTTTTTGTTAGGATTTTTAGAATTTATATTATTCATTATTAGATTATTTATGTCTTTAATATTTGTTATGACCTTTAAATTAATTATTAAGGACATGGGGTGTATCAGAAAATCCTAATATAAGGTGTATTTATATAACAAGGTGTATCCATGTAGGTTAACTTAATGATTTTTTAGTTTATACAAATATGACATTATCTTACAAATTATGACATATTTAATTCACATTCTTTCATATCTATTAGAATTTTTTATTACATCTTCTCAAATTGTGAGAACTTTTTTCATCAAACAAATTAATGTTTTAACATTATTCTAATTGGTTTTGATAACATCTCAGAATTGACGATGTACGAAAATTCATTCGGTAAGGTGAAAATTGAATTGAACTTAATTATACGTACTATAATATTATCACTACTATAATATTATGGTATCTCCTGTCGACTGGAGATTTCTCAACCATTTTTACCATGTATGGACCAGCATTCCCCGTGGAGCAGATCAATCTGCTGTTACCAAAACAGAAAGAATACGAAAAGATTTTGGCAGTTTGTCGGAGGTTGCATCATATACATATGATTTATAGTATGTGAGTGTTAATAATGGACCAGTTTCCTTAAATTATTGTCCGTTGTTAGCACTTGTCAGCTATCATCAACCTGCATAATTATTATGGTTGAAGCAATACATTTGTAATAATGAGTTTCATTGTTGCTGGCTTAAACAATATTGGATTTCATGTTGAGTAACCTCATTGAATATGATGGCCCCAGATGTAATGGACATGATAACCAGAATCTTATCGGTTGCTTGTATGTTGAATCATACTTGTCTTGGCTAAAAAACTTAAAAGGGAAAAGAAGAAAAAAACTTTGGTAGGTGAGGATTATATAACATCATATATAAAAGAAGAAAAATGACGAGTGTTAGTGTTTATCAGGGTTTAACAAACGATATAAATCCCTTTCAAGGTCCTCTGGCTATTTGTCTTTTTATTGGTTTTTGCCCTCCAAATCGATTCAAATATTACAGGTGTTGTCTCATTAGGATACTCACTAATGTGTTGTTTATTATTATAATATAAATAAAGATCTTATATGTAGAATCTTTCGACCTGTCTCAATAATGAGTTTACCAAGAAGGACGTAACACACGAATAGATGGCCCTAGATAGTTTCGGCAGTGGGATATGTCTAAGCTAAAGGCATAAAGTGGAGCTTGTGCTTTATCTTTTTCTTAGTGCAGGCCTTATGACAAAGGGTGAGGTTCATCCACCTTGGATTCAACTTCCACGATGAAGACTCATCGAAAAAGAGTTTCAAAAGTTCAACGTCCAAAGTGAACTGAGTGGTGTGGTCCCAACTTAATCATGGCCGAACTGAATGTACATGTTATATTTTCCCATCTTTGTCCCTCGTAATTTCACACGAACCAAACTTCAATACCACTCTCAAACTCCAACCATGTCTAAGCCAACTCACGTGACAGCCACTCATAATTGCAACACTCCACCACTTCATCATCATCCTCTTCATTATATTCTTTGTCCGCTTCCACATTTTCCTGATGTTTATCTCATTTTTCTTCCTCCGTTTATCACGTTCTGTTTTTTCTTTTTTCAAATTTTCTCTCATTTTTCCCACTTTTCACTTTTGTTTTTTCTGTTATTTTCCTTTATGCAGACTTTTCTCTTTTATACTTGTTAGTATGTTGCTTTGTAAGAAGGTGGAGAAAATGCAAGGAAAATTCTCTGCTCACACTAATTTTTATTTATTTTATTCTTTCTTTCTTTTTTCCTCTCCAAAACCACACCCCAAACGAAGTTTGAAAATGTAGCTAGTGGATGGAGAATTGAGAAATTTGGTAAGTGGGTGGTGAAACCCCACACCTTTGAACACTTTTCCTACCATATATCATTAAATCCTTCAGGTTCCATTTGGAGCATTGTTAGATTTACGCGAGCAATCACAACGTTTAGCATGTTCGTGAAAGTAATCAAATGTTGAGAAGGCATAGGCATAGGCATCATGGGCAATTAATGAGGAGCATGCTGTTATGAATGAGAGTTCAGAATCGGTGGCAACATGAAGAATTTGCTTTGTTCCAAAAAAGGGCGAGCAATGAGAGGAACTTTAGATTGGAGTTATGACAGAAGCCGTGAAGTCTCTCATCAACGATGTGGAAGGTAATGAGTTTCCGTAGAGATGGATGGAACAGGTTTTGTTAACTCCAAAAGAAGTAGGGCACGTGAAGAATCACATCGCTAATTATGGAATGGACCACAACTTCAAATCATTTATGCATGTGCTTCTATTTCACTATTATATTATATTATATTGAAGTTCATTTATAAAATTTTTTCATAAATCTAGTAATCTATGATAATATATAATATATGTGAATATAATTTTTATTTATTAAGATAATTTTATAAAATTGAATTAAGTATTTTATTATTTGTAATATAGTATTAAAGTCACATTTTAGAATAATATTTGATCACTCCATTCCATCAGTAGGGGTGTGATGAAAAATATTTTTCAATGTGAGTATATATGGTTAAATTAGGTATCTCATAAATTTTAAAATTTTTATTTCACAATATTTTCTTTCTCTCTTGTCTTTTTTTTTTTTTTGGATAATTGTATACTTAATATCTCAATCATGTTTCAATTATATACTCTTAATATATTTAATACATCTTGTTCATATAATTATAATGTTGAAGAAGATTTATATATTCACAATCACTAGTGATGAAAGAGTATTTAATACATCAATGTAATATAAGGTGTGGTGACATTTTTGAAAATATGAGAGGAGATGCTACATTGGTTCAAGGAGTAACTCATGTAGTATCTATTCTTAAAAATGTTTTAATCTTTTCCTCACTCACTCCATCCCCATTATATTTGCGATCATAATTTGTCTAACAATTTTTGTTGTACTACCTTTTGCTACCATTTATCACCATTTTTGTTGTGAGATGCTTACATCGGTTCAAGAGGGAATTGATGTAGTATCTATTCTTAAAAATGTTTCAATTATTTCCACTACAAGAAAATCGCATATTACCGACGGATATTTACCGATGGATTTGTAACCGTTAGAAAATAATTATTACCGACGGAAATTACCAATAGATATAAAATATTTGTGGAATTTGATTTTATCGACGGATATATCCGTCGGTAAAATAATAATTAGTTACCGACGAATATATCCATCGATAAATCCATCGGTAATTTACGGATAAATTTACCAACATATATATCCGTTCGGTAAATCAGTCGATAAATTAACAATTAATTACTCGACGGATATATTCGTCGATAAATTAACAATTAGTAAATATTCACCTAATTAAAAAATTAAATATTTTTTATTTAATAATTTAATTTAATCATAATTAGATTAATTTATAATAATTTCTTAAATTAAATAATTTTTAAAAAATAAATATTTAATTATATATAAATATATAAATATATAAATATATAAATATATTTTATTTGTAAATTATTATCAAAAAATTCTCAGTAACTTAGTGGTAGGAGTATCATCTCTAACAAATAATTGAAGGCTATAAAAATGTAATAAGGGAAAATAATTAATAATAAATAAGAAAAAAATTTCTATAAAATAAATAAGCTATATAAGTAAAATATTTAATAAATAATAAAAATATTACCGACGCGATTTTGACCGTCAGTAATATTAATAATAAAAAATGATATACCACCCCTTTATCTACTATGTTATACATTATTCTTATATATAGAATACTATATATATATATTCGTCTTTACCTTTCAAATCACTTACTTACCTATTAATCAAGAAAGATTTTCTTGTTTGTATCGCAGAAAAAACCCAATGAACCTACCATTTGATGAAGTAATAACGCCTATTTAATGTAAATAATTTGATTAATTTATTCACGATCGGATTCTATTTCTTTGATACACTATTGTCAATATTAGTATTGAAAAAAAAGACAATCGAATAAAATCAAAATAAGATTTAAAATGGAAAATAGAATATTAATGAAATATTCTATTTTCCATTTTAAATCTTAAAAAAAAGATATATATCTTTTTTTTCTAAAATTTTTTATATTCGAAAATTCTATTCTAAACTAAAAAAACGTATAAAATTCTAAAAATATAGAAATAAATATGAAAATAAAAATTGAATATATCTAGAATAAAAATTTAATATAGAAATGGAGCAACCTCCCTATTATGTGAAATTCACATCGAAAAAGGAAATAGCCGGTTTCCTTGTAATAACTTTTTTCGTAAAATCTCGTCTACTTACTACACTTCTATTCCAATACCAAACATATAAATCTATTTCATAATTAAGTATCTTTGTATTCGGCTCAATCCTTCTTTGAGGAAAAGATTGTGCCGAGTTTAATTGCAATTAATCCAAAGTATCCATTGCTTGGAATTCAAATTTGATCTCCTTCCATACTTCGCAAGCAGCAGCTAATTCAGCACTCCATTTGCTAGCCTCACGGATAATTTCATTACCTTCACGAGCAAGATCACGTCCTTCATTTCGAGCCTGCACACATGCTTCAAGAGCTACTCGATTAGCTACAGCACCTGGTGCATTTCCCCAAGGGTGTCCTAAAGTTCCTCCACCAAATTGAAGTACGGAATCATCTCCAAAGATTTCGGTCAGAGCAGGCATATGCCAAACATGAATACCTCCCGAAGCAACAGGCAGAACACCTGGTAGAGAAACCCAATCCTGAGTGAAATAAATACCGCGACTTCGATCTTTTTCAATAAAATCATCACGCAGTAAATCAACAAAACCTAAAGTGATTTCTCTTTCCCCTTCAAGTTTACCTACTACGGTACCGGAGTGAACATGATCTCCACCAGACAAACGTAATGCTTTAGCTAGTACACGAAAGTGCATACCATGATTCTTTTGTCTGTCGATAACTGCATGCATTGCACGATGTATATGAAGGAGTAGACCAATAAGTAAAATATTTAATAAATAATAAGAAAAAAATTTCTATAAAATAAATAAGCTATATAAGTAAAATATTTAATAAATAATAAAAATATTACCGACGGATTTTGACCGTTGATAATATTAAAATTTTGTTGCAACGTGTGACCACCATTTGGCACCGTTTTTGTTGCGAGATGCTACATCGGTTCAAGGGGAATTCTTAAAAATGTTTCAATTCTTTCCTCACCCACTCCATCCCACTACATTGTAACTCGTTGCAACACAATTCTTATTGCGACGTGTGACCACCATTTGTTAACAATTTGTTGTATTACCTTTCACTATCATTTGCTACCATTTTTGTTGTTCTACCATTGTAGTTAATCATCCACCATTGTGTCACACCCGACACTATTCACCATCTGCGTCACCACCACCAAACCATATTTGTTGTGTCACTGTGTCGCCCACCAGTGTGCCACGAAATTGTCACCCATCACTGTGTTTGTCACCCTTTGCTCAAAACGTCTTTGCGTCACTATGTCGTGTCCACCATCGTGTCTGAGATACTGTACATACTATTTTCATCTCTATTTAAATTGTGATTGTTAAGAATGTGATAAGTGTTTCTTGAATTACAATTTTAATTTTTTTTTAGAATTAGAGATTTAGACACTTAAAAGACCATTTATATGGCTTTATATATTAATGTGTAATAACAATATATATTTGTTACATATTTAATATAATAATATATTATTATTAATCAATTTCTTATTTAGATTTTATTAGCAATTGATGGGATTAATTCCAATAAAGAATAAGATTATGTAGTTATTGAAATATCTTAATCACAAACTTAAAATCCATAAATAAAAATTCATTTTAATATTATAAATAAATAAAAATCGAAAAAATATATAGTTTTTTATTACAAATTAATTACTTCACTCATATCTCTTATAAGTATTAAATTGGACCCATAATATAAAGTTTTCTTAGAAATACTTTTGACTTAACAGGAAACATTTCTCATTAACCTATGAAAACATCTCAACATACAAAAATAATTATATATATATATATATATATATATATATATATATTTTTTTTTTTAAATTACTTAACACTTGTGTCAATATCTAATATTCCACAATATTTTGATTATGGATATTCAAAATTGAATTAATGTAAAAAATAAATAAAAAATTAATTAAATTAAATTTTTATTTAATTTATTTAATCTTATAACCCTTTGGTTTGATTTAGATTTTGAATTGAACTAATAAAAAATATCAAACTGAAATGAAATAAACCATACTATAATATAATACTCATTGCTGTCTCGAGCTAAGCTTTATGTCGATTTCTTTTTCAAGCTCATGAAATTTCGTGAGTATATATAATGTTCCTACGTTAGCTTCTTGGATGTTTCTTCCTCCATCCCATAAATTTCTTAGAAGATACACTTGATGGATGTACAAGCATGCTAGACAATGGAAGTTTTTCACCATAAAAAAGATCTTAAAAGTTCAAAAAAAGTGATTCAATGTTGAACTGAGACTTCTTCAGACTTAGGAATTAATAAGCCTGTCGTAAATAAAAATTCGTTTCAACATGAAATGGCAACTTACATAAAATTAAAGAATCTACTAACATGCATAAAAATCAGAAAGAATGAGCATCTCCTAGCATGTTTATTCTGTCACAGAAAATAGAAATCAGGAAATATGGATTCTGTTTTTGTCACTAAATATTTTAGTATGTCAGCAGACTCTTCTCACATTCATCCAGATCATGAAGGATAATTTACCAACCAGCAGAAGAAGCCTTTGACTTTCATTCAGACTTATATACATGCTTCCAGATACTCAAGTACATACAATACAAAAGTTCTAGGAGCCTTGGGATGATTTGTATATCCTATATGCAGCTATGCACATTGTGGCATTACCTATAACAGTCAGTGCCGCTTGAAGAGCCACCAATACCTGCAACAACCCATTAGAGAACCACCAACATTTCACATCTTCAGCATATTTCACAGTCAATCACATTTGATTACAAGATGGAAGGAACATGTGTGGTCTATTATTGCAATCCAACAAGACAATTTTCTCAACAGGATATGAATTATTTCACAGAACAACTCAGCAACCCAAAATTTATAGTTTGCTGTGTTCTGCTAGAAATCGATGGTACTGGTAAATCGGTACATGCGATTAGTTTATTTGGAGAGAAAGACCAAATTTTAAGTCAGTGTTCAGATCGAAGTAACATCACCGCACAAAGAATACTCTTACATTGTCTCTAATTCTTACTTTTTCTAACAGTTGAGTATTCTGCTTTTACTAACTAAATGGAGAGAAATTTGACATTTCAAATCTACCATAAGTCCACCACACCACCAACACTTCTTACTTTTCAGAGACCTTTCTAAATTGTATTATATGTTTCAATTTAATGCAGGTCTTTATTCAGCTTCTAAACTTTAAAAAGGGAAAACTAGTTTAATTTCACACTGTTCTGATGAATTAAATTAGATTTCAGTTCATAAAACAGAATGATAAGTGGTTATGGTAGCAAAGGAAATTGGCAAAGCATGGTTGGGCTAGACAAGATGCTCTACCTGCCCGCTGTCCAAAGTCAAACTTGCCCTTCCCCCAACATACACAGAGAGAACATATTTAATGTTTCGCTAATTTGAATATTCCTGGACAACAAAATACTTTCAAGGACATCGGGTATACCTGATTTATAATCTAAATACTGAATAGCAACAGTATTATGCAAAATTATGTAATTAGGAAACTTCCAAAGGAATTGGTGCAAAGTCAATGCTGAGTTTTGGAATGTTCTTAAAACAACACTTAGGCATACAACTGCAGGCACTAAAGCTATTTCTATATATCTAATGGTGAGTAGAATGAATGAGATAAAACAAGATGGAATGAGATGGAGCAACATTATCATTCCATTATTTAGATTGATGGAAAGGAATTAAAGACAGGTTCAAAGTGGAAGGGTAGGACAAAAAAGTTCATTTGATGGAATGGAATGGAATGCATTCCATAACATTTCATGTAATTTTACACCATCAATAGAACACAGTCTCGTTCTATGTCATTCCTTTCCATCAATCCAAGCGTAGCTAAGCTCCAAAGCCATAGCTAAGAGTGTTATTGAATTGGTCTCGTAGGATCTAGAAGTCAAGACTTGATGGAAGTGCATTGCAAAATATAATTAAAAAATTCTCTAGTCAGCATGTGGAGTTTAGTGATCATTACTGCCACAAATAAAATGTCAAACTGGATGTTCTTAAAAATTATAATATATGTATGACATGTCCAATGTTTTGAGAGAGAGATTCTGGCTCAAAATCTACAATAGATAAATCATGATGATTTCTGAGCTTCGATAAAGCAAATGTTGCACAGTTTGTACAACAGGAAGCATTTGAGCTTTTAATATTAATTTGTGTCAATTAAGGTTGTTCTAAGTAATAATAATAGTAATAGTTCTGTATTAAAGATGAAAAAGCCCTTTTACCTCAAGGGACTCAGCGTTATAAAAGAAATGCCATGTGCACGCACAAAAAGCTCCACCAAGTAGAGGTACCTACAACAATCAGAAAGTATGAGATGCAGGAATAGCAATGAAATAAATGATAGTAGAAATGAGGGAAGAAAAATGGAGAGTGAAGAAACCGAAGTCACTCACCATACCCCAAGAAAGGCCCTTCCAAGCTGGGTATTTAGAATTGTGCCCGTATTGCCACACCAAAGCCATGGCTATAATCCTTTGGAATTGGATAAAAATTAAAGCATAGAGTAAGTATAATACGCAAATGCATGCATCATGGTGTGATTGTGAGTGATAATAACGCTAAAGCCAATTGAAACGATGGAGAAAGGAAAGTTACCATTCAGCGACACTAGAGACGTGAATGGCCCATGTGGGCAGAGAGAGGGCATTGGGGGGTTCCTGGAGTTGCAGCTGCAGTTGGAGACATGAAGCAGGTTCGACGAAGGTGAGGAAGTGGAACAGACCCAGTCCCAAGAAACCCGTTTTCAATTTGGTTTGGACTTCACACTTGACGGTTCCAATTCTACTGTCGCTCACTCTCGGTAACGGAATTTTGGAAGCACAAAATGGTTTTGCCAAGTACAACGTTGCCGCCGCCATGGTTGGAGTTGGAGCAGTAACTGTAACTGCTTCTAATATTGCATCTTTGTTTTCAGTGCACCCTGCTTCGGATAACACAACACCCTTTCTCCTTCCTGCATTTTCATCTGTGAAAATAAATAATTATTTAAAACAAACAAAATTAATCAGAGCCCATTATAAAGTTCTGAATTCTCTGTAATGTAAAACTTTCAATTTTTACAAGAGTAATAAAATTATCATAATTTAAAAGAAAATTTGTTATTATAATTTATATTTTAAAAAGTAATAAATATATAAAAGAAAAAATATAATATATAATTAATGAAGAAAAAGGTCAATGCATTTAAAAAATAAAATAAAATATATTTTTTTAAAATTAATTATGCAGAAAATTATGTAAATCGGTACTTTAAACTAATTTTAAAAATGAAAATAATCATTATTAGACAAACTTATAAATTAAAATGTTATTTTATAATTTGAAAATAAATTAATAGATCATCGGAATTTAAAAGAGTAACTTAATACTTATATTTTTTTTTTGTTGGAGAATGGAAAATTTATAATTTTTTAATTATTTTCAAACCAACTTGTTTTTATAAATTATTAATTTTTTGTAATTTAATTTCATTATGTCTAATAATTTAATAAAAATAATATAACTAATTAAAATTTATTTGAAAAATATTCAATAACTTTAAAATTTTCATTTCAAACATTTTTAAGGCCTATATTTTAGTTATTTCTAGTTGAAAAAGATAATACAGAAGAAAAAATATCGACACAGGTATTCAGTGTCTCTTTAGTTTCATATTAGAACATTTTAATTTGCATTAAAATATCAATAGTTATGATATAGATAAATTTTGACATATTTTATTTCAAGTCGAGGAATTAATTACTCATTAAAAAACGATTCTAATTTAAAATAATTTTATATAGAACTAATAAAATTCAATGCCCTTTCAGATATACTTTGTATCCAGACACTAGATGCTATGTTTTTAGATAAACTTTCTTTTAAACTATGTTCATTGAAAGGTGGCCATCACCGAACCAGTTCACTCAGTTGCAGGTAACGAACCTCAGGCATCAATTATACATTTATATAATGTAATGGGAACTAACGCTTGAGGAGGATCTGGTGTATGTTAGACAGCACAGCACCTTGGTTTGTGCGTTCAAAGAAATACATATTAAATCACACAAGTTACTGATGAGCTGGATCTTATTGATCACCAAGTTAATTTAATTTGAGATTCCGAAAATCTAGAACGATCAGGCCACTGGTCAGTCATGAATGGAGCATGTGATATTATCACTGTGACTGTCATCGGTCCTTCCTAGTAAGCAGAACCAATGCTCGCTTCAATACAAGATGAACCAATTTTCAGTACATATCCCTTTACCAATACCTTTCAAGAGTATTATTTTGTCTCTCTCTTTCCCCTTCTGGTCCAAATCAGAACAAGAGCAAATCCCATCAAAGACATAATTGAAGTCTGCAAACAAATTTAGAAACTTATATTGCAATAGAATAATAACTTTTTAACAGCACTACACCCCACTTCTCTAGGAAGACTGACTAGTCATGCAATAATATATGTTAGTCAAGAGAATTACACACACAAACTTGGTAGTTTTATTTGTATTTTCTTTGGATTAAACCAGAGAAAAGGTTACAACAAATTCCAGAGGGTAAACGAAGAACACGGGACAAGTTCCCTCACAGAGTAACATCTCTCAATAAACAATACATAGGCATAAGCCCCCAAAGCAAGTCTTACTCTCTGGATCACACTGAACATTGCAACCCCCACTGGATGCAGAAACTGGCATGCCATATACAGAAAAACACGCATACATAACTATAAAATGGCTACTAAATGCAAAACTGCCCAATAGTAACTAAAAGCATTATAAACAAGTAGATACAAATGCCTTATATTTTGTTGAAAAATGTAAAGATTTGCATTTTTTCAAATCATCAAAGCTATCATCTGTGTTGCAATAAGTATGTAGTGAAGGCATTCAAATCATACATCATTCTATTCCTCTTTCCTAGAGATTTAAAATCATATATCATTGAATTAGACATATGTACAGAGAGTCCAACATACATGTCACAGGAAAGAGACATGTAAGAGGATTTATATTACCAGACATATGACAATAATTGAAGTTTAACTGGAGGAGAAACTTACAGAAATTGCTGGAGGTATAGCCACAACTGGATCTTCAAAGAATTTATTAGCAAGAGCCAGGGCTAGCAGGCTACTTTGCATTCCTGCCATTAGATAAATGAAGTTATTGAAGTAAACATGCTATTACAGGTTTTTTATGTATGAAAATACAGAAACTTTGTACCTGTCTCATAGGAAATTGTTCGTTGCAGTGCCTTAGCATCAAGAGAATCACGGAAGACAAATCCACTGAGGAAATAACCAGCTATGAAAGATGACAAATGAAAAGCAACAACAAGAAACAAGATAGCGATTCCCATGGAGGATTTCATAGTCTCAACATTAAAGGCAAGTGGTGCTCCAGCACAGATAGCTGCCACCAATACTGACAGGGGAGGCAAAAATGGTCGAATAACATTACAAATACGAGGAAAGAATCTGTAAAAATGAATGGGTAAGAAGATGGCACCTTCAAAAAAACACTAATGTTAACATATGTCTAAAACCACGGTGTTACCTATTAAGAAGCAGGCCAACTGCAATAGGTACCACCACAATCTGTGTAATGCTATACACCATTCCTTTTACATCTATAGGCAATTTCTTCCCAATGAGCAACAGTAATAAGAGTGGCGTGACAAAAACTGCAGAAGCAGTGGACAGGGATGTCATAACTATGCTTAAAGGTGCCATTGGTGGATCCGTCAGGAAAGTAGCATAACTTGAAAGCTGGGCACCACTAACACAAGCCACCAATACAATTCCTGCACCTGATTCGTTTTACAGCCAATAATTAGAAAGTTCATCCAAGCGGCAATTTTTATTGTTAAGAGAAAGCATTCTCACCAACTGTTGTTGGTAGGCCTAAAGCAGTTACTGCAATCAGGCAAAACAGATATCCAAGAATAGGCTTCACAACAAACTGGCCAAAATAACCAGTGACAATTTCTGCTGGCCTCTTAAATGCCTCAATAAAGTCATTTTCATTTGAATTAACCCCAACTGCAAACATCAAAAAACCTAGTGCAGGTGCATAGTATCTGCAAGAAAATTACTGAATAATAATGATGATGATGACTTTATGGCTGTAAATTTTGAAAAGAAGTTATTTGTCTGTGTTGCATTCTGGATTTCATACATCACTAGTTCTCAGCATTATATTACTTTTTGCATTTTCAGTTTAAACTTCGAAGATATGCAGCACGAAATTCTCTATCAGAACTAATTGTTATTCCTTCACTGCAAATCATCTTACTATTTGAATTTGCAAAATTGCTATTAATAGTAAAACAATCTTTTGATCTATCAATTCATCAGAACCTGTACAGACCTGCTGGTAAACCACGTCAAAGACCGTGGGTAGGTAAGAGCAAGCAGTATACTAGCAATGAGCACATGAGGCAGATATGAATTTGATTGCTTCAGAATCTCCAGAATAGAAATTGAATTTTGCTCCATCTGAGAAAAAAATAAAAAGAAAATAACCAAAAATGAAAATGTCTTATTCCATTTTTATTTTATTACATGCATGGGATAAGCCTACATAGTGCAGATGCATAGTATCTGCAAGTCAAACTTGATTACACGAAAGATGCTCTGAATCTTGATGGAAAAGGTAGAAAAGAAAAAAACTGCAAAATGTACTAACTGATATTTCAGCAGATTTCCCATCATATGCATGCACAAAGAAAAATGTCAGCATAAGAAATGTTAGCAACATACTATTTTCAACACTATTATTGGGTAAATTGTATGTGAGTATCGTTACATAGGAAGTGGAGCCCAAATGATTCGGTGGATTGTGCTTGCACATGAGTTTCACTCAATCACTAGCATTTTGAGAAAATAAATCTGATTATGTAAATGTATAGACCAGGAGGGAAAATACTTTAACAGATGAAACAAAGAAGAACTGCAGCATATAATATCATGTAAATGATTAAGGATGGCAATCATGCATCATTCCAATTTTCAACTAATAAATTCACCCTTGTTATGTCACAATTATACCTCAGCCACTATCTGGGCTAAAAGATTTCATGCTCCGGTACAGTAGTTTAGTGGACAAATAGAGGTCTAGCTGTGCCATTGTAGAATATAAATTATTGGTTGCTCTAGGTTATGATCAGGCCATGCTTAATTGGTTGGGGTTAAAACGATGTTTCTGGACTCTAGCGAGGTCTATCTCCTAATTAACTGTCTGCTGCTGACTTTCTTTTATTAGAACAAACACAAAAGAGGTCTGCATCAACATCAACTAATTGTCCTTGTCATGTTTTAGAAATACAATAATCCCGCTAAATAATCCTAACCATTTATTAATCAAATAGAAAAAATAAAAACCAATTAAAACAATAAAAAAATATTGCCTAGTTTAGAGGAATAATGAATTTGTTAGTTTATATTTCAAAATTGATATTAAGTATAATAGTTAAAATCTATGAACAAGAGAGAATTTTTAAAAATGGGGAAAAGTTAATAATGCAATTCCAGAGCTATTGTTGGTGCTTTCTCCAATTAGAATTGAGGTAATTGGAAAACGGCTGCATCTGTGCTTTGTCTTTTGCAGAAACGGTTTAAAGATTTTCAAATTATGTCAGTCACGAGTGAATTGCTGGTGCCAATTTTTCATTTCAGTTGTGGAATGGTGGTAACAGAAAATAAAAAATACCTGGGTGGGAGCAGACGTTTGAATCTGGGAGGGATCGGGTGGGAGGGAATCCGAAGAGTTGAGCGATGCACATTTTAGGTTAGGAATCTTGGAGGTCCGGTCTACAAAAACAGAACAACAGCAGAGACACGAAACAGAAACTAGTATTATGAAATGCAATATTGTATTTGCAAAAAGAAAAGTATAGATAGTAGCGTAAAGTACATGGGAATTGTGAATTGAAGCGAATGGAGAATGGAGAAGAGATGTTATTGTTGGTGGGGGAGGATGATGATGAAGATGATGATGATGATGATGATGGGAGTACAATTGGGGGTTGGGGTTTGGGTTTGGGAAGATGGAAGAGGGAGAGACGCGGGGAATGAACGCTGTGAAACTGCTTCACTGCACTTGAAATCATTCTACCCCTGAAAACGTGACGCTGCTGAGAATTGTGAAACTGGTTGACTGCACCTCAATCTTTTTCTTCTTTCTCCTGTTCTTTTCAACGTGTGATGACGACACTTCTACTTTTCTCACTTTATTATGTTAATATTTTTTTTCAGAACTAAACATTCTGCGGCAGGTGAACATAGGTTGACTTTCTCATAGTTTATTATTTAGAACCATTTTAATATTGTTTGGGTTTAATATTATAATATGCAGTATTTTTTATTATCTTAATTATTATTTTGTTGGACTTACTTAATTATAGGAATGATTTTCTAACATTAAGTAAATAAATCTTTCTTTTTTTCTAACATTAAATAAAACTTGGTCCAGTAAATTTCAAAACCACAACTCAATTAACTGTCTAAATTTATGGGTTGAACTTGTTATAAACTTATTCATTGTTATTTTTTTAACAACTTATTCTTAATATTTTTATTATCTTACTATTTTTCTATTCAAATTCTTTTTATAATAAATATAATAAATATAATTAATATATATATATATTTAATAAACAACATATATATAAAAAAAATGTTATATATTTAAAAACTGAAGAGTAAACTATATATTACACAACCATCGTAATTTTTAAAACACAACCTAAAATCACTATAATTATCAGGTAATTCATACTCATCACAGTTTAACTTGAAATTACAATACAAGGTGAAATTCATTAAATCACAGGAGTAGTAACATCAGAAGCTTAATATGAAGTTTAAAATGTTAGCCTGGTGCAACATGCATTTTTTTTTATACCACACCTGACACAATTAATATACCTTAAGACAGCTAACTAACTAGGAATTTTATTCTAAAAATGGAACTATTTTGTTGCTCTCGGATACCATCCAACACCACGACAACACATCAACTTCTATTCCTTACCAAAAACCAATTCATTTGTTAAAAAATAACAATAAATAAGTATTGGTTCCACGTTTTTAAAGACAAAATTACGAATAAACTAAAATTCTAAAAATTAATCTTAACAACATCTTCATCATTATTAGCTTGTAATTTTATGTCGTAAAATTTGCCTATTTTATATAATTTATAATATCTTTAATAACAATTTTTAAAAAAAATTATGCCAAAGAAGTTATTTCTTTAAAACTTTTATTATGCTACAATATGAGTTTTTTCTGTATAAAAAAAAGGATTTTTTTTATATATATAAGAACTTTCTTATATTTATCGTTTCAAAATATATGAATTTTTTATTTTTTTTATTACTAAAACAAAATATTATATACTAAATTTTGATGAGTATAAAAAATGAGTGTTAAAATAGGCTTAACACAATGAAAAAATTTAAAATGCAAAAAAAAAAAAAAGGTTAGATAGGTCAAAATATTTATGACCTAAATAGAACCGATCAATTTTGGTTTTGACTTATTTAGGTCAGTTATCCAGTAGACTTATAGGTAGGTCTGTTTTATAAAATATTAATTATTTTTACAATAAAATAAAAATAATATTATTTTATTAGAAAACATATGTATAATAAATTATTTTGATAATATATTTTGTTATATATATATATATATATATTTTTTTTTAACATAAAATTCATTTATTTTTGTCATCTTCTTATGTATGATTGGTGTCGCATTTGTTTTCAATAACCAATAATTTAAGATGATATATTCATAAATATATTGTATTTTCAAAATATCATGACATGAAAGTTATCTTGGATAATAAGACTAGCTTGTTAAAACAATGAGATTTTGACTATAAAATTTATCGAGATATACATACTAAAAACATTATCTTCAATTTAACTATGTTGAGTATAAAAGAGTTTGGAGATAAATAAAATTTTGAATCATGATTTTAAATCAATTACTATAAACAATTATATTACATATGTTTATAACATACATTTAATAGAAAACAAAAATTTTAAAAATGTGTTATCTAAAGTTTTAGTAGGATATGTTTACTTGATGTATAGACAATTACATCTCTTCAACGCAATGATTTTATCCGATAAAATTTTGTACAATAATATTTTATGATTTAATTTTATCTTAATTAATTTAAATAAATAAATAAAATAAAATGTTATTTAAAAAACAATTAAATTTTATATAAATAATTTTTTTTAATTAAGAAAAAATACTCATTAATCAAGTTAAACAAAAAAATTGAGTTTTTTTTTTAAATATAGGTGAATTGATCATTAATAATTTTTTATTTGACTCATATTGTACTGTAGTATCATTTTAACAAGTGTTCACTTTATTAATAAATTAAAATATATTTATTTAACTAAAAATGTCTTTATATATTTATAATTTTTCAAGAAATCAAGTTTAAGAATTTGGTTTCTTAATATTAAATATAAATTAAAATAATAGAGTATAATTTTAATACATATCATAATATATATATATATATATATATATATATATATGAATAAATAAATTTATAACCATTTTTTATATTAAAAACATAATATATATATATATATATATATATATATCTGTTTATTTTAATTATATAATTCTCTCAATTTTCATTTGAATAAAAATAGTTTTTCTGACTACTTTAAAACCCTGTCTCTCAGTTTTTTAAATTATTTATCATTTTATAAATAGATATTTATATTTTAAAAGTAATGTATATTCAATTTTAATAAACTAAAATAAATAATAAATACACATATATTTCCGCCAATATATAGTATTTTTCTTGCTGACGTAGTTTATTGATATATATTATAAGGTTGATATGAAAAAAGTATTATACTATGGATATTATAATTGATTAAATTTATACGAGGATTAGATTTAGTAGGTTTTATTTATTTTTAAGAGAATACATAATAAAATCGAGAATATTTTTGTATCGAATAAAATTATCTCAAGATTATGATTAATTAAATATATATATATATATATATATATATATATTATTTCATATAAATATGATAATACATAAAGATAATAAAATATTTAATAACCATGTTTTTTCTAAATTTTTAGATACAATATTAGAATCTTAAAATACACATTCCAATCAAATATTAAGTTAGACAATTTATTTTACATATTTAAAGATAATCATCGTAACAAAAAAATTTACAACAAGACCATTGGAAATAACAGCATAATATATATACTACAATAACCTTTCTATAAAAATCTTAAAAATTACTTCATTTGAAATCACATGTAAAAATTTTACAGTATCTGACAATACGAGACTTATTAATACAATGAGTGGAACATCTTCTTGAAATGATTTTCAAAATTACAGTAAGTTCATACAAAATTAAAATACACATATGTAAGGAGTAAGAGAATAATATTTATATAATAATTATCATTACAAACCATTTTTAAAACCTCTAATAAGATATTCATATTTATCAATAGAAGATTTTAATTAAAACATATTTATATAAATTTCATGTTTTATTTATTATCAGAAGAATAAATATTTTGATGTTTCACCTAATTTCATAAGTGACGAACATCATCATTTAAAAAGTATTTTTTTATTGATCCTCAGCTTACTTGACTCACATTCTAATATTCCAATTAAATTTTGATTTTTAAGAGACAATTAGATTAATTTAATTTATGATTGAATAATTTTAATATTTTTTTTAAATGGTTTCTTATGAATACTTTTTTTTAATTTTCAAGATTTATATAGGTACAGAAAAATAATTTACTTTTAAAATTATTAAAAATGATATATTTTATATTATTTGATGTAATACAAAAAAATCAAGGGCGACAAAATGATTAGTAAAAAAGGTAATAAAATGTTAAAAATAAATTAAAAATACATTACAACTTTATAGAGAGAAAACTTTATACATGATACGGTAGAAGATTTTAAATATTTTTTGCCAATTTTGTATTTATTTATATGATTTTTGAGAAAAACGGTATGTTTAACAATCTCTCTCCCTATATATATATATATATATATATATATATATATATATATATCACATGTTTATTGATTGTTATATATTTTCCCACATTTTTTTTACAGTTATTCATGCTTCATCTACACAACTTTTTTTCAATTTGTTTATATTTATGTTACTTATTTCCTCAAAAATTTAGAGAAGCCAAATATAAGGTAGAGTATATATATTTTACTATTTTAGAAAATAATGTTGTTTTTCTATAAAAAAAACATCAAAATTTTATATACAATTGTATTAATGTTAAATTAAAAAACATATATTTACTTATATTGTAGGAGACATGTATGCACATTAACATAAACTACAAGGGACATGTATATCATACATCGTCAGCATCTTTATCTAAATTATAGAGACCAGCAGAAACATCAGCGCGTCTCATTTTTATTATATTTTCTATTTTAATTAATTAAAAATTAATGTATACATTGATTTTAAAATATTAATATTTATTTATAAATTATTAATTATTTAAGATAAATAAACATGAGACATAATTTTAAAAAGATTGAGAAATAAAACAATAAAAAATAATATTTTTTATTTATAATAAATAAAAAATTAATTAAAATATATGATTAAAAAAATAGAGAAAGTAAGATAATATATATATATATATAAATTATATTTTTCTTACATAAAAAAATATAAATTATAGATAATATTTTTATTATATGGAAAATATAAAAATTACATGTAAAAAGAATCATGTTATATTATTAAATTTATTTATTTATTTTAAAACATAAAAGCAATGAATATAAAAGAATAAGCCAGCCGCTGAAAAACAAAATATTTTCTGACTCTTGTAGTAAACAAAGGAAAGAAAGCAGAGAGATGGGGTCCACATTGGATTTGATTATAATATAATAATAATAATTATTATTATTATTGCTATTATTATCTTCCTTCCTCGTCCCACTACATTCCTTGGCGGGTGTTAGCTGTTGTAGTTTCTGTTGTGCCGAATCCAAACCGTTACTGGGCCCCACAATCGCCGTTTCTCCATTCGGTTTCATTTCCGGTGGCGGTGCAGCCACCGTTGACACCGTCGAATCCATTCGAGCCTTCCGAATTCCAATGACTTTTTATGTTGATGAGGCTGACATTCACGTTGACGGTGATCACACGAGGGATGTACAGCGTAATCAAGACGGTGGAGAATACGTCAAATTGAGGTGGGACCCTCAATCGGAGGCCACTACCACCGACCAGAGAGGATCGCGTCTCTGGTATTGGGTCAAATCTGGGCTCTGTTTCCTATGTCTCGGCCTCATTGCTCTCATTGTTTTCAAATGGATTGGCCCTTTGTTCGTAGAAAAGGTTTCCTCTCATTCGTCCTTTCAAATACCATATGAATTGCATTTGCATATGCTCTTTTATTTTTCTTTCAATGCAATGTCCTTTCATCGTTCACATCATTTGTAAACTGTACATGCGTTTAAGTGTTTTCGGTAATGATCTCTATTTGGAATTGGAGTTCCATCTTGTTAATCTACATAACGAAAGTTTCTTCTAAAGATAAATTTAAGTTATAGAGATAAATTTCAATTCTGTCCGGAGAACACGTTGGTAATACGTATGATGATTAAATGTCAATATAAGTTGTAGAGATGAAATGAAACTTATTTTGAAAAGAGAATACATCACAAAAAGTATCTTGTACTTGTAAATGGCAATATTGAATGATGGAACTCCTATCTCATGATGCCTTATTTTTATTTCAGGCTATTATTCCGATGATAAATTGGGAGACGAAGACATTCAGTTATCCGGTGTTAGCTGTAATGGTGTTTGCTTCTATAGCGGTATTTCCTACCCTAATTTTGCCCTCCTCGCCTTCTATGTGGGTGGCTGGGATGACATTTGGCTATGGCTTTGGATTCTTGCTGATTGTTTCTGCAGCAGCAATCGGAGTATCCCTTCCTTTCTTGATCGGTTCACTCTTCCATCGTAAAATTCAAGTACATAGTGACTTTAGTATAAGTTGGTATCTATCTTGGTGCGTTGGCCTCACATGTGCTAATTAATTAGGACTCGACATTTCCTGATTTTTTTGTAGGAGTGGTTAGAAAAGTATCCAAAGAGAGCTACTGTGTTAAGATCTGCCGGTGGGGGAAATTGGTTTCGTCAATTTCGGGCAGTTGCTTTAATCAGGGTTTCTCCATTCCCATACATAATCTACAACTATTGTGCTGTGGCAACCAGTGTTAAGTATTGGCCTTACTTGATCGGATCCTTGGTAGGAATGGTGCCAGAAATATTTATTTCAATCTATACGTAGGGTCTTCATCTCTCTCTCTCTCTATATATATATATATATATATGTGTGTGTGTGTGTGTGTGTGTGTGACACTTTATTTTACTACTTTGCTTTTGTTACGCCCGGCCATTTACATACTGGTTTACTTCTTGAATATATAATAATTGTGAATAGATGTAGAAGTTGGCATGCGCATCAGAAAATAGAGAAAATGACCAGTTTTTGCATAATTTTTTAGTGCCCATATCAAACTTTGGATTTAGTTGTGTAATTGGTTCAGCTTACTTTGCTCCTCCAGTATGAGTATATTGACCATAGTATGGTTATTTCAGGAAAAGATATTTACTTACACCATGACTTATATCAACACCTGATATTATGGATATTCTCTAACCTGCTTTACAGTATTTTTGTTGTAAATTGTAATATGTTATTGCTCATGATTAGTTAAGTAAAATAAATATATCTAGAAATGATTGGGTGGATTAATTAATCTTAACAATCCATTTGGACTGGCCTTAATAGTAGGGAGGGGTTTTGGTAGTTTGGGTGAGGTTTTATAAGTTGAAACCTCAATTGCTTTTGTACGCCCAACAAATATGTGATGCTATAATTGACATAATCTTTCCGTTTTTATTTTTTAATTTCATATCTGCCGAGATTTTTCTCACCTCTGATTTTTTCTGTGCATGCTGTCTTTAAACATATAAAAATTCTTTATTTGTACTTCAGACCAAACTCATTGTTTGTTGTCTTTAAAATTTGTTCATTTAACAGATCAATACTTGTCGATACATTTTCTTTCATAAATGTTACACTTTCATCTTTGAAACAAGTGCATCTTTTATTGTGTGTCTCTCCGTCCTTACTATTTTCTGATTTTCTTTGAGTAGTAGTAGTGTGTTATTAATAATGTTATGGAGTATTTCCTCTTATGCCCTGCCCTCCCCTGCATAATATTTTAAAAAAAACTCACATGCACTTGATCTGTCGTTCCTTTGCTTGTCTAAGTTGTCTTCATCAATCTCCATTAAAATCTTTCTATAAGCAAGTATCAACGATGATTGCCCTTACCTGATACGTCCATCATTGCATTTTGACATGTATTCCATGTTGTTAGCTATTTTAAATGTTGATTTATTTATACTGTTTATAAAATAGCAATTAAGAACTAATGATGCGAAATATCGTATTGAATTCATTGTTTTCCATTGAAGGGGAACGTTGATAAAAACATTGGCTAATGCTACACATGAACATCACACTCTATCTGCTCCGGATATTATCCTCAATGTTTTTGGCTTCTGCGTAACTGTTGGTACAGTAATCTTTTTCACAGTCTATGCTAAGAGGCAGCTCAAGGAGTTACGAAAAGGGGATGATCTGTTGTTGCAATAATCCAATATAGGTTTAGTCTGGGTTTATTTGCTGGCTACACGAGGCAGTTATTATCAATATCTTATACTGGCACATATTGATGATCCACGCTCACAGTCGAGTGAGGTTTTATTTATTAAATAACCTCATCTATATGGGAGGGTTGAAAGTCAAATATCTTAAAGGCTCGCGTAGAACAAGCTAACATCACCATTTCTATTTCTGTTTTCCATATGTGGCCTGCAATAGCTGTTTTCTGTGATGGTGCTTCCCTATCATTACACTATTAATTAGCATGTTTGGATCTACATTTTGGATGTTATTTTCCACATCTTGAATGTGATATTAAAAAAACTACCCACATTCTAAATGTAATTTTCATTCTCAATGGATTTCCAGACACTGTTTTTTAATTAAATTCTCACTTTTTGAGCGATCGTTTTTAACTCGTCAAGATTCGTCTGTATAAGTCAAGTATATTTTTTTTTTACTTGTCATAAGATGGATTCAATGTTTTAGTCCTCTTCGTTTTGGCATTTTCCTTTTAACCTTTTCGTTATGTTATGACGGAAAGCACAAGAACCAACAATAAAATGATGCAAATTACAGTTATATGGAAAATTACATGTTTTATTTTTACTTTATTTTTTTTCTTTATCTATTTATACTTTTATTTACCATCTATTCTGTTTTTTACATTGGTAATAATAAAAAAATTTAAATAGTATATAAGAGATTAGTCACGTGATAGATTAACAAGATTTCGACTATTCAAATCTATTATCAATGAAATTATTGTCAAAGGAGATTTGGCGGGATTAATTAAGAGAGAAGACTATGTTGAACTTTACTCTAGTTCAACTTTATAAAATAACTTGAGAAATATAAGAAAATTTTCTTGGAAAATCTTAATGAACCGATAATTTGTGTAATGATTGATAATTTAAGAATGATTATTAAATTGAAAATTTTCTTGTAATAATGTAAAGGAAACTCGCACTAAAGAGAAATTCAAATGTAAGAATCTAAATTACATATTAAATAAAAATGAAAAAATTGTGTAACATAAGAAAAAATAACCCAAAATTTAATATCTTAAAATTTTGAGATAGAAATGTTGATCGAAAGTCCCGTGCCTAACTTAAACTTTTTTATATGTTATTTCAAAATGAAAACTATGACGGGAGGAATGAATTTTTGTGAGCCATGACTTTCTTTTCGTACTCCTTAATGCTCCACATTTTTAGATTCTGCTGTGTACGATATTTTAGGTTTAATGAACTGGATTCAGTTAAATTTTGATTGAATGTATTATTATTTACACTCTGAGCACGATTCACATGGAATTTATTCATTTCCCCTGAATTTGACAAGTTATATTAATGTTTCTTGTCTTTTTCCAGCTATACATACTTGTCCACTGATGATCTAATGTCTTCATTGGTTTGTCGTATAGGTGTAGCTATCACATTCACATTTTCTGATTAGTTGCAAAATGTAAATAATCTACTAAAGAAATATAGAAATCGTGAGTTAGTGAAAGCTCGATGCGGGGAAATTGGACGCATGTCATGCTTAATCAACTACATAAATGTCACGTAAGTTACAAGAAATGCAAGGATTAACATGAATTACAGAATTAAATATTGGTTTTCTTAGAGTGGAATTTGTTTCCATCGATCCTATTAACTCATACCACCGTTGATGTCTCTAAATTACACAAATTTTCTTTTGTATTAATCCTGCTCTGAGAAATTACCTTTTCAAAATGTTTCCTTTTATTTTAACAAACTTAGACGATGTTATGATTCTCTTGCATTGCTGATAAAATCTCACTTGTATCAATGTTGGAATATTTTTTATTATAAGATCTCACTTGTTAAACACCTAGTATTTGTTGTGGAGTCGTGCAATAGATTTGGCTTGGAACGGTTATCTTGGGGATATATGTAGCAGATTTCAACAATATAACAGTTCTAAGCTTACTGATATAATAGTTAAATTATCTTGATGTCATTGACCCTTTTAAGATTGGTGGTGAGAGTTTGAGTGGTTTTTTGTATACATATTTTTTAATTCCACATATTCGTTGTTATTGTCTCATCGATATCAGTCAGCTGATCCAGAATTGTACATGGATAGCTTCAAATAGATATTGACTATCTAAGTAGAGTCATTAATGTACATTTTGTTTGTATGTAGTTGCTCAATCAATAGTACATTTTATGAGTTTGAATTGTATTAAATATTAAGTATACATGTCAATAAACTATTATTGAGTGTGGTGCATGGATCTCTGAAACAACATATGTGGTGTGAGGTAGGTTCTCTTACTCTGTTTCAAATTCAGTGCGGCACAACTCGAAAGAGCAATCTGTGTTTGTTCTCCTTGGTTGTATTCACCGTTGGTTCCTTCATATATTACAAGTGCTTAAAGTGTCTTTAACAATTGTCTCAACGTGTATCCACTGTTTCACAGTGACATAATCATAGAGGTCCAGATTCGAATTTGATTGCAAAATGAAAGGGGGTGTATGACGTGGATTCCATAAATGACATTGAACTGTTGATGTCAGTTGGCCCTCTTATTTGTTTTCTTTTGGGGAACATGGGTCAATACTGGTGTGTAATCTTTCGTGAGATCCATAAGATAATAGAGCCACTCAGACACCAACCAATGATGAACTATGAACTTGTTAGATCAATTTTTCCCTTCTGCAGTTTAACTACTTCATTTCTAGAATACTGAATAGAACATGAAATTAGAGGCTGTAAAGGTATAATTTTGTAAAACTAAAGAGGGAGAAGAGAAGGATCCAAAGATTGGACAGTGGACAAGGCTTGATTGGGACGTGGGACCACCAGTGAACAATGAGTGTCAGCCATGGCTTTTACTATTATTATTGTGGTTGATTATTACATAAAAAAAATACATTGAATTAAATGCATTTTCAAACCATGGCACCATGGAAACCTACCTTTTGGAGACGTTGATTTATGCTTACATTGTATGTGTCATTTGCAAAAGTTGATCTTTTTATCCGTTGATTAAGTAAGAAAAATCCCCCTTTACACAAAAGGAAAAGAAGAACAGAAGAGAAGAGATTCTGGTCCCTCTTTACTACTCAAATGCTAAAAGACAAATTTGAACAAAAGGGAATAACGTTTTAGAGAAGGACTTTTCAGACCATTGAAATACCTAATAAAGAAAAATAAAACGTTTAGAAGACGTAATAACGGGAAAGACCAATCTTTTTCTATTTCAATCGGACGGCCAAAATCACCTATCATCAGGAGCAAGTGCCACGTGTCAAGAATCGGGTCATTTTCTACTTTGCCTTCCCCTTTCTCATGGTGGTCGCATCGCAGTGCTGCGTTAACTGTTATATAGAATATTCTCGTGATAATTTTTAAGACATTCGAAAAAACAAAAGGACCTAATAACATTAATTAAAACATAATAATAATAATGCTTTAACTATTAACTTAAGGATAATTAATTACACCGACATATCAAAAGCAAATGATGTTGCAAAATGTTTTGAAGTGACTATTTTTCTTTTCTGTTGGCACTGCAGGAGATTAAGTAATCAGCTGCTAATTGCGACGAATTCCAATGAAAAGTGGGCTGGGAATCGGTACTACAGACAAACAAACACACTCCTTAACTCTTTTCCTTTCCACTCTCATCTTCTTTCTTCAATTTTTCTTTTTTTTTTCCTCAATATTCCTACTACTTCATTACCATTACCTTTCCCTTCTTGCATATTAATTGGGATGGTGCTGTTGATAGCGACGGGGGAGGTGGTGGCTTGGTTGGTAGGGAAGAATAAATGCCGGGTAAGAGAAACAGGCCCTACACAGCAACACAAGAGATGGTGGTGAGATTTGTAGCACCTCATCAAGCTCACAGACACAGATTGGGTTTTCATTGTTAAAGGGCATCATTGGCTTAGAAAGTCTAGAGAGAGAGAGAGAGAGAAAGAGGGTCTCTCCTACTCTCTCATGCACGTGGTTCAGCCTTCATTTGATGGCAATCTCTGAATTTATATATCACAACCTATTAAAAGAAGTTTATTTAATTCCCCTCCCACTGTCTCACCTGCTTCCTTTCCAGCAAAGGTACAGCCACCATTTCCACCTTCTTCATTTCATCCCATTTACTCTTCCCTTCCCCCCTCCATTCCACCCTGCCCTCCATTCCTTCTCTCTCTTCCTCTCCAAAAGCTCCCGTTTTTATGTCACTGAACAATAAACAAACCATTAAAAAACACGGAACACAACATGGGCATTATTGAATCTTTGTTCCTGATGCTTACACGGAGAGCCCAGAAGGAAAAGTAGAGAGAGATTAAACGGGTACTATTTTTATTCTTTTTTTTTCTTGGGTTTGTTTCTCTCTCCTGCAATTCCAGTCTTCTTAATGAGAATGCTCCCCGTCGGTGATGATCGTGATGTTTTGTTTCTTATTGGACCGACTTTACGATACCTCGAACGTTTTACCTGAGGAAGCAACGCCTCGGAATCGAATCCAGTTCAGTTGTGACGGCTAGGATGTCAAAGGGGTGATCACATTGTTTCGAGCATGAGAAGACATTGTGATATTCATCTCTCTCATGCTCTACTGTGCACCGTTTTTTGTTGTCTTGTGACAGCTTCTGCAATGACTGAGAAGGAAATTTTGCTTGAATTCAAGGGAAACATCACGGACGATCCATGGGCCAGCTTGAGTTCGTGGGTTTCAAGTGGGAACCCGTGCCATGATTACAAAGGTGTTTCGTGTAACTCTGAAGGGTTTGTGGAGAGAATCGTACTATGGAACACTAGTTTGGGAGGGGTGTTATCCTCGTCACTTTCGGGGTTGAAGAGGTTGAGGATATTGACGTTGTTCGGGAACCGTTTCTCGGGTCGTATTCCTGAAGGGTATGGTGATCTTCACTCACTGTGGAAGATCAATTTGAGTTCCAATGCTTTATCTGGTTCGATCCCTGAGTTCATTGGTGATTTGCCTAGCATTCGGTTTCTAGATTTATCCAAAAATGGCTTCACTGGGGAGATACCTTCGGCTTTGTTTAGGTACTGCTACAAAACCAAGTTCGTTTCTCTTTCGCATAACAACCTAGCTAGTTCAATTCCTGCCTCCTTGGTGAACTGCTATAACCTTGAAGGTTTTGATTTTTCCTTCAACAACCTCAGTGGGGTCGTCCCTTCACGGCTTTGTGGCATTCCAAGGTTGTCATATGTGTCGCTGAGAAGCAATGCCTTGTCAGGGAGCGTGCAGGAGCTCATTTCCTCATGCCAAAGTCTGGAACATTTGGATTTTGGAAGTAATAGGTTCACTGATTTGGCTCCATTTAGTGTCCTTGGAACACAAAATCTTACCTATCTCAATTTATCTTATAACGGATTTGGAGGACATATTCCTGAGATCAGTGCCTGTAGTGGGAGATTGGAAATCTTTGATGTTTCAGGGAATTCTTTGGATGGGGAGATTCCCTCCAGCATAACAAAATGCAAGAGCCTAAAACTCTTGGCGTTGGAGTTGAATAGGCTGGAGGGGAATATCCCAGTGGATATCCAGGAATTGCGGGGACTAATAGTTATCAAATTGGGTAATAATTCCATTGGTGGAATGATCCCCAAGGGTTTTGGCAACGTTGAGCTTCTTGAGTTGCTGGATTTGCACAATCTAAACCTCATTGGCCAAATTCCTGATGATATAAGCAATTGCAAGTTTCTCCTGGGGCTGTGAGTTTTTCAACTTTCTCTAACTGCTCTACATTATCTTAAACCCTCTGAATAAAATCTGAGTTCATTCTTTTATGTCGCTGCAGGGACGTTTCTGGTAATAAATTAGAAGGTGAGATTCCTCAGACTCTTTACAACTTGACAAACCTTGAATCTCTTAATCTACATCATAACCAGCTTAATGGAAGCATACCCCCAAACCTTGGAAACCTATCAAGGATCCAGTACCTAGATCTGTCCCATAATTCACTTTCTGGCCCAATCCCTGCTTCCCTTGGAAATTTAAATAAATTGACACATTTTGATCTCTCATTCAATAACCTCTCTGGTTTCATTCCTGAGCTTGTAAACATACAGCGTTTTGGTGAGACAGCATTTTCCAATAATCCTTTTCTCTGTGGTCGTCCTTTGGACACCCCTTGCTTGCTAAACAGAACTACATCACCTTCATCTCCTGGGAAGGCTAAAGTTCTAAGCACCTCAGCAATTGTTGCAATCGTTGCTGCAGCTGTAATTCTCACTGGGGTTTGTTTGGTGACCATCATGAATATGACGGCCCGAAGTAGAAAAAAAGAAGATGATCAGATCATGATTGTTGAGAGCACACCACTTGGATCAACAGAATCAAATCTTATAATTGGAAAGCTGGTTCTCTTCAGCAAAAGTTTACCATCGAAATATGAAGATTGGGAGGCAGGAACCAAAGCACTGCTCGACAAAGAGTCTTTGATAGGTGGTGGATCAATTGGTACAGTCTACCGAACTGATTTTGAAGGCGGGATCTCAATCGCAGTGAAAAAGCTAGAGACTTTGGGAAGGATCAGAAACCAGGAGGAATTTGAGCATGAAATTGGGCGACTAGGCAACCTTCAACACCCTAATTTAGTTGCTTTTCAAGGTTATTATTGGTCTTCTTCTATGCAGTTGATTTTATCGGAGTTTGTCCCAAATGGGAATCTCTATGATAATCTACACGGGTTGGGCTATGCTGGAACCAGCACTAGTAGAGGAAATAGGGAGTTGTATTGGTCTAGAAGGTTTCAAATTGCAGTGGGAACCGCAAGAGCCCTTGCTTATCTCCACCATGACTGTAGACCTCCAATTCTTCATCTCAACATTAAATCCTCTAACATCCTCCTAGATGACAAGTATGAAGCTAAGTTGTCTGATTATGGCTTAGGAAAGTTACTTCCCATTTTGGATAATTATGGTCTGACCAAATTCCACAATGCTGTGGGATATGTTGCACCAGAGTTGGCTCAAGGCCTGAGGCAGAGTGAGAAATGTGATGTTTATAGTTTTGGAGTCATTCTTTTGGAGCTGGTTACAGGGAGGAAGCCTGTGGAAAGTCCAACCACGAATGAAGTGGTGGTCTTGTGTGAATATGTAAGAGGTTTGTTAGAGACTAGCTCAGCTTCAGATTGCTTTGACAGAAATTTACTGGGCTTTACTGAGATCGAATTAATTCAAGTTATGAGATTGGGACTAATTTGTACTTCGGAGGATCCATTAAGGAGACCAAGCATGGCTGAGGTTGTCCAGGTCCTTGAGTCCATTAGAAATGGATTTGATTCCCATTAACAAGTTAGAGCTTTTTCCATGCAGTGCAGCTCTGAATGCAGTGCAGCTCTGAATTAAGGTGATTGTTTAATTTGTCAAAGTTCTTCATGGAACGGAGGCATCAGATTTAGGAGCATACATGGAAGGAGATTTGGATCGGGATCGACTGTGTATGCAAGAGGACAAGGGAGAAGGAGGGTTACTCAGGCATTCAAAGCATAAAAAGGACGAGGGACAAAAATTCTTTTGTATTCATTTTTTTATATTGCCATTTTTTTTTTCATAAATTTGTAACATCTGCAAATAAAGGCATTTGTTTATTCCATTACTTTGCGTGTTTTGAAGAGGAAAACAAAGCTTCCTGTGATTCATATTCTATTCTTTCTGTTTTGGCTTTGGTAACATGTCATGAACGACTATATGTGAAACTGTCGGCCGTCAGATTTTTTTTTGTTCACCAAATATACTACAATAGTGTGACCTTCCCCCTGAAATTTACAAAGCTGGAAGGATATGTGATTCTCTAATATAATTTTACAAGAAAAATAAAACAAATGTATAAGATAAAGGTGAAAAATGAAAAATAAAAAACTATTATCATGCCCACAAGGCCATTGCCAAGAGTTTTTATCTTTCCTTTACTTTCACACTCTTCTCTATTGGAGCTGAACACTCTCCTTTGATTGCAAGTGAACCCAAATTTGAAGACATGAGAAATCGTCTACCAGGTTCTGACTCAACATTGAAATATTTAAGTCTTGAAGAGTAGGTTTTTTAAATTATAATTTACAACCTATCATTTTGAAGCTACTCCATTGCATAGCATGCCATTCAACTCGCCTTCGTAATTGATTACTCCTCCGAGGATGATGCTGGGTTTTCCAAAAGAATAAAGAATAAATAAACCAACTAAATTTGTAAAACTAATTAACCGCACGTCAACTACGTTCACTTCGTGGAATCAACAATTCTCCAAATCCGTTCCATCACTACAGATACATCTTTTTCAGTTGATGTAGCAAAACAAAAACGAAACCATCCAGGTTCGCTACAGTGACATGAAGAACCCGGGGTAACATTGATCTTAACTACATTCAACAATCTATCCCACAACTCAAGTTCCCCCTTTTCACTGTAAGACCGAATCAACCCGCTCATGTCAGCCCAGCAGCAGAAACCACCACTGCTTCTAGTGCACTCAATTCCCAACTGCTTCAACCCTGTCACAAATAAATTATACATTTTTCGCAGCCTCAATCTGTTAACCTCAATAAATTTTTGCACAAAACTTGTATCTGAAAGCATGGAGACAAGCAATCTTTGGGTTGGGGCAGAAACAGTGGAGAACCTTGCCAATTTGCTAGAAGCAGCCAAGACATTGTCATTATAGGAGTAGATAACAGCCGCCTCCAAACCTGGAACAGAAAGCTCATTGGATAAACCAAACACTATATGAACTCTGTCCCGGTCATGATCTTCTGCCTCCATGATTTCTGCCATGCTCACAAACTCTTCATCACCATAAGAAGAGCCTGAAAACATTTCATTAGAGATTATGTGAAGGTTCTTCTCTCTAGCGAAGTCCAAAAGATCCAACAGTGTTTCCCGATTCAACAATTTGCCAGCAGGATCTGAGGGGTTGGTTATAATGATTCCACGAACTTTTTTACCGCGCATCTTTGCTTGATTGAAGGTTCTCTCTAGTGAAGTTATACTTAAATTGAAGTCATCAGTGCTGCGACAGGGAACAGGTACTATCTCAACGCCAGTGCGCCATTTTACAACCCCGTCAAAACTGCACATGTATTTAAAACTGTCATGGCAGATAAGGCTTTTAAAAACAGTCTGCAACCATAATTACTGGTAATTAAGGTTACATCACTGCATATGCAATTTTCTAAATATAAAAAATTATGACAAAATGCGATTACAATCCCAATTTAAAGCCTATAAAAGATTTGGAAAACTGCCCGTCACTCAGGTTTTGACTACAACTTCCATATTTTTTTTGGAGTTACGGGAACTAGTTGCGGCCACATAGGCCATTATTTATAGCATCATGACAAGGATGACGACAAAACTGCCACTGTAGCTCCAACTTAAAACCTTGTCTGCGACATAAATTGAGGAATTGGGAGACGGGAGACGGGGAAGTGATTTTTACCAGGGGCTAAGAGGCGTGGGAACAAGGAATGCATTTCCATGATCTGCTAGGCAGAAGCTCAGAATCTCAATGGCAGAGGTGGTACCTGCAGTCAGCACCATGCGCGAAGTGTTGAAGAAAATCGGCTTTTCCAACACTTGAGTAATGAAACCAGCCACAGCCTGCAGGATCAAAGGATCAACATAGATTGTTTGTTCAGCTAACCTTTTCAGCAACAATCACTTCATCTTATAAAAAGACAGCACGGGTAGAATAGAAGGAAAAAGACAAGATTTACCACTTTAAGCTCCATCAATCCATCGAGAGGTTGGTAAGGAACAATCCTAGAAATGGTGAGAGTTGTCCCCAGTATAGCAGCGCTTCCGTTGCAGTGAATCCAATCTTGAACCAAATCAAGAGATAGCTGAAAAAGCGATACATGACAGAGTGAATTATAGTTTAATTGCGAATAGAAGAGAAGAGAAGAAGTAACTCACAGTGCTTTGGTGCAAAGCAAGTTGAATAACACCATCGGGATTATGAGTTTCGTGGTATGGATCATCAGCGACCTTGTTCAAACCTAGATGGTAAGAAGAGTTAGCAGCGGTTATGGAATTGGCGCGAGGGGACACATAAGCAGAGGCAGAGGAGTGCCTTGGGCTGAGAGAAAGAGAGCGGTGGAAGGTGGTGGAATCCTCCTTGTGGTTGTGGGAAGGTGGAGGGCGGTGGTGACGTGTCTTGGTTTTGAAGAAGAGTTGAAGAAAGTAGAAGAGGGCACAAGGAATGACAGAACCCCAGAAAAGACCTCCTGTGCCCTGAACAACCCCTTGTAGAGGCACTATCACTCTCATCTCTCTCTGACTATTATTCTTCTAAAACCATTCCTCGGTTATGTCACTGCTATAATCAAATCAATGGTTACTAGATGGAGGCCAATGCATTGCAAAACAAAGTGTTCTTGTTGTTATTCGTTAGTAGCGTGTGGACACTGAACTCGACTCAACCCAACCAATTGAATATACTCTAATCTCTTTCTCTGGTATATTCTCAGCGCCAAAATAGCCTCTCAATTTCTCACTCTTTTTACCCTATCACCTTTCGCTTTTCAAACTCACATCGTTTTACCATAGCTAAAATTAAAAATTATACACGTGTGCTACGCACACAATTCATGATGTGGCCAATTGGTTTATGCACCGTTCAATGCATTGGTTGATTAGAAAGATAGATAGATACAGGGTTTATCGTGAGTGATGAGAAGAAGAATCAGCGAAATGAACGGCAAATATGAAACACAAATGGAAGTAAAGAAACAAAAAGAGAGAGTGTCAAGGCCACAAACTGACATCGCTCACGCACAATCAATGCAATGATTCAGGTAGGAGGAGAAACAAACAAAAAACATCATTGAGTGGAGGAACGACCTCTGCAATTCATCAAACTCTGAATCTCACCACTCCATCATTTCAATACACAGTTGGTTTTGCATCCAATTAAACTAAGCACATATTAGATGAACTCGAATATATGATTAACATCCAAAATAAAATTATACTGAAACATACAGGGAAGAAATATTAAAAAAAGTAAATTATAAAAATGTGTTAACTATTATTTCCACTGTTTCAATTCTTCCGTACACTAGCAAGTGATTAAACCTAGCATGGTGATTATTTTATCGTTGTTGTGATCTTTTATTTGTGTATAAAAAACGCAGACGTGGACGTTTGCGGTTGAGGCTTGGATGAGATTCCGGTTGCGTGTAGAGACTTATTGCTACCAAACAAACCGTTCACCGTAGCATACCCGATATCTCAATATACCATAATTTTTCTTTTAAATATTCAAATATGAAATTGGTTTTTGAGAATTGCTAGATGTCGTTCAATTGATTTTTAATTATTAAATATATTTGTCTCCGATTAAATTATTTTAGATTATGTTATTAACCTTGATTTAGATCCATCTAATTAAATGATTTAAGAAATGTATTTTAATACATTACAATGTGAAAATCATTTGCATTGTCATCTAACTAAAATCATAGTTTTTTTTATATAATCATTACTTCAAAATATATATTTATGTTCGATGTTAATTAATTAACACTATAAAGCTCTACATGGTATGGAAACTAAACTTATAATTCAATTAGAATTATATATATATATATATATATATATATATATATATATATCAATGTAAAATAAATAAATAAATATATACACTACTTAATATATTTTTATTGGACTTTTTACTTATATTGAAATTAAAAATTCTTTGCACATAAATTGTATAAAAAAGTTTTATCACTGACTTAAATAAAATTAAATGTACTCATATAAAATCGATTAGAATTAGTTTCAATTAATTTCATTTTAATTGTTTTGAGTTGTTTTGAGTTTTTTTTTAATAAATATGAATGTGTAAAAATATAAATATAAAAATTCTAGTTGATATTTTAGAGAATGTTTATTATGTGAAAAAAAATATAAAAAAGAAAAAACTATACTAAAATTCATAAATTAAAAAAAAAAACGTGCCTAACTTTGTCTGAATAAACTATATTAAAATAAAGTTAAGAATATATTTTTACCAAGCAAATATTTAAAATTATAATTAACTAATTATCAAAACATATATTTTCTTTTAAAAAAATATTTAAAGATAACAAAGAAATTTAATAATTTATTTTTCTCACTGTTAAATTTAAAGACACAATATTATTTATAAATGGAGCAATCACTAACATGAGAAAAAGAAAAAAAAATATAGCTTTAATTCTTTCCTCCTTGAGAGAAAAAGAGAAGAAAAACAACACTACAATTACAAATACATAATCAAGTGTTTGTAACTGTATAATCGATTATGTATCACATTTTTTATAAAATATTTTTTTATGTTTTAATTATTATAATAATAAATATTAAAATTAATAAAATAATATTTTAATTAATTATATTAATTTTATCTTTTATAATATTCTCATTATTTTTTCTATCACTTTTTATTATTATTTTTTCAATCTAAATAATCTTATTTTCTTTTGTTTCTTTTTTACTCCCTCTCGTCGCCTCTTCAATCCAGATGAAGAGTCTATTTCATTCCATCTTCAGCGTTTGCATAGAAAGAATCTTTATACGTAATCTCCTAAGAATCCTGAAGCGAAGGACAAGTTTCCCGGAACAAGTTAATAGTTGATAAGGATGAGTTTTGTCTCCTCATACAAATATGTCCCAATTCGTCTGCAAGTAGCCATTAGATGCTAAAAGTTTACCATAAAAAAAAAATTAAAAACTTTATTAAATTTGTCCTTCACTTATCCATCATTTAATTCTTGGCTAGCTCCACTTTTGCACCCATGTGTTTACTTTATGGTTACTTTTGTACACAGTTTGAAAGTTAATTATTAAATTAAATGTGTTTTTTTTTTTTTTTGTAAAAGGATAGAACTAATAATTTAGCGTAACTCAGCGTAAGAGTCTCCCTCTTTAACTTAATAAACAACGAAAACAATTTTTCAAATTGTGTAAGTGACAATTTCTAAATTCCGTGAAATGCTAGGGATTGGGAAAATCAAACTGGATGTGCGATTATTAAATGTCACTTTTTGTTTGGACTGCATATCAGTGTACCCAAGCCCAGCTCAGCCCAGCCCAAGAAGGAAGAAATAGAGCCGTTAGGGAGAGTTTGGTTTGTAAATATGATGCATTGCGAAAGGTAAAGGAGGGGCGCCGAAATTGCAGAGTCTGAGCAGTGACCACATACGACGCAGCCCAAAGCATCACTTCCCTTCAAATTGTAGGGCAAGGGTGAATCCGTCCAAACACACTCTCCCATACAATTCAAATTTTGGATCGTTGGTCGTTACTCACTTACTTCACGCGGGTCCCACACAAACCAGACAAACAAAATTACAAACCCGATGCCTTTCCTTCTCTTCCCAGGGTCAGGTGAGAGCCTAAGCCTAGTGCTACATTTATATTTTACACTCGTCCTAATTGTTAATTAATTATTATTTATTCAATTAATTAATAATATAATACTATTTATATTTCTATTCCCTGTGGTTGTGGTGTAATTACAAAACCTCGACACTGAACTGAAACACTTCTAGAGTGGCACTGCCAACATTTCTTTCAGTTCGCAGTTTGAACGCACACAAAACATTTATTATTTACATTAAATATAATATAATATTAATGATGGCGGTGCGATTTGACATTTGAACTAAAACCTATCTCAGCGAGGAGGAAGAAGGAGAAGAAGAAGAAACGGTATCATGATGATGTCAATGGAGGAGGAAGATATGGAAATGGAAGAGCCACATGTGTTTTTTGCTCACGAGATTGACTTGGATTACGAGTTCGACGCAGTTCGGTTCTTCGATTTCAGTGCACAAGAAACTCCTACTAAAGCTTGCCAAGCCGAACTCTGGTTTCAATCCGCTGCCAGCTACCCTCCTTCCCGTCCGTTTCACCCTCTCTTTTCATTCATTCCTCTTCATAAATGCGAGTTGTTTGCTAATCACTAATTTTTTTTTAATTATTATTTCAGCTTTTGTGGCGAAGCTAGTGGTGAGAGAGGACGAATCAGAGCGTGTGGAATGCGCAACCACCGTTCATGATGGCAAGCCTAATAACGTTCCGTCGGGGATTGGATTTTCCCCCACTGATTTTCAGCATGACGGTATGCAATCTTCTTCCCTAGTTGTCTTGACTTTACTCTCCCGCCGCTAAACACTTCAATCGTTAACTTTATGCTTGTCTTAAAACGACATTCACTTTGATCTAAACCTTTTTATGCATAAGATCAGGGATTAATGTGAGAATTTTGTAAGTGACTAATATAACCTACATTTTCAATGTCAGGACTAGAAGGGGAGTTAACTCCAATTTTCTACTAATAATTAATAAGATAGAAGGAGAGTTCACTGATGTATGTTTTCTACTCACCAGGTTCAAAAGGAAGCGGTGGGAGCGGGAACATCTCGGGCTTGCTGAGTGGAGATCCACGGGATGTTAATATGAAACTGTTACAAGTAACTACAGGTAACCAATCTTATAGATGGCATGATGATTGATGTGCTGAGTAAGGAGGGATGGGATAGCTTCGAGGCACTCATACTGTTGTTTGAATAATGAACCTGGTGGTGTATGCCGAAATTAATTTCTTTGTTCCATGGTTTTTTTTTTAACATTATTGTTTTTAATTTATTATTCATTAGCTTCTGCTTCAATATTTAGGACATAATGTGTTTGCATATTTCTTCAATCTTTATCCTTTACCCTCTATCTCGACCTGTTTTTTACCACTTTTTTGAGCTTAACATGTAATTATGTCTTTCCAGGACTGGCCTTTAAGAGCAAAACAATCCATGACACTTTGAGGTCTAAAGTTAAACCTGCTGTCGTGAAGGGTTCAACACTAATGAAACCTACTGCTAGTCAGTTGGCTAAACAAAATCGGCCCCATCATATTGTTAGCTCAAGGTGATCATTGGAGAAACTTGCCCCATTATAATGTTTAAGGCATGAATTGTCAGTGAAATAAATAAAAAAATCAAGCATCACTTGATTAGTTGGCAAGCATTTTTTTAAAATGAATTATGTCACTGCATTTTTCCATAAGATAGATATATGTTTGCTCAACATGGTGCACTTATTTAAATGCTCTCTTGCTTGGATGATCACTCTTTCATTATGAAGTTACAAATTCTTATCAAGTATGCCGGAGTATTGCTGCATTTATTCCCTACTTTTTCTCTTAAGTGCCATGATGTTTTATGGTACAATTGTAGTATCTAGCTTTCTAATCTATGGATGCCAAAAAAATTGTTTTTCCTTATATCATCTAGGACTCAACTATTTCATTGTCCTCAGGTTTCTGAAAGTACAAGATCATAACAAAAAAATGAATATGTCTACCTCTTCTGGGATAGAGTGTCAAGCTGCCAAACGACAGAAATTAGAAGGTGGAAGCTTGCACAAGGTATGTAAATTTTTTACTATTCTACTTCTGCCTGTGATTATCTTATTGCTGAAGTATTGATTGTTACTTTTCTCTCTGCATGAATGCTTGGATATAAGCCGCAAAATGAATGTTTAGTACTGTAAAATTTTGTGCGGCTCTTAATTCGTTGCTGATGATACATTAGTTGTTCAAATTTTTTTCCATTCTAATTTACAAGAAATGCTCTACGGATGTTATGAGAACTTATTGATTTTTCATTGTGAACAATTGGATTATAGATTATTAGAATCAATTTTGTCTCCATGTTTTGGCTCCCGAATGAAATTGCTAACTGTATCTTCTTATGATAGGTTGGTGATGTGAAGCAGCAAGTTAATTTTGTCCACAAGGCACCTAAAAAGGTAAGGATTGTAATGCAGACTGCTTGAGTAGATTGTACTTGACAAATATATTCTTGACCTGTATGATGCTCATATTCTGTCCCATATATATATATATATATATATATATATATATTTGTTCATTATTGCTTTCCCTATCTGACTTTTTGTAAACAAAGAACAAAAGTTCTATCCTCATTGTTTTACAAATTTGAGTAGCAAAAGTAGTTAAATTCCTTAGGGCAAAGAGGATCATATTAGGGATTGGGAATTGGGCAAATGCTGCTCTATAAATTTGTATATTCTTGCAGGTTGCAACTGCTGATCTAAATTCTGGACATTCTAAGCTGAAGATCACTATTCCTAGAGAGCCTGACCTAGAAACAGCTCACAGAGCACAAAGGATTAGGTTGGTGATTCTAGTGTAGTAAATTTTTTGAAGATGATTTTTCTTCCTCACATAATTGAAGTCAATTTATTATACACGTGCTTTCCAGACCGAAATATGCTGCAGAAGCGGAAGTTGTGACAGTGGCTGCCCGCAGATTCAAAGCACGTCCATTAAACAGAAAAGTTGGTACTTGCTGCATTTAGGTTAATTTTGTTTGTACCTTTTATATCCTTTACCCCTAACTAATTATGTTCATAATCTAGATTCTAAATGCTCCTTTGTTACCAATTTCTAAGAGGAGCACACCGCGATTGCCTGAATTTCAAGTAAGCTCTTGAGACTTTCTTTTGTACTTAATACAGTTTCATGAACTTTTCATCATGCAGAGCATGCAAAGAGAAGCACAGGCTGAACTATATGTTTCAGTTACACCATGTACTTGATATTTATTTAGTGAATATAATAAACACAAAGATTCAGTTTTCCTAACTATTGTACACACACTATATGTTGATTCTAGAACCTTACACAAAACTTTGACAGTATAATACAATAAGTGAAAAAGAATTGAACCAATGATTTACCGGACAAAGCAACTTTTATCTTGAGCTCATGTTCTTTTTATCTCTTGCTTCTCAGGAATTTCATCTCAAGACACAGGAGAGGGCCATGCAGCATACATCTGCGACTTCATCATCTTCATTTCATTGCAATGATTCTAATAAGGTCAATTTAGTTCACACAATTTTTAAGTTGTAATATTAATGTCTCTTCACATAATTGTATTCTGTTATTCAGCTGATATATGAATTTCATTGGTTATGAAATTTCTGGCGCTGCATTGCTTGTGATCTTTTATCTGAATTTTCTTGCTTTAGTTTTTTGTTATAAAATTTAGATATGTCAAACCATTGTTTCAAAATAGATATGATTGGTGATCTCTGGGTAACTGAACTTTGGTGGTTACATTGCAGGATTTGGACAAACATACTGCTGTTTCTGCTCAAGAAAATAGAATCAGGGATTTGAGAAGGTAATATGATGATAAATGCAAAATTAACATTCTAACTCCATAAATCATGTAACTATGTTTCTAACCTCAAAATACTCCCTTTGCACAGGCCATCTGCCATGGGTGCTCCAAAACATGATGGGTTGGACTTTGTGCATAGTTTTAAAGCTCGACCGCTTAATAAGAAGGTAACTAGACATTAGCAATAAATTTGGTATGAAGATACCTGGACTTCAGTCTTGTGAAGACACAAAACAATAAACTTCAAATTATATTCTAGTTGTTGTATGATTTAAGATTTTTAAATTTCTTACTTTTAACCAAGCATGCATCCCCAATTAAAATAATTTATACAATTTGTATCACTTTAATGAATATATATATATATATATATATATATATACATATACATATAGCATAACAAATATTGGTTTTCTAATCATAAAACATGCGTATATATCAATAATTCAATACAGTTTCAGTCTCAAGATATATTACCGGTCAAACTAATTCTTGGTGTAAAACAAATAGGCCCTTGGTCTTCAGTGTAATTCATATTGAAGATGAATTAACTTCAATTTCATGTAGAAAAGAAGTTACTGTGAAAATAAGAAATTTGTTACAATTATTATATTATGTAATATACTTGCCATCTATGTCTAGATATTAAAATGTTGATGTAGTCTCTGGCTCGAATTTTTTAGGACTTAATCTCCTTTAAATTTAACATTAAAAATAACAACTCTAAATGTAAGTTAAAGATTTTTGGTATTTCTGTAACTAATTAAGCTTAAAAGATAATTTCAAATGGAAATAACGAAGGAAGAAGAAGTCAAAATCCAAAGATCCCAAAACTAGTTTCTTTAGTAGTTCCGTTTTAAATCTTTTCTCTTTAAAATGAGATTTTTTTTTTAAAGTTCCGTATCTTAAAATTCTGTTTCGTATAACTTCTCCTTTTAATGAGTAGGAAAATCCAAACAAGTTATGCCAGGCATTACCATATCATAACCTAGTGGGTGGTCTGGTCGACATTGAATCTTAAATTGCTGCTTTGTATACAAGTTTTCACACTTATTTTCTATTAGAATAGTTCATTTTCATTCTGTTATTTGTATCAAGTATGTTCTACCTTTTTTATTTTCATTTTTTGTGAATTCAGAAGATATTTTATTTAAAAGAATCAATCTTAAGATTAACATAAAATTATTTCTTAAAACAGTTCGTCTAGAGAATTTCCCGTGAAACTAAAGTCAGTGTGCTTAATCTCAAAGTCAATATAAATAATGTGAATGAAAGTGTGGTAACTAATTTGTTTATAAAACTTTCTTTTGCTTTTGATTTTGGTGTAATTGAAATAGTTTGTTCTGTGAAAGATTTCAATGAAAAGGTGGGGGAATTGACATGAATTTCTATTAGAAATAGTTTATTTTCATTCTATTATCTGTATGAAGTATGTTCTACCTTTCTTTCCCCTGTTATTTGTTTGATCTGCTTCAATACCAAGTGTCAGTGCAGATTCTTTCAAGTAAAGGTGATATTGGTGTTTTCCGGAACAGAAAGCAGGAAACCACTGTGCCAATGGTGAGTTGGTTTGCTTGCTTTTTCGTCCTTTACTAACAACGCTATATGTATAAAGAACTAATCGATTTCGCATCTTGCTTCAATTCATACAGGAATTTAATTTCCATACTGAAAAGAGAATTCAGCATAACCCACCAATTGAACTCTTTAGCAAGGTGAATTATGCTAATATTTTTTCCTTTACCTACAATATCTATAAATTTACTACTGAGCCATTTTTGCATCAAAGGTTCTTTACTTTAACCAGTAGTTACTTTTGGTACAAGATTTTTAATTCCGTTTATTCTCATTCATTTTTCTATTGTAAAATGTTAGCAGATGTCTCTAACATCCGAAGTCGAGTCAAATAATGGATCCCAGTTGAAACTGCCCCGACATTCCAGAGTGTGTAGAGAGGTTTTCCTTCTATAATTTTGAAGATGACGAACATCTATTATTTTTTATTTGTCTTGGTATCATACTGAGTTGTTTGTTTCTGGATGCAAGGATTCAAAAGAAAATATAGGGAGTTCTTTTCATCTGGATGCAAAGGTAATTGTGCTGCATGAAGAATACATTTAGCCTATGATTTTCATTCATATCCATTTTTTTCTCTCACCCATTTAGCTGACACAATTGGTGTAGGTAACGCCTTTCATATTTGGAGGAAAGCAAAATCATAGTGGGAGAGAAGGTTGCGACCGTGAAGCTGGTACTCTACTAACTGCACGGAGGTATGCATTATTGCTGCTGCTACTGCTACTGTTTATGTTCGGTAATTTGATTAGCTATATTGTCCACTTTCAACTTAAATGGTGCAGGAGCTTGGGAATTCGATGACGGCAATAAACACCGGCCAATGTGCAGAAAGATAGCTGAGAAAATATTTTCTCTACTGAGTTGAACATCGATGACAACATAGCTGATTCTAACAGGAGCCTAACAACTTTTTGTCAGAATTTTCTTTTCAGTACACAGAATCTTTGAAAATTACTGTTAGGAAAGAAGCTAGCATACTAAATTCTGTATCCCTTGTATCTTGTACAACTTCCCCTAGGTCACAATCCATTAATAAAATCGTTAACAGGCAAGTGTATTACAACGTAGCTGAATCTAACAGGCGCCCGCGCCCAACAACTTTTCTCGGACTTTATTTTTCAGTACATAGAATCTTGGAAAATTGCTGTTAGGACGGAAGTTAGCTGAATTAGTGTCATGCATCACTTGTATCTTTCATGCCCATATTCTTCCATCTAATTAGTGTCAATATAATAGTTGATCAATAAATAGATATTAATGAAATATTATACTTGTAGAACTGATAAAAAGCACTGATCAGCCAGCCAAAATTCATAGCTCTGAATTATCAAATCTGAACATTTGAACCAATCTGAATCAGTTGTGCATAGACTAAAAATTCAAATTGGGAGTGATGGAGATGATTGTTTGGTAGGACAATGAAGTGAAGCCACGCCACTGCTTTAGTTTTATTCAGGAAAATGTTTGGTTTATATAATATATAATCGGTATAATATATAATAAGTTGATAACTGAATAATAACATAATAAATATTATTAGATTATTATATAATTATATAAAAGTTATCAATCTTTAACCTTAAAATAATAATATAATATTACATAAAGTTGTGAACATGATAATTAATTACTATTCCTTTATTTATTTATTTATTTTTGAAAAAGAAATTTGGTTAAAATATGCAGAAGCAGAACACCCTGCGAGTGAAAATCTTTTATGATTTTGTGACTTGGGATTCCGGCATCAGGGGAATTCAGAAGTAAGAAGCAGAGCACTTATTTGCGTGATATTGTATCGGTTTGGAAGTTTTTCTTCGTAACAGAATATAGTAGGGACTCGAAGGGTATTAATCCATGGTGGCAACAGCAAGACTCTGTGCCAAGGTTTAATTAGACTGTATCAGCATAGCTCCAGTGAGAGCTCTGATACCATTACAAAAACTTCGGATATAAGCTTAAAACTTAAAATGCAGCAGAGAAAGCCTATATTTCTCATGTCATGTGTTTACAAATACCACATTATATACTGCACATAGAAGAGAGACAGGATGGAATATTTTGATGCAGGTCAGCGAGGATGTTCGAGAATGAGGAAAGAAAGAGGCCTCAATATTGGGCTATTCTCTCACACTTTGTTTTCTACTTCTACTATAATATACATAATGGTTATGTTATTTGTGCTTAAAAAACAAATTTATGAAAAACGATTTACTATTAAGTAATTCTTTATATAAGCAGAAAATGATATGCATTTGTTTTTTTTTTGTAAAAAAAATGTTATTTTAATTAAAAGTGTATAAAATTTTTTGGTATTTTTTTATTTTCAAAATAAAATATAAAAAAATACTGAAATGGATATAAAAGTGACAATATTTAAATTTTTGTACACAAATAAAAACTATCAATTTAAGTCCATTATTTTAAAACTTCATTTTTCAAAGATCTAAAAGAATTTCCATTAATAAAAAGTGGCAATAAATAAAGCTGTCTTTATTATTTTAACTTAAAATTTTCATTCTTATAATTGATTTAAGAAAAAACTATTTTGAAAACCTTCCTCAAAAACAACTACTTCTACAACCTTTTTTAATAATATAATAATAATTTAAAATTATTTTTACTTTTTATAAGTGCTTTTATACTTATTATAGATATATATATATATATATATATATATATATATATATTATATTTCTCTGATTTTGATTTGGGAGATGTTTGGTTACAGCTGGAACAACCTAAATATCATTATCTAATATTATATTGTGATATTTTTTATTTTCAATTAAATATAAATGTTATTAGTAAAACTGTTAAAACGGATGTTATAGTCTAATATGATTTTACGAATCAAATATAAAAAATTTTAACAATGCAATTTGTCCTATATATTAAAATAGACTAAAAATTTTAATTATTTTGATCCTATCATCAACCACTAACAGATCAATTTTGATTTGAGTAAATTTTAAAAAATAATATTAACATATTTATATAAAATAAATTAATTAAAATATATTTAAATAAAAAAATATTTTAAAATTTTAAATTTTATTAATAAAATTAATTTTATTAAAATATAATAATTTAATATATAAATTATAAAATAATATATTTATTTAATTTTAAAATAAAAATTAAAAACTTACTCTTTGTTATTAATATTTATTTTTTTAAGTAATTAGTTAATTTAAATTAATAATTAATTTAATAATTATATATTAAAATAAGTTATTAGAATTTTATTATAATATTTTTTCTAGGAATAAGTTAATCTTTGGTCGAATTAATTTATACTACATATTTATATAATAAATAATATTAGTTTTTATTTTTATTTAAAAAATAATTATTATTTTATAAAATGAATTAACCCATCAACATAAACGTTTGTAAATGAAAACCATTTATTTTTATTTTTAATTTTCACTAAAAAAAACGCTTATTATCTACGGGTAAAATCCGTAGGTAATGCACTCACCTTAACAAAACAAAATATTTTTTATTATTACCTAGAACCCCTCCCCTTTATATTATATTTTTATTATTTATTATATTTTTGAAACTTTGAATTATTATTAGATTAAGGGAATTGTCATTGGCAGGATTCGAACCCAGTACTTCGAATTGGAGGCTGATACTCCAACCACTAAGCTATTAGGATATTTTGAAAATAATTTACAAATAAATTATATTTATATTTATCCGTCTAAATATATAAATATAAAAAATATATATAAATATAAAATATATATATAAATATAAAATATATAAAAATATATATAAATATGAAATATATATAAATATAAAATATATAAATATAAAATATATTTATATTTTGATATATTTATATATTTATACATTTATACATTTGTATTTATATATTTATATTTATATATTTATATATTTATGTATTTATATATTTATGTATTTATATATTTATGTATTTATATATTTATATATTTATCTATTTATATATTTATGTATTTATGTATTCATATATTTATGTATTTATATATTTATGTATTTATTTATTTATGTATTTATATATTTATGTATTTATATATTTATGTATTTATGTATTTATGTATTTATATATTTATATATTTAAATATTTATATATTTATATATTTAAATATTTAAATATTTAAATATTTATATATTTATCTATTTATGTATTTATGTATTTATGTATTTATGTATTTATGTATTTATGTATTTATATATTTATATATAAATATATTTATATATTTGTATATTTATATATTTGTATATTTATATATTTATATATTTATATATTTATATATTTATATATTTATATATTTATATATTTATATATTTATATATTTATATATTTATATATTTATATATTTATATATTTATATATTTATATATTTATATATTTATATATTTATATATTTATATATTTATATATTTATATATTTATATATTTATATATTTAATATTTATATATTTTATATTTATATATTTATATATTTAATATTTATATATTTATATATTTTATATTTATATATTTATATATTTTATATTTATATATTTATATATTTATATATTTATATATTTATATATTTATATATTTATATATTTTATATTTATATATTTTATATTTTATATTTATATATTTATATATTTTATATTTTATATTTATATATTTATATATTTTATATTTATATATTTATATATTTATATATTTACACGAATTAATATAAGTATAATTTAGTTGTAAATTATTATTAGAATATCCTAATAGTTTAGTGGATGATTCTTGCTAGTGACAATTCTTTTAGTTTAATATAATTTATCTACGGATAGTAATTCCGTAGGTAATTACCTACGGAATTATCCACGGATGATATTACCTACGGATAATATCCGTAGGTAATGGATAATTACTCACGGATAGAATTCCGTAGGTAATATCCGTAGATAATGTACACTTTACCTACGGATAGTAATTACGTAGGTAATTACCTACGAAATTATTCACGGATTACATTACCTATGGATAATTACCTACGGATAGAATTCCGTAGGTAATGTACAATTTACCTACGAATTTTCATCCGTGGGTAATATCCGTAGGTAATGTAAAATTTACTTACGGATTTTTATCCGTGGGTAATATCCGTAGGTAATGTAAAATTTACCTACGGATTTGTATCGTAGGTAATATTCCGTAGGTAATAGGGTTTTTTTTTGTAGTGTTTGAATCCATCTATTATACTATATACTATTATTGCTGTATTCATTGTCTATTAGTTTTTTTTTTCCACACGATCGTCAATATGTCATTGTTTTAAAAAGATATAGAGATTGGTGTGTTAATTATTGTAAGACAAAAATAAAATGAATAGAACTATAGTAAGAAATATCTAAAAAAAATATAATAAAAATCTTATTTATAGCATTAGAGACTTGTCCTTGTTAAGAAATAGTTCTAAGAATGAATTCTATGTATAAATATGTAACTTGTCCTTTTGTGTTTAACTCATGAGAAGGAGAGGAGCATACGATATATATGTTAAATTATAGAACACAGCTGTTGGTGGAGTGTACTCTCCGCATGTAAATCATCACACGAGAGTCGGAGCGAGCATTACCATGTGAATTGCTTAATTTTAAGTACACATTTTCTTAATAATTTGTTAGGGCCAAACAAACACCAAGCTAATTGTACTTTGCACATAAACCGTCCTAGGCCAGCAAATCACTGCAAGAAATTACACTTACAACCTGGAAAAGAAGAGAGAGAGAGAATGTTGGGACAAAATAATTACTATGACACACATCAATATTCCTTAACTATATTGCAGGCCATTTCCTTGTTTGCTGAGCAGTGGAACGTTACCAATTGGCCATTGTTAATCACACCCATTTTGTTTTCCACTGCATATATATATATATATATATATATATATATATATATATATACATGCATGGCATTGAGCCAAGCACAACCCAAATAATTAACATTTCTTTAGCAAATTAAACTCCCAACGATGGAGAAAAGCAAGTACGTAATGGAGCTTGCGTTTCTTCTCGGTCTCATTTTCATGCTTGGCACCAACGCAACTTCATTTGCCAAAGACCATGGCAACGACTTGCAAACTTACATTGTTCACGTCAAAAAGCCAGAAACTAGACCTACTATGGAATCAGAAGAGTTACACAACTGGTACCACTCGTTCCTTCCACAAACCTCCAACAAGGATCGAATGGTTTTCTCTTACCGCAACGTGGCCTCTGGATTTGCGGTGAAGTTAACCCCAGAAGAAGCCAAAGCCCTTCTAGAGAAAGATGAGATTGTGTCAGCTCGTCCCGAAAGGAAACTTTCTCTGCACACAACACACACTCCAACATTCTTGGGGCTGCGACAAGGAGGAGGATTGTGGGGTAGTTCCAACCTTGGCCAAGGCGTTATAATTGGAGTCATAGACACCGGTATATACCCTTTCCACCCATCTTTCAATGATGAAGGGATGCCACCACCACCAGCAAAATGGAAAGGATTCTGTGAATTCACAGGGCAAAGCACGTGCAACAATAAACTCATTGGTGCAAGGAACTTACTCAAAAGCTCTAGTGAAGAGCCTCCTTTTGAAAACTTCTTCCACGGAACTCACACATCTGCCGAAGCCGCTGGAAGATTTGTAGAGAACGCTAGCGTTTTCGGCAACGCTCAGGGAACTGCCGCTGGCATGGCACCGAATGCTCACTTAGCAATGTACAAAGTGTGCAATGATAAAGAAGGGTGCACTGAAAGTGCCATCTTAGCTGCAATGGACATAGCCATTGATGATGGTGTTGATGTTCTGTCTCTTTCCCTTGGATTAGGCTCTCTTCCATTCTCTGAAGACCCTATTGCCATTGGTGCATTTGCCGCTATTCAGAACGGAATTTTTGTTAGTTGCTCAGCCGCAAACGCCGGCCCTGACTACAGCACTCTCTCTAACGAAGCCCCCTGGATCCTCACCGTTGGTGCCAGCACCATTGACAGAAAGATAGCAGCATCAGCAGTGCTTGGAAATGAAGAAGAATATGAAGGGGAATCTTTGATCCAACCCCTAGACTTTTCCCCTACTCTGTTGCCACTTGTGTATCCTGGTGCAAATGGAAACCTCAGCTCCAGCTTCTGTTTCCCAGATTCCTTAGACAACGTTGATGTGAAGGGAAAAGTGGTGGTGTGCGACATAGGTGGAGGCTTTCCAAGTGTTGACAAAGGACAAGTAGTTCTGAACGCTGGTGGCGCGGCCATGATTCTCGCCAATCCAGAAACTATTGGCTTCAGTACTTTTGCTGTTCCTCATGTTTTGCCTGCTGTGGAAGTTAGTTACGTTGGTGGGTTGGCTATAAAGTCTTACATAAACTCAACTATCTCACCAACCGCAACAATCTCGTTCAAAGGAACTGTGATTGGTGACGCACTTGCTCCCGCAGTTGTTTCATTTTCTTCAAGGGGTCCAAGCCAGGCAAGTCCTGGGATTCTAAAACCTGACATTATTGGACCTGGAGTGAACATTCTAGCAGCATGGGCTCTCTCTGTAGACAACAAACTCCCACCATATAACATTGTTTCAGGAACATCAATGTCTTGTCCTCACCTTAGTGGTATTGCTGCATTGCTCAAAAGTGCACATCCCGATTGGTCCCCTGCGGCAATAAAATCAGCTATTATGACAACTGCCAACATAGTCAACCTCGGAGGTCGACCCATATTAGACCAAAGGCATCTTCCTGCAGATATATTTGCCACTGGTGCAGGCCATGTTAACCCAAACAAAGCAAATGATCCAGGGCTTGTTTATGATATTCAGCCAGATGATTACATTCCCTATCTGTGTGGTTTGGGTTATGTGGACAGAGAAATTGGAATTGTTGTGCAAAGGAAAGTGAGATGCGCCGATGTAAAAGTCATACCAGAAGGTCAACTGAATTACCCTTCATTTTCTATTCTGGTGGGATCTACTCCTACAACACAGTACTACACCAGAACATTGACTAATGTTGGACCTGCAGAGGCAACTTACACTTTGGATCTTGAAGTGCCTTTGGCCATGGGAATGAGTGTGAATCCTAATCAGATAACATTCACCGACGTGAACCAGAAGATAACATTCTCAGTAGAGTTTACCCCACAAACAAAGGAAAATAGAGGCAACCATACTTTTGCTCAGGGTTCTCTCACTTGGGTCAGGGTGTCTGACAAACACACTGTTAGGATTCCCATATCTGTTGTTTTTGAGTGATGCATACTTGCGGGAATGCATGAAGGTGAGGTGGTGATGCTAAAGAAAGAAAGAAGGGAAACGAAATGTCTTCGAAGATTAATTTAAGAGCTGGTCCTGTGTGTTAAGTCCCTAGTACTACATTAATTCATATAACAAATAATCTGTTGTGTTAGGGTCATCTCTGATGGTTGAAATGCACCAGAACTTGTCATTTTTTTTAATGGAATTGTTCTCTGATCAAATATATAGTGTTTTTGTGCAAAAATGCATCTTTAGTCCTTAGATCTGATACAAACGTTTGTCTTAATCTGCTTAAGCTCTGCTGGCTGAGTTCGTAAGCGAATTCACCACTTTGAAATTACCGAGTATGATTTTGTTTAGAATCGTTGGAATTCAAGTTCTGAGCTCAAATCACATTTGCTCTAGGGTGCTTGTGTATATATGTATTATATATATAATATACTCTTTTTATATATTAGAATAAAAATATGAAAAATAAAATATTAAATATTAATAATATTTTAATCATAATTATCTAAATCAAAATAATAATTTAATATATTTTTATCTTTTTCTCTTAAAAAATAATAAAAATCTATTAAATAAAAGATAATAAAATAATATTTTAAAAAAAATTATGTAAAGTAATATAAATATTTTTTATGTATTGAAATTTTATGATAATAATGAATATAATCTCTTGAACTATCAAACTTTCTCCATTAAGAGTTGTAAGTTATTTATATTGAATGTTAACTCAATTAGTTTCAAGAATACATTCTATTTTAAGAGTTCTCAAGTGTTAATCACATTAAGATATCAAGTTATAAAAGAGAGTGGAACCTGATATTATTGAGAGACTAAATTGGTATAACAGAAGTTAGTATAAAAACTATATATTTTTAATATATGTTTAATTATCTTTTACGTATTATAAATGATTTTATTATTATTATTTAGAATAGAAAAATATTAAGTTATTATTTTGAATTTGTTAGTTACAGATAAGATATTGTGAATATTTAATATTATATTATATTTTATTTTGATTATATATATAGAATATAGAAGTATATGAATAATAGCATGGAGGCATTAGCGCCTACAAATTTGGGCAGGAGGAGGAGGGAGCAAAGAAATGTAATAGTTGATAGCGGGCATCACCATGCAAGTGCCTCGGTTTACGTGATAATAATGTTACCTTGATGCGTCCTAACAAGCTACCCTCTGCTTGCATGCATATGTACCTTGGAATAGTCGATCACAACCTTACCTTCAATGTTAATATTCCCTATGCTATAGCCATCGTTAACACCCATGTCTTCCTCAGTATATAACCATAGAGTTCCCAGTTACAACCAATCTAGGAAAATGACGATAAACAAGCAAGTATTGTCCACGAAGATGGAACTTGTTTTGCCTCTTACTCTTATTTTCGCTCTGTTTTGTATATGTCCAACTTCAGCACACCGAAATCAAAAATTCGCCAAAGCATTAAAGGAACATTATTTTCCAACAGCGGAAATCGATGTTCCAAACAACCTGTTGACGTACGTTGTTCGAGTTAAAAAGCCTGATGAGGCTGGTTATTCTCTTCAGTCGAAGGAGGAGTTGCATGGTTGGTACCTTTCGCTTCTTCCATCCAGTACAAAATCTTATCATAACCAGAAGCGCATCACTTTCTCATACCGCAACGTGATGGATGGATTTGCCGTGGAATTGACCCCAGAAGAAGCCGAAGCTCTTCGAGAGAAGGAGGAGGTTGTGTCAGTCAGTCCAGAAAGGTCCTTTTCATTACACACAACTCACACTCCAGCGTTCTTGGGATTGCAACAAGGACTAGGATTATGGAAAAATTCCAATTTTGGGAAAGGCATCATAATAGGAATTCTGGACACAGGCATAAACCCTGATCACCCTTCTTTCTCTGATGAAGGAATGCCACTTCCACCAGCAAAATGGAATGGCATCTGTGAATTCTCAGGAAGGAGGACTTGCAACAACAAGCTCATTGGTGCAAGAAGTTTCGTCAAAAACCCAAACTCATCCCTTCCACTGGATGATGTTGGACATGGGACCCACACAGCCAGCACAGCCGCAGGGAGGTTTGTGCAGGGTGCTAATGCCTTTGGCAATGCCAAAGGTACAGCAGTTGGCATGGCACCTGATGCACACTTAGCAATGTACAAGGTATGTGACGCCTTTGGTTGTTCTGAAAGCGCTATACTAGCTGGAATGGACACTGCCGTTGAGGATGGTGTGGATGTACTTTCTCTCTCCCTTGGAGGGCTCTCTGGTCCTTTCTTTAACGATCCAATTGCACTTGGTGCGTTCAGTGCAATCCAGAAGGGAATTTTCGTTAGTTGTTCAGCTGCTAACTCTGGTCCTGGTTATTTCACTTTGTCTAATGAGGCTCCCTGGATTCTCACCGTTGGTGCCAGCACCATTGACCGAAGAATAGTGGCAGCAGCAAAACTTGGCAACGGGCAAGTGCTTAACGGGGAATCTGTTTTCCAACCCAACAACTTCACGTCCACGTTACTACCACTTGTGTATGCAGGTGAAAATGAAAATTCCTTCTCGAGATTTTGTGCCCCTGGATCCTTAGAGAATGTGGATGTGAAGGGAAAGATAGTGTTGTGCGAGGTTGGTGGATTCGTTAAGAGAGTAGACAAAGGACAAGAAGTTAAGAACGCTGGTGGTGTAGCCATGATCCTCATGAATTCAGTAATTGAATACTTCAGTCCCTTTGCCGATGTTCACGTTCTTCCTGCTATACACTTAAGTTACCCTGCTGGGTTAGCCATCAAAAGTTACATAAACTCAACCTCAACGCCAACAGCAACAATCTCGTTCGGAGGAACAATTCTTGGAAGTTTCTTTGCACCTGAAGTTTCTTCCTTTTCCTCAAGGGGTCCAAGTTTTGCAAGCCCGGGAATTCTGAAGCCTGACATCATTGGTCCAGGACAGAACATTCTAGCTGCATGGACCGTGTCTTTGGACAACAATGTGCCTCCATTCAACATAATTTCAGGCACCTCAATGTCTTGTCCTCATCTCAGTGGCATTGCTGCATTGCTTAAAAACTCTCATCCAGATTGGTCTCCTGCTGCCATAAAATCAGCAATCATGACCAGTGCTAATACAGTAAACCTTAGAGGGGTGTCCATATTGGACGAAAGGCATCTACGTGCTGATGTGTTTGCCACAGGAGCTGGACATGTTAACCCCTTGAAGGCGAATGATCCCGGACTCGTTTATGATATTCAACCAAATGATTACATTCCTTATTTGTGTGGCTTGAATTACACTGACAAAGAAGTTGAACTGATTTTGAAACAAAAAGTGGACTGCTCCGAGGTGAAAAGCATACCGGAAGCTCAACTCAATTATCCCTCCTTTTCTATTCTATTGGGGTCTACTTCACAGTTCTACACCAGAACACTCACAAATGTTGGACCCACCAATGTAACCTACTGTGTGGAAGTTGATGCACCTTTGGGAGTAGGAATAAGCATAAGCCCAGCTGAGATAACATTCACAGAGGTGAAGCAGAAGGTTACATACTGGGTTGAATTTGTTCCTAAAGACAAAAAGAGAGAGAAGGACGAGTTTTCTCAGGGGTCTATCAAGTGGGTATCTGACAATTACTCTGTTAGAATCCCTCTAGCTGTTATTTTCCAATGAAAATTTTACAAGTTAGAACATCATGTTATTTTGAATTAAAGGAATAAAGATATGCAGTATTGCAGTACAATGAGCTCTGGGACCTATTTCATTTTCTCAAAATGCAGGTCTCAACTGTAACGGCTAAAGCACTCACATTGGTGTAATTTGTTTTCGTAACACTGAAACACAGATTTTTTTTTTTAATATTAAAGTCGTGCTTCAATATATTATTTAAATTTGTTTATTAATAATTAATATCATTACTAATAATTATAATAGTAAATAATTATTAAAATTATTAATATTACTAATTTTATTATTTATTATTATAATTATATTCTTTTATTGTTATACAACTTTAAATCTATTATTATAATATATATTAATTTTATTATTTATTAAATTATTATAATTAAACTTAAAATAATGTTAAATAAATAAATAATAATAATAATAAATATACTACTACTACTAATAATAATAATAATAAAATTAATAAATATAATAATAACATTATTCTTACAATAAATATTATTATTATTATTATAATCATTAATATTATTAAATTCATTATTTATTTCAATAATTGTAATTATAATTATAATTTTTAATTATTATACACTTAAAAAAATTATTATTATATTTATTATTTTTTAATTATTATTACACTTATTATAATTTTAAATAAATAACAATAATAATAAAAATACTAAAAATAATAATAAACAAAATAAATATAATGATAAAAAATTATTATTACAATAATATTATTAATAATTATTATAATCATTAATATTATTAATTTTATTATTTATTCTTATAACTATAATTATAATTATATTTTTTATTATTATGCAATTATAACTTTATTATTATTGGATTTATTGATTTTATTATTATTATTATTATTATTATTATTATAATACTTATTTATTATTATTTATTCAAATTATTATTTTCATATTTATCATCATCTTAAATAAATAATAATAATAATAATAAATTAATAAATATATTAATAAAAAATAATAATATCATAATAATAAAATTTATTAATTTTAATAATAATAAATTTATAATTGCATAATAATAAAAATAAGAAATATAATTATAATTATAACAATAAATAATAAATTTTATACTATTAAATATTATTATAATTAATAATAATAATATAAATTAGAATAATATTATTTTAATAATTATTATTATAAATAATTATTAATAAAAAATCTGCTATTATATAAATATTAAAAACAAGTGAAATCGTATATATAAATACGATTTTATTAAAAATAAAATACCTTTAGAATGTAAAAAAAATAGTATATTAAAATATGACTTTACTATTTATAAAAATGAAAGACATATTTTAAATATACCCTCTCTCTTTTTCAAAATTGTATTTTGAAACATGATTTATCCATTTATAAAAAAATTAAATATTCATTTTAAGAGAATTTTGGAAATAAGTAGATCAATGGATTCGTCTATGAAATGACCATGGTATAAATTCCTACGTCTTAAAAATTTTAAAAATATATGATAATTTATTTAATCTTTAAAATTTAAATAATTGAAGAGCATATGAAAAATTATACAAATGAATCTTATAATATCTCACTATTAAAATAAAACAAAAATTATAAGGGTCTTGAAAATAAGATAATATGTAAAATCGATCTAAAAATTATTAAATTAGAAACATTCTCAAAAGGATAAAGTTATTTAAAATTTGAAAAATTATTTATATAAACATATTTCAATAATTTTAAATAACATATATATATATATATATATATATATAATCAAATAATTTTTTTACTTATAAGTACTAATCTTGTTATTCATAAATATTTTTTTAATTCTTTTTAAAGATTTACATTACAACATTGTAGATTGTCTAAATTATATTTTTAAATAATAATAATAAATCATATTTTAAACACAATTTTAATTTTTAAGAAAATAAAGAAATTGTGTTTGATTTGAGAACTTTATTTTGTTTTGTTTTTTTATAATTAAGTTATTAAAAATACATCTTTTAAATTTTTTTAAAATTATCTTCAAAGACGTGTGTCTAATTACAGGAATTTTATGAAAATATGTGTTATACAATATTTTGAATCATAATAGTTTAGTGCTGCATAAGACATCAGCTCGTTATTTGCTTCACTGTTTACTATCTTACATCAGGTCAACCGTATTGCCTCGCAACAGCTTGTTGTCATCATTATAAGCGTTAGCTTCTTTTTTCAATTTTTACGGAACTAGAGTAATTAGACACCAATTCATCTGAGATATTAAAATTTAACTATATGTGTGTGTCAAAGTCATGTTTCATTTCAACAATGATTTGATATTTAAAAAAATATGTCTCTAAGCACGCTGATTAAAAATGTGTTAAAATAAAACTGTGTTAAAACATGTTACAGATATTATTTTTCTAATGCATGCGTCCAATCAAACAAGTTAATTTGAGCTGTCACCAAAGGATCCGAAGCAGCTCCAAATATTTACCAACTTTGCCTGTCACAATTTTGTAATAAATGCCAATGAATCTTGCCGGAAAAGGAGAATACTACATTTATCTCGGCATTGTTTTCGTCGAGTTTAAAATGTGTAGAAGAGATTTTTTGAAATTATTTACATATTATATTTTCTACACATTTCAAGCATCGAAGGCAACAAATAGCAATGATATTTCACAATTTTGGCCCACAAACGATCACATGAAATCCAATCAACTTCAGATCTGCAAAAATAGTGCATATATACATGGAAAATCAAAAGTGTTTTCTTCATGTTCACAGAAAAAACCAGCACATACAAATTATGAAATGCAGAATTCAATATTATATAGACCCCAATAATCTCAAAACATTAATAAAATTGAAGACAGCTTAGATTCTTACTCACATTAAACCAATATCAGCATCATCTTTGCTGACAATTTTCCAGAGGCGTAAAAATGCCAATTTAGCATAGCGATAGATGGCATATTTTATAAACAAGGTATGTTTGCCCATTCCAACTCTAATCTAAATTTGTACAATTTGTCAACGAGCCTCAAATTCTTGGAATTGAATCACATTAATATGAGGTCCAATATCAAATCCTAATTTTAGACAATTACAATTAACTTCCATGTCGTCTTTGCTATACGAAAACGGGAAAAAGGGCCTCATTGCACAAAAAGTTACCAACATAATGGAGAAGCAGTTATATCCTTGGGAAGGATGAATGATGTATCCTCCCATGAGGGTTGCTCCTATCTCTATCTATCAACAGAGTTTTCTATGCTCCTGCAAAATACATCCTAGCTATGGAATCACTGAATTGACTACTTACATATCAGAATCTGGTTACACAGTAAAGATCTTCACGTATCATCATCAGGCGAATTATTTCGCAGCAATTCCAGTCACTTTCAAGATGATTTAGTTGCCTGAGAATTTCGATGGCTTGGTTATGATTTCCTGTGACTGATAGATACCATGTCTAGATAAACAATAAACAAGAAAATAGAAAAATGACGTTGATGTAAATACTGACACTGATGCGTAACTGTTTCCTTCCTCTGCTATGGACCTCCTCCAGGTATTCTTCATAGGACTGCAACAAACACAACATACACTTAATCAGAATTAGCCGAAGAAACAAGTATAGGAAAGACAAAAATTAAAACTGGAAATTCTCACTTCTAAAGCATCAAGTTAACAAAACTCAAATACATCAAAATTCAAACAAGAAAGATAATAATAGAGGGTTGCAGCAGGATGGGTGAAAAGTGGAGGACTTGCATGCTCGAACTTCACATGCCTTTTGAGCTATCCAATGGTCCAATCCAAATGAAAAATTGTCCAATGTATGCACTCTAACCAGGTCTAATCAGTTCGTCAAAAGCCAATAATGGAGAATATTCATTTATCGCGATTATAATTGCAAAGCAAAGCCATAATGCGATTTTTTTTTTTTTTTTTTTTTTTACGAAAATTCTTCGCAAATCAGGTGGCAGTTTAAATGGTGATTCAATCTTTCATCCTAATAGAAAAAATAAGAGCTCCTTCCATGTAAAGGCCATTTGAAATATAGCACCACTTTTCAGAACAAGAGGATTCCTAAGGTTGACTGGCTAACAATTAGAAATAAAAAGGACAAAAGAAAAAATAATTGATTAAAGAAAGATATATTCCCACTACCATTTCAAGAAAATCATCCTCAGTTAGGGTACTCCTAGCTAAAGGGAAGCCTGAAGACACACCACAAAAATCAAAATGAGAAGCCACATCCTTGTTTGTTTGTAGCTCTGGAAGATGTCCACTATAATGAGCACGTTTAAACCCTGACACTTGTGGCAACGCAGAAGATATGATAGGCAATGTTTCCGTAAGCGTTGTCCCACTGAATCTCTGCTTTGTTGGATGAAATTCATTTAATACAGGTTGATTTTGGAAAAACAGGGAAGAATAAGGCACGGGCATTGACCATGACTTATGAAATGGAGGAAATTTATAGTCTTCATCTCCTGTTGAACTTGGAGTATTCACATAACAGTCCTTAAATGAAATATCATCCCTTGATGAACTGCACATGCAAAAAACAATAAGTAGGAAGCCTCCTCTAAACACTGCCTGATTACACAATATCAATTACCTGGTCAGTAGGTCATTTGTATCATTCTTACCATCAAGGAGTTCACAAAGAGCTAGACCAATGTCTGGAGATAACTCCTATGAGAAGGAACTTGACTTAGAGATACAATTACATAACATATGCACAAATTTTTAAAGATCTGAAAGGTTAAAATAGAAGGAAACCTGGCAGTCTCTGCTAATTTTGACAGGCTTATAGCCATTCAATGGATTCTTGAGATGTAAAGTCTTGTGGAAAGGCAAATCATTGAAACAGAGCCATTGGACCTTAAAACTGCGGCCCCAAGGATTACTTTTTCCAATTCCCTCACTCCAAACATTGTCTCTCCCCCTTCCAATGGAGGATATCATTTGTGCATACCCTTGGAAGGAACCACTCATGTTGACACTAAATATAAGGATTACACAGCCTGAGTTCTGCAAAATATGCAAATAATTTTATAGAAAATTATTTTCTTCTCACTGTAATTTATTTTCCTAATTCTGGACAGACCATAAAGTATAGAACAATTTCAAAAATACAATTGAAGACCAAAAAAGGAGGTTACTTACATGAAAAGCTTCTTCTAGAATCGGTTCATTCATGATTTGAGTAGCCCAAATTCCTTTCTTAATAGACAAATCGATGTTTTGACGGTTTAAACTCTTAATGATGAAATATTTAATATCATTCCGTTTTTCCAATCCAATTCTTGTTGGATGCCCTATCGGACCATGAGAGTGCCCCACTATATCTGCCCTACTTGGATTAATGTTTTCATTAAACTTGTAACTGGAGCTCTCTAACAAAAGGATCACAGATAAATCAAAACTCAGTAAAATATATATATATATATATATATATATATATATATATATATATATATATATATATATATATATATATATATATATATGTGAAAGGAAAAAAGCTCAGATGCATGCATTTATGCTAAAATATTAAATGATTTTTAGTATATGATAAACTCCCTATTTCACTCTTCACTACCCTTAACAAAGTCAGTGATCATCTGGACAAACTCCAAGAAAAATTTGCTAATTAAGTGTATGTTTGGATTTTTGGAGATTTGCTGGATTGAGAATGTGATTCACCATTTGAAAGTACACCTAAACAATGTAAGGAAGGATGTGGGCTGAGGGGAATGCATTAACCCTCCAGATATGCCAAGAAATTTGGTTTTAGTCAGAAATCTATGACTTCACTGTTTTCTCTTGTCAGCCATTTTGTTTTACATATTTTATCTTACATGGAATGTTTTGTAATTTTAAATTTATACTTCTCTAACTTCATTTTCCCCCCAAAGTGCAAACTCCTTAATCCACATTATATGCATGTGACAAGATAAATATAATCAAAACCTGGATCATCTGATTTTCCAATGTCATTCCTCCATTCAGTGACTGATGAATCAACTACCGACGCATTTTCCTTTGCGCTATCAGAAGACATATCCTAATTGACCTGTCATGAAATTATGAGTTAAAATCAGAGCGCAAAGTATACATTGCACCACCCAATACCAAAATTTAAGAAGAGAACGGTAAAACAACGATGCAGAATACAGGTACCAATTTTCATAAATAACTGTTTTGCTAAAGTAGTAGCATGGTTTCAAAAAAATAAAAAAGATAACCCACATGTGTTACTTTCATCATATTCACTCATAGGAAACACTAACAACCAAAAAGGACTATGTTTGTTGCCCCCGTTCCAATTAGGGGGGATTTTTATGGATGACTCTCACCGACAAATCTATTCTTTATTAACACGCCTTTTCTTCGGTATATATGTGCACTAAAATATAATTGGTGCAAGATAGGATAAAGAACCTGCCCAAATAATCTTTCTCTCTCTCACTCACCACACTAAAGAACACAGAATCATTAAATAACTCAGTCTCCTCCGTGAGAAACCTTGGTCACAACTTCCCATTATGCCAAAAGTCGAAGAAAAGAGATTAATAGGTACCAAAATTATTTACATAATGAATTAGAAAAATGAAAGCAAAACAAAAACAAGCAACACACACCCTGAATCCAAACCCTTCAACAGAGAGAGACTTGCAAATGTAATGTAATGACATGTGTAGTGCTTAAAGTGAAAGCAAAGTTACAGAATCTTCATCCAGCAACGCATTCCATTTTGGTAGAATGAAGGAGAAGAGAATTTGGAAGGGAAGTTTGAAGAGACTCACGAAATTGAAGAGTGAAGTCTGAAGCGTCGGTGTCGTGAGTTTGGCGTTCTGAGTTGTATCCTTATCGCTTATGTAACGTCCGTGCTGAACTCGCTGCTTTTCTTTTCCTGGGCTTTCTTCTCTTTTTGCAGTGTTTATGCCTACTTTTTTATGTCAATTCTAACTCTAACCCCTTTTAAAAAATAAGTAAAATTATCCATTTATTTATAATTAAATTATTGTATTATCTATAACTATATTTCTTTCTGTGACAATATTTTTTACCCGAGAAAAAATATATATTTTATATTATATATATATATATATATATATATATATATATATATTAATAATATGTTTTTTAACGTGCATTTAAAATCGGATACAAAAGTGGGGCTCGGACATTTCTGTGTTTTCTAGAGTATTTAATAAATTTATTATTTATATTCCTATATATTAGAATTTTAAATGTAACTTTATTTTTTCTATTTTAATATATATATATATATATATATATATATTATTTGACATAGTTAAATGATACGTAAACTTTTATACTATAAAAAAATAATATTAAAATTTAATATAAACAAATAATATTATTTCTAATAAAATCATCTCTATTTTTATTTAATTTTTTCAACAATTTTTTTTATTCTTATTTATATCTCCTTCCACTTAACATCTTTTTTTTCTATTTTATTTCTCTTCAATTTTTTTGTCTTTATTACTCTTCTGGATTTCTCTTATCTCTTTTTATTTTTTTCTATCAACCTACCATTAACTTTAAAAAGTATATGAGCTAATAACGAATCCGTATAAATTTACATTTATATAAACTAACTTATATGAATTATACTTATATCAAATGTAAGGATTTATTTCTTATATATAATCATCATAAAGAATATTAATATAAGTTTTAGGTTAAATTTTGAATTAAAGGAGATGTTGATACATTAATTTAATGAAACACATGAATTGAATTAAATGAGTCAACCTATATTAACTCACTATTATCTAATCCAATAAAATCAAACTTAATCATTTATAAGATGTTTGCTAATCACATTAATGGCAGACAACTCAGAGAGAGGAACATACACATAGAGTTATACTTGCAATTAAGCTTTTAATATATATTTAACCAATATATTTGAATTTTTCCATTAAAATACTAAATAAAGTGGAGGAGTATGTAGTTTGAATAAAGTCGATATCACATATTTATTTTTTAAAAAACAAAAGGACATGAAGAGGTATAGTTTGAAGAATAAAGAAAGCCGTGTTTTTTTTTTTATATATATATATATATAAAAGGTTAACCAAAGAGAAAAAGAAGTGGAATGAACAAAAATAATAATATATTTAATAAACGATAAAACCAACTTAGCATGAGGAGGCCACATGAAGGGCCTATTTTATTGGTACAATCCATAAGAACTAACAAGAAGTGCAGAAGAAGACAAGCGGAGAATGCAATGCGATTTCATTCGCAATATGCGTAAGCCATAGAAGTAGGAGAGACGGGCTCAGTTTGGGCGACCTTCCTGATCCTTCCTGAAGAGTTTGTGGTGAATATGTTGGGCAAAAGTGCGAGGAGGAAAACGAGCTGGTTCTGTCTCAGTGACAAGTTCAGGAAGTGGCTGCAAGATGATCTTCTCCTTGTGGGGTTCACAAAACACTGCCCATGATATTCTTACCTTTTCTTTGTTCACCAATCCCCTGTGGAGAATACTCTTGTACTTGCCGTTACTCAGGATCTCAATGGTGTCCCCAATGTGCATGAAGATGGAGTTAGGCACACATTTTGCCGTGATCCATTTGCCTTCATAGAAAAGTTGCAGACCTGGCACCATGTTATGAAGGAGGAAAGTGAGTGAACTTACATCGGTGTGGGCTTCAACTCCCAGAGCCAATTCTGGCTGGGGACAAATTGGGTAGTAGTTGATCTTCAGTTGAAGCAAAAGCTCTTCCATTCCACCGACTTCCTTCTCCAGCCTACCACCCTCCAACCCCAATCCAATAGATAGTGCCTCTAGAATCTTGGTGGCAAGCTTCCTCAATTGCTTTGCATACTCGCTCGTAACCTCACTTCAAGCATAAGACACAGATAATTGATGAAATGAAAATGGCAAGAGTGTTAGAAAGAAAAGGGGAGTAGGAATGAGAGGACTCACGTGTAATCAGCAGGTGTGGTTGGCCAGATGGAGAGGTCGCGCTTCTCCTCAGGATAAATAAGGTGGAAGAAGTAGTCTTCCCACTCCAATTGCCCACTGGCGTTGTTGGCAAGCTTGCTTCCGTAACCCTGAATCTGCCCAGAGGCTTGTTCGTTGGCGAACTTCTCCTTCTCCTCCACGGGGAGAGAGAAGAAGGTTTCCCCTGCTTTCCTCAGCTTATTCAGAAGCTCCTGAGGGATGCCATGGTTCACCAAGTTCATCACCCCCCATTCCTGCGCCGCCTTCTTCAGCTTCTCCCGACACTTCCCTCGTACAACCTCGTCCTCCGAATCTATCTCTGTCAAGTCAATCGTCGGAACTTGAGGCCCTTCCTTCTTCTCCTCCTCGAACACGTTCCCTATGTTCTCCAACTCCTCTTTCGGCCTCACGTACTCCTTCGGGATACGCTTTATCCCACTGCTCGCCAAGCTTTCAACTCTCGGCACCACCATACTCATCTCTTCAATATTATTATTATTACTGTTATTTCTTTCACTTCACTTTCAACTCTTGAACTCCCACTTCCAACCCTTCGCCTTTATATTCTAATTCTAAGCAACCACTGCCAATCTCCTTAACAACAACAATCGCGAACCATATGCGTTGGTCATCACGTGACAGCTCCTCAACAAACCAGAAATTCAACCATAGTTGACTGGGGGTTAAGCTCATGTTCTGCATGCACACCCTCCTCCTAACCCTACCATTCTGTCACTTCTCTTTTTCTTTTTCCTTTCCCCTTTCTTCTTTCCTCCACTTTCACATTCTATCAACCATGATTAAGTTCCGTCAAACACTGCTTAAAAAGGAAACCAAACACGAAAGACAAGTTCTGTGCTAGTATTTTGTGTCTAGTCATTAATTTATTGAAACTTGTATTATACTTGCTTCCATCAAGTAAATTCTACATTCAACCAATTTTGCCTCCTTCTATGAGAGGGCAAAGGGTTATTCTTATTTATTTGTTTAATAAAAATCTGGATCTCATGCGTAATTCGTAATAAGAATATTGTGTTTGAGGAATGAAAACACAATTAACTCAGTCGTTAATTAGTACACTTGGCACGTTACCATAAAAAAATATCATTATTAGAAAATTCATTCTAAGTGTGATCTTTTATATACTATCAAGGTAATAATTTAATCATTCTATCTTAGAATAGTTAAAGTTTCAATATATATTTATTTTTAAAAAGTGACTAATAATTAATGCCCAATTATTTTTTTTATTTTGTCTCTATATAGATTACACCAATTACAAGATTGAGATATTGTTTTCCCGAAGTCTAAAAAGTATTTTTTTAATAAATGTTTAATCGGATATATGTGTTTATAAAGATGATTCAACATTCAAACTGGATAATATAATTATAATTAAGAAATAATATATACATTACAATCATCACATATTTATAATACTTTAATAAAATTATATTTGATCGGTAATCATCATAATTATAAATTAATTATTTTAATTTAATTAATCCGTAAATTATATACTTCCCCTCGGGCTTCATAACTGTCAAACAACAAATAACTTATTATTGAAAAAAAAAAATATATATATATATATATATATATATATTTATTTAACTATAGTGTTCCAACAACACATAATCCTACAATAATTATAAATAAAAATTATCATCCCTTAAAATAATGTAATAAAATAAGATGGAAGCACCTAACAATGTAAAGTATTTCATTATTTTTAGTAGTAAAAGTAAAAAATCCGAACTTCATATTTCACAGATCATTCAACACATGTAAAACACACAATCTAAAACAAATGTCATTACAACGTTTCATCAAATATACTATTATTCATTCAAAAAATTTCAAAATCCCTACTATTTTAGGTTAATCGGGTCAAAGTGATAAACCTTGTCCCAGTTTCTTAATAGCCTAATTTTATACGAAAGAAAACATGTTTGTTAGTTCAAAATTGTGTCCTGACTTAGAAAATAATAAATAAAACGAGTTAGATATATAGGTCCAACCTATACTTTACCATAATCTTGGACTATATATATTAAATTATTGGGTACGTAACAAACTTAGGTTGTTTTACAGCATAAAAACACATTATCTATAATATTTTCTGTTTCTTTTTTCTTAAAATGTTTTATCAACAATTTATTGTATAATATAAAAAACTTAACGTTCGCTTTTGAAGTGTATTTTTTAAACACGTATATACATTAAGAGTAAGATATAAACAAGAAATAAAAATTATATATATATTAATAATAACTCAGTTAAATACATTAACATTTTAGAAGTTTTATATTTTTATTTAATAATAAAATTAACATAATAAAAAATAATTTTAAATTATACTTAATTTCGGAAATTTTAATTGATATTATGTTTACAGCCACGTGTTAAAATTAAGAAAAAAAATATGATTACAACATGTAACTAAAGTATACCAAATTGGAAATCACAATATATTATTATATAATAAAATTTGATTATCAATTGATTGCATCTGAACGATGATAAAATTATAAAATATATATATATATATATATATATATATATATATATATATATATATACAAATAAAAGAATGATAAATAAATAAATAATAAATTTTATATTAGATAGGAGAATGGTTGATAAGGTGAGAGACATGTCACGAAAACCATGAGCCACTTGCATGGTGGTTTCTAGAACAAATGTTTCGGTCCATTCATTTCACGAGAGTTGTGTTGTGGCATTTCATATTCAATGATTTTAATCCAACTAAAAAAAGAAAAAAAATTAAAGAAACATTAATATTTATTTTTATTTTTGTACATTTATTGCCATTTTTCTATGCTATTTTGTAATATAAGATTTTCATAATAATTTGGATCCAATTTTAATAATAATAATAAATAAATAAAAAAACTGGTGTAGCTGTTAGAAACCCAAAAGTGGGACAAAAAGAAAAAAAATTTGTGTTGGGCCACTTACCCTGCCCACTAGACAAGTAGAATAATGAGGACAAATAAAAACACAAACAAGACTCATGCTATTTACATTGCTCTTTTTACTATCAATATCATGTCCCTCTTATCAAATCACTCTTATCTCCTTTATAACTTCATTGTATCCTACAAACATAAATTTTGTCCCTGTTGGTCTAACATATGGTTTATGGAACTAACTTCAACATAATCAATCCGTCAAAACACATCATTAATCATGTCAATTACTTTTTTCACCTAATTGACACTTTAATTGGATCATGCATGTGGGTTGTAGTAATATTTAATTACTCACCTAAAATTAAGGGTAAACTAGTCTTCACGACAATAATATATATAATTTAGTTATCATTCTCATTTTTACAAGCACCACTTTTTTTTATATTACATAATGTCTTTTTATAAGATAATTTTAGTTCAAATTCTTCTAATAAATTCTAGGGATGATAATTAAATCTGTACTCGTGGAGATGGACCTGTCCCGCTTCGAATTGACAGAGAGAACCCAAGTTAACCGGAGCGGGGTGGGTTCGAGTTTTGTCCGTTTTAAAAAGTTGGGGATGGGGATGAGTAATAAAATTTCGACCCCGTCCCGACTTTATATTTAAATTTAAATTTTAAAATATTAATATTTAAAAAAAAATTCTTTTCTGTTTCTATTACATATAAGGTCATTTTTTTCAATTTCATCATTTTTTATTTTTCTTCTACCCATTTTTTAATTTTTTATATCAATTAATTTATTACATTATTTTCTCTTACCTTTCTGTTTTTTACATTTCCTTAATCTCTCTCATCAATTTATTTATTTTTAATCTTTTCAACCAATTTGATGAACACAAAATTAAATTTTTTTCTTTATCTTTTTCTAAATATTTTACATAAATCTTAATAATAACTAATATTATTTTATTTATAATTTACATTTATTAGGTTTTATTATATCATAATCTTTTATTTTATTATTCTTATTTATCATATATCAAATTTTATCTTAATAAAATAATTATATTTTAAAATATTAAAAGAAATTGATAATTTAAACTTTTATTACTTTGAACTAATTAAATAAGAATTAACTTATTAAATATTTCCTTATAAACTATATATTTCATATTTTTAAATGACAATTTAAAAATGAATTAAAATCAAATATTTGAATACAATATAATAATAATACTAATAATAATAATAATAATAATAATAATAATAATAATAATGTTATAAGTATTCAAATATTTGAATACAGTGTTATAATAATAATAATATTATATATATATATAAATAAAAAACAATTAAATATTTTTTTACATACATATTTTAATATAAATATAATAAATTAAAAATATATATTTAATTAATAATAATTATAATTTATAAATATTTATTTATATATAAAAAATATATAATAAGATTAATTTATTATAAATGTATTTATCTTTCTAAAAATAATATAGATCGGGGACGGGGTGGGAGCGAAAACTCGAAACCCATCGAGGATGGGGATGATGACTTAATTTCTAACCCCGACGCAGATCGAAGATGAGGATGATGACTTAATTTCTAACCCTGCAGAAATCGGGACTGAGACGAGGATGATTAAAAAGTTTGGGAACGAGGATCGGGGAGGCAAAACCTGTCCCCCACCCCGTTGTCATGCCTATATTATAATATATTTTTTTAAAAGAAAAAAACTAACATCATAATCCATCTTCCCTTAATATTAAATTTTTAAACAAATTAGTATTACATATACAATTGAATCATTTACAACATTTTTCTAATACTATTAAATAATTTTGATTTCAACGACTTACTCGTAATTTATTAGAAGAGTATTAAACTTACTATACTTCAAATCAATAACATTATATTGTATTAAGATTAATAAGAAAATAAAACTTTATATAAATATACTTATTCTTATTATGAAGAATAAGATACTTTAATAATTTAATTGTTGAAGTGTTGTAAAAAAATATATAATAATAGATTCTTGTTTAGTATGTCTAAGCTTCACTCCTATACAACAATATACTTCTTTTTAGTAATGGATAAAGTTATGATACATCACTTCTTAAAATTTTGGATGTTTCTTACCGGCACCCCATAATTTTTCATTGTCCTCCATGATTAAATTAAATCTTATTTTGCCTTCCATGATTAAATTAAACCTCATTTTATCTTTACACATTACAAAGGAATCAGAGAGCTTTTTTTTTTCAAAAAATATGTTATAAAAAGTGATGTCTCGAAAGTGGTCTGAAATATATTTATAGAATTGATTTTCTAGAAATACATTATGGAATATATTTTCTAGAATATATTTATGAAATTGATTTTCTAAAAATACATTCCGGAAATGTATTTTGAAAAATGCGTTCCGAGATACATTTTTGAAATTTATTTTTCAAAAATATATTTTGGAAAGTGCATTCTGAAATTGATTTCCAGAAATACATCTCACCCTCCGTAATAGTATTTCGAATAGGTGTTTCGAATATATTTCAAAAAAAATCAATCTAAAAATGCATTTCGAATTGAGTATTCTGAATTCAACCTTATTTTCACAATATCTGTTTTAGATTAAGCAATTTAGGTTTATTTTTGATATTTAAGTGCAGAAACATGTAATTCATAAATTAACGATTACTTAATTGCTAAAAATACCTTTAATAGAAATGATAATAAAAAAAATAGCCAAGGCATACAAGTGCTGATGAAAGGAGATGCAGAGATTATACATAAATAAATAAAAAGAAGAAGTTAGAGTAAAAAATAAAATTATGAAAAATATATTTTAAATATTTATCTTCGGATATAAAAATACATTAATTTTTTTTTATAAGGTTACATGAATAAAAGCATAAAAAATTATGACATAACATCCTGCCCAAACTTGGAACATGCCTCAAACATGAAAGCATGTCGCAGTATCTCTAGGCAATCTAATACAAAAATGAAATTATTCTTATGTCCACTTTGAGAAAAGTTATTAATATCATATTCAAATATAAGAAAGTGGTCATAAATCATATGATTGATAGTTTATCCTAGTAAAATTTTAAAAAAGACTCCCTCAATACATAAAACTTAATTTCAATTCAAAATCTATATCTTTATTACCTTATAAATCAATCTATTGATATTCTAGCTAGTCATAATAATGCACACTAAGATATCAATTAGTTTTCACATTTAAATGCCATTATATATAGTATTCAATATCCATTAACAATTAAATCCAACCAATGGGGCTTTTAATTTCTACAAATATAAATAATCATTTTCTCTTTTCAATCCATTTTATTTAATTAGATTGAATAATTTGAATAGGTTAATAGATTCTCTCCTTTGTCTTTTGTGTATATAATGTCTAATTCTAAGTTCTCTTCAAGTATTTAAGGATTTATTTACAACAGCTAGATGCATCTAAGTTGGCTTTTCCGCAAAATAAATAACAATCAGTCTAACTTGGTATATAAAACTTTCCACCATTTCACTACAAGAAATATTAAAATTACCGACGGTCAAAATTCGTCGGTAAATATGTTATGAAATTACCGACGGATCCGGATCCGTCTGGTAATAATTTTATTAATTATTAAATATTTTACTTATTTATAACATTATTTTTTTATAGAACCCTCCCCCTTATATTCTTATTAATTATTTCAATTATTTCTCCATATTATATTTTTATAACTTTGAATTATTGTCGATTAAGAGAAATGTCATTGGCAGGATTGAACCCAGGACCTTAGAGTTGAGGCTGATACTCCAACCACTAAGCTACTAGAATTTCTTGATAACAATTTACAAATAAATTATATTTATATACAAATATACAAATACATTTATATATATTTATATATATTTATATACATTTATATATATTTATATATATTTTTTTATATATTTTTATATATTTATATATATTTATATATATTTATATACATTTATATATATTTATATATATTTTTTTATATATTTTTATATATTTATATATATTTATATATATTTATATACATTTATATATATATTTTTATATATTTATATATATATTTTTATATATTTATATATATTTATATATGTTTATATATGTTTATATATATTTATATACATTTATATATATTTATATACATTTATATATATTATATATATTTATATATTTATATATATTTATATATATTTATATATATTTATATATATTTATATATATTTATATATATATTTATATATATTTATATATATTTTTATATTTATATATATATTTATATATTTATATATTTATATATTTTTATATTTTATATTTTATATTTATATATATTTTTATATTTTTATATTTTATATTTTTATATTTTTATATATTTTTTATTTATATATATATATATATATTTATATATATTTATATATAATTAAATATTTATTTTTAAAATTACTTAATTTAATAAATTATTATAAATTAATCTAATTATGATTAAATTAAATTATTAAATAAAAAAATATTTTATTTTTTAATTAGTGAATAATTAAATTATATTATATAATTTTACCGACGGATATATCCGTCGGTAAATTCATCTATAAATTACCGACGGATTTATCGACTGGATATATCCGTTGGTAACTAATTATTATTTTACCGACGGATATATCCGTCGGTAACATCAAATTTCACAAATATTTTATATCCGATCTGTAATTTCAGTCGATAATGATTATTTTCTGACGGTTACAATTCAGTCGGTAAATATCCGTCTGTATATACGCGATTTTGTTTGTACACAATTATATTCACTATAACTAGTTTAATCTTTGGACAACTTATATATTGACACAGTTGTTTTTCATTCTAACTATTCTCATTTTGACATATAAATATCCTTTTAGAACATTGAGTTACTTTTATACTCAATAAATATTTCGTTTTTTCATGACCTGTCATGTTAAACTTCCTCTATATAAAATCTTAAATTCATCATTGTATATAGACTCACTATTAATAATTATCTTGCTGATTTTGCTTTGGTAAATAAAATATGTTCCTGATAAGATTTTTCAAAACCTTGTTTGTTAAAGTATGATTCTATCTTGTACCACGTTTTTTTTTTTTCTTATCCTACTTTTCATAACCTAAAAGGTGATAAAAATAAACCATCTATTAGCTCATAATGTAAAACACTCTTACATTAAGTTGATGAATTAGTTTTTGGTTTTTCTACCTTTCTATCTTCGCTGCACTACTTGACCTTATAAATCCCCTTCACTCCTGCAGATTTTGCACAAGAACGAAGAGTAATAAGTTTCAAAGTATGATTTATTTCAATAACATTATAATCTTCCTTCAAAATTTTGTGTTGCTTTTTTAAGATTTTCAAGATTTGCAACATTTTTTAAAATAAAAAATTATACCTTTGTCTATCTATAGCAACATCTTTTAACAAGGTGGGTTATTTTCTAATGTCTTAAATATGATTTGATACATAATTAGCTGTTGCATTAGTTTTTGGTTCAATAAATATTATGTAAAGAGTATTATTATTATCATCTTATTCAACATTTCCTACTACTAACTTGACATTTTTTATCACACTCTTTTTTGTTATTCCTTCTTTGTTTCCAACTTCCATTTATTAGATTATGCAAATTTCACATCTTTACCTACGATAATCTTCTTGTAGTAAGATCTTACAATTTGCTTATTTGTAATAAGATCTTACAATTTGTAGGCTTTAGATTCTTAGGTTACTCTAAGGAGAATACACATTATCTCTTCACGTCCAATTTCTTCCTTTAAGCGTCAAGTAGATGAGCATAGTTTGTACAACCGAACACTTATTGAAGGTTTAAGATTACTCCATGTTTCTTAAGGTGTAATGCTTTTCACAGTTAAAGTAGGAAAAAACAACCATGCAAAAAACAAACCACTTACACAGTTATGAAAGTTAACACGCAACAAAAATATATTGTGTTATAAATATTGTTTGACAGTCTTAAACTTAAACTGGATTATCAAAATAAAACAGGGATGATTTCATCCTCTAAGAGTTTCAATTAACTATCTGCATAAAAATGTGAAATTTTCAACCACAGGAAATTAGCTAAATCCTCTTCGGTGACCACATCGTGTTTTGAACATCAGCCACCTCTGCCCACGTGAGATCCCATGGCAAACACGAGCCAAGAGAACATCTCCACCTGGCCACAAGTAAGGGAATGGGAGGCTTCAATTCGACTCGTGATAAAGACATGTCAGTTAGTCAGAAAGCTTCGTGAAAATGAAAAAAGAAAGAACACAATGTGAACAGTGAAGACAAGAAAATCAAAGAAGGAAAGGGAGAATAAACCGTTGCACTTCCCTCCACACGTTCATTGATGCCTTATCTTTCCCTCCAACCAAACAAATTAAAAACAATCCTCAATAAAAATGAATTTCTCAAATGCGTTATCATAAAACAAACCCAACAACAACACCAACATACTCTCTGTTGACAAATAATCATGGCTACCAAATTGACCTTCACACTGTCATGCCCGCGTCCATTCACTGCCCCTACACCAACGCCCTTCATTCCAATCTCTTCTTTCTCCTCCACTTCTGTCTCTCCTCTCCACCTTCTTCAATTCAATGCTCGCAACTTATGCCTTCGCCGCAGGCTATTTCTGTTTTCTCCCAAGGCCACCGCCGATCAAGGTCTTATTCCTAACATCATTTTTTTTTTGTTTCATGCATTGCTCTAACGACACTGTTTCCTGTTTTTCTTACAGGCAAGGTTGAGGAAGATGATGTTGTGGACAGTAAAATCCTTCCCTATTGTAGCATAGACAAAAAGGAGAAGAAATCAGTTGGTGAACTTGAGCAAGAGTTTCTTCAAGCACTGCAAGTACGGACAAAAAATAAAAAACTTGTTTTTTTAGCACCCTTTTTAATTTGTTTATTGCCATGAGCTATGAAAAGTGGGACCTTTTTATTTAACTTGAAATGGGGCTTTGCTTTTGTTGATTAACAGGCCTTTTATTATGAGGGGAAGGCTATTATGTCAAATGAGGAATTTGATAATCTTAAGGAAGAACTCATGTGGGAAGGGAGCACCGTTGTGATGCTAAGTATATATATGGAGCTAGAAATTTTACTCAGAGTAACATGAACTCCTCTAGCATGTAACCTGATCTTATCATTGAGTCATTATTGGTTGGCTGTGTAGGTTCTGACGAGCAAAAATTTCTGGAAGCGTCTATGGCTTATGTGTCTGGAAAACCAATCTTGAGTGACAAAGAGTTCGATGATTTGAAACTAAAGCTAAAGGTTTGCTCGTAATTGTAATACATAAGTACTTTAAAGTAAAGTTAGAAAATCATATTTTTGTACCGGCGTAAGATCAAAGAAGGATATTCAGATTAAATATTTTCCTATAAACTCAGATTAAATAAAAACCTTTCAGTTTTTAATTACACATGCTGTGTTTTGTAGATGGACGGGAGCGAAATTGTGGCTGAGGGTCCACGGTGCAGTCTTCGTAGCAGAAAGGTATATGTTAATAGTTTAATGGATTACTTCATTCAAATATTATACAGAAATGTATAAAAAAGTGATTATATTGATGATCAATTGTACACATTTCTAGTACCGTTTTCTGGCATAAGCATTCTCTAAACATTAAACTACATAGATAGATAGAGATCAGTTAGGAAGTGTGCTACATATGTTAATTCCTTAATTACTAACTGGCATGATTTACAGGTTTACAGTGACCTATCTGTTGACTATTTAAAGATGGTCCTTCTGAACGTCCCAGCAACTGTGATTGCCCTAGGATTGTAAGTAACTCTTCTCTTCTGTGTATGATAACCTCATCATGTATTTAATTGGCCCACATTTTTCATCCCTGCCACTGCCAGTAGTTGGTCTTCATGACACAGCACAAGCTGTGAAACCGAAAGTTCGAAACAGTGTCATACTAACCACATTTAAATATATTTTTCATATTATGTACATTTTCGAAATCGTTTTCTCTTTCTCAAATCAAGGTTTTCATTTCATCCCAAAGGGAAAAAAGTACGTGCTTCCTTGGCCTGTTCTTTTATATAGCAAGGTCAAGTAATGTGGAAATTACTGCTGCAAAAATAAGGTCCTGATTTGTTTTTGGTTTTTTCCATTTTTTCCCCATAATATGTTAGGTTCTTCTTCCTTGACGATTTGACTGGATTTGAGATCTCATTTCTGATAAAGGTATATGCTCCCCTCATTTTTCCTTGCTCTAGCATTCTTTAGTGGTTACTTAATGTAGTTTGATCTGAATGCCACAGTATTAGACAGGCAATAGTTTTATTTTTGCAGTTCCCTCTAACATTCATTGCCCTCTTCATATAAGGAAGCAGTTTATTAGTATTGTGTAAAATGTCTTCCAGTCAAAAAAAGATCTTCTAGAGTGCAGGGTTCACTTTAGAAAGGAAAATGCTATTGGTTCACCATTTGATAACAAAATCAGAAGCACATTATAAAGACCTGTGTAGATATTGTAGTAGTACATGATGAGCAAATAAGTACCTTTATCAGCAGTAGTCGTAAACCCCAAAAGAGTTTCTGCTATTTATCAAACAAGATTTATCCATGAGAAGTCAAATCTGAGGGTGAGCAGAAACCCATAGTGGGAAAATGAGATTGATTTATTCCTAGACCAGAAATAATTTCTTTGAAATTTGAAAATAGTATTATTACACCTTTAATGTTTCACCTATAATGTTGTGAATTGTTAAGTGCAGATTCCAGAGCCATATAGTTTTATCTTAACTTGGTTCGCCGCTATTCCCTTTATTTTGTGGCTGGCTCAAGCAATTACAAGGGCAATTGTAAAAGACTTTTTGATTTTAAAGGTATAATTTTGGTTACACTGTCTCTTTTATTTTGAACCAATACAAGTACTAACAAAGTTTTATCTTTAAAGGGCCCCTGTCCTAACTGTGGCACTGAAAATACCTCTTTCTTTGGGACTATACTGTCAGTTTCAAGTGGCGATTCCACCAACAATGTCAAATGTGAAAAGTAAGTATAACACTAGTTTCCCCTGCATTATCCCCACCCTGTCGCTCCATATTGTTCATTTTCTCATCACCAAAAAATAATACTATAATATATGAATTATGATAGATCATTAGTTTAACCACCCAAGTTATATTTTGCATCAGCTGTGAGACCAAAATGGTGTATGATTCAAGAACGAGATTGATTACATTACCGGAAGGAAGTAGTGCCTAAACTGAGGTACATTATCACTGCTAAGTAGCATTGTATTTCTGGCATACGAACAACTTCAAGCTTGATTTTTGTGTCCGGTTAAGAATCTGCAAGTGAAAATTTTCATTGCCTTTTTAGACTTTTCTTCAAAAACATCCTAATTAATCTACATGTTATACATATACCTGAAGGTTGGCTTGATACTATTGTTTCCTGCAATAAGTTGAGATCGTCATGGGTAGAAGCTACTTACGTGTGGAAGCTAGCGACTAAAGTCAGGAACACATGATCGTTGATCTTCTTATATAGACAGACCATGGAATTAATCATTTTTCTCACTGTGGCACACCACAGACACTAGTATAAGATGTAATTCTGTGAACTTTGTATAGCATACACAGGATCGTCCACCACCAGAAGCGGTGAGTTACAAGGGCTCTCTATTTTTCAGTAACTTATAAGATGACAAATAAATGTCTCCTTCAAATATTTTTTCTTCTGGAAAAGAAACCTTTTGGTTCCAAAATGAATGTTTGTGTTTTTTGGTTTGTGCATGGTGGGAGGGTTGGTGGAGTTGATTAGTTTGAGAGTGGTGTCGGTGGTTATAGTAGAACAGAGAAATAAAATACAAAAGTCAGCAACATTTAAAATTTGATTGACCAATAAACAAGTAATAAGAATGAATTTTGTAATAGCTGCTCGGTGGATGAAATACATATCACGCCAACCTACTAAACTTGTCCACACGTTTTTCATTCAAATTATCTTTTATTATTATTATTATTATTAATTTAAACTTATTATTAATTAAATTATAAAAAAATTATTATAAAGTTATTGTTAAAAATATATTAAATTTAAAATTTAAAATTAAATATTTTAATCCATTAATTTAAAACAATTTAACAATATTTTTTTTAAAATTAAGAAAAAAAATCATATTAGAATTTGGCTATCAACCGATTTTCCGTAAAAGACGATAAAAATAAGTTCAGAATTTGATATTTGGAGAGGAAAATTTTGACCTAATTTAGAAACAGGTCTACTTGGTAAATAATTGGGAAAATGTTTGGTTTTTAATTTTTTTTATAATAGATTTCTAGATGGGAAAAATTCTCCAAATTGCTGCGGGGAAAAAACAAAACAAGAATATTGTTGACTTTACTGTCGTGGGGATCACTAAGCCAAGACGTGGCGTTGGAATTGTACTTCCTATATAAAGGTTACATGCACCTCTCAATCACCATCTTCATTGCATTCCTTCTACTCTTGGATTAAGTTATTCAACTTAACCATGGCCTCTACTCTTCAAGCTTCTACCTTCTTCTTTGCTTTCATACTGAAGTTCATGTTCATGGCAGAGCAAGCCCTAGCAGGGGGGATATTTCGACCCAGTCAATGGGCTCTTGCCCACGCCACCTTTTACGGTGATGAGACTGCTTCCGCTACTATGGGTATGTATATCTTCTCACAGCTCATCAGAACCAGTGTTTTGTGGCAATAATTGGACTGAAATTTTCTTTTTTTCTTATGTGAATGGCAATGGACTACTTGAAGGAGGAGCATGCGGGTACGGCAATTTGTTTCAAAATGGTTACGGGACAGACACAGTGGCTTTAAGTTCAACGTTGTTCAACAATGGTTATGCGTGTGGAACTTGTTATCAGATAAAATGTTACCAATCAAGCGCGTGTTATAACAACGTAGCTTTCACCACAGTGACTGCCACCAATCTTTGCCCTCCTAATTGGGCTCAACCCTCCGACAACGGAGGCTGGTGCAACCCACCACGAGTCCATTTTGACATGGCTAAACCCGCCTTCATGAAAATTGCGCAGTGGAAAGCTGGCATCATCCCTGTTCTTTACCGCAGGTATTTAACAAACGAATAAAAGGGTCTTCCTTGTGCAACTGGAAGTGCTTGTTGCCTTAATTCTAATGGCTGTGTGATGATGAGTATGAGAAGTGTTTGCTGATTAATTTACTGATGATATGCAGAGTGCCATGTGGAGCGAAGGGAGGGCTTCGATTCTCTTTTCAAGGAAATGGGTATTGGCTATTGGTGTACTTGATGAACGTGGGAGGTGGAGGAGATATTTCAAGCATGTCGGTGAGAGGAAGCAGGAGTGGATGGATCAGCATGAGCCACAACTGGGGTGCTTCATATCAAGCATTTGCAACTCTTGGTGGCCAAGCTCTTTCTTTCAGGATTACTTCGTACACCACCAGGGAAACTATTATTGCATGGAATGTTGCTCCTTCCAATTGGAACGTGGGACTAACTTATTCCACCACAGTTAACTTCCGCTGAACAATTCCAATTGCATGCGTGACCCTTTCTGCACACTCCTTTTCACTGTCTTATAACTTTACTATACTTTTCTTTATACGAAAGTATTGTGTCTGCTGCAACTGAATTTTCTACGTGCTAGCTAGAGCAGCAGGTGCACATATAGCTAGATGTAAACAAACTGTCACTTTTTGTAAGTTTGACAAACTTAATTAAAGTGAAGTTCATCATCCTTTCCACAAAGTTCCACATGCCTGAAAATTTGCAATAAAAATTTCAGTCAAAATAATGGCTTAATCCACTCCATGATTAGTAATCTGGTTTTATACTGAAATTAGCCACAGTAACATGTAAAAAATATACGTTGAATTGATGTTGTTAAAGGAACATCAATGTCTTGTAGTATATCCTTTTGGGTTATGGAAAGTTATCAACAATATTTTTGTTAACCAACGGATTAGAATTTAAACATGATAATAAATCTTAATATAAAGTTTATATTAGTAGATATGAGTTGTGATCTTGATAAGTTGAAAAAGAGAATGTATATATATTAAATGCTTTTTGTATCTTTTCAGTTTCTAAACAATATAAGATTTATCAACATACCACATTAATATATAATTTTAATATTTTACTTAAAAACTAATTTATAAGACATCTTTATGGACATTGATTGCAATTTGTGATAAGGGAAGTGAGCATTAAGTTTTGTGATTTTTAGATGCACATTTTGACCTATTGTGTGTATTGTACCGGATCTAAAATTTAAGATAAATGTTGGATTTAATAAAACTTAATTCAGTTAAGTAGATATTTCACATCAATGACAACTGACATATAGATATTACTGCCATTTTAAATATTACTAGTTTAGTATTTCAAATACTCATTTATATGAACCTGTAATTAAATTAAGTATATAATAAAGGATAGAAAAAAAATTGAATATTGAATAATATTAGTTTCCTGTGTTACCATTAGACAATCACAAATATGAAGTTTAAAATTGAAATAATTATGTAATAAATGCTATATATAATATTTACATTTTTAAATTATATTTTTCATATAAGTATTACATTATCATTTATTATTATTTAGAAAAAAATTGAACTACAAAAATATTTTGTAATTGTTTTTTTTACTGAGAAGAGAAAATAATATAAATATTAATCTATATTTATGATAGTTTTTTTCATTATTTTTGCTCAAATAAAAAAAATATATCAGTTGTTTTTTATTCCTTGAATTATACGTTATCTTTAGTTTGTCTTTTTTTTTAACTATCATATTTATTTATCTCCAATAATTTGTAATTTTAAAAATTATTATTTATATTTAATATATATATATATATATAAATTTAATTTTAAAAAATAAAAATAAAAAATATAATAAAAATACACTCAACACATTTACCTGTGTTTTTCTGTTAGTCGTAGTAAATTCATTAGAACTAATATTTTAAAATAAACATTATTTAATTATAAATGTAATTAATCATCTAATTCAAATTTAATACAATTAAATTAATCAGATTTTAATTATTTCAAACTTAGAAAATTTATTTATATATTTAACAAATTATATAATTAAAACAACCTAACGTCAACCTAAAATTAGTTTATAATATATATATATATATATATAATTTAAAAAGAATAATAATATAAAAAATAGCATTTATTATTTAAATTATGAAAATTATTATGAATACTCCATTAAAGAACATGCACCTCCAATGATAACTTATCTATTAATTGTCATGATAATTTTGAAAAAAAAATGGACTATATAACTAATATTCCATCTTTTATAATACTTATATTATAAAATTTTAATATTTTTTTATTATATAAAAAAATAAATATTTTATAATTTTATATGATAATTTTTTTACAATCATTTTAATACGATAATTTGTTTTTACATTTTATTTTATCTTATTAATTAATTAATTTTAGATAAATAAATGAATATATGTTATTCTTTTAAATAAAATTAAAAAAATTATATAAATATATTTTTTTAATTAGGTAAAAAATATCTGTTGTTGTAATCAGAATTTTTTTATCCATTTTAAAATATAAATCCCTTAAATTGATTTTACTTAGCCATGTTGAACTAAGTCGCTGTATTTAAAATATTACATTTTTAAATATTTAAATTATTTAAATAAATATATAAAATAGATTGAAATAAAAGCTCCTCTTCTTAAAGAACGTTTTATTAATAAAATAAACAGATTTAAACGAATGTTTTATTAATAAAATAAACAAATTTAACGAACTCAATATTGTTTATAACATTTTTTATATAAAATTAAGTAGAGTTGAGTCGCAAAGTAATTCCTAAAATATTATCAACTAATATTTAAATTGTATTTTTTATAACATTTTGTTATCTATCTCAAGATATTAGTTATTAAATGTTTTATTTTCTCATTAATATTTTTCTTAACAAATATCTGCAAGATTAACAGGGATTGAGTTTGACTTGGTAATTTGTCTAAACTTGTTAAGTAGAAGAAGATAAAAGTTTTAATATTTTAATAAAATAAAATTAATTAATACATAAGTTAAAATTAATATTAAAAAGGGTTTATTTATATTTTTAAATATATATATATATATATATATTTTTTTTTTTTTTTCAACAGCCATGAATACCACTTTAAAATTAAGGAATGAAAGTAAAAGTGACAAATTATGTTACATAGTTGTGTGTGTGGTTTGGTTGTGTTATCCGGAAGAGATAATATGATAAAAAGCCAAGGCGCCATTTCCATTTTTTTTTCCCGCGAAAAGGGGTCTATTTCCCGGCAAAATTCTGAGGGCTTTCCTCTTGGACAAATCTAAGGAAGAAGAAGGGAAAAGAGAAAAGGGTTTGATTATTATGGACGAATCGTTCACTCCACCTCGTCCAATGTCCTCTTCTCAGCACAACCACGTCAAACGAATGTTAAATTCCGATCGGTTTAAGTCACCTTCCAAAACAATCTACTCCGACCGCTTCATACCCAGCAGATCCGCTTCCAAATTTGCTCTCTTTAACCTATCGTCGTCCAAGGAAGATGGTTGCAGTTGCAGTCCCTACGGCAACGCGCTGCGGAGGGCATTATTCGGACCTGCCACACCCGACAAATTCGAAAGCCCTAATATATTTCATTTCAAATCGGAGACTCGACAGTCCATGCACTCTCTTTCTCACACTCCTTTTACTTCCCACGATGATCATCTCCATGGCTATGATTACAATCATAAACCTTTCAAGCGCGCTCGCAAGATTCCTCCCTCCTCATTTAAGGTTTTGATTTTTTTTTTCATTTGAGAGGTTTTATTTTGGGTTGTTGGGTATAATTGCAATGTTGTGTTTTAGGTTCTGGATGCACCGGCTCTGCAGGACGATTTTTATCTGAATCTCGTGGATTGGTCCTCTAGCAATGTCTTGGCTGTGGCTCTGGAAAACTCTGTTTATTTGTGGAATGCTTCTAGCAGCAAGGTTTGTATTTTCTTTAATGTTTTGTTTTCCCTTTGATTCCTGGTGGGACCAAGACATCCTCGCAAATGCTGGTCTTTTGTGTCTGTTATGAGATCAATCCTTAATCCTTACCCGAATTTTACTCATATTTAAAGCTCTGATGAATATTGAGCTTTCATACCACTGGGGGTTAGGCATAACTGAAGAACATAGTCTCTTATGCGAACCAAAGTTTGAACTTTTGTCGGGAAATATGGTCGTATTCAGTGTGAGTCTGCACTTTGTTTGGGATTGTTTTAAAAGGAGGGTGCTTGTGGGATGCAAAATAAAATAAAATTGAGCTATCGTGTCGACGATGTTACTTGGAGATATTCTGTTTCATTATTTAAATTGTTTTTTTTTTTATTATTATTTCCATTTGTTTGCGGGTTTTAGATTATCTGTCGGTGTGCTTGAGATGCAGCTGCATATTTAAAGTGACATATGTGCAGGTAACTAAGCTATGCGATTTGGGGGTTGGCGACTCTGTTTGTTCAGTTGGTTGGGCTCCGCTTGGTACTTACCTGGCTGTTGGATCAAACAGTGGAAAAGTCCAGGTAAGAGTTTACATGGTAAACCAATCTCATGCAATTGTAAACACAGTTACCTCTGTTCAGTAATTTTTAAATGTCCTAGGTTAAGGAGGGTTGTTTTTACGGGTATACTTAGCTAATTCTGTGCCCCCTGCCTGTCGAGGATGTTTTTCTGGTATATTTTCTTTCTTTCTAGAGAGTCCTTGTACCCATTGTGTCGAGTTTTCTATAACTAGCCATGTACTGCTATAAATCTCAAAGAAGCAGAGGCATACTTTTGCTGGCTAGGAAAGTTCTCCGTATAGGATTGGCAGTAGCATAACATTTGATATCGCAAAGGTCTCTGTATAAGCATGGCAGAAGCAGTACCATTTGATATAGGATGTGCTAATGACAAACACTGAAATCCATGAGAATTCTAGATGTAATTTGTTATTCTAATACCAACGTATTTTGGTAAGCACACCATTAGCTAAGAAGAAAAGGAGTGGAGTAGAAACCCTTGGTAAATGTAAATGATTGAATTATGTATTTTATTTTGCTATGAAAAATATTTTCAAGGAATTAATATAAAGTTGCAGGAGTGGATATGATGCCATGGGAAGATAGCTATGAAAGTGGCCAATTGGATGGTGGTAGCCATCCTGTATGTCTACTACTTATCAAGGAGCTACATTGGTATTCAAAAGCATTCATGGAAAAAAATGAAGATATATGTGTCCTAATTGTATTGCACACTTTGCTTGTGTAGGACACTTGTTAACAAAATGTTAATAATCTTAATGCTTTCTACATAACTTTCATGACACATTTTAACACAGTGAATCCATCATATAACTCTCTTATTCACAAAATATGTTAATATTAGTGCTTTCTTCTTGTTTATTTGCTTAGATATGTGTTTTGTTGCACACTAGGCTAGTTTTAGGCTTATTTAGTATGTTTTAAGATATTTTTTGTTGGATCAAGCGATTATCATTTGGCCAAAAACTATAACTGATATTTAAGTGTCGGCATCAAATATCTCTGTATATTTAATTTCTAGTATACATGCCTATGCCTTGTTGTATTTTGTCTTTGTAGTCTGTATCTATGGCTCAGCTATCGGTGCATTCTTCATTATTACACATCAAACTTCAGGATAAGATGGGTCTTTTTCTTTATTTTTCCATTTTATTGGGTACCAAAGCACCCACTTAACCTGGTACAAAGCTGAAACTAATGAAAGTATGATGAGGCCAAATTAATACTACTTGTTGATAATGGGATTGCTTTCAAATGTCATGTAATTGATATTTCAAGTTGGCTTTGATGTAATTGTGCTGATATTAGACACTACTATTCAGCCAATAAAATGCTCTCCACTAATAGATTTTTGAACACATTTAATGCAATTTAAATTAAATAATTTGGACTAGAACCCTCGTCTAAAGCTAGGTTGCTATTGGGGGACTACAAGTGTGAGTTCCATCCATGTCTTGCACTTGTCTGATATTGGACCCATGCTCCTTTTTTGACTCCATTGGTTGGAAAGAGCTGTTCACTTAAACTTAAAGCCCAGGCGGATAAGAGGAGAGTAAATCCAGCTTAAGTGTGAGTCTAGTGTGGTGCCAGACTAACGGCCATTTATTAAATGGCACAATCAAGTTTTTCCCCTATTCTGTTTGTGCTAGGAAATGTTAGATAGTGATGTACTACTGATTGTTAATTGCAAATCCTGCTACCTTAACATGATACTTACTGTTCTAGGTGGTCTAGGAAATATGATTTTTTCCTGTTAGTGAGTCTAAAACTTATCCTCCTGTTTCGGTGACTTCTATTCATTTGATAGTTCTGTATTCATGTAGTCCTTAGGCACATGATGTGTTCTACTTTCAATTTACATAGAGAAACTTTATTTGCCCGCTGGTTGAAACTTAGCTTCGAGTCCTTATGCTTACTCAGTCACCTAGAGGTAGGTACCCAGTGCATCATTGCCACCTTAAACATTCTTAATTTCTGATATTTTGACTGCCTTTCAATAAACATCGTCTCAAAAGTTACATCTACTTTCTTGTTTTGTGCTGTTGTATATATATTTTTTAAATCACATCCCTGGGACTTGCCAAGTTCCTTTCAATCTTACACAATCAATATTGCTGACCAGTCTAAGTTGACCCGTTCCTCGTAACCATTCATTATGTAGATTTGGGATGTATCTCAAGGCAAGTCAATAAGAACTATGGAGGGTCATCGATTACGTGTTGGGACCTTGGCCTGGAGTTCATCCCTTTTGTCTTCTGGAAGCCGAGATAAAAACATTTACCAACGAGATATTCGTGTACAGGAGGATTTTGTCAGTAAACTGTCTGGGCACAAGTCAGAGGTTAGTGTTGCTTTTATTTGCAGTGCCAGTGGCCTTATCTGGTAAAACTAGCTACCTACTGTGTATGACTTAAAGATTAAATTGCCCCCCTTTTTGGTTCTTCTAAGGTTTGTGGACTGAAGTGGTCTTATGATAACCGCGAGTTAGCATCGGGTGGAAATGACAATAAGGTACACAATTGCAAGTCGCTTTATCTTTATGAACTGTGCCACTGCACTATTACCTTTTATAATATTTACTTGGCATTGGTTACTAATAATTTATTTTCTCTGTTTGCAGTTACTAGTTTGGAATCAAAATTCAACCCAGCCTATCTTGAAGTTCTGTGACCATACAGCAGCGGTTAAAGCTATTACGTGGTCTCCTCATACAAATGGACTGCTAGCATCTGGAGGAGGTACTGCTGACCGAAGCATTCGATTCTGGAGTACAACCACAAACTCCCAGTTAAACTGCATTGACACTGGAAGTCAGGTATTTGCCGTGGTTTAATTCTTTTGATCCAATTAAAGTCTGATTATTCCATAGTTTTATGAAAAATTGAGTTTATTTTGTCAGAAGATTCATGTTTCCAGTTGAAAATTAATATGATAAGTCAGATAAAGCATGAAACTGGCAAGCATAATCAAACCGTACTCAATGGAAAATAATATGAATAATAATTTAAAAATTATTCCGAATAGAGAAGTAACATAAAAAAGGTTAAGGGATTACTAACTTAATACCGAAGCATTGAAACTCCAAAATTAAAGACTGACATTGACATGGCTCTGTATTAGTGGGATCTTCGTGGAACTTGTTCAAAGATTTATTTCCTTGTAAATTTGCATTCCTTCATTCAGTAGGGAAGAATAGGAGAGTAGACAATTGATTAGCCATACTTATGTTATGTCAGTTGGGTGTAATAATATGACTAACTTCCTATTCAAGTGGTGCAATGGAAATTCTTATTTGCTTTATCATTCAATAGAGATGATTCATTTGCAGAAAATAACATCAGTTTAGTGTTTCATGGAATCATGGACCATTACGGCTCTCGAAATATGTGTGAAAAAACTAAATTTACATGTTATCCAATTCACATTCAATATCCATGCCAACAATTGTTAGATTGTATTGAAGAACTGCTTTTAGAATGCATGGATTTTCTCTACATAGACAAGGATTATTACCCCACACGGCCATCCCCTTCTCTTGTTTCTAGCAAATAAAATGACTATTACATCTTTTACATGATGACAGGTTTGTAATCTTGTCTGGTCTAAAAATGTGAATGAATTGGTAAGCACACACGGCTACTCCCAGAACCAGATAATGGTTTGGAAATATCCCACCATGTCAAAGGTATAGACAAAATCTGTTGTCATAGCATATACGTATAGTTTTTTAAAATTACCTTTAACATTCTTTACCATTTTTTTTGTCCTTTTGATGCAGCTAGCAACTCTTACAGGCCATACTTACAGAGTTCTTTATCTTGCTATTTCTCCAGATGGGCAGGTGGTTCAATTGTTCTTTCACTTATTACTCTTTCGAAGACTTTATATGATTAGCAGATTTTAACGATTTTTTAATTGTATGTTATTTTCCTTTTGATGACGACTTCCACGTACTGTATTAGACTATTGTCACTGGAGCTGGGGATGAAACTCTTAGATTTTGGAACGTATTCCCTTCGCAGAAATCACAGGTAACTATATCTTAAACTATAGAGGAAAGAGTGTGTTATTTTCGTTTTCAGCTCCTCTTAACTACGGTTTCAATATTTTGTTGTCATTCATATCCAACTGCATTGCTATTCCCTTAATTGTAAATGTCGATGCAGGAATTCAGCTAAAATGTATTGTTTATAATGTAAGCTGCTGCATCATTTTCTTCTCTTTGATTTACAGGGATGGACCGAGAAATCTATTTTAGGGGGCGACTACAATGTTTTTCTTCATCCTTTGTAAATGTTTAAATATCTAACTTTTAATAAATAATAATTTTCAAAAGATATATATATTTTTATTTTACCCATAATTGGAACTAGTTTTTATTTTAAATGATAATAACGATAACCGTTACTGTAATAAATCATACACAACTAGTTTTACGCAAATTTACACTATCTGTAACCTTAACTATTGCATTATAACAACGAACACTACTAGTCTTACACACATAATATGCATGTGTGTGAAGGCTCATTGGAAAATGGGCTATCCCTCCTCTGTTTCCGTCCCTGCTGATAATAATTTTTATTTGTCCTGTATTTTTTATAGAAATAGCTTGGGCAACATTTAGTCATTTTGATGTTGTTGGCGTGAAGTAGGCTATGTGCATATACTTTGAGAAGGGACTTGATCCTTTTATTCGTTTCACTGTATATATATATTGAAGATTGGTATGTGGCTCTGACTATTGTGCAGAATACGGAGAGTGAAATTGGAGCATCCTCTTTTGGAAGAACTATCATCAGGTGACTTTAGCTTGCATATATGACAAAAGTGGCTGAAAGAAATTTCAGAACAAGAACACCGTGGCGGTGGAAAATTTTGTATGTAAAAGACATCACCGCGGTCTGCTTTACTAATTGTGAAACGCATACGGGAGCTACGAATTTACAGATATAGCTGCCACTGGTGGAAAATCCCTGCTCTGTATCATCTTAGATTCATCTGTACATGTTGAGGGAGTTGAAGCCAACTTTGGTTTTCTCCAATTTTTGTGTTCTTTCCTGTATAATGCACCTTGCATTATGTGGATAAATTAAAAATTCATAAAAACATGTTTTACATGTAATGGAACAGCCTCTGTATATAAAATATACTTTCTTCCGCCGGTGTTAGTTTGTGTAGTGTCATGTCTCAATCAATATTTTTACAAAAAATAGTTAAATAGTGAGACATAAGAAGAACATCTAGTACTGTGAATCTTGGATCTGTATCATGGGATTCATAATCAGAGAAATCTGGCTTCTATATATTAGACTAAGAAATTAGGAAGTCAGGTGTTTTTGGTAAGCTAGGACAAATGATCTCCGACTACTGAAACAGTTTGTGTAAGGGTGAGTTTGGTATCCCCTCAAATTAAGGCGAAAACTTCGGTGAATATGAACTATTGACGGGGAATTTTCTCTTCATTTTGGGGAATGTCAAATGTGCCTTGACTTAAAGGGTATCCTCTTTCTTCGATCGACGGTAGTTGTCTACTGAAGAAAATGTCTGGCGATGGTTGTTTATTGATTTCAAAAACAGTTTTTTATGTTGTAAAGTTAGTAGTATAAATATCATGTGAATAAGGAAAAAAGAAATGAGTAAAATTTGCATTGGGTTTGGACTAGAAGAACTCAGGTATTATTGGTTATTAAAATGAGTTTTACCACTAAGCCAATATTTTATTTGGTTGGCAGATTTTATATATAAAACATGTGTCTCCAATCACTTCCCAATTAATAATAATATAAAAAAATGTAACTATTTATATTTTTAGCTACAAATATTGTGTGAATTATTTTTTTAAAATGTTAAATATTTAAAAATTAACTAATGTTTATTTTGTAAAGCATATTAAAATTTTAATTTTAAAACATATATTTAAAAATCACTTTTTATATAGTATAAATTAAATTACATCTGAACTAAAAATTTCAGAGTTTAAAATTCTCTAATATTTGAAAACTCTCTTCGAAAGTCTTATAAATGTTTATAAAGCTTGAAACTTTGTGTATGTGTTTGATTTTACTCAAATCTCGAATTCCAAACATATTTAACGTCAATTCCTTAACAGAATTGGAAATTCCACACACAACCTAAATCAGCAATTGATGTGTAAACACTGGACGACCATCACTTAATGAATTTATGTGTAACAACATAAATTTTTCATTTTAAAACTTTGATCTAATACAACGAAGCGGGTACTGGCCCTGATTCAAGTGTAACATCACTCGATCGTGTCTCATTGCTATTGCTCTGCTACTATTATAGAACCAATGACACTTTTCCTCATCTTAAGGATACGTGTCCAAAATACAAGAAGATGCGAAAACACAGGTGAAAAAACTTAAGAAGAATGACATCAATAAAGAGTAACGTAGGACCCTGCTATTTACGGATATTATTAAATATGGAAACCTTAAGGAAATCACTTTAACATAGTTTTACATAAGTTTTGTAAACATCCTCAATAACAGAACATATATATAAAGGAATTGATACCTCCACATGTCGATAATGGAACGAACTTTCAGAGGCTAAAAAACACGTTTGAATTCTTAAACCAAGCACGCAGACACATATTATAGACGAACCAATCTAATTTCCCAGGAAAGAAGAAAGTAAAATAAAAAATTGCAAACATTTGTTTCCTTATCTACATTGAAAGTGGGTTTGAATATTTGAATTTATCCTAATGATCCAGAAAGGGAAACGACATATTAATTTGCCAGAAACCCCGCAACTGTGACGTTCAGTTTTTGTCTGTTTACAGATTTTGTTGGGGCTCAATCCCATCGCAAGGTTCATTGTGGTGGCTGGGAACTTCTTGAGACCACTGAATTGGGTTCAAGGTGAGTGGGGGAAAGCAACACTCGCATTCTTCTTGGCATGGCTGTGGAATGGCCAACCCCTCCTTGCTTCCAACACTTTCTTCCTCACTCTCTTGGTGGATCCCACCATATGCATCCCTCAGTGGGCCCCAGCATTCCACCTTGTTGAATTCTGGAATGTTGGAGTGGAAATATACCCAAACCAAGGCCTCCTGCAATTCGGGGTAGTTGTTGAATAAATTACCATCGCCGTGAATCACTGCCTTCAACACCTAATTCACACACGCAATTGCATACTTGTTACGTTCAATTTTCGTTCATTGACTCGTTAATTTCATGCTTGCAAAACTGGCTTACCACTGGTAGCTCCTTGCAGAAGATGAAGTATCTTAACCTTGCTAACATGTCTAGCAGAAAATGACCTCCACTGATGTGGCAGTGAACGTGCAGAGACATCTTTCCCTTCACCTTCTTCCACTGCGCCACCACTTCGTCCCTTTGCAATCTGTTGTACCACCCCTGCAACTGCAATCATTCCAAATTCATTATCAACTCTTCACTCCTTCTCAATTAATCACGCTCAGATACTATTTTAGTATGATTGACCAAGTATACTATTGGTCAACAAACAGGATCTCGGATTTATTTTCTATCAGAATGAATTGGACTTTGGAGTGTTGAACAATCCGTTCCTGTTTCCCACTTTCGTATCAAATTAATTATGCGAAATAATCACCCTTTTTTTTTTCCTTTCAAACAACTGAGAGTAAAACGAATATTTCTACAGAATAAATTCATCGAATTGAACCAAACACCCATCAAATATTTTGATTTGGTCGGCAGTATAATTCACATGTTACCATCTATAATGATTCCCCACCCTTCTCCCCAAAAACTGTTCTCTTACACAGCAAGAATACCCCGATTTCCTCTGTTTCGTGACAACTTCTGCATCCTCTTTTCTACTATATATATATATATATATATATATATATATATATATATATATATATATATATATATATATATATATATTACGTAACAACAAATTCAAAAGAATATTAAGAAGAAACTGTGAGATCAAAATAATACCTGGGAGTTATTTATGGTTTGAGAGATTGCCAAGGTGAGCTTAGCGGTTATATCACTATGGGTTAGTGTGTAAGTCCTGGGAAGATTTCCTGGGTGTTTATTTTCATCCACTCCCAAGAACAAAACCTTCAGCTTTGAGGCTTCAAATATGGCAGGTCCGAACAACCTAGCCATCTGATCCAAATCCAACCAAACCCATCACACAAAACCAACAACAAGAAAATAAAAATAAAAACTTTTCGCAAAAACCCTAAAAAATCACGTACAGGAACCATTGCTTTGCTCCTCTTGCCGTGCCGTCTTCCATGGGGAAAGATAGAAATATTGCGGCGTGGGGAAAACGAAGGCTTACTATTAATCTTAGAAGGTAGAACAGGAACAGTAGTGAGAGTTCCCATGCTCCTGTTGTTCCAATAATCTGAGGTCACCAATTCAAATATGAAACAGTAGCTTGATCCAGAATAGGATCTATATTAATTATTATGCTTTTGTTTTAGGCTTATAAGTGGAAGTTCTAAGTTTTCTTGGCTTGAGAATCTACTTTATTCTTTGCTTGTCAGCTTCAACAATGAAAGTGGAAAACGGGTTTAGGAGTAGGATTAATATTATAGGTGGGAGTGTTTAGAAGATGCGTGTAGTAAACTAGCAATGCGTGTGGCTTTTGGCCAGAAGATTGCGGTTGCTTTAAGTCGTAGTTTTGGCCAGTGTTTATGTCTTCATGTCTCGCGATTGCTACAGTTTCTTTTGGCTTCTTTCGTTTCCAATGGTGGCTCCACCTCATTTAGACACGTTGCAGCGATTCTGCTACCCACGTGGCATCGTTGTTCTTCTAATTCGCGATACACCCAATTTTTTGGTATAAAGTATCAGATTTTTGGTTTATTTTCCTTTCATCAAACGGATAAAATTATCTCATCATTATTGTTATTATAAAGATAATAGTTTATTAGGTTTCTTTTCTCACACGCTTCTTTTCTGCTATGCTATGATAGTCAGTGTTACGTGTTGTATTATTATCTCAGATTTTTTTTTAAGACTTTCTTCCTACTCTCTTCTTTCTCTTCTTTTAAGATCAATGTTGGTAATATTGATAAGAAAATATTCCATCGCAGCAAATCTTGAAGAATCAGGAGAGTGTGCTTTTCTTTTTCTAGTAATGGTTGATTAAGTTCTACGGCGACCAAGATTATTTGATATATTAAAGTTAAATGAGAAAAAAAACCTAAAATAAAATAAATGTGTATATCTAAATGATTACAATAAAAAAAAATTCATGAGTAAAATTTAAGATTTTTTTTTCTTATATATGTTTTTCAGATGTACATTTAGCATATGTGATTTAAGTTTTCTTTTTTCAATACTTTACTTTTAACATTTTTAGTCCGTAGGATTTAAGTTATTCTTTTGATTAATACATCTGACATGATAGGTTATATGTAAAATTTTATGCTAATTTCTAATTTGGATTTGGATTAATTTAACATAATTAATTATTTTATATTTTTCTATATCTATTTCTAGTTAATATAGAATTTATTATTCCTATGTTAATTTTAAAAAAATATTAGATCAATCATTACATTTATGATATTATTTTAAAGATGTCTTAGCATATTTTAAAAATTATTTCTAAACTATTTTTAGCTCCAATAAATTATATAATTAAATTTTATAAAATCAAATTATAAAATGAGATTTATAATTCAATCAGTATTATTTAAACTTATCTTTGATTAATATATATTCGTTTCAATTTTTATCTTTAAATGCATAATGATATAATTTTGATTGTATATCTCACTTTTATAAAGATAACTCTTCCTAACGCAGACTACAGAATAAAACAAATTGGGACGTGGGATTTATAGCGGTTCACTGCTTCGTAACACATCTTGATTATTGATTTTAAAGAATTAAATAATATATTATTAATAAATAATAAATAAATATGAAAAAGTGAAAAATAAAATATTAAATTTGTAAATATATAATTATGTATATTTATTAATTATTAAATTTAAAGAACATGTTAATCAAAATTACCAAACTTTCATAATAATAAAAGACAAAAATCATATATATTAATATAAGTTATAAATTTTTAAAGACATAATTCCCTCATTTCTAAATAAGGTTCATCATTATTAATGAGAACATGACTTAAAACGTATAATTATTATTATATTTCTGTATGTTTATGTAATTAGTAGCATTTCACATGGCCTTCTTCATTATGTGACAACATGACTTAAACGTCTAATTATTATGTTGGTGTAGGTTACGAGTTTCATTTGGTTAAAGTTGTAGTTGATTCTAGTGATGAAAAAACAAATATTATTATATAGGTTTCTTTCTATTTGAGAAGACATGTGAGTTGTGATTCCAGCAGGATGTTAAATCGGGTCGATCAGTTGCGTTTTGCCCGTTTTATTTTGGTTTATCTCGTCTTTGGTCGTCAAAAGTGGAGTGGGACTGGATCGATCCGTTATAGTCATGACAGTGTAGACCTTGACCGCCACGCCATAATTTAGAAAAAAATAATTTATTTTTTAAAATAATTTTTTTAAAAAATTTAATAATAAAATTATTGTTTGTTTGTCAATAATTCAATATATATATATATATATATTATTTTAATTTAATAATATAAATCAATACATTGTTTTAATAAATTATAATTTAGAACAATAATAAAATTTACATAATAATAAATAATAACAAATATATATATATATATATATATATAACGTTAAAACTTATAAAATTTATATTTTTTATATTGAAAATTTTAAATACCTATATCTTTTTTATTTGATAAAACTTCATATTATTATTGGTTGAGTAATTCTTACATCTTTAATTCAAGTGATAAAGATAAAAATAATCAGGATCTTAGGATGAACAAGGAGAACAGGAGAGAATGTGATGTTTCGAGTAGGGAGAATATTTTTTGAGAGTGAAACTTTTTTAATTCTCTTTTTAAAATTTTTAACTTTATATATTATCTTTATAATTAATTTTATTATAATAAAAAATTATTTTTTATTAATTAGACGGGTTGCGGGCTGGCTCGCTCCGTCCCGCAGGTTGGCCCGTCGGGTTGGTGGGCTTAGCGGGGTGGGCCAAAGTGGGCTGGTGGGCTGAAAACACCAACCCGCCCCGCCATATTATGACGGGTTAGAGGGCCAGCCGGCCCAATCCGTTTTGCCATCCATAGATTCGAGGGAGAGTGACATGAGAGTTCCTCGACTTGAATGAACAGATTTCCTGAGAAACACAATTCATCGAATGTCTATTTACATTTTTGTTCTTCTCCATCTCCACATGAAGCCACCATGCACGAAATCCAGAAATAATGGTTATCTAAAAAAACTTTACATGCATGCATATATTCGTCCGAATGCGTCAGGGAATTATTGCAGAGGACTGTACAATCACATGCATTCATGTTTAGCCATAGTGGAGACGAGACTCACATTGTGTTGACCGCGAGCATGAACCATGGTAGGTGGAGTTTGGTTGTCATTAAATACCTTTGAGAGGAGGCCAACGATACATTGTCCGCTCATTTGCATCGAGGTTGTGGGTGGTTATGGTTTGGTTTTGGTGTGTGTCGTGTGTTAGTGGGTGAGAGTGACCGAGAGAATGGATGTGGGTGTTGTAGTCAATTCTTGCTAACGAAGGATGATTATCGTTGATGAGAATTGATTTTTAATGAATGAGAATCTCCATGAATTTTCCATTCTCTGTGGGGAGAACCAATCAGCCAATGCAGAATCGATTCTAGAGGGCTAGAATTGATTATCCGCTTACGAAATTCAATTCTTATGTGTATGAGTTGTGTTGTACTTCAACTATTAACATGTGTTGTCCTCTTACAAGTTTTGAGCGGTGATCGCTGACGGGTGCTGGTGGTAGTGCTTTTGTCGTGATGCTGGTGCTCGTGGTCCCGTCGTGGTGGTGGTACAACTCTTGATCGTGTGGTAGTTTTTGTTTCATTGGTCTCATCCTGCTATTCATCTGTGTGGTCGTGTTTCTCGTGTGTTGTAGGTGCTCATGGCGTTGTGGAGGTCGTGTTGGTGGTGTTGGTGTTTCTCCTGTTGTGGGTGCTCGTTGGTGTTGTTGATAGTGGTGCTCTTGATTATTGTCCGCCGTGCTTGGTGTTAGTTCGTGGTGTTGATCACCTTGTTATCATTTGTAGTATTAGATATGTGGTGGTGATCATTCTTGGTGCTGCAATTTAGAAATAAATTGATTATAGATTTAAACATTTGCTTATGCATTTAATTAATATGAATATGTTCTAAAAAAATTATAATAATATTATATAAGGATTTTAAGTTAAATTAAGTTAAATTATGTGGTAAATATTTGAATTTAGAAATGAGATTAAGATGGAGGAGTAATTATTTAAGTTAAACTTAGTTATAAAACTTATGAATTATATTTAGGTAAATTATGAATTATATTTAGTTGAATATTATATATTAAATATAAACTTAAAATATTTTAAATATATAACAAATATTTTATCAAATTAGGTTTTTATTATTTTTAAGATTATTAATAATATGTAATAAAGTTAGGTTTGAACTCCAAAGATTAATGAAATATTTAGTTTTTTTAATAATAAATCAGAACATGAATTTATAAATTCTTCATTAATTTATAATTAAAAAATTTCCTATATTAAATGATTGTAATTAGAGTTATAAGGTGATTCGATGTATAATCGAATTTAATATTATAATTTATTTTTAATTTTTACTTACTTAATAATATAATTAATAAAAATATGGGATTTATAGGATTTTTTTTAGAGGGTATGTAAAATGACACATCACAACAATTAGTCAGAGGTTTTTGCTCTAGAAGATCTTGATAATTGAATACTTATATTTATAACAATAAATAAAACTCCGTACCAAAATAGCAACAGTGACAATCCTTTGTATAGTTGCTTATGCATTGAATGTGTTACGTTTGTCAACTCCAAATATTTTGGAGTTTGTTTCTCAAAAAGAACGTCATTGTCAAAAGTTATTGTCATACTTGGTGCACATTGAATAATCTCGTGACATTATTCGATGGGGCCTCAAATATTTATTACATTATGTGAACGATTAAGGGCAACTAGGTTGGTAAAATATGCATTTTGATCAACTGTTGAAGAACAAGTAGCTAAATTTCTTCACATTATTGACTATAATGTGAAGAATATAAGTGTCTCATTCTTTTCCCATTGTTCTGAGGAAACTGTTTCCAGACATTTTCATAATGTCTTGAATGTCATATTGATGTTGGAAGCTAAATTCAACCATCCGAGACTGAAGTCCAACTTCATATTCTAAACAACAGTCAATTTTACCCATACTTTAAGATAATATAGTCCAAACTCAAATGTCAGTTTATTTACATAATGTATTTATTGTTGCTTATACTCATATTTTTTTTGCCCCTATAGGATTGTTTCACCATGCTCTCGTGAAAGAAAATATTGGTCAACACAAAATGTATTTGTAGCATGTGATTTTCAAATGAAATTTACTTATGTGTTAGCGGGGTGAGAGAGAATTGTACCTGATTCACAAATTTTAAATGATGTCCTTGTTCGAGAGGATCCTTTCATTATTCCACAAAGTGAGTTATAGTAATTTTGTTGGACTTGATTTGTGGTTACTTAGAAGTCATTCAAAAAATGTTAAGTATAATGCTTGTACGAAAATATTATCTTGGAGATGTTGAATTTATGTTAAAGATAAATATACTAACACCTTAATATGACGTAAGATATCACTTAAAGGAGTTGTGAGAAAAAAGTCTCACATCAGGGAAATCTTAGTTTGATGCTTCCTTTTCTTAATATAAAAGGAGTACAATATTTACCTTGTAAGATGCACCAAAATCACTTTCTTTTCTTTCTCTTGCTGCTTTAGTACTTGAGAGATAAATTAAGAGAGAAAAATAATTTCTCTTTTTAGGTTTTCTTAGAGTTGTTTTTCCTTTATTTTCATGAGAGAGTGTTATTGTTTCCTCCTTGGAGGTAGAGAGAGAAGGATTATAATTTCTTTCATTAGTGGAATTACTCTTTTGCCTATTATTGGTGTTTTTCTCATCTTTTTATTTTAGTTGTGTATGCTTATGCTTTTGTCTGATACCTAACAATAGTATCAGAGCCACTAGGTTGTGATATTAGTCTTCTGCTGCATAGTCATTAGAATAGTGTTGGAGAAATTCTTAGTATGCTCTGTGGTTGCGGTTAATCTGATCTTCCACATCAGAAAAGAGTTATTCTTGTTACTGGGTATTATTTAGTAGTATGATAGTGCATGTCTAGAAAAAGTTCTGGCAAGAAAATACTTGATATTTAAGCGTGTCCATTAGTGGCTCACCTCTCTTTCCTGAAAACTTACTTGGTGTACTAGTTCACGGTCTACCGTTGTTGTTCCAGTAGGCAATACTATTCATAGTGAAGATTACATAAGTCAGTTTTGGAACCATGATAACAAAAATGAGATAGAAAAGTTTAATGGGAGTAATTTCTCATTGTGGAAATTTAAGATAAAGGCAATTTTAAGGAAATAAAATTGTATTGATGCAATTGCAGAAAGAATCATGGAACACACGGATGAATGACAGTGGAAAGAAATGAACGACAATGTTATTACAAATTTGCACTTATCAATGACATATTTGATTTTATCCAGTGTTGCGGAGAAGACTACTGCGAAGGAGATTTGGGATACCCTCATTAAACTATATGAGGTGAAATCATTTCACACAAGAATATTCTTGAATAGAAAACTCTATACTCTTCGAATGAGTGAGTCCACATCAGTGACGGACCACATCAACCATTTGAATACCTTATTTGCCTAATTATCAGCGACAAATTTCAACATATTTGAAAATGAGCATGCAGAGCTTCTACTTCAGAGTTTACCTGATTCGTATGATCAACTCATCATCAATATTAAAAATAATAATATTAATGGGAATATGCACTTTGAGGATGTTGCCGAAACTATTCTTGAAGAAGAATCCAGACAAATGAGTAAGGGCGAAAGTTCTAAACAAGTAGAGGCTTTGACAATGATGAGAGGAAGATTAACAGAACATGGCTCAAGTAATGATAGATCGAGATCTCAAAGTAAGAAGAGTTCTAAAATCAAATGCTACTTTTGTGGCAAAAAAGGACATACGAGAAAAGTGTGTTGGAAGAGGAAGAATGGAGGAAACAACTCTGAAGAATCAACCTCACAAGATTGTGTTGTAAGTACCTCGAAAGATGGAGATATTTTGGTGAGTAAAGCAGTAATTAGCTCTAATGGTGAAAAAAAGTTTTATGACAAGTGGATAGTGGATTCAGGTGTAACATGGCACATGACTCCGCACCGAGATTAGTTTCACATTTATGAACTATTCTCAGGTGGATCTGTCTCCATGGGAAACAACCATGCATTGGAGATTACTGGAGTTGGTACTTTCAAAATTAAAATGTATGATAGTACTGTTCGCACAATTGAAGGGGTATGGCATGTGAAGAACTTGAAGAAGAATATATTATCCATTAGGCAATTAGATGACCTCGGGTGTAAGATCCATGTTGAAAATGAAATCTTGAAGGTGGTGAAGGAGAGTTTGGTGGTCATGAAGGCAAATAAGATTGTGGCAAATTTGTATGTGCTGCTTGGAGATACGTTGAAAGAAGCGAATGCACCAGTTGTGGCAACAAGTCAGGAAGATGTAGTGATCATGTGACATCATAGACTTGGTCATATACTAGAACATGGTCTGAAAATCCTTGTAGACGTAATCTCTTACTCGGGATTAAAGAGGTTAGTTTACCATTCTGCGAGCACTGTGTGATAAGTAAGCAACATAGATTGAAGTTTGTTAGAGTGACTGCTAAAAGTAAATACATATTAGACTTGATTCATTCTGATGGGTGGGAATCGCTGGTACTATCCCTCAGAGGAGAAAAATATTTTGTATCGTTCATCAATGATTACTCCAGGTGATTATGGGTATGTCCTATCAAGAAGAAGTCATATGTGTTTTCACAGTTCAAGGAATTCAAAACACAAGTAGAACTTAAAACTGGGAAAAGAATTAAGTGTTTGAGGACAGATAACAGAGGAGAATATGTAGACGGAGAATTTTAGCATTTTGCAAGCAAGAGGGTATCACCAGACAATTTTCTGTCCCACATACGCCTCAACAAAATGGTATAGCAGAGCGAATGAATAGAACTCTCCTGAAAAAAACTAGAACATGTAGAGCCGAAAACTCTTAGAGGTAAGGAATGAAGAGGTTCATGAGGGAATAAAATGGAATGAGGTATTTTATTATCTAAAACCAAAGAAGACATGCGATTAATGAGATAACATGCAGTAAGAAGAGCATCACCCCAAAAATGTTGAGGAACTTCTCCATGAATTAAAAGAGTGCGAGTTGTTTCAATAAGATATCTATTTTTGCGTTCAGCTACACCATTTTGTTGAGGTGTATAAGCACAAGAAGTTTGATGCAGGATACCATGAGAAGCCATGAATTGTTTAAAAGAATGAGAAAGATATTCACGACCATTATCATTGCGCAAAACTCTAATAGAAACACCGAATTGAGTTTGAATTTCATTGAAAAAAGTTTGAAAGATATGAAATAATTTAGAACGAATTTTCATCAAAAATAACCAAGTGCATATAGAATAATCATCAATGAAAGTAACAAAGTATTGAAAACCTAAAATAGACTTAACGCGCCTAAGTTCCCAAATGTCAGAGTGAACCATGATAAAATGGGATGAAGCACCACGTGTGACACTACGGGAAAAGGAAGTGCGACTATGCTTGCTTAATTGACACGACTCACACGCCAAACTAGACAAGTTAGACAAGGCAGGGACAAGTTTCTGTAACTTGGCAAGACCTGGATGACCTAACTGAGCATGAAGAAGAGAGAACAAACCCTAAAAAAATCCAAAGTAATCCAATCAACCCACAAAGCACAGATCCAAAACGAGAAGATCAAAACAAGTCCGTCGAGACTGGTGGTGATCTCAATGGCACAATGATCACCTTATCGAAACGAACAAAACTGTATGTCACCGGTCAAAAATGAAACTCCGACGACGACTCCGGCGACTGCTCCGGTGGCGGTGTCAGTGACAACAGCGTGAACCAGTACACCAGATAAGTTCCCAGAAAAGAAAGGTAGGTCACTAATGGACACGCTTAAATACCAAGTCTTTCCTTGTTAGAACCTTCCTAGACATGCACTTTCACATTACCAAATAATATCCAGTAACAAAGATAACTCTTTTCTGATGTGGAAGATTAGTTTAACCGGCAACATCGGTAGTGACATCTTTCAGCAGTGGATAATGGCGAAAAAATTTCAAAATAACCTTAAGTTCTAGATACCATGTTGAATATAGAGGAAATACGATTTGAGATTAATCTCTCTTGTGTATAAACCACACATATGGTAATCTATTTATAATAGAGAGAAGTACAACTAAAAGAGTAACCGAAAGTAAACAAAATAAACAGAAGATATTGTTTGATATTATGGTTAACAATATCTAACAATATCTTAATAATATCTAAACAATATCTAAACAATATCTAACAGTAACAATCCCATCTTTCTTGCTTTGTCCTTCCAACTTGAAGATCTAAAGTTGGTAGAACTCTTCTCAGCCACTTCTTTCTTTTGATTTGTTGCTCCACTCGAATTGCTTTATGAAGTAAATCTTTCATATCAACAAACTCCTGCAACTCAACAATATCACGTATATGAATATTCAAACCACCAATAAATCGGGTCATAGTTACCTCTTCATCTTTTTCAATTTTTGCTTGAATCATGAGCATGTCCATTTTCTTGAAATATTCCTCAACCCCCTTGTTACCTTGAGTAAGTTTTTGAAGTTTAAATTTCAAGTCCTTTGAATAACTATCCGGCACATACCGCTTCCTCATGATCCTTTTCATCTCAGCCCATGTATAAACCATTGATTCTTTGTTTCTACCTCTCTCCTTTTGTAGCTTGTTCCACCAAACAAGAACATAGTCAGAAAATTTTGTAGTTGCAAGTCTTACATTTTGGGTCTCCTCATAATTGTTGCATGAGAAAACATGCTTTATTTTTATCTCCCACTCCAAGTATGCCTCTAGATCACTTTTTCCTTTGAACGAAGGAATGCTAAGCTTGACTCCTTCAAGCCTACTTGGTCTTTCTACTCCATCATTCCTTCTCCTATTTCTCCTTTCTTCTTCATCTTCAGGATCTCTATTCTCCAACTGGTTCAATCTTTCATGAAACTCATTATTATGTCATATCATTAATCCTTCCAAATGTTGTAACAATGTTCTCATTTGAAATGGACTAATTCCTGCTTCTTGATTGTAATTTTCCTCTTCTGTCATCAATTTAATGTTCAAACCCTTAAACCGGGGCTTTGAATACCAACTGATATTCGAGAGGATGCCCTTATTCGAGAGGATCCTTTCATTTTTCCATAAGGTGAGTTGTAGTAATTTTGTTGGACTTGATTTGTGGTCACCTAGAAGTCATTCAAATAATGTTAAGTATAATGCTTGTAGGAAAATATTATCTTGAAGATGTTGACTTTATGTTAAAGTCAAATATATTAACACCATAATGTGGCGTAAGATATCACCTAAAGGAGTACATCCAAAGGGGTCCACAAAATCCAAAAGAGTTGTTTAATGTTCGTCATGCATCACTTAGAAATGTTATTGAAAGGAAATTTGATGTTTTAAATAAACGATTCTCGATCATAGCGAGTGGAACTGAACTACATTACTCATTAGAGTTTACGACCAAAATTATTTTAGCATGGTATATTCGTTACAACTATCTCTGTGGAGTCGCAACGATGACTCATTGATAGTTGAGGTTGATCGAGAGTTGATGGACCAAGATGTTCACCCATCTAACACTCATGATCGAGATGATGATTATAAGTTAGGGTTAAACCTTAGAAATTTTATTCCAAGCAATACATGGAAAGACTATGAAAATAATTAAGGTGTTGTACTTATTTCTCCAATATACAAATATTTTGTGATAAATATTTATGACTTATTAATGAAGTTTTTATTTTTTACTATATTTACATATTACCGTCTTAAAATGTTTGGACAAGTTCTATTTTGAATAAGGAAATCATGAATAGAGGCAAAGGTATTACTCCTGAGTCATTTGCCAACATTAGAGAGTTTACTAAATGAACAATGGAGATGGACTTATGCCTATTAACAATCATGGTTGATGAGACCCGTTTGAGCAATAGAGTTGATGGTAGTTGGACCACACAAGTCTATAATAACATTGTTGACTCCCTTCGACAGTCAAGCTTGGTGGGTATCACAAAAAATAATGTCAAAAATAGACAAAAGAGCCTGAAGGATAAGTGGCGAGATGTTCATAATCTTTTTGATGGCCTTAGTGGTTTTGTGTGGAGTGAATCCACCAGATTATTCGAGGTCGAATCGAAAGTTTGGGATGACTTCATACCGGTGTTCGTTATATGTTGGTTAATAATAATAAATAATGAAACATTGTTGATCTCTTATTTATTACATGTGTTTTGGATTATAAGCAAAACCCTTTGTTGCTAAGTGAAGAACCAACCCTATCAGATACTATGATTTGATGGCCATGGGATAAGAACGACACGTCAAATCCGCCAACGCATCCAACGACAATCATTCAGGTAGGATTTGAATGATGATATGAAGTATATCCCGGAGGAGCCTGCATTTCATGGGACAATAAAAGATGTTCTTCGCTCCCTCCCTTCCCCCCCCCCCATACGTGGATTCACATAGTCCAGCACCAACACCATCTATCCCAACCGGTGGTACATCCTCTTCTTGGGACTAAAAAAGAAAATCCTCGATGATAAATGTGGTAAAGACCTAGTTTGAAAATTTAAATACCAAACTAGACGTTGTCGTTGAAGCAATTGATAGATTTAAATTGACATATTAGCCACGTATGCGAATAGACAAGTGATGACCGTTGAAAATAAAAACGAGTTGTTGTGCAAGAATGCACATTTTTAACACTCCGAGACTGACATCTGGAAGTTATTAGTTAGCATGCAAATTGGTGATAAAGAAGTGATGGACCAGTGTTACGACTTTTTGTGTGCACATCCATTGCACACAAAATGTCTATTTTGGATGCCAACTTCTCAACATTTGAACAAATTAATTAGTATGATATCGAAAAATCAGGGATGATTTGTTTATAATTTAATTAAGAACCATTTTGGTGGCTTGTATAAATGTAATTTTGTACTAATTTTTTTTCTATTTATGTCATTTACTTTAATTGTATTTTATGTTATGAGTTATTAATTTACAATTTATCATTAATTTTTTGTTATATTTGTAGTCATGACTTCCTCTTTAAAAATACATCAAAGTGATAAGGGCAAAAAAGAAAAAAGGTGTTGTTTCTTATCATGGAGATCCTCCACAGCAAATTGAGATTGAGAATGTCTTAAATATTATGCATTGGTTAAGCACACATGAACAAATGGTGCAGTATAATAATTCATTTAACAGGTGGAAAGTTTTAAGCCCAAAAGTAATGAATTTCTCCTTTTTCACCACATTAGGGTTACACTCCCATAACCATGTTTAGCTTTAAGGGGTGACACAATTTTGTATTTTACAGAATATTATGATGACCTAGCTCAAATTATTTACACGAACCTAAAAATCACAAAACGGGGGAATATGTACATTGAGGTCAACAGGATAAACATCAAAATAACATTTGCGGATTGGTTAATTGTCTCATCTTAAATATGAAAGTGACAAAATGTCATTTCCTGATATCTCAGAAGACATGGAGTATGACCAAGAAATAACATTGAACTCCATGCTCATACCACAAATTCAATGTTAGAAGGTGAGAAATGCACGAAATTTTCAAATCAATGACAAACTTTTTCATTATGTCCTTGTTTATATATTGACTGCTCGAGTGACAAATTTTACAAAATTGACACAAGAGGATATCTTTATGTTGTGAGCATTGAAAAATAATATTCCGATTAATTTGTAGCATCATATTATGCAACACATGTTGAAATGCATGAATAATACCATGCATCTTCCATATGTCATATTCATAACACGCATAATGGTACACTATGACGTGGATTTGACTTTGGATTCCACCATCATGTTGGGTTGAACTCATTATTTTAGTAAACGAACGTTGAACAAATTAAATGTTGTTCATGTCAACGAAGTGTGATAACATTAAAGGTCTTATCCACCATGAGTCAGTTTAGTCGTATTCAGTCTCCCGTGATGGTCAAATATTATCACAAATTTGAGGGATTCAGGACATACAAGCAAAGATGCAGTAGATGGAAGATGATTTAGTTAATCTACATATAACTGTTAGGATAGGTTTCGACAGAATTCATGATAGCATTGATCATTTGGAGGAGCGATTTGACGACTTTCAATACCTATTTTAATAAAATTGATGTCTTAATGACTTAAAATTTATATTCATGTTGATTATTATGTATGACTAAGAGATTCTGACAAATTTTAAATAGTTGTTTCTATTAACTTTGTATTTTTTTGTTATGTATTTTTTTTATAATTTTATAATTTATTATACAATTTATTTTATCAATTTTCATTCTTAATCATATACTTAATTTTAATTTTAATTTATAATTAATTTTATATAATTTTATTAATTTAAATTATAAATTTATATAATTTAAAAAAATTAAGTTAATTTGTTTTTCAAATTAACCGCATATATTTTATTTTATAATAAATTCATATAATTAAATAACAATAATAATATATTTTAAATAATATATCATATGTAATTTTAAATTTATATAATTTAAACAAATTAAGTTAATTTGTTTTTCAAATTAATTTCAAACTCATATATTTTATTTTATAATAAATTCATATAATTAAATAATAATATATTTTCAATAATATATCATATATAATTTTAATATTATTTACTTAACTTATATTTTATTCTCAAATGTTTATTTAAGAAAAGAGCAAAATAATAATTTAACAATTTTATTAATTAAATCTTAATTTTTTAAGCTGTCAACTTAATTACATCATTTACTTAATTTTTATCTTATTTTCTCTCATTTCTAATTAAATTTTTTCTTAATCCAAACAATTCCAATTTTACCTATTTTTTCCTTTAAATCCACTCATTTCTTTGATCCAAACACATCCATAGATGAAAAATTTATAACATTTAATATCTCAAATATTATAATTAATTCTAAAAATATTATTATTCTGGTTTTAACAAATAATTAGGTATGAATTTAATTTTCGGACTCTTGATTATTTGATTTTTTTCTGATTTTATATATTTTAATTATTTTGTATATTTTACACGTTATTAAGACAATAATAGACTGACAAATAATTGTTTTTTAAATAATATCCATAGAATTTAAAATAGATAATTTTTAAATATATATTTTTTAATTATAATCTCATAGAAGATGAGTGAATAATTAAGTTAATTTTAAATTATGCATGCATCTTCCATTAGTATGCAAAGTGGCGGTCTTTGTGATTTTTCAAAAAAATGTGTTACCATGGTTTTGGTGTCCTTAGTGTCTCAGGATCTAACTTAATATTCATGTCATGGAGTTTATTTTTTCCTTTAATAATATTTTTTTGTTAAAAATATGTATATAGTTTTACTATTTTAAAAGAATTGGTAGTTATGTTTTAAAATTTCTAAATTTAATCATTCAAAAATTTAAAATATTTAACTTTTGTTTTTATTTTATATATAAAATTAATATTTAGTGATAGTTTATACCTTTATAAAAAAGAGTCAACACTTTCACTCAAATGTTATATCATTAATTAAAGTAAGTTAATTACATGCACAAAAATAAGTTTAGTGATAGAATTATTTTGGCAATTGATATGAAGTTGTATGTTAGAAATGTTCCCAAACAATTAATTATACGATGTTAATTGTTCGCTTTAGAAAGAGATATCTCCAGATATTGACTATAAACAAATATTACAGGTAAACTTAACATCTCACCTAATTTAAAATATTTAGGTTGTGTTTGAACGATATATTTTATAACTTTAAGGAAATTTAAATATATCGAATTTAAATTTATTTTGTTTAAAATGATTTATTTGGATAAAATAATTTAAATTTATAAAATTTTAATAAAATATTTAAATCATTATCAAATATAAAAATATTATTATTATTATTATTATTATTATTATATTATATATTAGATTTAATTTACAATATTTGATCATTATCCTCACGGTTAAAGTTAAATTGAGATAAATCATGATATATTAGATCGAATTAAATCATATTAGACACATCAAACTAATAAGAAAAAAGGTTAAAATCAATAAAAACAATTTTATTAGATTAGGAATGTTGAGTCTAGTTGGATTAGACTAATAATTTGGGATGAGTCAAGTTATGTTCGGAGGAGTCAAGTTGGATTAAGATAAATTGAACCATTGTTGAGTCCAGATGTATAACTAAAAAATATTTCAATTCAAATTGAGTAAAAAAATTTATATAAAAAAAATATAAAATTTAAAAAAAAAATCTCACCTTGAAAATTGATTTCAACCCATCAAAATACAAATTTATAAATTTTTAATTATTTTTAAATTCATTATCTAACCAATCAATTTTGTGATAAAACATTTTAAATACTTTATCAAGACGAATTACTCTCGGTAATTTTTCTATCTATACACAAGGTTAAAAAAATACGAGATCGTTGAAGATGATGAGGATGGGATTGAGAGTATACGAAAAAAGTTGGGTCCTAAAGGGTGTGAAGAGATAGATGGGGAAGATAAAATGCAAGGGTGTTTCTTCTTGCACCCCATATTTTTTTTGTCCTGTACACTCATATTCATATTGTATTGAAAGCTTAATTCATTTTTTTAAAGCTTTCTGAAAATGTTTACGAATCAATTTTTTTAAATATTTTCAAAAAGCTAATTTTACAACGCTTAAAAAAAACTTTTTTAAAAAGTCAATCTAATAAAAAATTTGATTCTAAGAAGCTTTTAAGGTCAATTTAAACAAATTTTAAAATAAATTTATTTAAAAAAATTAGATTGACTTTTTAGAAGCGTTCCAAAATCAATTCTCTAAAATATTTTTAGAAAGTTGATTCTATGAACTTTTTTGAAAATCTTCTGGAAAGGTCAACTAATTTTTTTTTTCATAAAGTTCATTCCAATAATTTTATAGAAGAGTAGATCCAAAGTAATATCACTGTCGATAAATTTAGTGTATTTCCTCTATCACTTCCTCGCTTGTTCGTCACGTCCTCCAATGCCCGTTCTGCCATTTCCCTCTTTGCACTACGTGCTGATCCAATTCCGTCAAGAACGACATCGATGATAATGTTCCCCGCAACGAGGAAGAAAAAAAGGTGTAAGAGTGTGGAGTTACACCCGAAAATTAAAAATACATAGCATATTTTTATTATTTAACATACATTATATGGGTGCAAGAAGAGAATACAAAGGTGCAAAGGTGCAATAAGAATCTACCAAGATACAAATGCATATTTTTGGGTTTTGTACCATTTTCACGGGCCGAACCCAGTAAAGAAGTCCTGATATAATCTAGTATCACGTAAACTAAGTCCGGGCCCAGTATATATTAAAAAATATATATTTTAAATGTTAAATTTCTAATATATTTGAAAAGTGGTTTCTGGAATGTATAATTTTTAATTTAAAAATAAATAAATTCAGAAGTCAAATTTTAGATGGAAAAAAATTGTCATTAAATTGTTGGATGTTAGTTGAATATTCACTTTCTTGAATTTTTAAAGAAATGAAAAAATTTGCTTAAGAAGATGTTTGAGTAAGAATTATGTAAGAGCATTTTAAGGCACAATGACCTATCAAGTTCTAGAAAAAGAATATCCCATAAGCTAATAAAGCACATAACACTGTAGAAAATACTTTTCATAATTTAAATTTTAACATTTTGAAAAGTATTTTAAAAAAATTATATGGATCCAGAATGGGGTGAGGCCCAACTACAGATTTAGTGCAACTCCTTTTATGGTATTGGTCATGTTTTATGAATAGTAAGAAACCCACACGAAAACATAAACTGAATTTATTCCAAGCAATTCGTAACGTGTAAAAGTAGGACAATAATAGTGGTTTATTGACTGATGATAAATGTTTTTTTATCTGACAGGGGCATATTTTACTGCAAATGAAGTATTTGTACAAAACCTAAGAAGGTAAATAATTTGGTAACCTATGTTTTTTATTTAGTATAGGAAGGGGTTAGTTTAGAGTTACTTATGGTAAAATAAGAAAGAAAAGATTGGGGGAATAAATAAAGAAAAGAAAAATAAAATGCAAAGTAACGAGGGGGGTTTGACAATAAGGTGGAACAATCAATGAAAGAAGCTTTAGTAGTCGTACTCCATTGACATATTTGTTTTTTCGTAATAGTATTGTGGCCAAGTTTGGATTTGAAGCAAATCGGGAACAATCGAATGGCATCTTCGTCTTCTCCTATGGACCAACAACTCAGAGAGGAAGATCGTGAAGAGGAGCACCCTCAGCCTATGCCACAACCTCAGCCTCAGCCAGTAAAAGAATGCGTCCACAAAACCAAAACGATTCAGTTTCTCGGACGCACCACTCCGATCGTTCTCCAAAACGACAATGGACCATGCCCGCTCCTCGCTATCTGTCAGTGCATTTCGTATCCTAGGGTTTCGCCATTTCGCATCTTTTATTTGTTATATTTAATTCCTAAGATACCGTATTCTCTGTTTCCTTTCCTCAATTTTTTATCACAACCAAACTGGATTATGATATGATATGGAATTCCCCTTTTTATGTTTCTTCTTTCCTAATGGTTGCCTCATACTATTAATTATCTCCTCTATTTGTTGTTAGTTATTGATTCTTGAAGTCGATGACATGTAATCTTTTTTTTTTCCGATTTCGAACCATTTATCATTACTTATGAATCATCATGGTGTTTGGTTATTCTTCTCTTCGTTTTCACATGGCACCATCCTCCCCCTTCGTGTTCATTACTAGGCGATTTTTTCTTTCCTACGGGAGATTTTACCGGAGCAAGTGATTTTTTGATAGATGCCAATTTTTACAATAAGAATATTTTTCTATTATACCTGAAAGCGTATCACAAACGAATGCAAAACATAGAAACTTCTAATAGTTGGGTTTAGTTGCAACTTGCCTTGAAAAACTTATCAGAATTCACATACCAATTCTTTTCAAATTGGTTGTTGGCTAAGATGCCATCACTACCTGCTTGTTTATCTGTCTCTCTTAGGTCTTAGATCCTCATTTTTATTTTTAGTATTAATTGTGTCAATGCTTTCACTCTTCTGTCAAGTTACCAGTGCCCCCTGTTCAAAGTTTCTCAATCATGAATCGAGGTATGTTACCTATTGTTGAATATACCTACGGATTTCTGCAACATCCATTTTATTTATATTTTTTCCCCTAGCTAGTCTTATTTCCTGTAGTATGAATTGCTGCAAAGTCGCTGTATGTTTTTCAAAACTCTCTTAACCTTGGAGGAAATGATATTATTTATGCCTGGAAATCTCGCAGATTCACTTCCTTTTATTTATTAGGAAAAAAAAAATGATAGTTCTGAAAACTGTCTATCGATGTTCTAAATAAAGCGAAATTGTGGCAGAATTGTGTAATTGAATCACAAAGCAATTGGAGCATGCTGCAAAAGATATTGTTAGCGGCCGTTGTGGCTGTGGTAGCAGACAAAATGAGGGATGGAACACTATTGACATGGATCACAAAAAACTTATTTTATCTATGAAGCAGCATCATCTAGGGCTGTTTTAGTGGTCAATTCAGGATTTTGCCCTCTCCTTCTGGAACATAATGAAACCCTGTAACTTTATCAATCACATTTTGGGTATCCCAACCTCTGCAGCCTTAGTTCTCCATTGTAGGCATGTCAACTAAATTCAAACTTATGGGTATCTGTTTGACCTTACCCCAACTTTGACAGGAAAAAAACCTTCTTTGACTATGGTTGAGTTTGGGATTTTCCTTACATGTGAAGTCAAGGCTCGGGGAGATAACTCCCTGCCCTGGACCTGTTGTGGCCCCACCCCAATACATGTATATATATACATATCTGCATATGCACACACACATATATCCCATTAAGATTTAAGACAAAACAATAAATTCCAAATATTTTACATTAATAATAAGTGGCCTAAAATATTCAATGACTAGATTAGATGTTGGTAGTGTTTTACCATCCCAGGCTTAGGTATTCCACTATTTGTGAATCTCTCTATCTTTATATGAATACTTAATACTTCAAAATGAAAATGAAATATTGAAACTGCAGGGCTTCGACATAAATATGAATATATTAACGCATCACCCTTTTCTTCAATTCTCTGATTGCTTTTTAGTCCATGTTAGGTGCTGCATTCTTAAACCTCTTGCATTGCTATTACATCATATTCTCTTTTGATGGAAAGGAAAATTCTTATAAATTTTTGTCTATAGTTTAAATTTATTTGCGATATTTATAGTTTAAATTTTTTAAGTGGGTTTCCCAAACCTGTAAAAGCCAATAGGCATGGAGATGTGTTTAATATTTTTGTCTATCATGGAGAGCCAATTCCAACTGGTTGCTATGTTTACTCCATAATTTGTGGTCATCCCTGGCTTCAGAGGCTCTTTTCTGATAAACCTGTTACAATCTTCAGCTGACAGTGAGCTTTTCTATCTTGCTCTGTTCTGTCCCAGCATTTTCTGTTTCGTAGTCTTGGTCTTTCACTCACGGTCTTGTGCTCTTTTCTACATTTTAACCCTTTACAATTTTTATTCTAATTGGTTAGCACAGTGTACGTTTTCCTACCCTTTATTGTCAGCCATTCCATGTCACTCTTTGGGATTGACGACTATGGTATTATCTACACCAATCATCTACCAAGAACTATCGTGTTCAAATGAGGGAAACTCATACACGACACATGAATCTAAATAAAGGATGTGGACATTTATTTTTGTGTTTTAATGATTACATGTTCTCTTCTCATCCTCTTGTGATTTAAATGACCACCTATTATTCTTATTTTCATATGTAGTCAGTTATTTCTCATCATACCAATTTACTAAAGTTGAAGTCTTCTAACATCAGGTCACCTCTGTAGGAATCCCTATTATATGTTTTTCCTTCTGATATACCGTTTCTTCAGTTTCTGTTCAATTTTATGTATTTTTCATTTCTTTTGTGCTTCTATTTGGATAGTGTAACGTATGATCTGCACAAACTGATGCTCTCTACTCTTAGATGATAATTTGGAAACTGTAACATAACTGTTTGTTTCCTTATATGACATGCTTAATTTTTACACTTTAGAAGGGTTTACTTGCAACGTTTGTTTTATTTTTCTTGCTTTATAGCATCACAATTATTAATTAATTGATTATATATTGCAATGTTGCAGGTAACGTTCTTCTGCTTAGAAACAACTTAAGTTTGAGTCCAGATATTGCTGAAGTCTCACAGGAGAAATTGCTTTCATTGGTTGCTGAACGGTTAATTGATTCAAATAGTAATGTGAATGTAAGAGCTGCATTTGTTGTCACCGGTGATATCCACTCTTGTTATGTAAGTTTATTTGACAATTTTTCTTCTTGTCTTTTAGAACAAAGATGCAGGCTATGTTGAAAATCAACAACAGAACATTGCTGATGCAATTGACTTGCTCCCTAGGCTTGCTACTGGCATTGATGTAAATATAAAATTTAGGAGGTTAGTTAGCTCATTTCTTTTGGCAGGCGTGTTCAACCATCAACAATTCTGAAGTTCTGATAAGAATTACGCATTAATTGCAGAATTGCTGATTTTGAATTCACTCGAGAGTGTGCCATATTTGATCTGTTGGACATCCCTTTGTATCATGGCTGGATTGTTGATCCTCAGGTATTTTTTTTTTCACCCTCAATCCAAATTAATTAGTTCTATCTTGTCATGTATTTTGTGATTCTAAATACAAATGATTAAAATATTTGAACTTTTTTCATGTTATCAATTGACAACTTAATGATTATTTTGAATTTGGATGCAAGGTAAGGACATTTTGTATTTTTTTTTGGGGGGGGGGGGTTGTTCAACTATTTATTAAGGGATATCATTAGGCTATCAAAAATAATTTGAAGGTAGTTATAGAACTGCAATCCTTTAGGATGCCAAATGAATTTGGAAAGTTCTGGAAGAACGTGTCCTTGCCGGCTGTTGGCATTCAGCAAGGTTCTACTATGCCCATAAAAATACTTGAGAGAAAATAAAAGAAATATTATAATATTTGGGTGAATCTCCACATCCCAAATCACCTCATTTATAATGGAAGGTCGTAGAAATACATTGATTACAGGGGAGATGAAAATATTAACGTCTAGAAGATACAACTCAGATAGATACAACTAATTAATACCAATCTAGTAAATATAAATCTTGTGAATCTAACACTTCCCCTCAAGTTGGAGCATACAAATTATATGTGCCAAACTTGGAACAAATAAACTTAATTCAAGATCCTCTCAGACACTTTGTCAATGCATTTGCAAGTTGATCATTAGACCCGACAAATTTAGGACCGATTTCTTTGGACAATAACTTTTCGTGAATGAAATGATAATTAATTTCTATATGTTTTGTTTTCTCATGTAACATTGGATTTGAGGCAATGTGGAGAGCAGCTTGGTTACCACAATATATTTTCATTTGTTAAACCTTACAAAAGTCTAATTTTTGGAGGAACTGATTTACTCACATAAGCTCACAAGTAAGAGACACCATTGTCCGGTTCAACAATGGATTGGGAAACTACATTTTGTTTCTTGCTATTCTAAGAAATGATGTTTCCTCCAATGAAAACACAATATCATGTGGGGGAGCGGCTCTCCATAGGAGACCTTGCCCAATCAACATTACAATACCCAAAAACTTAAGTATTTCCTTTATCTTCATATAATAAGCCTTGCCCAAGAGCTTTTTTTATGTATCTTATGATGCGGATGACAATATTCTAATGATCTGTACAAGGAGGCTACATGAACTGACTCACAAGACCTAATGCGAATGATAGATCAGGTCTAGTGATAGTAAGATAAATAAGTTTTCCAACCAACCTTCTATATCTTTCTGAGTTAGAGAAAACTTCCCCCCCGTTTTGCCATTAATTTCTGATTTGGGTCCATAGGGCTATCTACAGGTTTACAATCCATCAAACTGGTCTCTTTTAGAATATCAAGAACATATTTCCTTTGAGAGATTACAACACCTTCTTTTGACTGGGCCACTTCAATACCTAAGAATTATTTGAGACTTTCAAGATGCTTGGTTTGGAAATGACTGCATAAGTGTTCCTTTAATTGGGATATTCTAGTGACATCATTTCCTGAAATGACAATATCATCCACATACACTATTAAGTAAACACATTTTCTAAGGGATGTGTGACAATAGAAAACTGAATGGTCTGCTTCACTATGTTTCAACTAAAGGCTTGAACAATGAGACTAAATTTTCCAAATCAAGCTCGTGGAGATTGCTTTAGACCATAGAGAGAACAACACAACTTACACACCAAACCAAATTCCTCCTGAGCAACAAACCAGGAGGTTGCTCCATATAGACCTCCTCATCTTGATCACCATGAAGACATTTTTAATGTCCAATTGATGAAGTGACCAATGTCGAATAGCTACCATAGCAAGAAAAAGAGATGAATTGTAGCAATTTTGGCTATTGGAGAAAAAGTATCACTGCAATCAAGCCATAGATCTAAGTGTATTCTTTTGCAACTAATCTGACTTTGAGACGGTCTACTTCACCATTGGGACCAACTTTAATGTTATAAATCCATCAACATCTAACAGTCTTCCTACCGGCTGGAAGGGGAACTAATTCCCATGTATTATTATGATCAAGGGTCTGTAATTCTGTAATCATGACTTGTCGCCATCCAGGATGATTAAGTATTTCATGCACATTTTTAGGAATAGTAATAGAAGAGACAAAGGATATAAAAGAGCAATAAGGAGATAGTCTATGATAACTTAGAAAATTATAAATAGGATGTGGATTACATGTAGTACGAGTACCGTTGTGGAGGGCAATGGGTCAAAATGAATCATCATTATCAGGAATTGTGGAAGAGGTCGATGATTGAGAAGTACCTAATGAAGAGGGCTCATTTTGAAGCATTGGACTAGTCACTTGGTACTCAATCAATGGTATAGGAAGGACCAGTTGGATAGACTGAACATCCAGGACGAATGAAGAAAAGAAAGGAGTTTGTTCAAAAAAGGTAACATGGGCAGACATGTAAAATTTATTGGTTTTAGGATAGTAGTAACAATATCCTTTTTGAAGATGGAAATAGCCCAAGAAAACACACATGATAGCTCAGTCGGAGAGTTTGTCCGATCCTGGAGTTATATCATGAACAAAACAAATATATCCAACACAAAAAGGAAAACATGAAAGAGAGGTTCATTGGGAAAAACAATGGAATAGGGAACTTTATTGTTAAGAGAAGAAGATGACATTCTATTAATAAGAAAATAGGTAGGGAGGACAACATCACCCCAATGATGGACCGATATATTGGTCCCAAACAATAAGGTACGTGCAGTTTCAACTAAGTGTCTATTTTTCCTTTCAGCAACACCATTTTGATGAGGTGTGTGAGGACAAGGAGACTGATGTAAATTGTCATGTGATCTTAAAAGTGTAGAAAAATCAGAAGATAAATATTTTTTGGCATTGTCACTTAGAATTTTTAATGACTTTCCTAGATTGATTGAAAATTTCATTAAGGAAAGATGTAAAGATAGGCTAAAGTTCAAAACAATCTTTCATTAAATAAACCCACATACATTTTGAAAAATCGGCAATGAAGGTAACAAAATATTTAAAACCAAAAGAAGAAACTCGACTTGGTCCCCAAACATCAGAATGAATGATAGAAAAGGCGGACTCACATCTAGATTCAGAATGTCTAGGGAAGGAAGATCTAACATGTTTTCCTAATTGACAAGATCCACATTCTAAAGTTTGAAGATGGCTAAGTTCTGGAACCATTTTCTTTAACTTTGCCAAGTGGGGATGACCTAAATGATCATGTAAAAGCAGGGGGGAAGGAGATGCAAAATAGAACATTGATGAGTTAGATCCAAAGTAGAAGAGAAGAGACCTTTAGATTTATGTTCTTCTCCAATTAGTCGACTCGTCCTACATTCTTGTATAACAAGAATTGACATAAGAGATTACAAAACAATTTAATGATTTTTTTAAGCTGACTTAAAGAAATGAGATTAAAAGGACAAGCAGAGACGAAGAGAACAAATTTTATTTGTAAGGTAGGAGAAAGGGATACTTGACCAATTCCTTGAGAAACAACTTTGGATCCATTACCTAGGGTTGTAAGATGATTTTTAGGAAAAGAAAGAGAAAAAAAATAGAGGTATTACTACAAATATAGTCAAACCAGAAGCATCTGAGTTAATAACATATGGACTTTGACCCTCCACAAATTGTGAAATGCAGGAAGCTGACATGTTGAGTGTTGAGGTTAGACTGTTAGACTTCAACCTCAAATATTCTTGACATTCCTCATAAAGAAATTTTGGATCAACAATTGTATATGTGGAGACATTGACTGCTTTATCAGGGAAACCATGAAGAGAGGAGCAATTCTCTTGGGTATGCCCCATTCTTTTATAGGACATACATTCATCCTCCTCTAGTTCCACGATTTCCTTTCCCATGAGTTGATACCATGACAGAAGATTCTGTAGATTCTTGAAACTGTGTATTTCTAAGAGTTGGAACACAAAGAAGTCGTGTTGTCAAGTTGTCCATGGTTGGAACCTCATGACCAGTTAATATTTTATCCCTAATGTGATCAAAATCTGAATTCATAGCATGAAGTATCATTACCATATAAAACTTGTCAAACTTTCCTTTAATTTCTTCTAGAGAATTAACTTCTAAAAACATCCTTAGTTATTCAACTGTAGGCCTCCGATAATAAAGGACATCATATCATGATTTGCCTGTTTAAGAGATGTTAATTTGTGGAGCGCTAAATGTCCTTTGCAAAGATACTTTGGGCTTTTTTCCAAAAAGATTTGCAAGTTTTAAAAGTTCAAAGTGTTCCCAAAATATTGGACCACACAAATTGCCATAATTCAGCACACAACTGAAAATCTAATTTTTTCCATTTTTTCTAAATCATTTGGGATTTCACTCACATCTTTTTCAAGATGATCATGAAACCCTTGTCCCAGGAACCAGGGTTCCACAAATGTTGATCAAGATAGATAATTTTTTGCATTAAGTTTTTCTGATGTGATGGAAGGAGTCTCTGAGAAACAGTGGGTTGGTCTAGAGGCCATTTTTGACCCGAAGGAGATAAGACATCACACAAAAGAAGAAAAGAGAGAGAGAGAGAGAGAGAGAGAGAGAGAGAGAGAGAGAGAGAGAGAGGAACCCCCAAACGGACGACGGGCAGCTACTAGCAATAGTCGGCAGCAGGCCGAACAGAACTAGAACAGGCAGAGCAAGATAAACCTACTAACTTGAGAGAAAATAAGAGAAATATTATAATATTTGGGTGTGTCTCCACAACCCAAATCACTTCATATTTGTAATGGAAGGTTGTAGAAATAATTTGATTAGAGGGAAGATGAAAAGATTAACTTCTAGAAGATACAACTCATAGATAGATACAACTAATTTATACCAATTTAGTAAATATAAATCTTGTGAATCTAACATTTTGCTGTGTAAAATGAGATATGTATTTTAACTCATCAATGTTAGTTTAAGAGCATTCCTTTGTGTTCAGAACATTCCATTGGCCTAGCAACCATACCCCTTTTCTCCTTCACTTCATTTTTTGTTCAGTATCCCCCATTAGTAGTTACTTAGGTAGTTACAATATGTTAGTTACCCTCTAGTAGCTAGTTGTAATCATGTATAAATAGAACAGAAGAGAGGAATGGAGATCATCTAATCATTTGTGTGAAGAAATTAGTCCCTTTTGGCATTGGGAGGTGCAGAACCTTAAAGTTTATCAATGCTGTAATCGGGATATTTTCCCTATTCTTTCAGACAAACAATGGGTATCAAGGGTGAGATCTTGGAGCTTTGGGTATTAAATCTTGAAGATGGCAGCACATATGGGTGATATGGGACTTTCCAAGGTGATCATGATGGGACTTCTCTATGGCTTTGCTGAGTTCCAGCCAGAGTTTGATTCAGATCTATTATTTTGGGTCCAAGATGAGGAACAAGACAATGAAACATTGAAGATCAAGAAGCAGAATAGCGATGAGAAATAAAATATTGGGAGCCAGAAAACTGAATGGGAGAAAATGACTTGAAGAAGGGAGAAGAATTTGATAACGTAGAACAGAAAACAGACATGGAAACAGATAGCACAGAGGAAAAAATGATTGGTCAAGAGCAGCAGAATATGGTTTGCAACAACCATCTTCTACATTTCAGTTATCAAAGGGAGCGTGGAGAAAGCTCTCAATATAGGCTGTGGTTTGGACCCATTACAGAAGCATTAATGCTGTTTCTTGGGTAAAATTACCGCAGAAAACAAGCATGAACCTTTCACCTCTAGTACAAGGTGAATGCTGTGGGGAGGGAGTAATGCTAAGTAACTATTAGTAGTTAGTTTCAATATGTTAGTTCCCATAAATAAAGGGTATCACAGGTGTAAACTGAACACTAGGTAGAGTGAGAGAAAATCAGGACCTAGTGGCATTGGGAGATGCAAACCCTCAAAAGTTCTGAAATGCTATAATCAGATTTTCCCTGTTCTTATTGATACGATATGTAGTTCTGCTGCTTCCATTTTGATGTTGCTGCTTGGAAATCAGTAAGTTGGAATTTAATTTAGTTAAAGAAAAATAAGTGTGTATTACATTCAACTTAAGTTTGTTATCTTCCTAAGAGAGGTTTCAGGAAAAAAAAATCCCGGCAAAAGGCTATTCCCTACCACTCACTAGTCTGTTAGGAATCTATAGGTTTTATCAGAACCATCCTCTTGTATACTTCTAATTTATGTATTAATCTGCAAGTTAGCTTAGTTCTTTGAAAGTTGAAGCTGCTGTATCAGTTGCCTCCTTGTGCCACATATTAAAATTGATCTAGCCTTTAATTATGATAAAAAAATTGTGTGGTTCATTGTATATTGTAAATTTTAAACGGCCAACTGATCTCTTCTTGAATGTTTATCCAAATGTTATCTTTATGTTTTTCTTAACCAGGTGCGTTTATATATTATTTTATGATGCATCCTCATTTGATATCAAAACATGTTTTTATGTGGCAGGATTATGACACTGCAAATGCAATTGGATCGAAGTCCTATAATGCTCTTATGGGAGAGCTTGTCTCTCTTGAAACACTAAACATGGATATCCATCATAAAAATAATGAAGAAGAAGATTGTGTTGATTTTGTGGCTGCAACAACTGCTACACTTGGAGTTCCTTCTCCCAGCCTTTCAAAAGCCAAGTCTTTTGATGATTCTTCTCAATCTGTTTCTGATCTGATACCAAGAAAAGGTGATCTTGAAGAAGAGGCAGAGTTGTTGAGAATCTTGAAACTGTCCGAGGCTGATTCTAAAGCTTCAGTAAGTGATCCTGTTGTAGTTAACGTTAATGGAGGAGTGATTTCTGTCACTATGGATCCAAAAACGAGTAATGAACAGGTTATGAATATTTATTCTGGAGATAAATTAGGAAATAGCACTGGTGCTGGTAACAGTCACTTTCATGACCCAGAGCCTTCTGCATCTGATGACTCCACAGCTTTTGGCTACGACCACAACAAAAATATATCTTCTACTTCACTGGGAGAGGCAGGTAATTCATCCTGTAAGACTGATGCCATGTGTGACCTTCATCAATCAACTTATGTGGGACCCAAAGAATCTTTTGACCAGAATGATGCGATTGAGAAGAACAGCCTTGATGCATTGGTTCAGAGCGAGAGTGAAGTTACCCTTTCTCCCGGAAAATACTCTGTCTCAGACGTTTCTGGAGGATATGAAAAAATCCATGATCAGGCCACTCCTACAACTATAGATCATGAAGTTGTAGGTGAATCTCATGGACCTGATGCAACAGAATTATCATGCGTGTCCCCAGGCCATGCGGACACAGATTCATGTAGTGTCAAATATCAGCAATCTGATGTTCCTGGAGCATTAACTTCAAGTGTTAATGGGAGTGAGCCCATATATGAAGGAGAGGAATGTGTGATGGACACAAGAACCGGAAATTATGAAGATCGTGAACCTGTTTATGAAGGTGAGGTGGTACTTGCAGAACAGGCTGACAAGAACACCTTAGCTTCTTCTGATATAAGAGCTAAATGTGAACTAACTCCAGAACAAGGTAAGTGGTGCTATATATCAAATAAGTGAATTGGTTCTCATTACAGTATTATCTTTTTAGATAACTATATTATCTTATGGGAGACATATGTCCTTTTATGCTCATTGTCTTAGGTGAATTGATCAAGAGTTTCTTGAGGAATAACGCCAGCCAGTTGACATTTTATGGGTATGTAACCTGGTCTTGTTTGTCTAATTATCTTGATCTAGTTTTTTTATCCTTATATTTCTCTTCAATGTCAAAAACGAATTTTCTTTTTACATTTTATTCACGATAAATGCTTTTGCAGTCTTTTCTGTTTACAAGATGGGCTTAAAGAGCGTGAGCTGTGTGTTTTCTTCCGTAACAATCATTTCAGCACCATGTTCAAGGTCGGTAAAAGTCTTGAACATTTTTCTTTGGACATTTAGGCACCTTGTTATCATTGAGAAAAAAATGTTGGCTCTGTATTGCAGTGCTTCATACTAAAATTATTTTCTTTGTTCACAGTACGAGGGTGAGCTCTATCTTCTAGCCACGGATCAAGGTTACATTAATCAGCCTGATCTAGTCTGGGAAAAACTGAATGAGGTATAAAGTATTGTTAATATGATATATTTTACTGGGATCATCTTAAAATTTTCTCCTTCTATGTCACTGGTAGATGTATATATTCTCAATTAAACATCCTGAAACTGAAAGGTTATATGCTTGGTGATTTGAGCTTCTTAAACATCTAGTAAATTCTGTTGGCACGAATCTTTCTATAGTATGTTGTGTATGGTTTCGTTTTTATTGTACTATTGGGCGTACCCTTCCTGGTCCATCTTATTCAATTTTGTGTTTTTCTTTACCGTAATGTAATATTGAATTGCAGAATGTTTGTTATGTACTTTTCTTTCAGGTCAATGGTGATACATTGTTTATGACAAGTAATTTCAAGGAATTCAAGGTAGAAAACCATGAAAATAGCACATGGGATGAAAGCAATGTTCTGACCAGCACTGCTGTATGTATATTCTTTTAAAAGTGGAATATATTAATCTTTGCCAACCAATTTTTCATTGATATTTAGATATATTCACGTTTCAGGACTATCTTGCCAGCATAGATAGTGCAACACAGGCAGGCCTAGATATCAAGTAATTTTCTGTTGGCCGTGAAAACTTGTACGTTATTTCTTTTTCAAAATTATAGTCTTAACTATTGTGCAATTTTGACAGTTCTGATCTGCAATTAGCAATAGCCTTGCAACAGCAGGAATTTGAGCAGCAGCCATCACGCCAGAATAATTCACAACAATCATCCATTAGTGGTAACTCTAGACTGGTCACAGGTCCCCAGGTACATATTTTTAATTACTGCAACTAATTTGTAGTGTTTATGGCCAACGATATTATTGTCTGCGCTGTTTTGGATATAAGTGTAAACACACACTGTTGCCAAGTTGCCTTGTCCCATTGAGTGCCATTTGATGGGATCTTTTCGATTGGGGGGGGAGGGGGTCTTTTTTGCAAATCCAGATAATTTTTTACAGAATTTAAATTTTAATATACTAATGTAATTTTAGAGTGTCAGCAACTCGGTCTGTCTTATATATTATGCTAAGACTGTTGATTACTGTAATAACTACTATAATTTATTGTAAATGTAAAACTCTTTACTTTGGAATAAATGAAGTTTTAATGGAAAAAAGAATTTGGTGTTTGACTGCACTACTAGCTTTGCTGAGATTAAAGTTGAAATTTTAAGAATTTTCTGGTAATGCTATTCGCAGGTTGCAAGAAACACTGGAAGACAGTCTTCATCTGCATCTACATCTCCCAGGCCTGATGGAAAATCCAAAGAAAAATGTATAGTGATGTGAATTTCTCAAACAAAGTTTGTTTAGAAGCATGCACTTCAAAGTCTGTCGCCTTGATAATTCTTATCAGTTTGTATGTGATATTAGGTTAAGTTTCATATGTAAATATTGGAAGTAAATAGTGTAAAACAGTGCTAGGTCCTTTTTGACTGTGACCACAACTCTCAATCCCTTCCATTCCCACCTTAACTTAATGGGAAATTTTTTTTTTTTTACTAAATTTTTTCAAACATCCTATAAACAATTTTAAAATATTTTTTAGTTGATTGATAGAAAGAGAATGAAAAAAAAAGAAAGATAAATAATAATATAAAAATTAAAAGTGGTTGACGGATGGATGTTGGTAAAAAATGCGTTGTTATTATATCATATCCTCACCTTAATATTGTCTGAACTAACATCCCGACCATTTTATGCTGATTAATTGGGCAGCAATTAGGGAGTTAAAGCCCAGTGAGGCGACTCAGGTTTACCATGGCCATCTCACCTGCGTCCTCGATCTATAATATTGATGTATTGTTGCCAGATAGAAATTGATCGAGTGAGAATGAATGTGCATGATATTATTATTGTTACTAAAATGGTTTATTCTAATTTTTTTTTAAGGGATACATGTTTTTCTCTGTTCTACATGTTACTTGCTTGTAATCACTACTTTTAAAATCAGCTAGTAATTCAACGTTCAATTTTCATGGGCAAGTTTCATCCCAAAATAACCACATGTTGGCAAAGACAATATTTTTTTAAAACGGCTAGCAGGAGTTATTTTCACGTTGAACAAATCTTGTACTGGGTAGGTAGTTTCTGAAAAAATCATATTTAGATTTTAGCTCCAGGCGCTGATATTAAGTGGGGTTGTGTGTCACAATGTCGCATCCGGTTATGTTCATGTTCCCATCAGATTTTATGGGTCATTTTTGGAAGTGTCAATTGTCTGCCTTATATTTTGTTTGGATTTGATGAGAAAATAATATAAACAAAGAAAAGCTTATAAAATGTTTTTTTTTAATTGTTCGGATAGAGCCAAAAGTGAATAAAAAAAATATAACCATACACTATGGCAAGGCAAACGCAATTAAAAAAGGATATATTTATCATTTATTTCTTTTATGGTTTTCCCCAAATTAGGATAGATTTTTCCTCATGGCAGCTCCACCTTAATTCTTTTCTTTTCTTTTATTTGATGTCCATTCCAAGCAATGTGGAAATGTTTAGTGAGCATTCTTCTTCCTCTTGGAGCATTTAACAAACATACTTGTCTCCTAATTTAATGGAAACATAACGCTTTAATAATAGAAATAGTTAATCCACTAAACGATGTAATTTTGTGTAATGAGGAACAAAAAAACAATAATGGGGAGGAGTGAAAATATTTGTTTGTTATTGTGGTCTCAGGTGAAACGAAAGTGATGGATGGAAGATCCCTTATTAGTATGAGGAGTTTGGTTTTTAGTTATTTGTTGCGTATTGTTTTATGTGGTGGGTACATACTTTGTCGTGTTTAACTGGGGTGTGATTTAAACGGGGACCACTTTAACTTATCCTGTTATTAACGAAGAAATGAATAATGATAGAACACGACAGCACTACAGGCTGTGATGCTGATGCAATCTCCAGCTGTTACCTTTCTTCATCCACCACACCACACCACCATTTTTCTTTCTTTCTTTTTTTTCTTCAATTTCTTGTAGACTACGTTCTCAATTCTCATATCTTCTCCCTTTATGCTCCTTAACTTTTCTATTTCTGTATAATATAAGATTAGCTTACACATAAACATAATATGATTTTCTTCGGAGAAGAGACCCAACAATTTTTTTAATTAATATTAGTATTTATTATTTTGGTATCCAAATTTAATTATTATTTTTAAAATTTTATAATTATAAATTTAACTTCTCATATTTTTATATTTTTTTATCTTTTCATATTTATTTATTATTTATTTATAATATATTATTTATCAATAATAAAAATCCGTTACTAAATATATAATAGAATATGTATATATTCTATTATAAAATTTGTCCAACCAAATTTTAAACTATCAAAATTATGCTTAGATTTAACATTAACAATCATTTCACATAAAGGGTTCTAAAATAAAAAGAAATACATTTTAGAATATAAAATATATTTATAATTGGAAAAGTTAACAATTTAAATTATTATAAAATATAATGTTATTTAATAAAATTTTAAATTAGTTATAATCATAATTATTATTTCTTTATTTTAAAATATATGACATTCTGGATAGATTTTTTTTAAATATATAAAATTTAGAAAATTTAAGATTGAATTAATTATTATTTTATCAATTATACTCCTATCTTTTAATTATATTAATTAAAAAAGGAAAAATAAAAGATAACATTTTATTTAAAAATATTTTCATAGGAGAAAGAATATTAAAATAATAAAGGTGTTAATAAAACAGGTTAATAAATTTATTAAAAATAATAAAAAAAATAATATTTATATTAATTTATGTAACAAAATCTTAAATATTATTTTGAAACAAATGAAGTATATTTATAATAACTTCTAAATGTTGAAAAGCAAGTTTTGTATTGATTCTTTAAAAGGAAAATAAACATTTTATAAGATAAAAAGCATTTACAATCATTAATTGAAAATGAATAGTTTAAAATTATAATATAATAAAATATAGATTTAATTAAAATAATAATTATTGTGTTTTTGATAAATTGAAAGTTAGTGCAGACAAAAAAGATGTATGTAGGGACATTGTGCAGCTTCTAAAGTTAACAGTTATATGGCCAGTAATGTAGGCGTTTGACAGTGACTTTATATGCAGCGTTAACACCAATTCTTTTATGACTAATTCTACTTTTTCATACTAATTCTTTCATCAGTGACACAACATTTTTCAAATCTGAGTTATGTTTTCAGTTTTAAATGTTGCACACTCTCATACACAGACTGTGTCGTTAAAAAGTGTACTAGAAAACGTTTCTGTGCACATGATGTTTTTGTTAAAAATGAGTTATATATATATATATTAAATATTTACTGAAATCCACAAAAAGTATATTTTCTTTAAAAATAATTTATTTTTATTTAATTAATTAATTATTTATCCTTTATAAACTAAATGATAAATTCAAATTTAACTTTCACCCTCTAAACTTATTTTTATAGGATAGAAATTTATTTAATAAGGCAATTTCGACCAAATAGATTGAATTGATTTTTCTTTGAATTTGATGGAATCTAATATACATGATGAGAAAAATTGATATGTTCAATAAAATAGTCGACTTAATTTAATATGATCAAAATGATTAAATAATTAATACTAGTAATAATAATATAATATTAAAATATTATATCAACAAAAATATATATATATATATATATATATATATATATATATTAAATATTAAATTACTCAAATAAAAAATAAACTAGTGTATTTTCTAAGAAGTATTTTAAAAAATATTTTGAAATTACAAATTTTAATTTAAGTTTAAAAAAAGACCATAATTGAATCCAATTTCAATGGTGGATTGAATTGGATTTAATTTACAAATGTAAAAATTAAATTCAATATAAGATTTTTTAAATTAGATTAAGTGACGAGATTCAAATCCTATTAAACTCAAAGACGATTTTTTTATTTATTTTTTTATAAAATGTGTTTGTTGACTACTAACTTGATTGATTAAGAAATTTCTCAACTATCTAGTTTAGTTGTAAAAAAAAATAAAAAATGCATATGAGAAGTAATAAGATATTTCAACGTCCTAATTAACAAAATTTTAGATTTATTATTTTTTATTTAAGTTAGATATAAAAAAGAATTTATATTAAAAAATAATTATATGATTATTTCAAGCCATTTTTGTTTAAATTTGTTGTCAATATTTTTTATGTAATATTCCTAAAACGGTTGAAATTTATGCTAGTTTATGTAACTGATTTTGTCTGAGTACTCCAAACTCATTCTTGATATTTTTTTTTTAAGGTTGCAATCATATGCATATCAAATAAATAAATTCCACCATATATATATATATATATATATATATATATATATATATATATATATTCTTAACAAACCAACCAAAATACATGTGCAACGGAGGACTCTGATACTTACTTGTTCCTATTAGTGTAAGTTTTATTGAACAATAGATGCCTCATTTTACTTACTTGTTCACAACCACAATTTCATTCCTTCAAAATCACGTGGTTCCTTCTCTTCTGTTCATTACAACCACACCTTCGTCCTGCACCAACTTTCGACCTAATCACAACTTTAATAATATATTTATCGTTATTTTCATCGTGTCAACCGTGTTCCTGCTCCTCTATCATTGTTTTTATGTTCCCACATTCATGAATTTTAGAAAGAATGGTGTACTTGTCTCGTTCATTCTTTCCATTTATGCGCTTCAAACCTTATTTTCATTGCTACCTATCTCCTGTTCAAATGTGTTGTCCTCTGTATTTTCTCAAAAGGATGAGTTATGTTAAATAAAGATAAGATAAATAATAAACTTTAACGATCAATCGAATAACAAATAATTGATGAAAACTGAATTCAATTTTTTTTTTTTTCAATAAGAATACACCGTCCCAAAATCTTTAATCATAATTAAGAATTAAAATAATAATTTACTCAAAATATTATAATTTCAAAACATTCAACATTTTAAAGCTAATTAACTTATTATTAATTTTAATATCAAAACCTCCCAAAAAATTATTTCTCAACATTACAAAAAGACTTACCAAATTTTTACAATTTACTAAATATGTGTTTATCCCGTACACATGTTACTTTTGATTTGATTATCGTCGTTGTACGGTATCTCAAACATCATCCATGTTTTTTTACATATTTAACATATTGGAGATCGATATAACTTAAAACAATGTAAACAGAGTTATCCTATCTTTCTCACGTATTGTCAACTCTCTGATTCATTGAAAACCAATTATTGAATGTTCTCATCTTCTTCAAACCCTAAACTCCAGCTCTAGCTTTCCTAACAAACCTTAATTCTGAAGATAAAAAAAATAATAATAAAAATTGACTAATAGTTCCTTCAATATTTATCATATGAGTAATTCAATCACCCACTGCTAAAATCTCTAATCATAATTAAAAATTAAAACAATAACTACCCAAAATATCATTAGTCTCAAAACGTTAAATAATTAGAAAACATTCCAATAAACCTTTTAAATATAATTAACCTATTATTAATTTTACCTATATGTAAAAAATATACAAATTATTACCATTATTTAATTAAAATAAAAACTACTTGAAATATAAAAATGACATGGCGTTAAAAAAAAACAAAACTAATTGAAGCCTTTCAACTTTAATTTTGTTTTGATTGATATTTAAAAGTTATCTCATTTAAAAATAATATAAACTTCCTTTATCTTTGAATTTTATAGTTTTTTTAAATAAAAGCCTTAATTCTTAATTAATTTTTAATACTTATCAATTTTTTATAAATGCTTTTCTTAATAATTCAATTAAATCATTTACTTACTAATAAAAAAATTTCTTTTTTTCACTAAGAATTTATAAACAAAGAAAATAATGAAAATCAATTAAAAGATTAATCTGATCTTAAATGAGTATTTTCTTTTTAACTTTACTAAAAAAGATTTAATTGAGTATAGTTTTTAACTATTTATGTAAAACTGTATAGTTTTGTAAAATAAATTAATTAATTTTATCTAATTTATTGATTATGTGATGAATTCATAATAATTAATTACAAATTAATATTTAAACTAATTTTCAATTAGTCGTTAATGCAAACAAAATTATATATATATTGATAATCATATTTGACAAACAAACCTACTGATAATTGAATAGAGTTGTATTAACGGGGGTTTAATTAATTATACATTATGTTTTTGAAATAAAATTAAAGTATATTATTATTGTTTGAAAAAAAAATCCTTTTAATGAATTTGTTATATCGATTCCAACTGTAGGATTATAATCTTTAATTATTTAAAAAATGAAGGAATTATGGACATTTTTTAAATGAATATTTATTGGTAGAAATTATTTAAAAAAATTATAGATTAATTAAAATAGAATTACAATTTTAAGTGCGCGTTTAAAAAACAGTGAAATTTAAGAGCAATGAAAAAAAAAAACTAAGATTCAAGTTGAGAGTTAAGTAAGACAAATTAAAATTCAAGGTACTATTTTTAAAAAAGAAAAAAAAATAGTTTTTTGTACAGAATGAATTTTGATATTACATAAAAATGTCTAAAGGACACATATTTCTAGATTATGGAAATACTATTTTCTAACAAGACAACATAAATCTAACAAGACAACATAAAGTAAACATTGTGAATTTTGTTGTCGTTACTTCTAATTATTTTGATCTTTGTACTTTTGACGAAAAGAAAGAGATTAGATAAATGGAGAAAATTTTGGTAGATATGAGAAGTTGCTTGAAATTTTGATTCTAATGTTATGGATAAAATGCTTCCTTCTTTTCCAATCAACACGTACTCTTCAAACAAAAGTAATCAGTGACAAAGAAAAGAGAATATTCATTTCAGATTTTTATATCATTTTTTTTTTCATAACTTTTCTTTTTCATGATTCAACCACCAATATTTGTTGCCATCTGATCTCATAACCCACCTCGTAATTAATGATGTTGATTTTTGTTCAAACAACCAAAACATAATCGCATGTATGTTTGTTACATCACTCGGAAAAATCATAATCAATTTAATCACTTGATTAATATAAAATAATAGTATTGTCTAATTTATGATTATGATGCTCCAAAGCAAACCCTTTTGGTTTCAAAGATGGTGGTGAGTGAGGTAGTTTAATAAACGGAGAATTAAGTTGCAGAAGGAAAGAAGATGGAAGATGAAAAGCATAGCACCACCACCATGAATTGTGAGAACCAAACGTTGACAGCTCAACCTTCTTTTTTCGGATTATGAACAGCTCAACCTTCAACCCACTTTATGAACAACTAACAAAATTCAACTTAAATGAAGGTTGGTCACCAAAGATTGCATCTTTATTTTCTTTCTCTCTCATCACTGGAACACTCCAATTGGTTCACCATTTTTTTTTTCATATGTTTTTGTTCAACCTAATGGCTGCAACTGGAAGCATATTTTGCCGATGTGTACATTTTAAATACCGTTGCTAAATTTAAATCGTTAAATTATTTTCTTCTGGTACAACTAATTATTCTTCAATTTCTCCATCACTAAAATAACCCTTTTAAATATATATTATTTATAAAATTTAAAATTATATTAAGTATCCTCTTATCAGGTAAATATTTATTTTTAATTATATTTATTGTAGTATTAAGAATGATTTTAGATATAGAATATCAAAATAATAAAAATATTAACAAGAAAAGCTATTTTTTTTAAATAATAAAAATTAATCTTTATATTAACTATGTAGCCAACCTTAAAACCTCATTTAGCGAGTTACAATAAATAAGTTTTGTGAGTATTATTTAATTTAGAGCTTAGTAAATTTTGTCATTGATTAACTTTTTATAAATATGTCGGTAAATTTAAAAGAGAATAATAGTATGTAGATTTGATTTTTAAATTATGTAAAAGTTTTGGATATACTGCAACATATAAAAAAAATATAAATGAAGCTTTTCATCGTTAAAAAATATTATTATTTATTTATATTGATCACTTAATTGGTTGAAATTTGTATTAGTTTTAAAATATGATTTGTAATTTCTATACAAATTTTGAAGGGATACAGAATTTAGGAAGCATGTTTCAGTGGTGTCTTTCTTTCTTCCTCCTGCCATTGATGTTACTTCCAGCTACGTAATTGAATATATTTGTTGAAATTTTTTTCTTAAAAAACATCATGAGTTATTTTCTTCAGTAAAAAGAATGCAGGTTTTTTTTATTTGTAAATAAAAAATATTATTGAAATTTCGTACACACACATGAATATACAAACCAGTTATTGAATAAAATAACTCTATCAATAGTTACCTACGAAGTAACTTAATCTTCACACATATTAAATCACAAGATTTTACACATTAATTTCAACGATATTTTAATTTGAATCAATGAAATAAATAAGAAAATGATTTGAAATTATACAAAAAAATTATTCAAATTTAATTTATATAGAATTTAAAATTTACCGATAATGATATATTATAAATAAAAAATAATTTAAAATTTTAAAAAATAATAAAAATAGAAAAAGAAGAGACGTGTGAAACAAGATCATAATTTTAAACCTACAACTAACATTATTGGTGTGTGATAACAATAGAATAACTGTAAGGCTTCACTTAAACACAACTCAACACAGTTACCGTTACCCACGTTGCTTAAAGCAGATGACATCTCAAAATCATTTAAAAAAAAAATCTATTTAAAACACGTTTAATTTAATTATCTAAAATTATATAAACAAATCCCCAAAATGTAGTTGCATTGGGTTAAAACCTAACCTATCAAGTTTTGTCATTGCAATGGATGAAACATGTTTCGCTTATTGTTGAGCACAAATTACTTTATATGAATGAGACTCATTTATAAGGAGACACAAACGAAAACATATCTTTATTAATGTTTTACAAACTATTTTAATGTAGAAACATATATTTAAAGAGAACAACAATGAAAGAATTTGCAATTTGGTGAAAAAACTATCCAAATTGTTAAAAGTTTTACGATTTTTCTTCTGTTCTGAAAGATTCGAGGAAAGTACAGAAACAAAATGTGAGTGTAAGTGAAAAGAACGATGAAAAAGAGAAAGTATTTGACATGTTTAAACAAAGTTGTAATAGAGTCCTTGAAGTAGCTAATTATTTTGTCATGTCTCTCTTTTCTTTCATACCAGTACTCGGAAAAGGCAGAGATTTATTTCTATGGTAGTGATAGGTGATAAACCCAAAACCATGGTCGCCAATCAAATCAAAGTCCCTTAACCTAAAAATCCATTATTGTTCCAGATAAAAAATAAATGTAAAAAAAAAAAAGAGGAAAAAGAAAAGAACTTGTCAGGTGACAGAAGCAGCTTTATCTTCTTTTTCTGACCTCGCTTCCATCCCCTTTCATAGTAATGATTCCGCAGCTTACTCTTTTCTCTGTCTCCCTTCCTCTTCCTCTCTCTAAACAAAACAAAAACTCAATCTTTCTCTCTCTCCCAAACACACAACACAAGGCACAGCGCACAAATCAACCGTGTTTAATGCCTTTGCTTCTCCCTCTTTCTCTGTGTATGTAAAATCTTTGTTTTTATCAGAGGTCCTGCAGAAAGTTGTGTCTCAGATCCCTATATACACCGAAAACGATACAACTGTGTTCACTCTGCTTCTCTCTCTCTCTGAGAATCATCATTTACAATTTTACATGCAACCTATTATCGCGTAGGGTGGTCCTCAACCTCATTCTTTTATCTTTTGCCCTTTCCCCCTGCCTGCCCTATTTTATTCTCCTTTGCCTTTATCTATCCATCCATCCATCACGCTTCTCTTTCTCTCTCAAAATCCACAAAATGCAAGAACCAAGCCTGGGAATCATGGCCGGGTTAAGCGCAGAGGTCTCCCCCGATCACCACCGTCAGCTCAAGGCGGAGATTGCCACTCATCCGCTCTACGAGCAGCTCCTGGCTGCACACGTAGCATGCCTCCGTGTGGCCACTCCCATCGACCAGCTTCCGCTCATCGATGCTCAGCTATCTCACTCTCACCATCTTCTACGCTCTTATGTCTCACACCACACCCACTCTCTCTCCCCCAATGACCGTCAAGAACTCGACAACTTCCTGGTAAATTTCCCAAACAAACACTATTTTTTCTTTCTCAAAAAACAAATCAACACAATTTAATGGATCCATATTGTTTATTGTTACCACCGCAGGCACAGTATTTGATAGTTTTGTGTAGTTTCAAAGAGCAGCTTCAGCAGCATGTCAGAGTCCACGCCGTTGAGGCTGTCATGGCCTGTCGTGATATCGAAAATACCTTACAAGCTCTAACAGGTATGTACCACTATCTCACAACACCCTTTATTTCTATCTCCTCATACTCTAATTTTTTACTTTTATCAATTCTTTTGTTTCTTCTTCCCATTAGATTAGATGAACCAGTTGTTACTCGATTTCTTATATGAATAAATATCATTCATGTTAATAATAAACGAGTAACATATGTGATGTTGCTATTTTCTGTGAGGAGTTAATGGAGGCAAGTAAAATTAATTTTCTCGCTATAGGTAAAGCATCGTGTTGTTTCTTGTGATTGACGCGATTCAGCAGAAAGGGAAGAAGCTACAATTTTATTTTTCTTTCCCAAAACTTTTTCTTGTCGAGTTAATTAGACTAAGGAATGGGGTGGTAGGGTCTACTAATGTTATCTGGTGGAGTGTACACAAACGGCAATGGGAAGAGTACTTAGTTTGGTGAGGAATGGTAGACCCTCTTCTCCCACTATGGCACTGCCAACGACTTATGATGCCGTGACAGAATAATTTTGTTCCAGAGTGGATCTGCTATATATTTATCCCTACAATGCAATTTTCAGTAAAATTTCTCACATGATGTTGTTTTAATATTTTAGTTGTATATATATTTGTAAGTATATAATTAGATCAACTACAGAAGCTGGGGACGGGGAAATCAGACAAATTAGGAGATGACAATGATTTTAAACAGTAGAATGAGAGACTTGGAACAGTTGATTGACCGTTCCTAGTTTGTTTTCCCTGCAATGTATGGACTGCATGAACAAACAAAAAAAAAATCCCAAATTTTTAGACCAGTTTCTATCAATCTGCATCAGCTTTCAGTACTGATTTGTTTACACGTACAATTTTATACAACTTGAGATTCTAATACAACATCGTTTCAGTTCACGCATAGTATATTGCTGAGAATAAACAAATTAGAAGAAAGCTATGTAATATAGGAAGGGAAAGAGAAAACAATTCACACACACATGTACATGATGGTGAGATTTAGAAGTTCTGATCTAACATCTAACACAACGAAAAGTGAAATTACATAAGAGGATTTATATGTTTAATCTCAATGGAGAATATTTACTCTTACAAATAATCCAATGAGTTTAATAAGCATATACTTGGTTAGTAGCCAATCAATCATAAATTGATAGAGATTTTATAAAGTCTGTGAATTTTAATTCTATGAGATTATAAAAAATCTTCATTCACGATATATTATTTATTTATTTATTTAATGTAGAGCTTATTTATTTATATTTTTCTTAGTATAATAAATGTGTGTTTATGCATGAGACATTGAGACTTTTTAAAGGTTGAGCAAAAGATTAACGAAAGAGGTAAAAAATTACTCTTTTAGGCATCTCCTTCATTGACTGTTTAATATTTAAATCTTTTTCTGTTTTTCAGGCCTTGTTACAATTGGAACTAGATTTAGAGTCAGGTTAGGTGAATATTTTAACGAGAGTTTATAGAAAAAGGAAGCAAAATATATGAATTAAATTAAACATTAATATCCTATAATTAAAATTAATTTTTATACATATTAACTTGTGAATAGTTAAATATGGAAAATTTTACTTTTTAAAATTATGATAAAAAAAGTAAATATCTTTTAAAAAACAATCCAACTGTCTTTAGGGCACCTATTAAAGAATTGTAAATATCTTTTATGGGAAAATATTACCGATATATTTTTCACAGTAGTTTTTGATGAAATTTTCGTTTTATAAATTTTTTAATTACTATCTTTGAACACTCGATATCAGGCCCTTTTGTTGATTATTATCCTTGTAAGACAATAATTTATTTATTTTTATTAAAAAATTGTGAAATTTATTGTTACTACTATATTAAATATCATGATTTTAAAAAACTTATTTTATTGATTTATTACTTATCGTGGAAGAGGTGTTTTTGTCTTGTAATTTTTACTACAAGTTAGAAATTCAATTCTGTTCCAATTATATTTCATCGAGTCTTCATTTTTGGAATTTGTTTCTTTTGAATTATTTCAATTTTTTTTGTACGAGTAGTTATACCTATATCTATCGATAGCTAGTTAGTTGGGCTGGAAAAACTATATAATAACCCTTTTGAATTCAATAAAGCACACTAATATTGCCAAAGTGTTCGCATATATATTTTTATTCTCTACAATTTTCCTCATTACAATAATAAAAAACAAGTTTAATAATTTAAAAATATAAAAAAAGGAATATTAATTTCTTCTTGTAGCAGTCGTTAGATTAGCAAGAGATATTACAAGAAGAAATAGAATTCTTGATATTTATCTTGTAGTTGTATAAATTGATTAATGGTTTAATTGCCTTCACATATAAAAAGGTGAGTTGAATAATCATGTTAACCTTTCATGAAATTAAAATATGCATAATATATCAGGAATTTCTTATGGTTATTTTGGTATCCAAGTAAGGTGTAGCTCATATTGTGGATGATATGACTGCACATATGGCCTATTTAAGTGGGATAAGGAAGAGGTATTCAAGTGTCTCTTTAGGACATGTTCAACTTATAACTCACTTTAGGATAAAATAATTACTACTTCACTTAGCCTGGTCAATGTCACTTGTGAATTATGATTAAAAAAATCTATGTTTGGTCCATTTTTGATGTTATGCGCAACTAACTTTATTGCATGCTTTTATGTATGATGAAGATGTGTCAAACATTTTGGCATTATTGAGACCTGTCATTGTTCCACTAACAAACCAAGGGGCCCTTGTATCTAGACTTCTCCCCCTCACTTGCACTTTCAATTTCAAATGGCAAAGTGGTCAGACAAAATTTATGGCATGCATTTTCTGGTCTAGTGATCAATTGGAGCTAAAAAAAATTTCTCTTGTAAGACTAATTCTTTCTTAAAGTGTAATTGCAAAGTAAGAATAAGATGATCCTAGGACGTCAGATAAAAACAAATTTTCCTCCCTCACCTGTTTGAGAAAAGTCTTTGGAGAATTGATGACCCTTATCAACCATACTATGTTTTGGTTTTTGGTCCCTTTTTTCGATGTATTTAGCCTCTGCTTTGTTATGTATCAGTTCCAATAATTTCACTGCCAGATTCCATGTATCTACCAGTTATTACATTACATGTGTGATGTGTGAAATATATATCCACAGTGACAAACTTTAAATTATGTAGTATTCATTTGTTTTTGTCGTTCCAAAAAATTAAGCTATCTGGATTGCTATGTAATTATATTTCAGGAGTGAGTTTGGGAGAAGGAACTGGTGCAACAATGTCAGATGATGAAGATGAATTACAAATGGATTTCTCTTTGGATCAATCTAGCGCTGAAGCGCATGATATGATGGGATTTGGTCCGTTACTTCCTACAGAATCTGAAAGGTCACTGATGGAAAGAGTTCGTCAGGAATTAAAGATTGAGCTGAAGCAGGTCTTTTTTTATAGTCAATTGCTGGTTGGTTACATGTAGTTAACTATTTTCCTTAAGTTTGAATCACCAACCAGTTTTAGCCTCTGCAGGGTTTCAAGTCAAGAATTGAAGATGTGAGGGAGGAAATATTAAGAAAACGTAGAGCTGGGAAATTACCAGGTGACACGACTTCTGTGTTAAAGAATTGGTGGCAGCAACATGCAAAATGGCCTTACCCAACTGTAAGGGGAACACCTTCTCATGTTCCTGCATCTTGCTCGTAATCAATATTTTCACAATTTATTTTGTGTTTCTTTGAAACCAATTCTAGACAGTAGGGTTCATTATTATTGCGGCAACCATCAAAATATGCAAGTATCCACAATGATGTTTCCTTCTTAAGAGGTCAAGCCCCAATATTGGTACTAAGATTCAGCAAATTGTGTGACAAATATAATGTATCATTGGCAATTGCAATGTTGCTACCCAAACGAAACGAAGGAGTTGTTGACTTTAACATGTGAAGTTTTGATCATATGATGATACAATAACCTCTGGCTCACTGAACTTGCATTTGGCATGCTTTGTTTCAGGAAGATGACAAGGCAAAACTTGTGGAGGAGACAGGGTTGCAGCTGAAGCAAATTAATAATTGGTTCATCAATCAAAGGAAACGCAACTGGCACAGCAACTCTCAATCAGTTACCTCTTTGAAGTCCAAGCGCAAGAGGTAGACATATTTTGTCCTAACTATGTGGAACAGCTAGCAGCTCAACTTATAAGGACTTACTAAATATATATACATATATGCTTATTTCTGATAGAATGTAGTCCCCGCAAGGATTCCAATCAGATGCAGAAGATAGTAAGTAGATGGGTTACGGTAATGTAAGATAGCTGCAAAAAAAGCTGGCTGTAAATTTGTGGGATTTAACGTATGCAAAAACTTTTGTTTCAGGTGTGGTTATGCCTCTCTTTTATAACTGTCTTTGTAAATTGTTTGCTACACTTTTCTGACCGGCGGAAGAATTATTATTACCACACATATTATTAAAATTGTTTGCTCTTCTTTATACGTTATATGTGTTCATTGCTCCTATATATTTTAACTTTTATACCAAACTGAGTTCTTCGTCAAAAATGAGATTAATTGCTTTCTTTCCATTAGAATGTTGAAAGGTAGTTCAATATTTATTCTTGCAATAATTATCATCTATGGTAGAAATGAGTGAAGAAGACGACGTTAAAGAGCACTTTAAGGCTTAACTTGATTTTTGGTTCGCATCTTAATGACCAATTAAGTTCTAGTAATCAAGAATTTTGATATTTGGTTCACATATAACCTAAGCACAGGTTATAGTTTATATACAATTTTTATTAGGGATGTAAGAAAATATAAAATCCAAAATAACATTAAAATAGATATATTTAATGGATATTCGTAGAGAAAAGGGATGATTGTTTTAATTCGCTGCTTTTAAATTATCGTATTCATATATACAAACTTCTATTAGTATTTTTTTTTAAATAATTAAATTGTTGTGTGAAAAAGCATTAAAAATTAAAAAGAAAGTTTAAAAAATGATTTTAAAGAAAGAAGCTACTAAAACGAGTTTTTTCTTTTTCTTTTCAGACCTCTTTTAAAAAATTTATTTAATAAATTCTAATTTGTGTTTGTTTTAGCTTTTTGTAAGATTTTTTTTTCGAAATAAATTCGAAGGAAATGTTTACTAAATCAAAATTAAGCATCACATTAACGATAATTAGTCGTTAGTTATTAAGCGACCAAACCTAATGCTTGATTTGAGCTGTTTTCGATAGATGATTCCAGAAATTAAATTAATGTAGGAGGGTTTTCAATGTTACTCCCAACAATAAAATGGTATTTATAAGCATGTAAATGTCCACTAACGTATACTAAATTAGGATTTAAGATTTAGAATCTTAACAAATATATAAATCTATAAATTAGAAGATTTGAGATTAGACACAAATCTCTAAATACAGCCTAATGAAAATTTTGTCTGCTATAGTGTTGTCATGTACGATACAGGGAGCACCATTTCCATAGTTTGAAAACTTTGATTGATAATAAAATTTCAATTAAGATCCCATCACATGGTGTACTGAATATGTGATCGGTTAAAATCATTTTCAGTTTTCGGAAAAAGATTGATGAACAATTTATTTTTATCAAAGCGATTAACAATTCTATTTATTAATAAAATACTATTTTTTAATTAATTTTATTTTGATTGAATTTTGATTATTATAATATTAATGAATAAAGGGATTGTTGATCGCTGTATACAGTAACTCTTATTTTTCAACTGGGATCAGCGACAGTTACATAGAAATCTCTCTCAGTGTTGTTTATGTTAATAGTTCCATTACGACCACTGGCGGCTGCTTGTGTCTGACCCCTTCAACGTACTATTCATATAACATCATTGAATCTCAACTATGTTGATGTATTCTTTTTCCAGTTGTTATTTTTTTATGATTAACAGAGCATTCATGACCTTCTCTCTTCTTCGTATTCTAATCCTTAACCCCGTCAAAATTGAAGCACTCCTTTTGTATGACAAGTCGGTCAACCCGATTTTAAAATTACAGTCTTTGCAAGTCTCTATGACTTCAAAATGCTCACCCTCAACGTTACATTTCTCAGATCCATCACCAACCCATTGTTCTTTCACAGCGTCTCTCACATTCCAAAACGATTCACTTCTCACTAGTTCTTACCTTACATGGCTCATTTGGTTTATGGTGAAACTCCATCCTTTGGAGCTTCACACCATGGACAGGCTCAGCAAATTATTCCGTTTGCAACCAATGGAACTTCCTTAAGGATCCTACTTTTACATGGCAACTTGGAAATATGGGTCAACGAGGCCAGAAACCTTCCTAACATGGACATGTTTCACAAGAAAACGGGAGAAATGATTTCCATGTTGTCCCGGAGACTTGGCGGCAAAATCGAAAGCCACATTTCCAAAGCTGGAACCAGTGATCCCTATGTTACGGTGTCTGTGGCGGGTGCGGTGGTGGCCAGAACTTTTGTCATTAGAAACAGCGAGAACCCCATTTGGACGCAGCATTTCAATGTCCCCGTTGCGCACCTTGCTTCTGAAGTCCACTTCGTTGTCAAGGACAGTGATATTGTGGGTTCTCAGATTATAGGAGCAGTGGGAATTCCAGTGGAGCAGTTATATAGTGGCACAAGAGTTGAGGGCCTTTTCCCCATCCTTGGTGCTAATGGAAAACCATGTAAGGGTGGAGCAGTGCTGAGTTTATCCATTCAATACACCCCTGTTGAAAAGGTGGCTCTGTATAGCCACGGAGTAGGTGCTGGTCCTGATTATCAAGGGGTCCCTGGCACCTACTTTCCCCTTAGAAAAGGTGGAAAAGTTACACTTTATCAAGATGCTCATGTTCATGGAGGTTGCCTTCCCAGTTTGAAGGTGGATGGGGATGTGGATTATAAGCATGGAAGTTGTTGGCACCACATCTTTGATGCAATAAGTCAGGCTCGTCGATTGGTTTATATTATGGGGTGGTCTGTGTACTACAATGTTAGTCTCATTCGGGATAAGCATGATGGAAAGGCTTACACTTTAGGTGACCTTCTCAAAGATAAATCACAAGAAGGTGTGAGAGTGCTGCTCCTTGTGTGGGATGATCCCACTTCTGGAAGCGTGCTTGGATATAAAACGGTAATCAACTTAAAATAATTGTTTTGGACAAAACTTAGATACAATCCTTTGTGTTTTTACTATTTTTTTTTAGGATTGAAGTTTCATCTTAATAATTTATGTTAACATTTGATAAAAAAATTATTATGGAATGAAATTTTAATTTTGATTAGAAAATAACACTGATAGCGCTTAAGGAACTACATATTTCTTTGTTTGGTTCAGCCAGTATTTGTTGTGAGGAGGGTAAACAAATCACAATCTTAGTTTGTTATAGATAAGTAATTTGGGATCCTTAGTATTGCAGTGACATATTTTTGTTTTCATTTTATGTGTCAGTTTCATGTTCAGAAAGGCATGCTACTGCACTTGATTACTTTTACTTTTGAATCAGATAATAGTATGTGAGTGGTTTCTTACTTCTATCATGGACTTTCTATGATATGATATGCAGGTTGGACTTATGAACACTCATGATGAGGATACTCGCGAGTTTTTCAAGCACTCTTCAGTACGGGTGCTTCTTTGTCCACGAGCCGGTGGAAAAGGACATAGCTTTCTCAAAACGCAGGTATTGGAAATACCATAGTTAAAAGAAAAAAATTAAATAATCTTTATCTTTTTATGTACATCTTTTGTCATAAAGGTCAGATGGGAAAGTTAAATGCTCAGCTGTAAATTTAATTGTTAGGAAGCTGGAACAATCTATACCCATCATCAGAAGACAGTCATTGTAGATGCTGATGCTGGCCACAGTAAAAGAAAGATAAAAGCTTTTATCGGAGGTCTTGATTTATGTTTGGGTCGATATGATACCCCAAACCATTCCCTCTTCAGGACTTTGCAGACAACACACAAAGATGACTATCATAATCCTAACTTTGAGGTAAATCTTTATTTTTGTTTAATCTTCGCTGGTTTCCAATTAAATATATTGCAGGAATGTTTCCTATAAAGAACTAAGCCAAGGTTCACTTTAATAGCACTTTCCTGTAAATATAAGTTCTAATTGTTTTATTTGTATAATAATGAACAGGGGCCTGTCACTGGTTGTCCAAGACAACCATGGCATGATTTGCATTCCCAAGTTGATGGTCCAGCAGCATATGACATCCTCACCAATTTTGAGGAACGTTGGTTGAGGGCTTTAAAAATGAATAGGTTTCAAAAGATGAAAAGTTCACATGATGATTCGTTACTTAAGATTGACAGAATCACTGACATTGTTGGCATTGATGACGTTCCTTCCCAAAACGAAGATAACCGGGAGACTTGGCATGTCCAGGTATATCATTGATTGTGTTGGAAATAGATGAATAATTCATGCTCCTGTTTCAACAGAAGAATTCTTACTCCCTCAGGGAAACTTGTCTAAGATAAGTTTCTGATTATCTTTTTCACTGTTCTAATTGAAGGTCTTCAGATCAATTGATTCCAATTCTGTGAAAGGATTTCCAAAGGAACCACAGGATGCAATAAGAAGGGTGAAGTGAATTCCTTCTGAATTTTTTACCTTTTTTTTATTGTGAAGAAAATGCTAAGTCCGTTTACTTCATTGAACAGAACTTGGTTTGTGGAAAGAATGTACTGATAGACATGAGCATACATTCTGCTTATGTCAAGGCAATTCGAGCAGCTCAAAAGTTCATCTATATTGAGAACCAATACTTTCTTGGCTCATCATATAATTGGGATTCTTACAAAGACCTTGGTGAGTATTGAAGTTAAAAAAAACTTGTTACAAAAATTACCTTCTGTTAACAATCATCAAGCATGTCATGGGCTATTTTCATATTTTTAACATGTTAAGAGCTCAATTTTTATACTGGTGAGGTTGTTTCGTTAATTATAAGTTGATGTGACTTGGTAGAGTATTCTAAATTGTATTGACAAGGTGTAGTGTAGGATCGGTGCATATTAGTAAGCTGATGGAGCAGATGAAAAAATCTACTATCATTTAGCAAAATTATTCTCTCTCTAATTAATACTATACGACCCAGCACTAGCTCTCTGAATCGAGTTCTATTCCATCAGTAGGGGTTCCTGTGTAAAACTTCGTGATTTTTTTACTGGTTCTTTTCTAAAATTCCAGATCAGCCACAAAACTATTCTTAAAAAATGACAAAAATACAAGACATAAAAGAGATTGTAAAGTTGTATATTGTTCACTAACACCAACAATTTTACATGTTACAAGACAATAAAGTGGATCCGGATCCCTGTCTTCAAATTTCAGTAAACTGCATTACATTGTATGTTACAACAGGCGTCTTGTTACATATTAATTTTAATCCATTTTCATGACAGGTGCTAACAACTTAATTCCAATGGAAATTGCATTAAAAATAGCCAGCAAAATCAAACAGCATGAACGATTCTCTGTGTATATTCTCATTCCTATGTGGCCTGAAGGAGTACCTAAAGGTACACCTACTCAGCGGATTCTCTTTTGGCAGGTAGGCTTCCTTTATCTCTTAAAATGGTACAATATGAGACAAAACATCAAAACCTTTATTGGCTAGACCATGAACATGGTTTAGGAAGATTGGGTGTTAAAAATTTGTCTCAAGCCGGAAGAAACTGCTGATTTTTTAGTGCTTCAAACTGCCAAATGATGTTATTCTTTGAAGCACAACTATAAATTTTGCATTGCTGAAAATGCTCATGATTTGCTGCCTAGATTTCATGACAATTGTATCACGTTTATCATTTAAAATGAGAAATCTCTTATAAATTTTGTCTTTAAGATGAACAAGATTGTATATACCCTTAAATTTAAAATAGTATGATAAAAAATAATGTTCTTATGGGTTCAGCAGTGTGTTTGTCTCACATGCTCACGTTGATTTGTTGGCAGTTTAAAACAATGCAAATGATGTATGAAACGATTTACAAGGCCTTACAGGAGGCTGGGCTCGACAATCAGTATGAACCACAAGACTACTTGAACTTCTTTTGCCTTGGTAATCGGGAAATCCTTGACGACGGAAATGTTTCAAATGTTACAAAAACTACAAGAGAAAACACACCTCAGGTTTTTTTTTTTTTCACCTTGAATAAACTTCATGATTTCTCCTTCTCTGGATGTCTCATTTCCTACTAAACAAGTTTATTTGCACACTGGTTACCTAGGCACTCACTAAAAAGAACAGAAGATTCATGATTTATGTTCATTCAAAAGGAATGATAGTGGATGATGAATATGTGTTACTGGGGTCTGCTAACATTAACCAGCGATCCATGGAAGGCACCAGAGATACAGAGATAGCAATGGGAGCATATCAGCCTAATCATACTCGAGCAAAGAAGCAATCTAAACCTCGTGGACAGGCAAGATTTATATAAACTTACAAATACTTTTTATGACCAAAATTTGGAGAGGAAAAATTGTAGGTTGTGCATACAATCAGAATGATATAGCCTAGGATACCCGGATGATACTCTCAAGAAGAGTGAAGCATTTTAAGGGAGTTGCGTAGTTGTATTGTATCATATATGTATACTAAGAAAGCTCTGTGTGTTGTGTTTTTTGGTATGATTTCAGGTGCATGGTTATAGAATGTCACTGTGGAGCGAACATATAGGAAGTGTGGAAGAATGTTTTGAAGAACCAGAGAGCCTTGAGTGTGTAAGACGGATAAGGTCACTGAGTGAGTCTAACTGGAGACAGTATGCAGCTGATGAGGTAACTGAAATGAAAAGCCATTTGTTAAAATATCCCCTTGAAGTTGATTCAAAGGGCAAGGTGAAGCCTCTTCCTGGCTCTGAGACATTCCCAGACGTTGGGGGGAACATAAGTGGCACTTTCACAGTACTCAAAGAAAATCTCACCATCTGATCAATCATTTATGTCACTTCTCAAACTCAGTGAATTCCACGGTAAAATTTGGTAGCTTATTTACACTAATTTGATTCTTTTGAAAAACCAAAATAAAGAGTATAAAGGTTTGTACTTATAATAACCTGCTTTGAGGTATCAGTTTAAGGTTGTCTTAAATACCAGTTTTCTATTTTCAGCTGAATAAATATCCTTTTCCTTTTATACTAATGTAAGATTGTGGTTATGTTGAAAAATACTACGATAGTAGATTTTGTTTATCAAGTGATGATTAAAATTTATATCATTAATCCTGAAATAAATAAAAAATAAATAAAGGATGGGATCTTGGATGTATATTGGAAGATTGTGTTTTGTTGTTGGCAGATGGGTGAGTCCTTGATAAGAAATGTATTGAAAATGAAATTATGATGATATGAGAAGACTCTGCATCTCAAATTTATAGGCTACAGAGACGTGTCATCTACAATTGTCCATGTATGCGAGCATCACAGGTTTCCTCTCTGTTCATTTCACCATTGACAAGAAAATGTGAACTAACAAATACCCACAACACAGTTTCATGTCACCATTGACAACAGACATGTTCATTTCACATTAGTTTTTCTGTTTAATTATTTCCACCTGCAAAATACATAAATGGTGTTAAATCTTTAATGCGACTTATGGAGTTAATTTGTGTGATATCTGAAGCACCAAAAGGATTAACTAGGGGCCTGCTGTCATTATATCTTACTAAACATAATTAAAATTAAATAAATCAAAATAAACAAAGTCAATTATATATTAAACTTATTTACTTATCTAAGTTATAAATTTAAATATCTCACATTTATTTACATATACACAAAATATGAAAATTTCAAATTTAAAAAGTATTTAGAAATATTATTCTATATACACTAATATATAAAGAAAATATTGCTTTTAATATAATTATTTATATTTTTAAACTTAATGTTATAATAATTATGGTAACTAATTTTTTATTATATATTTCATTTATATGATTTAAATATTTGTAATTTTAGTTTAAAAATTAAGATATAGACATGTATTTTTATTGAAATAAATAAATATGTAAAATACACATTCATCAAAACTTTTATATATATATATATATATATATATATATATATATATATATATATATATATATATATATATATATATATATATATATGAGAGAGAGAGAGAGAGAGAGAGAGAGAGAGAGATATTCCAATAGAATTGTGGGAAGTAACTTTGTAAACTCTTTATAACTTTCATTTTTCTATTTTAATTAATTTAGAATTTGAAAATTATTTTTAAAAAAACAAAATAGTTTGCCCAACATATGTTTGGATATTTGGAATAATTTTACAATTATAATATTTCCATTAATTATGTTCCAAAAATATAAAATTATAATTTGAAACAAATACTTATATATAGCCTATGAATTGTTGTTTGTTGTTTTTTTTAAATAATATTTAAAAATTTGTTTAATTACTTGTTGTGAGAACAAAAATTGAAAAACTGTTTATTTTTATTTATAGAAATCAAAATTAAAATTTGTAAAAAGGTATTATTTTTGTTTTTGTTTTCTTTATTAATCATATTCTAATAATTCCACTACATTAATAATCTTATTTTTATGAAACTATCCTTTTTAACTTCTGGGACTTTTCATTATTCATGGATTGATTTTATCCCAAAATAATTTTTAAACTAAAATTATAATGTTTTATTTTCATCTTATTTTTAAAAATTATTTTCTAAAATTATTTTTAAAAATTAAAAAAAAAACTAAATTAAACAGGCTCTAAATATATCTAATATTTTTTTAATACAATTTACTTAATATTTGAAGAAATATGTCACGATGCTAGACTGTCATAGTTCGAATGCTATTTTATTTCATTGATTTTAACAAATATTTATATTAATATTAATTTCTTGTATTTTGTAAATAAGACTTACGTTTAAATTTTCATGATAAATATAAAAATATTTTTTATTCAGTAAAACTTTATAATAAATATTTTTTTAACTATTATATATTATTATAGAAGACAGGAAGTGAAAATCTTATATGAGATGATTTCGTTTAGAATAGTTGAAAGATAAGTATTTATAATATTAATAATTGTTGATAGAGAAAGGTCGTGCATAATAGTGGAGAGAAAGTAGTCCATAAGAGACAAAGAAATGTTTGTTTAAAATCAATTCAAATTAATTTTAAAACCACCTCATTATGAAAAATTCTATGCATATTTTTTTTTCAGAGAGAAAATAACATAAAACAATACAAAAAAAATTATATTATTTTAAAATAAATAAATAAAATGTACACTTCATGCCCAAAAGTTGATAAAGATGGTATAGTTGATTTTCAAGACAAGCAGAAAAGTAGATGGAACGAAATAGAAATAGGAAAAAAATAAATTTAAACTCATTCCTATGGTTTTAAACACATAATTATCAGGATAATTATTGTGATAAATATAATATAATTAAATATTGAATTTTGGAGAATGTAGTATTTTTATAATCACCGTCGTGATGAGATGTCGGCAAAAGACAGAAAAGAGAAAAGATGGGAAAATTCTCAACTCCCTCCATCTTCAGTATAAAAGAGGGAAGAAAAAGAGGGAGAGAAACGAAGAGAAGATGGGTGCAGAAGCAAATGGCGGCGAGAGGCAACTGAAATTTATGATCTACGGTCGAACAGGTTGGATTGGTGGTTTACTGGGGAAGCTGTGCCAAGAGAGAGGCATCCAATATCACTACGGAAGCGGAAGATTGGAGAACCGATCGTCCTTGGAGGCGGACATTACGGCGGTGAACCCCACCCACGTGTTCAACGCCGCCGGAGTCACCGGTAGACCAAATGTGGACTGGTGCGAGTCTCACAAGGTTGAAACCATCCGCACCAACGTTGTGGGCACTCTCACCCTGGCCGACGTCTGCCGTCAAAAAAATCTGATTCTCATAAACTACGCCACCGGCTGCATCTTCGAGTACGACTCCTCCCACACCCTCGGATCCGCCGTCGGCTTCACGGAGGACGACACTCCCAATTTCACCGGATCCTTCTACTCCAAGACCAAGGCCATGGTATTCATTCTCCACATCCAAATCACTCTCATTTATTTATGTCAATGTACGATGATGATGATGATGATGATGATGATGATGATGATGATGTGATGAGACATGACAGGTGGAGGATCTACTTCGGAACTACGACAACGTGTGCACGTTGCGCGTGAGGATGCCCATTTCCTCGGATTTGTCGAACCCACGTAATTTCATCACTAAGATCAGTCGATACGACAAGGTTGTCGACATTCCGAACTCCATGACCGTACTGGACGAGCTGCTCCCGATCTCGGTGGAGATGGCGAAGAGGAATCTGACTGGGATCTGGAATTTCACGAACCCTGGAGTGGTAAGCCACAACGAGATTCTGGAGATGTACAGGGAGTACGTGGATCCTAGCTTCAGGTGGAAGAACTTCAGTGTGGAGGAGCAGGCGAAGGTTATTGTTGCCCCCCGAAGTAACAACCACCTTGACGCCTCTAAGTTGAAGAAGGAGTTTCCTCACCTTTTGTCCATCAAGGACTCTCTCCTTAACTACGTCTTTCTCCCCAATCACAAAACGCCTCCATAGATCCAACCATCTCAATTCTTTCAGAATTTTTCAGATTCTCTGCTTTTCTGCCACTTTTATCTACTTCTTCCTTCCTCTATTGTATTCTTCCTGCGTTTAATCTTAGTTTTCTATTTCTATCCATTATTTTTAAACACCTTGTCCACATTTACTTATATTTTTATTTCTCTAAATATCATTTTGATTGAACCCTATTTATCATTTTTCTGATTGTATTTGACAGACTACATGGTGCATAAATTAGTTGCCACCTGCTTATAAATTATGAATTTTTGCATCATCTCTTGCTATTATTGTATCGGTTTTTGGTGTAACAACAATGAACAATGATCCTTACGGATGATCGAAAACGAAGGGAAACGCCTTACGTGTACTCATTATTAGGACCTTGTTTGTATGATAATCGACAGAAGGAAGAGAGAACCCTGTTTTTCCAATTTGGACTCCACTTAAATATATGGGCCTAAAGTAAAGATTCATTCATTTACTAAGCACTTTTTATTGTTATTATTATTATTATTGTTGTTGTTATGGGAAATTAAAATAACCTTCTTTTTTTTTTTACAAAATTAGAATAAGGTTTAACCTATGATTGCAAAATATACCAATGTTTATTACACAGGCCCACCAAAAAGACAATACCGCATCGAATTGGAAAAGTAAATATCACATAATAAATTTTCTTCCTGCTTTAATATCATTTTGAACGCCAATAGATCAGATGATGAGTAAATAAATTAACAGGTATTTATCCGTCTTCGAAACAATTAATTTTTAAGTGCTTTCTTTCTAAGAACTATTAACCAATATTTTGTTTATTGTTTCATGTTTTAGGTATTTTATCATGATGAATTCGAAAGGTCTAAGGTCTAAAAAAACAATTTGAAGTAAAATAAAAATTTATGAGCTAAATAAAATTAAATAAATATTGATATGATTTAGACTAACTTGTAAATTTATAAATTGATTCGTTTTATAAAATAATAATTATTTTATTAATAAAATAAAAATAATATTATTTTATTAAAAAATATATATATAATAAATTAATTTAATAATATATTTTATTATATATATATATATAATTTTAAAAAAATAATAAACTATAAATATAATTTTTATTTACTTTGATATTTTTTTTATTTTAAGGACTAATAATTTAAAAAAACATAATTTTAAATATAATTTATTTTTAATTTATTATGATATGAAAGTTGTATTGGATAATAATAAGGTTAGTTTGTTAAAAAAATATAAATTTAACTCTAAAATTTTTCGATATACACTTGATATTATTAAACATGATTTATGATTTTTAATTTAATTATATTGACTACAAAAAAAATTAAGAGATAAATAAAATTTTAAATTATAATTTTAAACTAATTACTGTAAGCACTTAAATTACAAAAATTTATAAGGTTTACATGTATATTTAAAAAACTTATTTAATATTTTTGGTATAATATATTTAATTTGCGATATATAAAAAATTACAACTCCAATAACTTATTTTTATAATTTTATATATTTGATTTTATTTTACTTTAAAAAATTATAAGATAATTTTAAATATACAAATAAATTATATATTTCTCAAATAAAAATTATATAAATAAAAAATATTTTAAATTAAACCAGAAATATGTTAACCATTAACTTAATATAGGATCAATTAGACCAGACCGAGTCAATAATTTTTTTTAACTTGACTGGGAACATAGCAGACTGAATCGTCCGATTTGACTTATGTGTAAGAGTTGTGGAATTTCAGATAATAAGAGTAAAAAAACCACACTTTTAATCTTTTTCTTCTTTAAAGACTATAGTTCCACTGTCACTGTGTTAAGTTTGGATAAAAGAAGAGTGTTAGGCTTTCAACGGTCAACATAAAATTTGTGAAATCACTTCAAACATGGATCACCGACTACATAGGTGTGAAATTGTTGATCCAGACGCACGTGATAAGGCTTGTGTGTGATAGACATCATGATTTGAAAAGATCTGACACTTGTCTTGAAGAAACTAAATATATTGGAGAAAGAGTTAAGGACTCAATTGCTGCAAGATTTAAGTTTAGCTAGAGAAAAGAATATGGATTTATTGTGGAGAGGATTGGATGGGAGTATGGTGGATGTCAAAAGAATTTCGAAAAAAGTTTTATCTTGTAACTTCTAAGATAATGATTACAAAGCAGTCAATAGTGCTTTTAGAAGGGTTGATCCAACACTTTCCACTCCACCAAATGTTAGGTGATCTAAGCAATAAATAAGAGTTTATGAAGATTTGTGTCGGTGAAAAGCTCCAGTAAAAAAAGTTCGTAAATTGCGAGGAGATTTTAAAATGGTTTTATTACACAACCTTTGTAAGGAAAATCCCATCCATGTAGGAAGTGTGGGAAACTGAGCCCATACATTCCTTCATCTGGGATCTTTTGCAAATTTATACCTACTCCACAATCATTAGATATTCTTCATTTCACTATTTATTTCTTAAATTTAATAATCTAAAATAATATATTTAGTTACAAGAAAATAGATAAGAATAAGATTTTAAGTGTTATATATATTATAACAGAGTCCAATCACATGTAACTATACCGGAGAAACATTTGTACAAAAAATTAAGTAAAGTTGCGGAAAAAGCCACTAATAAGAGAGCTCAAATGTTTTTTTTTTTTTTTTTTTACCCATGTTGATGGAAGAAAGACGAACGTGGACACTGAAGAAAAATATTAACAGAGATTTCATGATAAATATCATTAAAGATTAGATTTTTAATCGAATCCATGTAAACCCACCTTAACTAATAAAATTACGCTATTACAATTTTTTTTTATTCAAAGACTGATTCTGGTTCTTCAAAATGAAGGAAAAAAAAAACAATACACAGAAAAGGATAAATTTAGACTGAATAGATTAACTACATCTTAAAAGAGAAGGAGGATAAAATATTGGAAAGGATAACACTTACCACCCAGAAACCATCACCTAGGAACAGAACTATCGCAAATAACAATACCCTTTCATTCTAGCCGAAGTTGACTGCTCATTGTACATTTTCAACATCAGTGGCCATTAGCAATCACACCGTTCACTGCGGGAGTCGAACTGCTTTCTTTAGTTTTCTCTGAATAGAACCTCCGATACATGGAGTCAACTTCAGTGAGATAGAATGTGCCTGGAGATAAAAGGCTATCGTCCTTGCTTGTCACAAATTCCTTCGCACCATACCTATGCTCCATTAGCTTCAGCGTTTCAACAAACTTCTCCGGTGGAAACTGCATTAGAAAAACCATCATCAGAAGACCATTAAACACAGGATTCAGTTTCCACCATTTTAACAAACATTACAACAATAACCAAAACAAAAGACTCATTGGCTTCGACCATTTTATCTCTTAAAGTATTATATTAATTTTCAAGTCCAAAGATATCTTTGTGAAGTTTCTAAAATGTCAGTAAGGACACTACTAATAGGAAATAAGAGAAAGAAAATTTCTCAGCACCTATATATGCAAGCTTGATTAAGCTAAATTTAAGGAAATAATTTTCACCCAAGAGATTTTAAAAATAATGCCCCAAACAATTCCAAAACTCATACTACTCTCCTCTTCTCAGCTATTTGTACCCCTCCTGTTTACCGATTATTCTCTCAAATATCTCCCGGTCATTTCTAATTGGACAGCTGTCAAAAGTATCAGCTTATCGCTGGACTAATCTGCTGTAATATTTCTATTCATTCTAACATAGACCTTCTTGTAGGAGGCCAAACGGTATTTTGGTACGCTGAGAAATTTGTCAGACAAATATTTGTTACAACAAATGCATTCTTAAGTTTTTGGCATGCCTACGTTCGCTTTAATATTAAACCAGAAGGGCAATGTGGAAAACTTCATATTTTATTTTTATTAGATTATTATAGATCATTACCTCCTGTCTTGACTTCAATTTTCCATTTAAACCACAAGGGCAATGTGGAAAACTTCCATATTTTATTTTTATTAGACTATTATAGATCATTACCTCCTGTCTTGACTTCAATTTTCCATCGACATCCATCACTCTAGCGATGTTTGACAAGCTAAACGGATGTTGAATGTCCCGCAATTGCAATGAAAACAATGTGGCAGTTAAGCCACTTCCATATGAGAACAATATCACCCTCTTACCTGCCTGAAATTTGAAAAATATAAATATTTATTAGAACATCCAAAACATTTTTGTGAAGAAGTTTATTTGTTGTAGTGGTCAGGACATTTACCAACGTGCTATGTTTGTTATGAATAAGGGATGCAAATGCTGCATAGAGAGATGCAGTGTACATGTTGCCGACTTGCTTTGGAATCAAAGTTGTTGGTTGCACCTTCTCATCGTATAGAGGCTTCGCAACTTGCTGGGATGCCTGCAAATCAATAATATTGCACACCATCAGCAAAAAGTTGTAATACTGTTCATTTTCAATATACTTCTATATACAGCATGTTTTCCAACTCAATTTCAAAAAGGAAAACTAATCAATATCTAAAAGAAACAGGAGATTATTGATTTTGGGGGATAGGGTCTCGGACCTTTTCAAGATCCCGACTTTGGTAGCTCTCATCACCGGATAAAGTTGCAAAAGGTCCCAGCTTTTCTTTGGCAATCTCATCCACGGAGCTGCAATCATAATCAATTTTAAAACATCCACACATTAACTGATAAAAAATAAAATAACTTTTCAAGAGGATGGAGAAATGAAGAGGACCTGGCATTCCTCAAGAAGTCATTGAAATACAACCGAGCAAAACTCTTCTGTACAAGCTGCAGAAGTAAGTGGAATTAGAGGAAATATACAAATAGATATATACTGAAAAAAAAAAAAACAAATATATCAATGAGATACAGAAATATATAAAGCATGTTACAGGGAGCATTATTATTCATCATGTGGAGTTGGGAGAATAAATACTAGATCCTTAAGAAATCTAAACTACCTTGTTATAAGGAGAGTGAAATACTAGGTATGCAGCATCAGAAAGAGAAAACTGTTTTCCCTCGAATTTCTCGTACCTGCAAAAGTAGATATAGTTAGGTACTTCATTGTTCAGTTACTACTGATGTTTTGAACACAATATGAGTGTTAATACAAATATTATTAGATTTATTTATTTTCATCTGCTAAGCACCAATCTTATCAGCAGAACACTGCAAGTTTTGATGCAAATATTACTAGAATTATTTATCTCTTTTACTAGTAAGTGGAATGTTTACAGCAGCATAAGCTCAGCGACCCATCTGGCTCTAATTCCTTGATTCATAGTTAGAATATAAGCAATGCCAACAACAAATTATTGCTAGATAAAACTTATTGTTCTCACATGCCCTATTTAATTTTACAAGTTCCAATAAATTTCAATCAATAATAAAAGATATGTTGTTAGCATAGAATATTTATAACATAAAAAGAAGAATCTCTTTTCCTCAGTGTTATGCACAAGTCTTTGTTATTACACATTAAATTTTGAAAACGTGATTTAGTTTACAAAAAATTATCAATAGGACAAGGCAGTTCAGACTCAATTTGCATCAAGCCAGTAAAATGTGGAGCAAACCCAAATTTTTATTGGTTATTTTGAGCTGACTATTTGAATCAATTTGAAAGGATCCAATTTTATATTTATATTTATAGAACATGTTGCTCATAAGAACTAAAATTAACATTAAAAAGACTTACTTGTGACAGAAACTCTTATAGCAAGAATCAAGAGCCATGAGGTAACAAGTTTGTGAAAGCTTTCCATCAACAACCTACAGCACAAAAAATATGTGAATCTATCAGTGGGTTATGGATGAAAGTAAATGGACATCGACAATCAAATACTATCCTTCATTGCATATCAAGACAAAAATAAAGTGCAACTAAAGGATAGAGGGAAAATAATTGCAAGTTGTTTTTCAAAGCATATGATTCCAACAGTCAAATGTTCTAATATCAGAAATGAAAAGGGATTAAAAAACTTACTGGATATTCACTGGCAAGATTAGGCTTGTAAAAATCATAAACATGAGACATGTGACTTCCTCTATATTTGCTTTCAAAAGCAATGGGAGCATCAGGACCAATTAGCATTGCAATAGCAGCAGCTCCTCCAGTAGGTCGAGCAGGTCCTTCAGCGTAGACCTGAGAAAGGAAACATTTGACACAAGCTTCAAATTAATCCACCACACAATCTTAAGACTTGGAATAAGGAACTTGAATTGTTCTGGTGGCAAATAGGAGAGTTCGAAGCATGTTTAGTATTGCTGCATATAGTCCAAAAGCAATGTGAATGACTAGGAAATTATCTTACAGCACTGTCAGTGCAGACAACAAGTCCATAGCGTCCATCCCATGAATTGCTCTCAACCCAATTGACACAGTTAAACAGAGCAGCAGTTCCTCCATAGCATGCATTACTTGAATCAACACCCTCAATGTCAGTATTTCCGCATTTCTGTTTGTTTCAAACAAATAAACAACGATTATTATGGTAAAGGAAATAAATTATTAATCAAGAAAATTATAACATGACAGAAGCAACCCAATCTGATTATTAACATCATAATAGTCCTATATGATAGTAGAACATTATTTAATGACTCTATATGAAGATGGTCACTGGTTACTATTACAATGAAAAACAAACAGGGGTCAGCAAGTGCGTAGGCATTTAAAATACACTTAGAGGATGAGAAGTCAGTCTAATGTGACAAGGAGAATCATATATCCAAAATCCATGATGGTAGACACTAAAAGGATACCTCAAAGATCTGCATAAGGAATGTCTTGATGGATTTGCTTTTGTCTATCACAGTCTCACTTCCAACTTCCAGGCGACCAATTTGTTTAGGATCAATCCCATACTTCTCAAGAAGAGAAGTAACCACTGTCAAACTGAAGATGCAATATTAGTCTTCAAGAGATAAGATTATGAATATTATTAATTGTAAGGTATAAGTTAAATCTTCAGCACTGGAGTCCTATACAACTATTCAACATTACACATGCCAAAACCAGAGTGTGATACATATATATATATATATATATATATATATATATATATATATATATATATATATATATATATATATATATTAAGATGATTTCGAAATTTAACAGTATGTCTATTGTCACACAATACAGATAAAACAATAAAACTACATTAGGACTAAAAGATCACTGAGGGTTAAAAGATTTATTTTAATCTAACAGATGTTACAGAGATAATGTCAGGTGTACACAATGCAAAAATCAAATGACCTTCATAAGGTTTCAAATGGTTCGTGACAACATCAAAATAGGTCAGGTTATTCAGTGTACCCTGGAAAAATTTGACAGAGCTAATCTTCACCGTGGGTGGTAGTAACCAAATCACAATTTACATGTCCTCCAATAAGGGTCCACCAAACCATTAGGTAAAGCTTGTAAGTTCGAAAACATACTTTAGCTTTTAGAAAATATAACGTATAATGAAATCCAAGTCAATAAATGACAAGGATAACCCAGAAACAGGGATGCTAACTACAAGCAACGACAACTCCAAACAAACACAATGAAAACCATATCAGAAACAATAACAGAGACTATCAAAATCAGAGTAGAAACCTCATTGAGATGACATCTTCTACTTCGGTACAGAATGACATGCAATCTTGCCCAAGCCCAATGGTGTACTTCCCTTTGCTGGCACCATCATGAGTCTCCAATGCTTCCTGCACGTGGTTATGTGAAGAAAATGAAAATCTTGAAAGTAAAAGAGTCAAAGCAACTTCAATTTTATATCAGTGAGATAATAAAAATAGTAAAAAACTAAAATGTTCGACATGCATTGCTTCGTATGCATTGAGAATATGGCATAGCCTTTAAAAAAAAAAGAATAACGGGCTAAACCACCGGAATACAAAAATTTCGTACAGCTTGTTCCCTACTATTGATTTCCGGCTAGTATGGTTCACACGATAACTTATCTAACAAAAAGTGAAAATGGAAAACAAATCCTAGACCTTACAGCATCCCTTTCCACCAAAAATGATTGGAAAATCGAGTTTAGATGCTCCTAAGAAAACCGTCATTGAATCGATCCAGCCCCAGGTGATTCAAATAAGGTAGATGCTCCAAAGATACCCCACTCCTAAAATCTACACGCTTATTAATTTATTACACAGTTAGCTTGAGCATCTTGAGACAATTTTATTCTGCCAGAATCTTCAGCTAAGCGAGTGACACCGACACATGACAGCTTCCGTGGTTGTTTTTGAAAACGTCAAACGAACAAACAAACAAACAAACTGAAAGGAGCAAACCAAAAACAAAAATGAGAGAAAATGGAAGTGGATGGAGTGACCTGCTGAACGCATGCTGGAGGGAAGTAGATGTCAATGGCGAGAATCCCTACATTCTTTGCCATTTTGTGTTGAGCGATTCCGAATGAGAAGAAGAAAAATGAAGTCTTCCTTGATCGAATAGTAGAAAAGATCGCAGAGAAAGTAGAAAGAGAGGCCGTGTGAGTAGGGTGGTCACTCACTCACATGGGAAGTGTTGTGACCTCAACTCAGCGTATATAAAGGAGAGGAAATTCGTTTGGGAAACAGCCACCAACCCCAAATTATCTGGTGCGGTAAGGTGTACCCAAGTGCTTCCCTCTTTCTTCATGCGTCTCAAAGTGAATAAATCATAAATGTAAACTTCGAGAGTAAACCCCACGATACTTAACAGAACACCTCCTTATCTCTCTTTAACCCTCACTTTCTCACTTTATTTACCACCCATGCCATTTATCATTACACTACACGCAAATTATTTTATTTTATTTTTTATATATTCCTTTTATATCATAATGTTTATTAAATATGTGAATTTATTTTTCTTTATATCCATATGTTCCTTCCACCTCCCATGTATTTATCTCTTCAAAATAATATATTCAACAATTGCTGACCAGAGTGATTTGAATGACACGTGATTATTGAGGGAACATATATTATTTAAATGCATTGTGGGGAATATAATAAATATATGTACTGTCTTGTTAATTTAAGGAACAAATTTAAATTCATGTTAATAAATAAACTACTATTCGTGTTAATAAATAAGATTCAGCTGGTGAATATATAGAAGATCCAATCACGATTAAATTTACAGTAATAAAATAGCAATGATTGTATTGTATTAGAATAATAAAAAATATGATAACAAACATTAAAAATGAACCAGACTTTATAGCTTTTTAGCATTTAAACTAAATATAGAAGTTTAAATCAAATATAGTAATCCTTAAATCAAAATTTCAACTATATACATTAATATTTACTCATGATAATAATAAAAGTTATTTAAAATAAAGAAGAGAGTAGGAAATGTTATAAATTTATTTTTGTCTGAAAAAAAAGGTTAAAATAATATTTTATCAAGTATTAATAAACTGGCTTTCAAATTTTTTTTAATATATATTTTCTATGATTTTGCAATTTCTAACTTATTTTTTACATCTATATTTAAAATAACAACTTGATTAGTTAATTTGTTTTTGGGTTTGATGAAAAAGCTGTGAGAGGAGTAGGCTTAGGGTGATGCACTTGAGAGTATTTACTTTGAAAACCAGTTCTTATCTTCACTAACATCAAAATGTTTAAACTCATTCTAGAGTTTCACGTGTTTGAAAGTTCTAACGAGAATACAATTTTCTTTTTTAATTTATCGAAATTTATTTAAAGATAAAATTATGATTGATACAAGTTATAGAAATTAATTCTAATTATATTATCAGAAAAACCTCGTTTTTAAGCAAACGTATAATTTTGTAAATTGATATTTTATTTTTCACTTAAATGCAATATTTTTTAGGAAGTCGAAAATTTATGAAGAAAATGCAGGAAAATACGAAGCAAGTGAGATGATGATTATGATTTTGTTGACGGGTAAACGGCAGCCTCGCGGTGCACGTTGGCAATAACAAAAGCTCATAAAATAGATTATGCAATAAAACATCATAAATCATTATTTATCCACCTCACTTTCCACGCCCTGCACGAGGGTTTTTTTTTTTTTTTTCACACGAATGCTGAATTACAAGATCATTTTTTTAAAGTCTTGGGTTGCATGTTAAGGAAGAAGATTAAACGTACAGACAAAGACAATAAGATAATATTTTATGAATACAAATTTTATGAATACAAATTAAAGATTTACATTTTTGTTATATATTTAAATGTTATCAATTTTAAATTCAAGATTAATTTTATGAATACAAATTAAGAACATTTAATTATTTTTGTCATGTTATTTTTTTATAAAAAGAAGAATTGCACTCAACAACTCACACCATAAAGTTGTTGTGCATTGAATTTTTACATCAATTAATAAAGTGAAACTTGAATTCTGTTTAGATAATGATATTAAAATCAACTAATGAGCTGCATCAAAATATTATCTTAATTTCGTTTTTTTAAATAATTCAAATTAAAAGTAGTGTTTTTTTTTATCATACAACCTAATTCATATGTTTTTTTAGTAACCTTGGTATATCTAAATCCATGCATTCTCCAATATCTTGTTCCATCAAAATTCATGTCCCTTTTGTTAGAATTAATTTAATAGAATTAATTTAATTAATTCATTCTATGATCTGACTCATGTGAAATATAATAATAAGTTAAAATATAATTTAATAAAATATGAGGACCTATTGATTATTATGTGAAGTTAAAATAAAATAAAGATAAAATAAAATATTAATTTACGGTAACCAACTTGATGGACGTTGGTTAATAAAAATGGAATAAGGATTCTGTCTCTGTTTATAAGGTTTTTTTCACGGTAAACCATCAAGAAAGCGTGAGAAGAGAAAGAAAGACGAAGAGATAGATTAGAAAAAGGAGATTGGAGAACGAGAAGATTAAAGAATATATTCTTATGGATCAAGGTTAGTTTTCTTATTATGATTCATGTATGTTATATTGTGAAAATCAATAATCTAAAGATCCTATAGAGTAGTTTTCCATAATGAATTAAGAATGTAGGAGAACTACATAATGTTTTACATGTGGTATCAGAGCACTTATTATTAGATTTATGATTTTCCTTGTATGAAAGTTTTCCTAAATATTAAGTTTTTTCCAAATTAAGATAAACACTAATTATGAATTTAGGGATTTCTCTATCGTATTAGTATGAACCCTATAATTTATTCCCAAATTTAATTTTTCTCAAAATTGAATAAATGGATAAGCCCTAATTTATGGATAAGGCTGCAATCAATTTCAAATTGAAACTAATTTGATAAACCTTGTGCATCAATGGTCACGTAATCCTTTTTAATTGAAAAGAAAAGACAAATGACATAATTGGGTTATGAACTTACAATTGATTTTAAAAGGTGAATCATGTATGAAATTGGTTTCATTACATGTTATACTTATAAATGTTATAATTATGATGGAATAATGGTAAACTTGTAAAGTTGATAAAGAGCATGTGTTAAACACACGGGTTTCATATATTATATTATATTATTTATAATATTATTTTGTATGTACATATTGGTGATCTGGTGACTGCTGAAGCCATTTTTTTCCTATATTATTTTGTCCCAATATTATTTGTACATTATTTTGTATGTACATATTTTATAATTAAAGAGTTATTTTTATGTTAAGGTGAGTTGTATAATATACTCATACTGTAAGCTTTGTTATGGGTACTGTAAGCTTTGTTAAGGGTATTGTAAAACTTTGTTAAGGGTACTTGTAAAACTTTGTTAATGTACCTATAATGTAAACATTGATAAATGAATGAATTTTGTTTTGCAAACTGAATTGTATTATTTCAGCTGTGTTTAAATTACTCATAAAAGTTAGGTCTTGGATTGAAAAGCAATCTTAGGATGAAAATTGAAATTATGAGTTTCAATTTTATTTATGACACATAATATTTTATTATGTGAATAATGTACATATTTATTAAAATTAATAAAAAAAATGCTATGAATGGTTAATAGCAATTAAAGATATTATTTATTTGAAATTAAGCATGATAAATTTTGTTAGTCACCAAAGTGGCCAAAATTTTAAGGTTATTTTGATTTCAAATTATTAATGATTTTATTTCAATTACCCATAGTATGAATGCTAAAATTATGAATAATGATTTATGGGTTAATTGAAGTTCATTATTATAAGGCATTTCAGGATCACCCAAAGGTTGATTAGTTGTTATTATAATTAATGAACATGAAAGTAGATAATTTTGTGTGCGTCACTAGTTTTATTTATATACCCAAAGGTGTTAGGTGATTCTAGTTGATGCATATTTTAATTATCATTAATGTTATAAAAAGATTAGCATAATTATGTTTGTGTATTAGTGGATCTCTCAAAGGAGAACATTAGTATGCATAGAATGATTATCTGTGTTTGAATCTGTATTTATGTTTAGTTTTTATGACTCAAAGCATTAATGTTAGGCATGTATTAATTGAAATATTTGTTTATGTATTTCTACATTCGCTTACTTCGTCTGTTCTAGTCTTTAATAGATTAAATTTCCTGACTGGAGTGAAAAAGTCAAGTTTCACTTAGGTGAGTGGGATTTTGATTTGGCTTTCCAATTTGAAAAACTGGCTGCTATCACTAATGCTAGCAGCAACAAAGAGAAAACTCATTATAGAGTTTGGAAAAGGTCAAACAGACTTAGTCTTATGTTTATGCGAATGATTATTGCAAGCAATATTAAGTATGCTTTTTTCCAAAACTAAGGACGTGAAAGAATTTATGAAATTTGTGGAAGAACGCTCTCAAACTGCTGACAAATCCCTCGCTGGTACATTGATGAGTACATTGACCACCATGAAGTTTGATGGTTCTCATAGTATGCATGAACACGTAATCGAAATGACAAATATCACAGCATGACTCAAGTCTCTTGGAATGACTGTGGAATAAAATTTTCTTGTGCAGTTCATTTTGAATTCATTACTGCCTGAGTATGGTTCATTCCAGATGAACTATAATACCATGAAAGACAAATGAAATGTGCATGAATTGTATAGTATGTTAGTCCAGGAGGAGACCAGACTCAAGAACCTAAGAAGTCACTTTATTCATTACGTGAAAATCAAGGAGTTAAAAAGAAAGTTGTTAAGAAACATAAAAATGGTAAAGGACCATTAAAGATTAACGAGTCATCTACTAACATTCAGAAGAAAAATGACAAATGTTATTTCTGTGGTAAGTCTGGACATTTTCAAAAGGACTGCTTAAAGCGTAAAGCTTGGTTCGAAAAGAAAGGTGAGCATAGTGCTTACGTATGTTTTGAATCAAATTTAACTGAAGTTCCTCATAATACTTGGTGGATTAATTCTGGATGTACGACTCATATTTCTAATGTAATTCAAGGATTCCTTTCAACCCGAACCATAAACTCAAATGAGAAGTTCGTCTTCATGGGGAATAAAGTCAAGGTTCTAGTGAAAGTTGTCGGGACTTATCGTTTAATCCTTGACACTAGATATCACTTAGACCTTATGGATACTTTTTATGTACCTAGTATCATTAGAAATTTAGTTTATTTGTCTAAGCTTGATGTTGTTGGATACTCTTTTAAGTTTGGGAATGGTTGTTTCAGTTTGTTTAAGCATACTTCTATGATTTGATATGGTTATGAGTATGTTAAGTAATTCATGTTTACCTGTATCATTATGGATGTATGCTTTAAATATTTAGTTAATAAAATATAAATTACATAATAATTATATTATTAATAATAATAATACTTAATTATTTTAATCAGTTGGATTGAGTTGAGTCCTAAAAATCTCTCATTATATTTTAAGTAATGAAATGATTGTGGAATAAAGTTAATAAATCATAAATATTTAGAGCAGTGAGTATTTGACAATTGTTATATCTAATATACAACTGAAAAAAAATTAGTATTATTATATTAAAATTATTATTAATTATTTATATGAGATAGAAAAATAATAAGTTGACAATCGTGTTATTAAAATATAATCAAGCCTAAAATAATAATATATATAATAATAGTATTTATTATTATATTATTACATGAGGTTATTTAAGGGATGTTTTTGATAAATTGGATTATCAAAATATAATCATCCAGATAAAAAAAAAAAAAATCACTTGTTAAATAAAGAGTCCTATCGGATGTTACTTGGATGTATGTTGTAACTGTCAACAAAAGATTTAGCAATATGTTAATATGTTTATAACCAAGGATGATAGATTGACAATTGAAGACCTAATGTATCCTAAACCCTAACCTCTTTTGTTAGTTACTTATAACCCTCAACTTCTATACAAATTTACCGTTGGAGTTTTCACAAAAACTTCTTCTAGCATTAAAATAAATAAAAAAAGTTGCTAAAATCTTTTAGAGTAAAATATAGCACAATAGAAGCCATGAAAAAGAGTGAAGCAACTCGTGTTTAGAACTAAAAAAGCTTTAAAGAGATATACAGTAATGACATATATATAGCAGTAGTTAGTTAAGTGTGGAAGTGCAGTTTTTGATTGACTGCATGCATACCCTACCCACAAAAAGATAATGATTTTTTTGCTACGATGTTGTTTATGACGAGTGGTTTCCTTTGGGTGAACATATATAGGTATGAAAGAAAGATGCATGGAGATGATGTTGTTGGCTACGTCTGCCAAAGGAAAGAAGCCCTGCAACTGCTTTGCTTAAACTCCTTTTTTCTCAACCAAAATCATCATATTCATGTCATCTTCGTCTTCTTCAACCCTCACACTTCTTATATCATTGCCTAAGAAGCATTGCCATGTGCTCCTGGATATCCTTACTTTCACTGCTGCACTATTGGTGCAATATCGTTTTTCTACACTCCAAATTCTAAAACTTATTTAAGGATATTGAATACATTTTTTTCTCATGATTGCGTTTATATGAAACATTTTTCTTCCTACATCGGCTAAGGATCAAGCGTATTCAAAGTTGATTTAGTTTTATATTTTTCGTCAAAAATAGTTCAATATATCTATATTAGCTTTGTTGGGACTTCAAAAAATTTATTATCAAGGTCAACAAACTAATTAATTATATGCGATAGCTTTATAATTAAAAGAATGAATGGAGTATAAAGAATATTTACACCCACTTTTTAGGTAAACTATGTTAAAACCTTGTCCCCATGATAGTCCTGCTCAACTCTATCACAATGAATTGCATCCTGTCGACGATACCTATAGTTTCTATCCAAAACATTTAAAAAAATAAAATAAAAATTAAAACATATATCTTAAATTATAAACACAAATTAAATCTTAATTTATTTAAATTACGAAAGTATTCAAAGTTATTTTTCTCTTTATACATGTTTAGGTTGAATATAAATATATTGATACAAAACCATCTAAGTTAACTACTTGCATGAATAGGATGGTATTTAAATTTTTAAGTGAAGAACATCCTCCACATGCACACAGAAAAGAAAATGTAACTTTTTATCATTAAATGCAAAACCTGGATTTTTATTTCTTTTTGTGCAAAAGAAAACAAAACATACACTAAGTGAGCCAAGTGAAGCTTTAAGTTTTGGAAAGTAAAATGTTGAAGTAGATAAAGCACGTCTGATACACTATTGGTTTCAGGAGGAATGATCACACAGGAACTGAGATGAGAGTTTTAGTGAAAAACATGGCTGAAGAAAGTCGCATTCAATGAGTGCGATAAGTAAGAGAGATAAACAAGCAGAGACAATATGGAATAAGAACTGCTGCTGCTGCATATTCATCAATACATATGGTCCGGGGTAGAAATCTTTTAAGCTTCTCGTTGCTGCTTCCACTAGATCTTTCTTTGCCTTACGTGATCGTTGGCAAACAAAGTATTAGTGAAAAAAGCAAAAAGAAGCTAAGGGTAAGAACCCACACCATACAAAAGAAAACTTAAATTGTTAATATAAAAAAAAAAATTGTTCTACCATTGCTTTCACCTTGTATACTTCCCTTCTATGCATTATCTCAGTTCTTTCAAAATGTGCTGCTGCACTGCCTCTACCAGACCAGCAAAACCCATAGAGCTATACCACCCAGCTTTGAAATAGTATAACACAACAAAAGAAGCTTTCAAAATCTTTCCACCTTTTAGCTGGAGTAATGCTAATAACACAACTCTAAACTCGCAAAAGAGAACAGTGCTCTCTACCATTGATTCCGGACATCTTTTAAATCAAAGGTAGAAAAACAACGTTGCTTTTTGTGATTGTAGAGTTGTGGCACTACTAATGACAATCACTTATTTTGCTTGGACGCGTCATCACGTCCTGACCATCTTTTCTTCTGGATCTTCAACATATTTGGATCAACGATCTCTAGAGCACCAAGAATGCATTTGCGGTATGAAAAATCTTCAACAGTCCCATCAGTTCGTACTATATGGAAGCACCGGCTATCCTTAAATTTAGGATGCCATCCAACCTGCGAGCGAGTGCAAGAAGAAAACTTTATTTCTCGATACATTAACTGACAAAAGAAGCAAAATTGACACAGTATCTCCTCTTTATCATACCTGCTATATCCGTATCATTAAATAGGAATTATCACTTAAATGCTACTATGTCATAATTATCAATTCCTAATGGCCGCATGATGTTTTAGAGGGAAGTGGATGACTGCTATTTTAAACATTATAATACAAACTACATTTATACTGAACCTATAAATACTCAAAAGCCAAAACAGAAAGAGGCCAACATCAAAGAAATTCATGATAAAAAAGACCACATATAGTACCCATAAATCTAGGGCAACAAGAACAAAGTAATGGAGGTCAAATATGAAAGACAATGATGGAAAATAATAAAAAATAACAACACAGTAGACAAAAATTAGCAAAATGAGAACTGCCAAATCTAAAGGAAGAAATAGAACAGAACATGCAGGAACAAAAATAGTCCAGTAAGCTTTGCAGTGCAAAGGAACCAAGACAACTTATTGTGTTAACCTAGTGGAAAATCATGCATAGCTGAAGTTTTAGAACGAAAGAATGGAGGGGGTAGAGCAAAAATATTGGATAATCTTTTAGCTTGTAATGAACTGTCATGTACAAAAATATCAAAAGTCTGCTGTATTTATCATGAGTTCGACCATGGCGTCATTGCTAACTGACACAAATTTATTAGTAAAGAGGAATATGAGAAAATTTGAAAAAAGAAAAAAGAATTCGGGAGGCTGGGGGGTGTTTGACCAACGTATGCTAGTTTTCATGGCCCCACTGACTTACATCAAGTTCAAAACATATAAATGTTCAGAATGAAGGAACAGACAAATAAAAAGAACTTTTTTAAAGGAGAATTTTAGGAGGAAAATAGAGAAAACATAGAAAAAATTCCCAACTCCGAAATTTAAAGTGCGCTTCAATTTAATATGCATTACTTTTAAGCACATTAATCAAGAAACAATATTTTTATACCGCACTTTCAAACCTTCTCCACACCAGCACACATACCTTAATGTCCTGCGGTCCAATGCCTAACTTCTCACTTCTACGAGGATGAAAATTCAAAACCCTTAGCATTGTTGACCTGTCACTCTCACTCAGCAGCTCATCAATCGAATACCTACACAGACAACAGCCAAAATTCACAATTGTTCTGCAAATAATAGATCCACAATCAAAACAGGCGATCTTAGGCAACCAAACAAAACTGTGTCAAGAAGATATATATACATTGAGTTTGGCAACAATATATATAAAGTAAAGAACTATCCGAACCAAATTGTTATATTAGTTATTTCCTTCTATCAGATAAATTGATAGCAACTGGTCAGAAAATTTTGTAGTTGGTCATATCATACTTTATACCAAGCAAAGTGAAATAGCTACATAGAAAATATAGTGAAGAACCAATATTCTACATGTTTAAGCTATAGGATGAGTCTCAAGTATAGTTTTATATCTCTCATAAGTCTAATAAACTCATTACTCAATGAAAAACTATTCTAAAGTAATAACAAAAAAAAAACACAAGAAAACATAACTGAACATAATATCGTGGAAGCAACTAATTGCAAAAATACCAAAGCATAATGATACATACAACCTTCCAGCTGTATGAAAATGATTACAAAGCAGGAATTAGTTTAGTGGAAGTGCCTAACTTCAAGAAACAACCATGGGATAACAATACATACAATCTTCCAGTTGTAACCATATAATATCAGTTCATGTTAAACATGCTAATGTAGATGTCATACGTATAAATACAGTGCCATATACCATTAAAAAACACAACACCAGAGCTTAGAAAAGGCTACATGTTCTTACTTGTTCAATATGGACCTTGAAGCAAAAGTCAGCTTCTGAATATCATTTACCGTCAGAAAATTTCTCAAAATGTTTTTCCACCGTTTTCCCTCTTTCAAGGCATAACCATTTTTATGCCTAAACTCAGAACCGCATTTGTCAGAATAATTGTTGCGAGAATGAATACCAATCTTATTGTTGGGCTTGTCAAGACTGACTTCTAGCAGCTTATACACATCTACAGACTTAGCTACCTCGTGACCCTGATAAATCAAATGTTGGGACCAATATAAAACAACAGTATTACATGTACAGTTTGCATGATACAAGATAATTTTGCTCCATAACAACCCAGAAACTCTTCTAAGTCTATCCTTACTAGGCACAAACCTAGGTAAAAAATCTCAGCTTCTATGCACTTAACTTGTTGACAGAGAAATGGTAACCATAGTAAATTTACTAATAACAAAACTAGCTTGTTTGAATTCAAAATGGCAGTTGGAGAAACAAAAGTCATACGTTTAACAATCTCATGGCATAAAAATCAGTTAAACTTGTTTATAGAATGCATTACATGCGTTTATACTAGTAACAGGATCACAGGAAAAAAGTCAACAAGTAGGATGCTATATTCTTGTGGGAAGTGGGTCAAACATTTTGTTACTGAAGTGAAATTCTTCTAACTCGCACATACGAGCCTTATCAGTTTTCTATTAAAAAAAAGTGACACTTTTAGGGCAGGAAAGCACTGTTACATTCCTGGTTCTTTAAAAATCTACTCCTATATTATAAATCTTAATTTTTATCTTGGAGAAGAGCGGTTTTAGAATCTATTTTTCAAAACACTTTTAGGACTTGTCATCACTCACATTGACCTTATATATATATATTGAGCAGTTAATTTTGTGTTTCAAAATTTTATTAATTTCAAATATACTTCTTATAATTTTAATTTCAAATATAATTTAGTCTAACATCTAGTTCAAAAAATTTCTTTCTTGAGTATCTCAACCCACTCTCTTTTTTAACAATTACCTATTTTAGTATAAATTCTCAATAATAAACCCAAAAATATAATTTATATATTCAAAATATTTGATATACTATGTATGTAGTAAAAAGTGTTTATTTATTAAAAAATTCAATTATATTAAAAATAAACATTTATGACCTCCATTGGGTTTGGTGGATTTGAGAGGGGTGTTCTCTAAGGTCTACTTAGTGGCAGAGTCTTCGTTGCAATTTGTGGTAGTGGGGGCCTGCATTACAGCGGCCCCTATTAAAAAAGACATCTATCTTATGCTTTACAAGGACTAAAATACTTGTGGAATAATCTTTGTGATATCTAATACATTAAATCTGAATGGAAGCAAGAAAATTAATTAATAGGTAAGATAATAATTAGTACCTTCTCTGAATATATGATATCAAACAGTCCACTTGTCCCCATAGATGGACAGTTTCCCCAAGCCAGTGCATCCAGGCTGCCCTGGAGATTATCCGTGACTCCAGACTTGGCAGCTTTTATAAAGCTCCTACCCGGATTCTGCAATAAGATTTGATATTTGAGCATAACTATATATGAGTTATCAAAAATTTTACATGAGAAATCATATAGCATTGACTAGAATCATAAATGTGAAAACTGACAGAAAAGCAAGCTTGCACAAATGGTGATGAAACGGACGCATGTTGTCTTTGCTGTGCCATGCCTTTAGCATTTAATCCCACAAATTCTCCACTAGCTGAGAGACTATTGGCAAGAAGACGCAGATGCTTAGGAAGGATGGACTTTCCAGTATCACATATTGCAGATTCCAAACCCTACGCGTAAACCAAATGCAAGAAAATAAAATATACATATACATTACCATATATTTCATTTGGAACCTAAAACAAAGGAAGGAAAGTTTCTAATCATACACACCTTGTAATAATATTGCCACCCTACATCAATTCCATAGGCTGATGTAAGATGATTTATGTTATCTGGATGACTACGTGGCCAGTCAATTATCTGCATTATCTTGTGACAATGATTAAGAAGCACACCCCAGAATCTTCCACTGTTACCCACGGTGGACACAGTAACCCTCAAGTACAGTTCACCAGAAGAACCATTGTAAGAATTTGTTACTTTTGATTGATTATTCCAGAGAATATCAACCTTTTTTATGTCCGCAAATCCTAAAGCATATTGCAGGCATGTGATAATGTCAGGATATGATAATATTTTACCATAACAAGCAATGCATATTCGTGCATGAATCAGATGCAGTAAAGTTGGTGATAGGAAACCAAATTTATATTAGAAAAAATGTACCTATTTTGTTTACAATTATGTGCCTTTAACATGGATTCTCCAAAAAGAAAAGGATTAGAAATAACACTTTTAATTTCACATTTATAATAATACAGTGTAAATTTTTTTGTAACAATCATTGAATCATAAAAGTTTCACGTGACAATAAAGAAAACTTCAACTGACATATATGCAGCAAAAACATAACAAATATTCAAAGCCATGTTTTCTGTTCATGAAGGTAATTTTTAAAAAGTTTGACATTAATCACCACTTGAAACAACAGAATATTCATATTAGATTACTACCAACCTTTTATTGTTGTTCCTAGAATAAAAGGTATCACAAAGTCCCGAACAGAATCCAGTTGTATAGAATTGTCAGAGTTTTCAACAATTGTGACTGTGATGCAATCATTACCCTCGTGTTTATCTATAGAAGTGGCTTCACCTTCCTTAGTTGTGGAATCAACAGAACACTTTCTGCTATTTCATCGTCTAAGTTAGTAGGGATCAGTAAAGCTCCAAGCAAGAATGATAATTAGTGCAGAAAAGTTAGAGATGATACAAGTGGTGCATTAATATTATATTACTATTATTTTACAGAAGAAGAAACTAATTAAGACAAAGACAATACTTTTAAAAAGTAGAAAACAGTTTTTCATTACTTATAATCCTCAAAATAATATAGTCACAACTGGCCTTTCCCAAATAGAAAGGTGGTTATGCATCAAGGTCCAATAACTTTAAAAAAACTTGACCTATTCATACCAATAGCTCTATTCAATCATCATAATACTTTTTTTTTTCTTGGTCAAAATTGCCAGTAATGAAAAAATTTGGTCATGTTGTAACTGAAATTTTGGGTACATATCTGCATTAAACTGAATATTACTAGAAGCACCATAACAGAAGAAACTTACTTGCTTGTTATTTTCAAGTTGGTAAAACAAACTTTTGGTTCTTTTCTCTGGGAGTAATATCTCTGGTAAAGAGAGTCAATGATAGAATGCACTCTTAACTTCCTTCTCATTACAATTTCCTTGTTTAAATGAAAGTGGCAAACCCAAGGACTGTATTTCTCTACGCTGCTGCTATCATGTGGGGTGAATATTATCATCACAGTAGAAACAATTTTTGAGAACAGCAATTTTTCCAAATAATTCTTAACTTCTAAGGCTGCATATTCAAACCCATGTCTCTGTTTTCCAACTTTTTCAGACAAAAATAAAGAAGCAGTCTGGTCACCATTTTTTTTCCTTGAACCACACTCAAGAACATTTTTCAAATTCAGCAAAGGTGATGTTTCGAGTAGACTAACTGGTTGATCCAAAGCACTGTATCCAGTTTCTGAAATTGCAGAAGCAGAAAGTGCCCCAACAGGTTCACCACCAATAGCATACTCTTGGAAACTTTTATCAGATGAATTGTTTTCTTCAATCTCATAAGGAAACTGAATAAGTTGATTACCATATAAATTTCTAACCGTTCCATCATACGCAGCAAACAAATCACGCATGAAGAACATAAGTTTCCGTGTTAACGTTCCAGGAACATCGGCATTTTCACTGAAACCACTAGCTCGGGTTGTCATGGAATGAACAAAACATTCGAGTGGATTCAACCCAGTTAGATAAGAGCTTTCAACCACAGCAGTGGGAATGTAAGACTGAACGGAATCAAGGGTACTAGAACATATCTGGATTGAATCAAGCCTCTTTTGACTATTCCAAGCAGCACATGAAAGATGACGGGGTAGTTTGTATGACAAGCGGACCAGAGAATTTTGCATCCCAAGACACATGGAATGTTGCACTAATTTCACTAAACTACTCTTGCTTCCAGCCTTATTCATGACAAGAAAAGTGTTGTCTTTACCTGCATATTTGTCAGCTAAACTTTGAATATTACGAAAAACATGCCTAAAAGCATCAACTGACGCTTGACCGAGAGCAGCAGATATTTGTCTTTCATAATTCAGACTATCTACATCGATAATCATAGAATTTTCACTCTCTTCGTGACATCCAGACAAAAAATCACAATAAGGATCTAACAATAGCTGCTTGAAATTACACGCCTGCTCTGCATCTTGTAAGCCATAAAATATTTCCTCAATCATGTTTTTTCGTGCATAGGAATCGGAACAGAGGTACAAATCTGAGAGTGAAACACTAAAACCAGTCATAGATAACCACTCATACAGAACTTTCTGCGCCGCATACAAAAAGTTTAGAGATTTCCCTTGAAAATGTTCCACAATACTCTGGAAAACATTGCAGTCAGTATCACGTAGCCAACCAGAAGCCTCAAAAGAAGATACAAGCTCCCCATGTCTAACAACAACGCCATCAAAAGGAAATGAATAGTCAAAATCAGATGGCAAAAGCATGCTAAACAATTGCTTGCCGCTCCAAAATGAGCGGTTACTTGAAGGAGCTTTAACAATTGCGGGAGGAGTTAAGCTTTTGTTACAAAGCATTTGAAGCTGCTGCATTTGGTAAACATCTAAAATGACCCCATCTTCCATCAGCAAATATGCAGCAGTTAAACTATCCTCGGAAAGGGAAAGCAAATTTCTACCACTTTGCCCATTAAACAATTGCCTATCTAAAGCAACAAGCTCATTAAGCTCAACTCTAGCACTAACTGATTGTGGAATATACCCGTGAAGGCAATCACCATCAAAATCACCACGAAGTGGAGAACAACAGAGTGGGTTAATACACACTACAGAAGATATTGGAAGGACCCTAACTGTGAGAGCAATCATAGAATGTTGATGTATGGAAGGGGGCCTATTTATCAGAACCTTATCCCCATCAACAAGAGGTCTATAAAATTGGTCTCCTATCTGTAGATCTTCCTTTTTAAACAAATGAATTGAACAACCCTTTCTGCAGACATTTATCTGTCCCTTCTCTAACAAGCGTAGCTCACAACAATAAAGCAGCTTTTCCAAATTCTGCCTGTTCACATATTCAGAAACCTGTAAACTTTCAGCAATATGACAAGGTATGCCAATTTCACTAAGCTCAAGGTATGGATCACCAACAACCACAGCACGGAATATACTATCATTGCGTTTTCCCAGAACCACATCTTTTATCCATCTTAAACCAGAAGAATTGCAAGCATTTTCTGCAACTTTCCTTTTTTTAATATCAGCAAAAATACTAATAGGTGTTTTATCAGGATTTAGCTGCATTTTAGAAAAAAAAAACATAAGCAAAAGACAAGAACCATGACAAAGTGACATGAAAATTACAGAAACAGAAAAATGGCTGAGCATCTTGCCTTAGAAATCCTCAGGCAATCCAAAACACGAGAACTTAACTCATTGGCTGTACCCCTGAAATCAACTAATTTCTTGCAAGATCGAGTCCTGTCATCCTAAAAATATTTAACCAGATAAGTACCTTATTAAAAACAAGGATGTTAACAAATACCAGCGACAGCTTATAAATGTTATTACATTAAAAACTACAAAAAAGGCAAAAAGATATATACTTACAAAACTCAATCGGTTTCCATTAGAAATTGCGTATGGGACTTCTGTTACACGATGACAATTTGGAGTCACTGGAAAGCAATTAAGACTCATCAAATTCTTTCTTGGAATATACTTTTCGATGAATTTTGGATCAACATCATTCAACAAAGAAGTAACCTGAAAATAAAAAATATATGAAATTTACACTGTTATAGCTCCAGTAAAAAAGTATGACCACGTAATAGGAATGACCCAAAAGCCCCACAGCAAATTCAAAAAAGGGATGTTTGATTTCTAATTGCCAAAAATGGGAAAACTATTGTCATCAGTTTTCTTCTTCTAGTCAATTAAAAAAATCAAAAGGTATTTCAGGAAATGGAAGGTGATAGAGATGTATCAATTTGCATAAAAGGAAGAAACTGTGTTATTCAAATTCAGTAAGATGAAACGAAAATACAAGAACAATGTCAAAGGAAGTTGCCAAAGTCCACCCAATACCCCAACCCAGTATAACTTTTTTCCTTTTTCTCCCATTCACCCACATGCACATTGAGACTAAATACACCACTCAGCGCATTCTCTCACTTTGCCAGCTAGGCAGAGTTAGTTACACTATTCCCTCCCTTTTTATCATCTTCTGGTGCTATATGCTTCTTTGGCCTTCTAGAATATACCTTAGTAAATCCGTTGGGCCCATTCACATGGATATCGTCCTTTTTCGGTTCATTCACATGAGTATCGCCCCTATTCACATCAATACCCTCCCATTCAAGACTCACCTTCTCCTCGAGGTCAATATTGGGGAACACACATCTAATTTCTTCCATTACTTCCCAGGAGTTATCAGGCAATTGTTGCCACTTCACCAGTATCTCCATTCATACTAGGATTATCAGCCAACATTTCTTTAGGATTAACTTTCAACTCCCAATCATTAGCTAGGAAGGGTGGCACTTGTTGAATAACTATACTTGTAGCTACTACTTTCTTCAATAATGAAACATAAAACACAGGATGTACTCTGCTGTCTTCAGGCAATTTCAATTTATATTGTAGCTCCTATCCTTTCCAACACCTCGAATGGTCCATAATATCTTGGATTGAATTTCTGATTGGTCCTATTAGCTAATTGTTTCAGCTTATATAGTTGTATTTTCAAGAAAACTTGCTCCCCAACACAAAATTCTACATCTCTCATGTGCTGGTCTGCTAGCTGTCTCATTCTATTTTGTGCCTGAACAAAATTTTCCTTGAGTTCTTCTAACATGTTATTCCTTTCCGCTGTTAAGGGTTGAACTTCATCTACAACAGTCAGCCTTATATCTCCCCTAATCACCACAGGAATCTTTCTTCCATATAAAGCCTCAAACGGATTCATCTTAATATAGGAATGGTAACTATAATTGTACCAAAATTCAGCCCTACTCAACCATTTAGACCACTGTTTCAGCTTGTTTTCAGTCATACATCTAAAGTAAGTTTTCTAAACATTTATTTACCACTTCACTTTGGCCATTCGTTTGGGGATGGTAAGCAAAACTATACTTCAATTTAGTTCCTACTAGCTTGAAAAGTTCACTCTAAATAAGCTGATAAATACCCCATTCGTATAAGAGACAATGGATCGAGAAAATCTATGTAACTCCACTACCTCCCTCAGAAATAATCCTACCACATCCTTGGCAGTGTAAAAATGAGCAAGGGCAAAGAAATGAACATACTTAGTGAGTCTATCAACCACCACTAAAATAGTATCTACCCCCAAAGTCTTCGGTAGGCCTCCAACGAAATCCATGGAAATGTCACTCCAAACTTGAGTTGGAATAGGAAGTGGTTGCAATAACCCTCTAGGACATGGAGCTTGATATTTATTCCTCTAGCATTCAGGACATGCCTGAACATATTGTTGAATTTGTTGAGACATGTTTTTCTATCTTTTTGTATTTTTTGTATATGTTCCTTAGACTAGGGTTAAGGGTGTGGACTGATACCCATATCCTCTCTGTAGTATCTCCTTTATCTATACTGAAACCCTAAATAAGTTTTTCAAGTTGATATCAGAGTCAAAACCTAACATCTTTCTGATTATTGTCTTAGGTCAAGAGTTGCCCTTGGGTAAAAAGTACCCTTTGCTTGGTCCGACAGGCTTCGTTGGAGGAAGCGTGTTGGAAGTCCCACATTGCCTACCTCATGTCATTTGATATGATCTAAATTAATGTTAGGCTACTTCACATATTGTCAATTGGTTTTATGTTAGAACCTTAACATGGTATCAAAGTTCAATGATTCTCCTCCTCTTCTTACATATCACCGCAGGACCCTACCTATACCTTTACCAGATTCTGCAGATAATCGTGGTTCAGAACCTTCTCCATCAGCTTCCCATACCATGGATCTTTCGACCTCCTCTCCCACTTCTGATTCTGGATGGCCTATTGCACTCAAAAAAGGTATTTGTTTCTCTCGGAATCCCTTTCTTATTTATAGCTTTTTAAGTTAATGTCGTTTGTCTCCTTCCTATTCCTCTTTTGTTGTCTCTTTGACTAACACCACTATTCCTAATACTATCCATGAGATTTTTTATCACCATAGATGGCGACAAGTCATGATTGATGAAATGCAAGCTTTTGAGCACAATGGCACTTGGAAGCTTGTCCCTCTTCCTCCTGGAAAAAAGGTGGGTCTATGTAGTTAAAGTTGATAATAATGGTACAGTGGATCGTTTTAAAACTCGTCTAGTAGCTAAAGGCTACACTCAAATTTATGGCCTCGACTACTGTGATTCCTTCTCTCCAGTAGCTAAGATTTCCACTATTCATCTTTTCCTTGCTATGGTTGTCATTCATCATTGGCCCCTTCACCAACTAGACATTAAAAATGTCTTTCTTCATGATGACTTTGAGGAAGAGATTTATATGGAGCAACCTCCTAGCTTTGTTACCCAGGGGGAGTCTAGTTTAGTGTGCAAGCTACATCGGTCTCTTTATGGCTTGAAAGAGTCACCCCGAGCTTTATTTGGGAAATTCAGTCATGTTATACAGTTGTTTGCCTTGAAGAGTGAAGCAGATCACTCAGTGTTTTATTGTCATTCCTCTTCAGGCAAGTGTGCGTATCTTATGGTTTATGTTAATGATATTGTTATTACAGGCAATGATTATACTAAGATTAGTCAACTGGAAAATCATCTATTTGCTCACTTCCAAACCAAAGATCTTGGTCAATTGAAGTATTTCCTTGGTATAGAAGTAGCTCAGTTTAAGGAAGGTGTGATTATCTCTCAAGGAAATATGCTCTTGATATTCTGAAGGAGACAGGTTTAACAAATTGTAAACTCATTGATACCTTAATGGACCCTAATCAGAAATTGATGGGAGATAAAGGAGAAACGTTGTTAGACCGAGAAAGATAAAAGAGGTTTGTTGGTAAAAAACTCATTTATTTTACTATTACTCGACCTGATATTTCTTATGCAGTTGGAATAGTTAGCCAATTTATGCAAAATCCTTGTACTGATTATTGGGATGCCTTGATTCGCATTCTGAGATATGTTATGGGGGCCCCAGGACAAGATTTGTTATATGAAAATAAGGGTAATACTCAAATTTTAGGTTATTGTGATGCAGATTGGGATGGTTGTCCCATTGATAGAAGATCTACTACTGGTTATTGTATCTTTATTGGAGGGAATTTGATTTCTTGAAAGAGTAAGAAGCAAAGTGTTGTTGCTCGATCTAGTACAGAAGCTGAGTATATATCTATGGCACTTGCTACATGTGAACTTGTGTAGATCAAACAACCCCTTCAAGAATTAAAATTCTGTGATAATGGGCAGATGAAGTTGTTTTGTGATATCAGATAACTCTCCATATTGCCTCCAACCCAGTCTTTCATGAAAGAACAAAGCATATCGAGATTGATTGTCACTTTGTTAAAAAAAAGTTAGTGTCTAAGGAACTTGTAACTGAATTTGTAAGCTCCAATGAGTAAACTGGCGGACATTTTAACTAAATCCTTTAGAGGTCCTAGGATTCAGTTCATTTGTTCCAAGCTTGGTGCATACAATCTATATGCTCCAGCTTGGGGGGAGTGTTGAGACATGTTGTTTTTCTATCTTTTTGTATTTTTTGTGTATATTCCTCAAACTAGGGTTAAGGGTTTGGGATGAGACACATATTCTCTCTATTGTATCTCCTTTATCTATAAATACAATATAATAGTACCTTATACCTTTAGACACTGTATTGAAACCCTAAAAAAGTTTCTCAAGTCAATCCTTCTTCTCATCCCTTCCCAACATACCACCCATGATATTCTCTTATAGGTTCAAAAAAAACTCGAATGCCCACCCAAAGTTGAATCATAGAATTCTTGCAATATTCCATCAATTCTAGGAGAGTTCTTAGGAATCACCAACCTACCTTTGTAAAATAATTTCCCATGTTTCAGTTCAAACCTGGGAAACTATCTGTTTGGCTCCACAACCCTTGTACAATTCCCTTCAACTTCAAATCAACCATTATTACCTCATCTTCCAAACCCTCTCATTGTTGGTTCTACACTGTTGACAAAACTGTATATTGCAGTTTTCTACACAAGGCATCAACAACACATTTTCAGTTCCAGGCTTATACTTCACATCAAAATCATAACCCATCAACTTAGAAAATTATTTCTACTGCTCTTCCCCCATTAATAGCTTGTCTATGAGAAACATAAGGCTCTTTTGGTCAATGTGGACTATGAAATGTCTTCCCAGCATGTAGTGTCTCCACTTTTTAATAGCCAAGACAAAAGCCATTAATGCTCTCTCATATACAAACTTGTTCTGGGCTAGGTTATATAATGTTTGGCTCATATTGTGTTTTCATCTTATTTTAATATATTATCCATCTTATTTTGATAAGACCATGACAATAACCTTTATTATTTTTCTTTCTTTTCTAAAAAAAATTATTACTAATAAACTTATTATATTATAAAAATACTATTTTATTGAATTTGGCTAAACCAATTGAACCTTTAAACCCTGAATTCGTGTCTTTACTAATTTAGTGACCAAGTTTTAAAAACATTGCATTTTTTGATAAGGAAATAGGATGATCATGCTCTCTTTTGGGACATAAACCTTCTATATGTTGAAACACAACAAAGAATAGTGTCAAGAGTTGACTTAACTCACCTCTAATTACAAATTACAAATTTCACTTGAGTGTCAATAAAATTAGACAATGCCCCGTAGACAATCAACTCCAGACAATGCCCCGTAAAAATAAAATTAGCAATGGCCCCTGAATTACTAAAATCAACTCCTGACAATCCCCTTCTTCTATTATTTCCAAGGTAAAATGTTTGAGTTTACAAACATGGTTATGTCTCCATCTCCCTCCACATTTAAAACAATCCTTTTTCCAATTTTTATTTTCTTAATACCAACACCTCCTACATTGACCTTATTTTCAATGTGAGCCTCGACTCCTACTTTGGGCTTAGCTACATATGTTTTACTTCTCCGTGGGTCATTTCCCAAGCTACTAAGTCTCACCTTCCACCTATTCGTGCTATCTCCTCACTCCTTTCTCACCACCTTCTCCTCCATTATTGCATTGTTCCTCTTTTCGATGAGTAGTCCATGATCTCAATGATCATTTAGAAAAATGCTAGAAAGCATCATCCTCTCTTGTCTCTTCAAGAGAGCAGCCAAGATCTCAGAGACCTACCTCTTCTTTGTGATCAGCTGATGCAAATCCAGTATTTTTTTTTTTTTCCTTTTTCTCCCCTTCACCCCCATGCACATTGAGACTAAGTACACCACTCAGCACATTCTCTCACTATGCCAAGTAAGCAGAGTTAGTTGTTGGACCCATTCACATGGGTATCATCATTGTTAAGCCCATTCACATTCGCATCAAAAGGTCAATAAATTTATTATACTGATAGTTTATAGGACTTGTGTCAATGAAACCTCACAAATGTCTTTATAATTGATGAAAAAATCATTAAAATAATGTTAATTTCACATTCTAAAGGAAATCAATCCCCAACAAATCTTAGGACTAATTCTACATTTAAAACACCCACTCTCAAGTTGACATACATACATACATATATAGTGTGTGTTTTGTTTCTTACTCCATCAGATTAAGTTTCATCCTAAGAGGACACAATGTGCTAAATGGGTCACTATCAATGCAGATTTAATTTCCTCAAAAGGGATTGTGCTTATGTTTCTAATTTTGGTATAATGCAAAATTATCGTACCCCAGGGATACAAAACTGCAAAAGCATGTAAATGTGGGTGGCGCTACCTGCCCTGGCGATAAAACTCTTCTATTTACATAATTATCTTCTTGTTGAGCATCATAAGGAATAAAATCCCAATAATCAGCAGGTAGGCTTCGTCCTAAAGTTTTCTTTGAGGCCTTATCATTCACTTCAACAATAATTGCAGTTCTTCTATAGAGATCATTGGATGAAAATTTAAACTTCATTGTTGGGTAACGACTCGTCCCATTTCCCTGTTTCATGTGCAAGTTGTCATACCAAGCAAACAACATAGTAATAAAAAAAGGAAATTTAATATGAAGCAAATCAACAAAAGTGAGGACACAACTTACAGAACAATATTTGCAACCAATAGACCGCTTGATTCCAAATATTAATTGAGCACCCTGTAAGAAGAAAATTGAACTATCAATAGGAAGTAAGATAACAAGAAATAACAAAATCCAGACAGGTATGTAACATTGTACTACAGGTCATGGAACTTCTTAAATGATGTCCGATTATACTTTAGAATCCTATGTAATTTAAAAGGTGGGAAATATTTGGGAAAGATTTTAAAATCTAAAAGTTTGCCACATGATCTAAATGAGTAGTTGGTTTAAGTATGTTAAAATGAAATAGCAGTGGACCAAAAACAAACTCTTCATTATATTAAAAATCAGACTAAAGTATATCAGTATTATTTAGAAGCAAAATATATCTGACCTTAGATTTATGTCGAATAGATTTACAAACAGGGCAAATATTATTCAAGATTTGTGCAATCTCTGACATAAAATACGGATGGAGTATGGGGAAAGGAAATTTGATTACTCCAAAATGACCTGAAATTCAATATTAATGCTTTCAGCAATTTTACGAATATATTACAATTACCATAACAAAATCTCTAAACACATTTTTCATATATTATGTCCATTCAAACCTTCACAGATCCTTTTGTCTTTGGAGCCACAAGTGGCACACTCATCAGATGCATTTGGAAGTCCCAAAGTAGATCCAGTGACCTGCCCGACTGAATTTATCTCCAAAACAGAGAATTTCTCCTATATATGTAAAACTAATTAACATTTAATATGTGGTTCATATATTATAAAGAAGACAGAAGATAATTATAATTCGTAATCCATTCCACCCAAAAGATATCTTTTAAAAGGTAAACAAAAATTAATGACCCACCCTCCACTCATTATTAATGTTACCCAGTAAGTGCATACCATTTGATCCCAAGTACCAGTGAACTAATATATAGAGAATCATTAAAAAAACTGAAATGGACATAAGATGAAGAATATACTTAACTATATCTTTTTCATTTAAGACATCAAACTTTATTGCCTTTATGACACCAGACGGCGCTTTGTTTACATGAAAAAGCTCATCATCCATGGAACTTGGTAACCTTTCACTCAGCAAAATATTTCAAGTAACCTGTTCATTTGTAAAGAGTGAAAATATGGTTATGAATACCACCGGTACTGATACAACAAAAATTTCAAAGAGCTATCGACAGATAAAGGAAAATATGTTATAAAACTTTATAAAGAAAACAATTTATAGATAGAAAGTTTCTAAAAAATTCATGATACAAAAGTTTTATAAATTGTTGATGGCAAAAGGCCAAAAAAATTTCCAAATAAACACGCCATTGTGGCCTATGGCGCTGTCATAGCAGGCCTCCCTTTCCAAATTGCTTATGGCAGTTGGCAAGTCATTCTATCACAGCACCGCTATTTAACAAAAATGTTTAGAAATCAGCAACATAAGGCACATCAAATGCCCTTAAAGAAAGGAATTCTCTGACATGTATCATAATGTCAGCAAGCAGTTAAAGACAAGAAAAAAAATCCAAATTGTTTGCAAAAATAATGATATCAATCGCACACTACTGTTTCACCAATAAAGACCCCAAATTTTCTTAATAGAGGAATTCCCTAGAGTGTATTAAGATGTCCCTTGGTAGTGAAAGACAAGTAAAAACTGAATATTGATGGCAGAAATAGTGTTGTCAATGGCAGATGGTGGAACACCAAAATTCCATCATATAAACACATATTTACGGCCTATGAATGGTGGGCCTCCCCTCACAAATTGCCTCTGGCAGTTGACAAGCGATTTCACCATGGCACAGTCATTTAACTATGATGTTTAGATATCAGCACCTTCATTTTTCTGACAAAGTACAGTCAATAGCATTTAAAACCAATGGAATACTATCGAAACAGTGAACTGCACGTTTCCAATGTGCCTCTTGAAAGGAAATTATCTAAATGTGCCTCTTAACAGAATCATGGAAGTTTAATGACAAATTAGAAACAACATCCTTCAAAACCAATGGTTACACCTGCTAATTGATAATTCTACTTCCCAAACCAAACCAAAACCAATGGTTCACATTATCATGCTGGTATAGCCACCAAGTTCTTCACCCAGAGGCCTATAAAGTGTCCAAAGTAAAACCTCAAAAAAACACGTAAGTTTACTCCATTAGATTTTTCACATTTTAAAAATCCACTGATAACACAGAAAACATACAACATACGCCAAGCTCCAATACCATTTCGTAGGCCAAACCCTCGAATGGTGAATCCAATCCAAGTCGCCAACCAATTCACAATTTTACAAAAGAAGTAGTTAAAACCAATTCCCACAAAACTCAAGCAAAACCAAACACAAGCCCTGTTTTGACTCATCGGAAACAGGGTGGGCAAAAAACTCAGCTCTCACTCAAAAGCTAAAATTCGCAATAAGTATTATGTCACTGCATACATAATCATGTGTCCTCATTTGACCGTAACAAGGCACCATGCCTGGTTAGATAAGAACAGAAAAGAAAAGGGAGAGGGAAGGAAAGTAACGGCATGCACACAAACGTGAGCCATTGAATAACACCTTATGCAAAACGCTGCTCTTTTATCCCCTTCACTGAATCTACAAGTGCAATTACGGTAACATGTAAAATCTGAGTTGAAAAATGATGAGAAGGAAACACAACATCGTGCATTTAAAGGATAAAAATCTAAAATGTGTTCAAACGAAAAACTCCCTTCTCCCAAAATGCAAAGCAGACCCACAAACCGCATGAGCTTGAGAAACATAAAATCATCATTGAAATAACCTGAATGAATCAATTTGGGGCCTAGAGTTTGCAAAGCACAATCATGTACCATGCAGCAAAAAATATCATGCACATTTTGCCGCGCAGTACAACTACCACCGTACTCGCGAATGATGAACCGATCAAAGGAGTTTCAGCAAAAAAAACAAAACAAAAAAACTGAAAAGGAGTTTCATTAGAACGTGAAATAACGTTAGCAGAGATAGAGTGAGTGTTTATTACTGACCCCAGTGAAAGGAGTGAATGATCGTGTTGGCAATGCTCTTTGAGGACCAAAATCAGAACGGAGAGCAAATTTGAGTGGGTGAGTGAGTGTGAGAGCGCAGTAAAGATGAATGAAGAAACGCCGGTGGTCACTTTCCAAGTGACCACGAGACAAACGCCGAGTGTAGAGCAAGGCCGCGATAGAAGGTTTGTCACTCTGCTTTTGGCTCTTGTCTCTAGGTTATATATAACCCTTCCCTCTGCTTCGATTTTACGCCTTTACCCTCTCCTATTACTATTGTGATTAGGTGATCTCATACCAACGTTATTTTCAACTGATTTATCCATACACTTCAATGCAACCAACCAAGTAATATTCACTTTTTTTTAGGTAAATCTGTAATTATATATTAAGTAAGTTGTATCAATTAAACAGCACACTAACATTTAACTTTGTTTTTTGGTTTGTAGAGAAGAAGAAGAAACCAGAGTGTAAAATTTGATACATTTTACTTGTTTAGATGGAATAATTTGCAGAATAGGGAGTGAATGAAATTGTGGACTTCATCAATTTATGTTTAACTTAGATATTGACTTAGATTGAAAAAGTCAGTGTAATAGTATATGTTTATTTTAGATTCTTTTTGTGCTTAGCAACTTTCAACTCTTTATTTTTTTTTATTTTTTTTTTTCACTTAGTATACTGTATTTGATATTTACATAAATAACACACTTTTTTTTTTAGTTAAGAATTCGTTTTAAAAGGTTCAATTCTAACCTAGAACTCATCCCATTCTTCTCCAAAAATCAGTCAAATTTTGGTTCTCGAAAAATTGATTTCTGAATTGGTTTTATATTTTTTTTATTTTTTTTAAATATTAAATTAAAATAAACAATAAAATTATATAATAAAATGTATAATCATTTAATGTAAAAAATTTGAGAAATATATATTTATTTATTAAAAAAATTAAAATAAGTAAATAGTAGAAATTTCAAAAAAATAATAATAGGAAGCTTTAAGAATAAAAAAATTAAAATTATGGTGGTTTAATGTAAAATTAATATTGTTATTGAGAAATATAATTTTATTTATTAATAAAAAAATTAAAAAGTAAATAGTATAAACTTTTACTACAAAATAAAAATAAAAATAAAATGAGTTAGGATAAATTATTTGAAAAAAGTTTTAAATTATAGTTATTTAGAGATAAGTAAATAGAGAAAAAATAATAAAATAAACATAAAGAATAAATTATTTAAAGAAAATTATTTAAATAATATGCTTGCAGCGTGCCAGTATGCTTATGTATGTCTTATTAATTTAATATTTAAATTATTTATTCATTTTTATTTAAATTATTTATTCATTTTTATTTAAATCATATGAATTTTATTTATATATGCTTTTAATAAAATATTTATATAATTTATTTCATATTATATTAGAATTAAATAAAATAATTTTTAATACAAATATTATATTATATTACTATAAATATTAAATAAATACTTAAATATTATATATAATATATTTAATAAAGTTATTTCATTATATATATAGATATAAAAATATTTTAATTATATAAATATATATGAAATATTAATAGTTATATATATTAAATATATAGATATATAAAAATATTTTAAATATATAAATATGTATAATATATATAGCCAAATCGTCGTTAAAATTTAATTTCTTGGAAATCGAATTTCACCTAGTATTTTTCAAGAATCGAACTAATTACAATTTACAAAGAAAAATTGGGCTCCCAAAAGCTGAATTATAATATACCTTTCAAGAGTCATATTCCCTCATGTATTAATATTCTGTTGATGAAAACTTGTTAACACTATAACTGTTATGAAATTAATTAGATTATCATGATCATGATTTAAGGATTACAATAATATATAATTTTATCACAACTATTGACTTTTTCTAAGGGATAGATAAAATAAAATAAATAAAAAAGAAATCAAATTAAGTGAAATTTTATTAAAAATATATAAAAATGTTGAGTTAATAAAAAAAATTGTCTGTTGTGTTTTATTTTCTTTATTATATATTTCATCATTTATAAGAAAAATTCATAATTATATATATAACAAAAATTGAATGAATTAGACAGAAATTGTTTAGATATACATATAAGTAGTTATAGGACAGTTTCGTCATAATTAATTATATCAGTTATATAATTTTTTTTACATAAATGTTGATACAGTAATGTAGTTTTGTTTTATTGTCAGAACAGAAGATAAATTTTAAAACTTATTTATAATGTATTTTGTTTTTGGGAGTTTTGTAATATATTATATTTTTAGTTCTGTATTTTATTTGCTTATAAACAAATTTAAAACTTAGTTTTTAATGTTTATTATTATTATATATGAAAAATTTTAAAATTAGTTTTTAATGTTTATTATTATTATATATGACAAAGAAAAAAACAATACATAAACTATTTGAATTGATTTATTTATGAACATTAATGTGATTGGTTTTTAAAATTTTTTTACTTTATGTTGTGCATTATGTTGACTTTTTAAACTATGATTTGAATGATTTTGTAAACTATTTTCAGAAATCAACATTCATTTTCATTTGATAATCTTTAATCTTAAAACAAAATTATTTTAGTAGTTAATTAAATTATTATAATTATTATATAATTTTATTTTTTAATATAAATCAAATTATTTATAATTTTTTTTACATTTATTCTAACATTCTCTAATTCAAATAACATCATTTGACATTTTTTTCACTCACATGAAATAATTAAATGATACAAGTATATAAATTATACGATGTTTAATAATTTTTATAACAAATTCACTAGTGAGATTAAATTATTGTGAATAAACTAGAAAAAATAATATTATTGCAACTATGTATTAAAAAAAACAAATAAATTAGTAGCATTAATAAATATTACTATTGTAAATTATTAATAATATAAAAAACATTTCAAAATATATGCATAAGTTTTATTTATTTTTTAAATAAATAACTTTTATAGAATAAAAACTCTACTTTTTCTCTACTAGATAACTTTAATTTAAAATTTGTTTTTATATATTTTTCTTCTTCTTATTTTCAACCAAAATATCTGCACTCCCACTTTATTTCTCACAGGGTTTTTTTTTTCAACCACAAAAAATTATATTTCCACTTGATTTCTTACATTGTTAACATAATTTATATTTTCACTTTATTTCTTACAATATTTTTTTCTTACAACCATTTTCCGTTTATTAATTTTCTCACTATCAAAACATATTTGTTATTTTTCTGTCAGACAGACACCAGATTAAGGAAAACATTTTTCATCTCTTTTCATATTTTGTCTCTCCTTCTCCTTTATTTCCAATTAGAGAATGCAGTTTTCTTTTATGAAATAAATATAAAAATAATTTTTATTTAATAAAATAAAGATTATTTTATCTTATATAAACATTTATAAAAAATTAACATGTTTTAACCTATTTCCCTGAAACAAAACAGTTAACAATATTAGTTTATTAAAATGTTTTCGATGTTAACATATTAAATATATTTTTCTTTTATATTTTATATGTAAAAACTAAGAAAGAATCCAGTTAAAAAAAATCATTACTCTTTGACCATAATTTCAAGGTTCTTCCCTATTATCATGACAAATTACACAACTCTCGAGTTCACAGGTGCAAATACACTGATTCTCTGTTTTGGATTAGGTGCATCAGATGACAGTACTGGGACTTTCATTTTATTCTTCTTAATACATCAAAATCTCCACTTTATCAACACTTTAGTCACATTCACTTTTTTTACAATATTATAACATCTATCTATGTACATTTTCTAAACTTTTCTTCTCGTACCCTTTGATAATTTGTAAATAATAATAAAAAGTGTAAAATGTAAAAAAAAAATGATAATAGTAAATAAAATAGATGGTGCACGTGCATCAACATCTTTCAAAGAAAAAACATTCGAGTTTAGCGTGATCCTTGGTCCACTTTATTTGTCTTTTCTAATGAAAAAAAGAACACGTGAGTGTAGCAATTGAGTGGCTTTCACTTCCAACAAAAGATGTTTAGGTAGACAAGTTTTCTTATTTGCGATGCCCTCGAATAATTTGAGTATGGTTCAAGTTTCCATGAAGTTGTCTCTGTGAATTAGAACATTAGTGTTTAAAATAAACTCATAAATATTCTTTCAATAAAATTCAAATAATTTTAATTTTAAAATTTATATAAAGCGACTTAAAAAATATATATTTAATTTTATATCCTTTATTTAAACACTATTGTCATAATTTTGTATCTTTTCTAAAATCATTAGACAAGTATACTTTTTCTTAAATAGTATGCATGCAATGATATTATATGGGTAAACTATATAATCAGTTTTTAATCATGAGAGATCAAATAATTTGAATTTTAATGCGTATCTCAAATATAATATAAATTACTATTTAATATGTTTATTTGTTATAAATAATTATAGAGATCATGATATAATCCTCTTTTTTTTTTAAATCAATATGATTATTAATCTCTTATTTGTTAAACTATATATTAACTTGTTTTAATTCACCAGAATCTAAACCATTCAATATCATTAATTAAATCAATTAAATATTAAGATACATTCAGTGATTTTTTTTTATAACAAATAATTTAAACTTTAGTTGTAGAATCAATTTCAATATTATTTTTTTGTTCATTAAGTCAAATATAGACTCATTTTAATATACCGAAATCTAAAGTATTCAAACTCCATTAATTCAATTAAATATCAAAATAATATTTATTTATATATTAAAATTTATTATGTTAATGTTTCTTTTCACTCTACAGATTGGTAAATTCTGAAATTAGTTTCCCTCTTTCTTTTCATGTCATTTTTTTAAATTCTGAAAATATTATATTTTTAGTCACATTTTCTCTTTACAATATTATTATTTAACATACCAACTTAATTTTTTAATTATGTTTACAATTTTATCAAATAAGCCCATTAAATTAACTTAATTTTCATAACTAGGGTGTTATACATTACATCTTATTATATGTTTTAAAACTATTAATATTCAACAAAAACAAATTACTAACTCTATGATATTGTTTCCTACACAGGTATACAGTTTAGTACTTATAATCATAACATATTTAAATAAAAAATTTCATTATTTTATTATAATTGATTTAAAACTCATTAATACATACGTTTTATTTAAGGCAATAGAATTAATGTAACATAAATAATATTAAACTAAAATAACAAACATTTGAATGTAGGAAATAATTTAAATTCAAATGTATGAATTTTAATCTTATTAAAATTGTAATTACAATAAATATTTTCCATAATCAAACATTAAATTATATTTTCTGAAACAAGATAGTAAGACAAGTGTCATCTGATAAATGTGGAACTTTTAAAGTAATTTTTATGTTAGGTCAAATTGATTAAAAAATAAAAATATATAATATATTTACATAAAATAGTTGAAATAAAATAAAATAAAATTTTAATTTATATATAATAATTTAATATATAAATTATAAAAAAGATATTCATTCAAAATAAAACTTTCTCTTCAATCTCTTTAAATTTTGAATAATATAATAATTTAAAATAATATTTAATTTTAATTATATTATCTTATAAACAGGACTCATATATATACATAGAGAGAGGTTAGTCTAATTCTAATTTATAGAAGTCATAGATTAAACAAATTAAATAAAATATAATATAATTTAAATCATTATTTTTTTATAATTTAACTTATTTTTAGAACTTTCATATCAAATTATGTAAACAAAAATCATTCTCCCTCACTTCGTGTGTATATATATATATATATATATATATATATATATATATATATATATATATATATATATATATATATATATATATATAAATAAGTACTGTTAAATAAAATATTAAAAAAATATGATAAAATATTAAAAAAATTCAATATAAATTAAGAGATTTTGACCCATAAGTGAATAAATATTTTTCTATCTACTTCAAGTTTATACAGTTTCAAATATCTAAACAGTAAAACATTCCAATTACTTTTTAATGAAAATATTCATTAATTAAATATGAGTGAACATATATTTATTAATAATATTATAATTAAAAAAATTAGTTTTGTATAAAAAAATAATTAACTCCAATGTATTTTATACTTAAAAAAGCATGATTAATGATAATATGAAATTATTATAATAGAGTTTCATAAAATATCTTCGTATTTTATGTAATAAAATTATTTTAAAACATTAATAAAATTATATATTTATAATATTAATAAATAACATAAATAGACTTTTAAAAAAAGAAATTACTCTCAGTTCTTTTAATCAATCTTATCAATATGTTATGTATTCATGATTAACACGTTTTTTCAAATATTGAAAAAACTGTGTAGTTAACAAATGTTTGTTGAATAAAAAAATGTCTCAAAAAAACATAGGATTCATTAATATATTATAATAATTTATATTAATTGTACAAGTTCTTAACAACGTGACATGCTCTGTCTCTATCTACGTGTATATTGTGCCCATTTAAAATCTAACTCGGACCTCTACAATCAAGTTTCTCAAAGTGGCTGAAAAAAGAAACAAAACATTGTCAATGATTAAACTTTTTACTAAAGAGAAGATTTTCTGCTGCAGAAAGAACAGAGAATCTGGGTTCCCTAAAATCCCTTCATCATTTCAACAATGTCCTTGAAAAAACAAAGATAGTTAACGTATTGAATAAATAACCATTAACTTTCATGCTGCAAATAAATGATGACAATAATAAAAATGAGAACTCCAAGACAGAAATATTCAACATTATTGCATGTGGCATTGATTAATGATTGCAGTTGTAGACTATTTTAAAAAGCTGCATAGCCTAGCCTGTGTGCAGCTATATACACAAACAACAAAGTACAAATCTACAATTACCAACGTATACGCTACTGGTATGATTATACTCAGTTATTCATTGGTCCAGGTAATCTTTGTGGTCTTCAACCTTTCCCACTATTTTGTTCTTAAGGTGTGAAATTGTATAAAATAAATTCTTTAGTTGCTTTTAGAAACTTTATAAATAATTAACTATTTTTTTATTATTATAATTTTTTTTAATTATTGTTAATATTTAAGTGAAGAAATTTGATTGAAATTCTGGTTTAAAGGTGATAAGAGAAGATAGGAGATACAAGAAGGTTAAATACTCAATCACAAATCAAAATGGATATTGAAGCATATTGGTATAGTAGTCTAAATGTCTGTTCTTACAGATTAAAAAAAAAAAAAAGTTGTCGAATTTTATCAATATTTTAAATATATTATATATGTTTTTAAAATTTGACTTTATATTAGTTCGAGTTAGTAAATTACTTTTGACTTCATAAAAAATTTTAAAAAATTAATATTTATATACAAATAATTTATCAAAAACATTTTTAAACATTACAAAATCATTTAAATAAAATATGTTTTTAAAATTTAAATTATATTAATAAAATTATTTTTATTATAGATATAATTATTTGATAAATAATTTATGAAAAAATTAGTGATATAATGATTTAAAATAGTTTATTTATTTTAATTCTTAATTTTTTAAATAAATTTATTCATAAAAAAATTTATGATATATAAATATTAAAAAAATAATATGATTCTTATTTTTATTTTTAATTTAATTTATAAAATAAATTTATCAATAAAACTACAAATTAACCTAAAATTGACCAACTTTAAATTAACTTAATTTAATTTAGTTTATAAATTATTGTGTTTGACTTGACTTGTTTTCAAGTTTTATTTAGATTAATCTATTACATTAAACTTATTTTGACATTTTTAATAATTAAATTTTTATTACACTAATAAGATAAAACAAGTTCTAGAGATATCTAAATAAAAGTGAATTAATTATTCAAATAATAATATATATGTACTGTAGATGTTTAGACATCTTACAAATTGCAAGTTTCAATTATATTGATCTTGAACCGATTTTTTGATGAACAATGTAATAGGTATATGTTGTTATATTGTATATTAATGCTGATTGGTATTCAAATACACAAGTACTTTTTAAATATAATATTTGTTGATTAAATGGGTCAATTGATGAAATATATGGCCTAAATGATAATATTTTGTTTAAACAACATGGTGGTTCATTATAGTAAAAAATAGTAATTATCATAAAAAAATTAATATTATAAATGTGTCACTTAATTAGGGTGTAATACATTTGACATATTAATATTATTTTTATTTAAAATTATTATTATTTTATAAAAGATATAAAATCTTAAATTTATAAACTACCTTACTTTAAGAATTTATAAGTTAAATCAAAATTGATATAATTTAATTTAGGACAAAATTAATCATTTTGTGTAACTTTACCTTTTTTTTTTTTTTTTTGAGGTTGACTAGTTAGACAAAACCTATTTTGACACTTTTATGTTTAGATAATATATCTCTATTGAATGATATTAAATATGTGATAAAAGATGTGTAGTTAAGACTTAATATATATGTGAAAAATGTGAAGTTGAGTTAAGCTAAAATTAATTTCTAAAGTCATGAAGTATGAATGTTTGTGTTGAGACTTAATTAAGTTTAAGATTAATGTCTATAATGTGTATGAATGATATAATGTAATTTTTGTTTGAAATTGATTTAAAAATAATAAAATTATATCAAAGAGATATTATGATATATTAATATGATAATTATATACTGACAAATTCAAAAAAATTATAAATTCAATTAATAATTTTAATAATATAATCTAAGATATTAAAAAAAATAAATGGACCAACATGAATATATAAAACATGTAAAATTTCAACTTATAACCAATTAACAATAAAAAAAAGTCAAATAAATATATAAGTTACTCTTACAAATTTGAATTAAAAGAATATCTCAAAATAGAAAATATTTATTACAATATTTTTATAGATCTCAAATTTGAATTTAAAATAATCGATTAATATATATATATATATATATATATATATATATATATATATATTATCATGAAAATATAAAATAATAATAAAATTTATTATATATATTGATTCTCACGTATTTTTAATATAAATTATAAAAATAAAACAAAATAGTAATATATTTTTTTAAAGATTTTGTTTATAATTTTTTTATTTTAATAAGTTAATTTTAATTTATAATTTTGAATATTTAACATATAGAAAGTTTATATTTTTTTCAATTGAATAAATAAATAAACCAAAACAGATAAAAAAAAACTAAAAACTGATTAATGATTTTTTTATGTTGAGATTTTAAAATTAATTGATTTAATTTAGTTATGATTTTGGTACTGAGATCATCAAAATTAAAATTGAATCAAAATTATAATCTATAAAAAATTATCCTTTTATAATATAAAACATATATTATTATTTAAATTAAATATAAATTTATATAAAATTTTAAATTAAAATTATGAATATAATATATATGATATTTTTATAATATATTTTTTTATCAAATTATTATTTAATTATAATATATTTAATAAAATTATAAAAAAATCACAAAAAATATTAAAAAAATTGTAAAATATTAGTTTTATTTATTTCATTAAAAAAAACAAAAAACAAAAAATAAAAACTAAAATCATGTGAATCATATTCAAATTTTATATTTATTTTGAATAACTTCTTAATATAAAAACAAATCCATAAAATAAACATCCTATTTTCTTATTATAATAATTAATATGTTTTGTTCTATAGTGCCAACCAAAAATTGAATACTATTAATAGTCACGAAACAATCTTATGAGAGCTTCATACTTGTATTTACAAAATCAGCTAGCACAGATTTCATGAATGGAAAACATTGACTAACTTGATAAACTCTTATTATAAATTAAGAAGACAATAACAAAAAAAAGTTTAGCAAAAAATTATTTTGAAAAACATAAAATAATCAACTGTTTGAATTTATTTATCACAAAATTCATATTTAATATTTTAATATAGTGGTTTATATGCATTTTTTTCATTGAAATTATCTTTATATTCTATGGAACAAATTTTAGACTTTTATTTTTTTCATCTACTGTGTAGCAAGGTTTAAAAAATAAAAAAAAATTCACAATTTAATAAGAATGGTGTTGTACACGAACTGAGGGATAATTTACATTAAGTCTTTTCACACAACAGTTTTGTTAATTTACAAGAAAAATAAAAAAGATAAAATATTTTTCAATGACCTTTGATGAAATAACAAATGGACAAATCTATAACTAGCTATTACATTATATATATATATATATAATAAATGACTAAAACTTACAACATATGATAAAATTATTATTACAATTATTGTCTAAGGTTAGAACATATAATTTGATTTGTTTAGTTACAATAAAATTTAATTAAAAAATAAGTAAAAAATAAAACTTAATTAAAATAATTTGGTTTGCTAAATGTACGTTATTTCCCCATTTAACAGCGCCTTAGCTAGGTTTCGAAACCAACGCAGCTGGTCTTAACCGTCGTTAATGTGAAGACGAAGTGACGCCGTTGTCACGCTGCCGTCGAGAACGACACCATCCCTCCTATTTAAGTCGTCTCTGCCGTCGCGCCAGGTTGGCCCTACATTTCCCCTTCCCACTACACTGACGTGTTCTGATTGTTGTTTGTTGATTGTTAAAGCTGGCGCTGTCATCCGCGTTCAAGCATTCCTAAGTCATACATACGATTTAATTTATCATTCTGTAGATGGGATAAATTCATAAATATATTTAATAGTTTATGCATTAAATAGATTTCTGAGTTCTTTCTCCATTTTAGTCTGTTTGTACATACTATATATATTCATTATAAACCCATATAAACCTTATTTGCTCACATGTAACGAACCAACCGTGCTTGCTACCACTCTCCATACCTTGACAATGCTTTTCAGGACCTGGCAATGGAATTGCTTTATTAATCTTAGTGCATCTGATTATCCCTGAGTTACACAAGATGGTATGGTGATTGGAATTTTTTTTTTTCCCTTGCTTGGCAACAGTCCTATTCTCAAATCAAAACTGGAGATTAACTTCGTTCATTTATTTATTATGAAAAACAAACCTTTATTATACATGTTGATATTATCAAAAGAACAAAACAAAAAAATATAAGAAACAACATCTAAGTTTTGTCTGTTTATTTTCGCCACTCACACTTTCTTTAACTATGTGAAATTATCTTATTAGTGCTGATTGCAGATGTTAATGATTGAGCTCTTGATTACATTTTCTTTTGCAAAATAGACTAATGGGTAGTGGAGCTCTTGAAATTAATTGTTTAAAGAATGGGGAAGCTGAGAACAGTCTTCACAAGCTACCTTCTCAAGCTCCTGCATGCGAGAACTTGCTTTCTGATGACAATGATGCTGTTGCTGATCATGAGAAGCTATCACAATCACATCTCGACGAGAGCAAGTTTGATAGGCACTTCAAGTTATGGGCTCTTCGAATCCCTTGCCAACATTGCAAGGTTGCCACTCGAATCCTCAATGGGTCGGTACCTTGCTCTGCCCATTCTTTCAATTCACTTGCTTTTGTTTTTTATTTCTACTTTATTGACTGTGCAGTTACTTATTCAACATGCCCCGAGTCAAACCCATCATTGAGGACCCTACCTTTGACAAAAACCGTTACCTTATACTCTCCGACAAAGTTCAGAATCAAGGTGTTTATGAACTTTTGCTTCTATAGAATATCTTTCTTGCCATTGAAATTCTCATTTTCTGACTTGTTTTCAATGTCGGGGGGCAGATTTATCTGATATTCCAAAGCAAAAGGTCGACGAGCTTAATGGCTTGTGTAAAATTGAAGTTGTGCCCTATTCATTGACATTAGGGTATACTTATTGGAGTGCAGGTGAGTGAGTGCATAGTGGTGTTTAAACCATACTGCAGAGGCTGCCTTTGATATTGATGGAGTAGTTGCTTTGAAATACCTCTTTACTCAGGACTATCATAACAAATTTGATAAAAAAGTTACATTATTTCTTATAAAAATATAGACAGATAACTATCATATTTACCAAATTGATGTTACTATGCTTTGTTGGTATTACATTAGCTAGAAACATAATTTTTTGATGATTCTTTTGTTTCCTACTGTGAGGTTTCCCCCATCCTAAATCATTTACAATTGTACAACAAATTTTGTGTTTGTAGATCATGTGCTGAAGCAGATATTGCCTACTGGAGTGGAGGTGCCTTCATCCTTTGAAACAATTGTTAAGTATTTATTTATTTTTACCTTTTTAACTGCTACAAATATAATTTATTCATGGTTTTTTATCAACCCAAACACTTGCTTTGTTAATTCTTAAATCATCTTTCATTGGGGAACAGTGTTTATTTTCTTTTATTGAATTTGTTGGTCAGCCACTGATATCAGGTAAACTAACTAACAGCTGTTCAACTTATACAGGTCAAATTGCCCATTTAAACCTACACGATGAATTACTTCCCTACAAAGATGTTATCGCAAAGGTTATTTATGATGTATGTATGACTAAATTAAGGTCTAAGACTTGAAGTCTCAGTTTCATTATATTTTGGTTATTCTATGCATCTCTAGAATTCCCTTGCTATTTTTTTATTCTCGCAAAGGGCACTACCTTTACTTGTAAGGAGTTTGGTCTCTTGATTTTCTTCTCTAGTTATGAGTTCCTATTGGATCTATTTGATTTTGCTTCCTCATTTTAGTCCTATGTTTCTGGCATGCATATCTTTATGTTGGTTCATGTATGTTTGAAGCAAAAAATGAATGATGTTATTCTACAGACTAAGAGATTGCATTGATGTTTGTATTTGTTTCAATACCATGCCCTTTGCATTGTAACAATGATGGCCATTTGAAGATTCATTCATGGATTCTATATTTGAACTGTTAAGCATATTGTATTTTACTTGTTCTTCCTATTAACTTCTGTGTTTTTACTCTTTATGCAGAAAAACTATCCAAGAATCAAAACTATTGTCAATAAAGTTGGAACCATTACAAATGAATTTCGTGTGCCAGAGTTTGAAATTTTAGCAGGAGAGCATAATATGATCACAGAAGTGAAGCAATATGGTGCCATTTTTAGGCTTGATTACAGTTTGGTTTATTGGAATTCGAGATTGGAACATGAACACAAAAGGTTAGTCTCAATGTTCCAAGCTGGGGAGATCATTTGTGACATGTTTGCCGGAGTAGGTCCTTTTGCCATTCCTGCAGCACAGAAAGGATGCATAGTCTATGCAAATGATTTAAATCCAGGTAGCATTCACTATCTGAGAATTAATGCCAAAATCAATAAGGTTGATGATCGTATTTATGCATACAACATGGATGCTAGAAAATTCATGTCCCAGTTGATGGAAGTGCCAAATAACGAGGTTACATCAGCACACTCACCCGAAGTTCCCAGTTTGGATACTTGTCACACATGCAAGATACAAGACAATGATGAACCAAATTCTGAAAATGAGTTGCTCACTGGTAACATCTTTATGGTAATTAACTGCAAGTATCTTAATTATGATATGAGAATGTGTTCCGTAGTAGTTAATACTAATATTCCTATTGTAGTTGATACAAAAGACCTAGGAGATAGCAATCATAGTGGTGTAGGGGATGTCAAGGGTTCAACCAGGCACACTGCTACATCTGTAATTGCTGGGAAAAGATCTTTTACTATTTATCATGAAGGTATTCCACAAACTACAATATCAAATCATGCTGTCACTAGATGTATTACTTGATCATCTTCTAGCGCTTATAAAAGATTTAGGGTTCATTTGGTACTCTTGATATTTTAGGATATGATATGTACAAGGATAGGATACTAACATAATAGGATAAAAACAAGATAAACAATTAATTATATCCAATTTTTGATGCACCTCATGACCAAGACCAGATAACATGCATGTTGCAGTGGTGGTGATGATGATGACGATGGTGACAATGATAGTAATAGTAGTGATGGTGATAACGATAGCAGTGGAGATAATGACAATAGTAATAACGAGATGATGATGGCAGTGACGATAATGGTGGTGAGAGTGGTTATTACAATGGTGGAAGTGTTGGTGATTGTTTTGACAATGATGATGCTGATAGCATTAACTACAACGTAAGATGTGATGCTTAATGGTGGTGGTGAGAGTGGAGTGCCATTTGGTATGTAGAGATGATATAATTATAGTGATGACAACAATGGTGGTGACAATGGTGAAAGTGGTAGGAAAAAAATTTACAACAATAATGAAATTGATGGTGGTTGCTAACAACCATGGTTAGGTGGTGGTGCTAATGTGATGATTGTTGTGAAGGGGATGATAATGATAGTAGAGGTTATGTGTATGGGGAAGGTGTGGTAATAACAAGGGTGATGGAAGTGGCATCAATAACAACAATGACAAACAATGGATGGTGACAACGATGGGGATGGTGAAGGGTGTTGATGAAGATAGTGATTGAAATGAAGGTGGGCTGGTGGGAGAGTAGGAAAAAGGTTGACTATCCTATTCTGTTGCTTGCTAACCTGTTCACCTCTCAAGATAAGAAATGCACTACATTAACAGAATATGATATACAAAAGGATAAGAAAATCAATCACATCATATGGGTGCATAAAATAAATTATTATAAAAGGGTATAAGTTATGCTATCATATTCTATTATATCCTGGTTACCAAACGGATCTTTAAAAGGCATAACATATTTGTTTAATAGTCCTCATCTTCTAAGGAAATTATTACAACATTGATAAAAATAATCGGTATAAGTTTTGTTGGTAAAATTACAGTTGTTTTCATTTTACAGGGAATGAAGGCGCTCATGGAACTGGCATCCTAGAAGGTAGTAGAAGAAAAGGAAGCACGAGCAAGAGAATGAGAAGCTCTGAAATCTGTGTCACAAAAACTTGGGAACATATTGATCACATAATAATGAACCTGCCTGCATCTGCTGTTCAGTTTCTAGGTACAACACCGTTTGATATAATATGCCTTTTTCTTTGTACAAATCATGTGGCCTTATTCCTTTAGGTGAGTCTGATGCACAGTTGGCAAGCCCAACGTATCCGTATCCAATACGTATCCGATACTGAAGTACTGATTCACTTGGATACTTAAAAAATTTGTATTGAAAACGAATAAAAAAAAATCCAAACAAAAGTAAAAACAGAATAACAAATATTTTTTTTGTTATTATTATTGTTAAATTAATCAAAATAGGCATGAAAGTTTTATAATTTAGAATATAATATTATCTCTTGATGAACCAGACATGAAAATTATTTTATTTATTGATAATCCTCAAGAAGGAGATGAAATTGATACTATTTTTATTTCTAAAACAATAAGTAATTATTGTTAACTTTTATTTTATATTTAATTTTTTTTAAAGTCATATATACATTTAAAAATATATTTATTATGTTCAATTTAAATAATATTTAATAATTATATATAATATTTGTTTTATGAATTATATATACATGTATCTTAAATATATCGAATCTTATATTTTTTTAATATAAGACTAATCATCATATTGATTATCTGATACTCTTATATTTTGTATCTGTGCACCATGGACTCTTATTTTTCTCCATCTAAACGGATTAGGAACATTCAAACATGTTCCTTTGCTTAGTACATTGAAATTGCAGGCAATTTTTCTTCCATCCCCTTGATTGTTGAGCAGCTCTACTGTTTTAAGTGAATGTTGATTGATATCTTTTTTGATATGTATACTTCGACTATTTAAGTTTGGATCCATTACTATCTGGCTGAGGCTTAACGTATTTCGTTTACTGAGCCAGCTATCATAATCTAAACAAAGATTCATTTATGACATTATTTCTTAGCCTTTTGTTTAGTGTGCTCTTCAATGTGTTTGAATGTAAGCAGTTTCTTTTGCAATACTCTTTTTTTTTTACTATTATTTGTAATTTTATTACCATTTTAAGATTTATAGACAGATATTTGACTTGAGATGCCCTTCCAGATTCATTCAGGGGATTAATGCGGAAGAAATATTGGAAAGGATGTCTCCCATGGATTCACTGCTATTGCTTTATTAAAGCGACTGAAACTCCTGAGACTATAATAGCTGTGAGTTCGGTGTGCTAGTAGTTTTTCATGTTTTCCTTTTTCTATAATAAGGCTAGAATATCAATGACTTTACTGTTTTGTAGTATTTAAAATATGCCATCCATCTTGATCGCTTACATATCTAGATTTTGGTTAGCTACTTGGATATGGACAATGTTAAAATGTATGTATTTTATTTGTTCGGATAGTTAATTGAACTTTATCTTGCAGGTGGCAGAATCTGCTTTAAACGCTCCTATACAAGACTCAAAATTTCATAGGGTTAGGGATGTGGCTCCAAACAAGGTATCAATAATTCAATATGACGTTGTTGATCGTTTGGGTGGCTAATTATTCTTCTAATTGTCTTGTAGAACACTGGAACTTGTATACTTACCTACTCATGGCTTGTGCTTTTTATTTACTGTGCAGGCGATGTTTTGTTTAAGCTTCAGGTTGCCAGGAGGATGCCTTAAAGAAGATGGTCAATAGCATTGTCCTTGGTGATGCTGAAGAGAAGATAGCTTTGTATAACACTACGATAGTTTTCAGGGTTTTACAGGGTGCATTGATGGATTCAGTGCGAGTTTTATCCGACTCAAAAGCAAGCATAGTGAAATATGACAAATTTAACAGGATGGAATGGGCCATGATTGTTGAAACTATAGAAGGATATTTATTCTTGTTGAGATGCATCTTATTCCTGCACTTATGGTTTCAAAGCAAAAAGTGCCCTGATAATTTTCAAGCCGCGTTTTGTACTTCTTTGGAATTATACACAATGAACAGTAATACTATGGTATCTTGCACTGTATGGATTATTCTACGATAACTACTCTACAAATGTAGATTGTGGGCCAAACACAATTCTGTATAACGCAAGAATTATTTTTTGATAATCAGCTGGTGAATTTTTTGTTCTCTTGGCCGCAAACCAGGCTGAACAACAAATATTTGTTTTTATGCAAATTCATTTTTGTTATTAAAGCATACGTCTCTATGAGGCAATAATCAATGTTATATAGACTTTAGTGTATTCCTTTGTCTCAGACTCACTTTGTAACGTCCAAGAATATTGTCTAAAATGTACTCCAGTTGCACCCCATGTTCTTATGTCCCCTTGTCTCTCTCAACAACTGCTCTTATTTTCTCATTATAAATCCAACCCAATTTTCATCATTTTAATACTTTATGCTCCAAGTTGGATCAGACACACACTATGCTAAAATGAAACTTTGATTCAAAAAGGACGAAAGAGATAAAAATAATATGTTTTACGTAAATTATTAAACAATTAAGTAACACGGGGTGATTCACGATTATTATATAAATAAATAAAGATGCAGTCATTATTTTATACTACTTTATACTCCAATCATACTTTACTACTTAAAAAAAATTAAATTACTAAAATAAATGATAAAGATAAAAAATAAATATATAACTCTACTTATAAAATAAGTAGATCCTTCTTTTCAATATAACACGTATTAAATTTCTAAAATTTGAAATAAAATAATTAATAATATATAATTATAAATTACTTAAAAATTAATTAATATTATAAATAAGTGAAAGTTTTAAAACTAAATAATTTATTACGCTAAGAAGATATATTTTCTTTTCACAGTGCAATCAAAAGTTATTTTGATAACCCAGACTTTAAAGAAAAAACTTTTTTAACTTTCCGGTTTAAATTAATCTATTTTATTTGTCTTTTTAATAAATGAATAAATTCAAAGATTAGTTTTAAATTATGCAGACCATGTTTATGTACATATACTATAAAAGCTGTTTAAATATGAATATATATATATATACAGAGAGAGAGAGAGAGAGAGATGTTTGTGTAAATGTATCACTCAGTGTACCGAAAAGAAAGAAAGGAAAAAAACGATGAGGGTACAGAACAGAACTGAGCAGAGTATGATGCTTCCTGACATGAGGTCATTGGCGTGAGAGTGAAATGACGGGCATCACACATGGCTCATGCATGGCACTGAAATTTCTGTCGTAAAGCTCTTGTTTTTAGTGCACATGGAATAGATAAATGTGTATCTCTGCCGTATTTTATGTCCTTGCTTCTTTTATTGTTTGTTTTCCTCAATACCAGTTAATCTATTATTAGATTCCAACTTTTTCTAATAAAAGCATTTCAATTGAAAAAGATTAATTTGAATAACAATGAGAAAATTAATATATTATCTTAAATGATATATAATTTGAAAAAGAATGAATAATGATAATGTTCCTTTAATTAGAAAACAATACCTTCATTGATTGAATGTTACTTTAGTTCGAAATGAAGATAATTTTGGCAAAAATTAAGTTTAGGGCGAGAAAACTTATATTTAGATGCTTTTGCTTTAAAAATAAACTAATAATAGAAATTAATATAAAATTTGTATTTAATACAAAAATTATTTATTGGTGTTGGGTTCAGTGTGCAAAGGTCAGAATTCATGCTGATACACGTATGAAGCTACACATAATCTACTACTTACTGCAGAATTGATTTTATTGAATACAATTTTGTAATCAGAAGCAGGTAAGTACCGTGAAAAGTTACTGTAAAAATGGACATTACCCTGCAACATATTTTGAACTGCCTGCAGGGGATCCTGTTATTTCATTTATTTACTATTTTTAGACCGAATCCTTTTATAGAACGAATTTAGATATAATATTGTAAATATCATTCGTATTGCCATTCAATTAAAATTAACATTACATCTTTATAACTTGGGCGATTTTAACTGCAAACATGAAGACAAACAATTAAGATAAAATACAGATTTTGATTGAAAAATGATATTAATGTCAAATAATAACTTGCCTTGGTTTCAGTTTTGATTCACAACAAATAAAAATTGTCATACGTGGCTTAAAAAGTAACAATTTTGTAGCCTTGTCAATGAATCAGAAGTAATATCTACATTGGTTTTACGATTGCTTCAATGCTAACAAAGGTTAAGAAAAAGGAAAAAAAAAATAAAAGTATTATATTCAATGAACCAAGATGTTAAATTAAATTAATTGAAATTATAATTTTATATAAGAAAATGACACATTAAATGATTGTGTGCATCATCTTTAACAAAGAGAGGTCGGTCGCATTAATCTAAGGTATTTTATCCGACAAAAGGCAACTACATTCTTCTCATATGGTACATAAGCAACAGCCTCCAATCACATGGTTCGGAAACGCAATCTAACACAACGCCTTATAGAATCTTAAAATTTTGTGAAAGGAAAAATTGACGATGGATTCAGTATTGGATTTCTTCAAATGGCTCAAGGTGGCACAATAATCGTGGCTCTAGTACTCTCAAGACACTGGAGCATATTCTTGGATGGTTGAAGCCAGCTTATTTCGATCATCTTCTGTTTTCATACGGATCAAGAATGTACGTGCAACTACACTATCGTTATCCCCACCACTTCCTTCACCAGTACCCTACAAAAGTCTCAAGTTTCACATACAATTTCCATTGGCTATTCAATCAAACGTGCTGTAAAAATGCTTAAATAAATAAATAAATAAATAAATGAGAAGATGAAGACCAAGAATCAAAATCAACAAGGCCTGTTAAAACAACAACCATCACTGGCATAGGAGGAGGCATATTGAACCTAGGAACAGATTAGCCAAAGGGAGTTTAGAACACCTGACTTTGGCCGGTGATCATCCCTTTCGGTTATTGTAGATCTTGATCCACTGTATGCTAGTCTAATCATTTCAAGTTTCCTTTCTATTCACAAAACTTTCAAGTTTTTTTATCCAATACATTGGTTTTTCTATTGTAGCAATATTTAAATTCTTTTCAGTATCTGCATGCAAGCTATCTCTAAAGGTATTTAGTTAAACAGCAATATTTCGAAACTTACCGAAGTATGGAATATTGCAACAAGAGAGTTCTTCTGTGGGTTTGTCTTGATTCCTGGATACAACAAGGCATTGAGAAGAATTTTTCCTACCTGCAATGAAGGTTCTCATTTAAATAACTACAACTATAGTTTACATTTACATCAACTACCTGAAAACAAAGATACTAGTATATAAGCATTACAAAAATGGTAAAATTAACAAACCTCATTTCGAACAATAATTGTAGGTTTGGATTCTTTGGTAGCCTTGCTGACACCCTCTTTGCATTTAATAGACAGTTGACCGATTCCTTTATCTTTCCATGCATCTTTATCTGCTGGATCACTTGACTGGGCATACCAAGGGTAAATGGTAAACAGAGTTATAAGAATGAACAGAACAGATCAAGCTGAACTGAAGCAAGGGCAGAAAAATAAAAATGCTTTCCCAAAAACTATAGTGACATACATGAGTATAAAATAAAACTATTACAAAAATACCTTCACATAAAGCTTGCACTTTACTTCATGAACTACGACTACACCTTTCTCTTCGGTCTTCTTAACTGATGGGCTGCTAGGCTGTTCCAATTCATTTTCTAAGATCACAATAAGAATATTTTATTCATCATCCCGTAACTTTCTAAGAAAAGTTATATTTTATAAATGTCATGAATATTATTGAATGTAACTAAGCTGGTGCAAATAATGGGCAAAATTTATTTAAGCTTTATAATTTATGATTTAGCGATATAGCTTCTGTATAACCTATTTTTTAGCTTATGAGAAAAGCAATGCAACACCTTTTTTAAAATTATTTGCTGTTTATGTTTTTGAAGAACTTAAATAGTTATATTTTTTAAAATATATCTTTTAAATAGAAAAAAAAAACATTTTTCTTTTAAAAAAAAAGAAAAACTCAAGCAAACGGGTTCTTGTTAAACATGGCAAGCAAAAATATTTATTGCTTCCATGAAGCTGAGGCACAGTACACGGTCTTAAGTAATAGTGATTAACATGGCAATCAACTTGGCATGTGCAACAAAAAACATTAGCTACTGAAAGTAGTTCGTAAGGGAATTAAAAATTCAGAGACGCCCTCCATTCATGGAATTTCCAAAAGCAGGGAGCAACCCCCTACTCCCAAATTTAACTTAACCATATGCTCCAAATAAAGAATATTTTGAAACAATCGTCCCTTTCACCCTTTAATGTTGTTCAGCAGTATTCTAAACATCTTTTACTAATCAGAAAAAGAATGAAAGAAATAAGATTATTCAGATTTTACAAGATAACAGAGAACAATGAAAAGACTAGTATCTGAAGTACCCAGTTCAGTTTGTAGGGATAGATAACACAATCGTTGTATCACTGCTTTTCTTGTTCAACAAGAGTTTCTTTCACAATTCAATTGGGAAAAAAATCCATTTCTGTTCTACCAAAGCTGCAGATTTATTTGTGTTCTTTCAGTATATGATATATTGTTGAATATTGCATATTGAGGAAAAAGGTAAACATACACCCATACAGAAGCATGTATCTATAGCCAGACATATTTATCAACACCAACTACCAACCAACAAAAAAAGGGAACAACCTTCATTTAAAAATATATAGACAACAACGACTTTGATAATAAAAGAAGGCATCAGAAAAGGTCAAAATCAGCAAAATCAGAAAGCAAAGTATAATTGCTAAATGACATAAAGATATGAAGAGAGTAGAATTGAATCCTCACCTTCATCTGCATCATGTGAAGCATTGTTGTTGGATGGAGGTGAACTTTGGTTACCTAAAAACGGAATGATCTTCTGCTTAAGTTCAAGGTGTAACATTGAAGTGGATAAAATAAATAGCAAGATTGATAAGTATGAAACGCTAACTTTGTTAACCTTCATTTTTATTTGTCAAAAGATTTTTTATTGTACATATATATATATAAAGAGAGAGAGAGAGAGGACACACACACATACATGCATACATATGAGACATATTTAGTGAGAACAATTGCCACTTTTACAACATGAGAACTATATAGTTAAATCATACAATGACAAATGAATAGTCAGGATTGGAAGCTAGTCAATGGTCACATTACCACAAAAAAATCATGTGCCATTCTGTTTTAATCTTATTCAAATATTATCTAATGATATATATTTACTATTTTTATTCATCACAACAAGAGTTCTCATTTGATATGTTCCATGTATACATAGTATAGGATTAAAATATTCTACTTTTAGTTTATAAGAGTAAATATTAATGGACTTAGTGAGTGCTTAGTTCAGCTTATCTTTTAGAAATAGTGACAATCTTCTTTTTGCCAGCTTTTTGAAAGAGCTTTTGAACAAAAAAACAATTATTTTCAGAGGAAAAACTGATACCAAATATGGGCTTAGATTCCCCTTGACTGGCATACAATCAAGCACCGAATGCAACAAGTCTAATTATTTTCTACTTTGAATTATGAGAAGTGATTTTAAAAAAAATGAGAATAGACCTACCAAATCCAAAAATGCTTTGACTGCTTGAAAATAATCCAGGACTCCATGTACTAGCAAAATTTGTAGCAGTACTAACAGGAGTAAACCCAGTTTTTTCTCCAAAAGATTTATTTTCTTTGTTTATTACTTCAGGTAAGAGCTTTTTCCCAGAAAAAGCAGCACTGGCATCAGCAGCCGAATTTTCCGCCTTGGTGGCATTTGCTTTGAGCCAGTTGACAACATCACTGAACTTTTCCTGAAATAATACAAAATTACGAGGTCAATTTATTCCAACTCTGTATATGCATGATTTGCACCCATACTTGAGTGCTTAAGAATCAGTATATTTCCAAAGAAAAAATGGACATGCATGTTAATACTAACTGAAAGAATTATACGAGATAGAAGCCAAGGGGAAGGAGTAATAAGTAAAGATGCTCCTGTACAACCTTAGCTGCTATCCCACCAGTGAATTCAAAGGCAGGTAACAGGTGAAAGGGCTCATATTATAGATAGGAAATCCAAAACAAGAAAGCACTTACACTTGTCCTTTGTTATGGAACAAACATCAACCCTTGGTATTCCAAACAAATGATATTATTATCACAATTAACGGTTACTTCTCAAGTATAACTGCAGTGTTCTCATAAATGTAGGCATGTCTGTTGGCATGCATGCATCTATTTCAGTGCAGCATGCACAGCCACGGAAGTAATAATACTACTTAATATGGGATCAGCTTCCTATAAAGTGGTCCGTTCAACATCACATTAATTGAGAACAGATAGTAAAACCAAGTAAATTCAAATACAAGTGATACATGAGTTTAGTGAATTAAATAGTGTAAGGAATTACCATAATGCTTGAAGCATGATTTATGTAATCTCTGACACCATCTTCCCAAAGCTCATCAGGATGATTCTTTAGTTGTGTTTGAACCCAACTGTGAGGAAGACACAGCATAACAAAGAGAGGTTAAGCAAGAGCCAACACAACATTCATGGAAATGCAAAATCCAGAAACCTAGACTTTTATATCACCACTATCAAGACAACATGGTCTATAACAACTAGCAAATAATACAAACCAAAAGTCCAGAACAAGAATCTCATCCACAGAAAATTAAAAATGTGGAAATCAAGCAAAAGATAAACGTTGACAAAAAAATAAATATGAACCTTGCAAACTGGGTATTTAAAGCTCTCACATGCTGCTGGGATGACTCTGCCCGTTTCATATCCAATGGTGGTGCTGCCACCATTGGTTGTTGAGATGGTTCGGCCCTATGAACATCAAAGAGGGATCCTTCCATTATTCTTTTATTCCGGAACTGCATCATTGTGAATGAAGGTAAAATAAGGACAATTATTCTCTCATACAAAATCTTCAAAAGTTTTCAATAAATAAGGTGTGTCAAAGCTCATTGTCTGACAATGAATTTTCCTGCTTGCCCTTGAACCCAACCTTTAGGAACATGCATCACAGTCATCACGCGGCAAAAGTCAAGCACTTATAAAACCAATACTGGAAGAATGATGAGCATAAAGCTATTAAACCAGTAAAAAAAGTGCAAAATATTAAACAGAAACGATCCAGTTCTAATTCCAACCATCTCCCACAACACTGCAACCGATGACCTAATGACTTCAGAGGCTGACTGTCAAAGATGGTTAATAATCAAAAGCACGTTTGAAATAACCAGTTTTCTAAGCAGCTATCAACCATTCCCTCACTTCCAATCGCTATTTCTCTTCAATATATGCTGCCAACGATTACTGAATTGAAAACTAGAGAGACACTCATAGAATGCTAATCGCAAGCATCTTCATAACCCATTATGCGGACAAACAACGCCAGATAAATTTATAAAACAAAAAAGAAAATAAATAAATACACTTCTCATAGTTAAGAACGAGCTCACACGCAATTTTTTTCTATTCAAAATTGGGGGAAACGGTTGAAGCTAAAGCATAACACAAAAATAAAAATTTAAACCGAGTTAACAGTCACATACTTACCGGCGTTTCGTTGGTATCAACCTGGTTGGGTTCCGACACAGCCAAACGCTTTGAACCTTTCATCATCGATTTGGGGAAATAGGGTTTTGCGGTAATTAACGGTTATGCAGAAGCTGAAACAGGAAAATCGACAGTATGAAGGACAGTACACAAGGAAAGGCTCCTTTTTCCAAAAGGGCACTTTCAGAAACTAATTAATAAAATACAAAAAAAAAAAAAAAAAACTATTTCTCAAAATTAAATGCGTCAATTTGGTCCGTTGGATGGAATGAGAAACTCACTTTCAACTGAAACCGTTGGATGGACCTTGATTAGGGTTTTCATTCACACCGGAAACTTCACATGGAGCACGTGCTGTCCTGGTGGCATGTCGACACGAGTGAGGGCCACATGCTAGGCCTTGTTTAAGCCCAATAGGAAATTAAGTGCCGATTGCGTCATCTAATTTCAAAAGAAAAACCGTTTCCATTCCCTTTTTGGCATGCATCCATCGCCAATTAAAAAAGAAGTCCATAGTTAAAATCCTTAACTGCCAAAAAATGGCATTGCGTTCCCCTATCAGTATCACCCTAATCATCTTCATACTTTCTTGCTTCCTCGCTCTTCGTGTCTCTGCAATTCAAATTATCTCTAAATCGAAGCTCGAGAAATGTGAGAAGAACTCCAACTCCGACAATGTCAATTGCACTACCAAAATCATAGTTAACAGGGCTGTTTCGAGTGGCTCGGTAAATTACAAAGCACGCTACACAGTTTGTACGCGTTTTTGTTTCTTGATGTTCTTTTGTGATTGCGCAGAGTGGAGGAGAGGCGTCTATTGTAGCCGAATTGGTGGAAGTGGAGGAAAATTCAACCAGGAAAATGCAGACATTGCGGATTCCACCAGTGATAACGGTCAACAAAACTTCTGCATATGCGTTGTATGAGTTAACATATATACGAGTATGATACTCTTCTGTAGTTGTTGGATTATATATGCGATAATTAGAGTCAGAGAAATGTTATTTGATTGAATGATATCTATGTTAGGGAAAATTGTAAAGCCGTTGGTCAGTTCTGACTAGGCTGCCAGGTGTCAAGATGTGGGGGTTTTGAGAGTCAGCTTGCTATATAAGGCGGCAACTCGTTGTATAGTTTTTTTTTAGATTTTCTCAAATTCATTCATCTCTTGTATTCTTGATCAGTTTTCAATACATATTACTCGGAAACCTTCTTGTCTTTGGGTTCCCTGTTCCTGCTTCAGTTCTTCGAGTGCAATTATACCTAGAACTAGTTTATTCACATTAGAAACCGCTTCTACCATTGTCGTTGTTGCTTCTGCTGCCGTTGTTCCTTCCGATCGCTGTCTCTTACTGACCCGGTGACATCGTTTAATGTGTTTAAGTTGCATGGGTTCCAAAATACTATTACTAGTGATAAAGATTCCATATTCATCAACTAACTAGTTTTGGCAAGATTTCATGTCCCTACAAGGAGTTCAAGTTCAACATTTATCAAACTAACACCCACAAACTGATGGTCAAACCGAGGTAGTGAATTGTTACTTGGAAACATATTTGAGAGGTGTATGTGTAATGATACTCCCCATGGGTGGTCCAAATGGATGCCTTTAGAAGAATGGTGGTATAACACTTCCTCTTTCAGTTTGAGTGCAATTATTCCTAGAACTAGTTTTATTCACATCAATCTATTAAGTGATGTAATGGAGAGACATAGACAAAGAAAATGTTGTATGAGTTAAAATATGAATAACATAACCCTTATTATTATTAATACTTTTTATTGGTATAGCAAATGGCTTTGAGAGGATTGTTTTGGATGTAGTTTGATCTTTTGTATGATTAAGTGGGATTTGCTTGTTAGCAGGATGTTCCTTATAAACCTGAAGAGTATTATGTTGAGACACGCAAGTGTGAGCCAGATGATGGTGCAAATGTCGTGAAGATATGCGAGAGGCAAGCCATGTTTTATTGCTATTTTATTCTAAACTAGAGATTGACTAGAGTTTTCACTGGTTGGTTTCTGGTACTTGTGTTACAGACTGCGAGACGAAGAGGGTCATATTATTGAGAACACTCAGGTGCTTATCTAACACCTAATACTAGTCATTGATAGTCATAGTTGACGCACTTACGCCACTCTTTTCTTCATAAGTTTTTATGATAATTTTATTTAACCATTTGGCCAGTCATAATATATGAAGCTATCTTGACTGTCTTCCCTGCTTTCCATGTGATATATGATGTGCTTATATACATACACACATCAAAATTATGTTTGCATGACCCACTGAGGTTGGCCTAGTAATGGGCAATTTGTTAGTTGAATGAGGTGTTAGATTCATGTCTCGCGTTGCCTTAAGCTGACAAAAAATATTAGGTTTGTATTATTTCTCCTTTTTTAAAGAGATTTTTCAATTTCATTGGTAAAACCCGTTCTTTTAGAAACAAAATTATAATTTTTTTTTTCTTTTCAACCATGATGTTTTCTAATATTGCACTTCCTCTAATATACTTTAAAGTCAAATCTTAGTCGACTCACAATTACAAGATTTGTGCTTAGGGTCATGATGATGATAATTTTAAAGGAAATTATTCAAAAAGAAGAATAAGAATAAGAATTTAGTGTTTGACCCATCCTCCCCCATTTCATCTTTCACTTTTGATTCAGGATTAACATCTCTCTCTTTCCGTCTTTACTGTAGCCAATATGTTGTCCATGTGGGCCCCAACGGTGGATGCCTTCATCATGTGGAAACTTCTGTAAGTGCTTTAGCGTTGCAGAAATTTGTAGGTTTTTAGGAACCACAAAACTAACAATTCTGGGTTAAATTGTTTAAATAGTTGACAAATTAACAAAAGGAAAGGCCAATACTGCACATTGTGTGCGTTTCCTTGGTGATTTGTAAGCCTCTACCCTTGCCGTTTTGTTTCCAATTGTGATTGATTTGGGTGGGCTACTCTAATTATTTATTGTCTTAATGGATTTTGTACTAGGCTTAGGGGAACTAATGAAAACCATGTTTACATTTAACCTTTGGTAAATGCAGATTAACATCGTATTCTATGTTATTATGTCTAGATATTTGTTTGAAATCTTTGGTTTTTTTCATTTTGAACAAAAAATTTCAGATTATTATTTTTTTCATGTTATTTCTAGATTAACAAAAAAAGTGAATTAATCAAACGACTTCAGTAAGTTTGTTGATACTTTGGGGATTAAATAGTGGAAAAGAGAGAGATGTAGGACAGTGGAGTATTATAATACAGAGTTATTATACCCCCAGCTCTATTTTACTAAATCATCCAGTTTATGAAATAAATTAGTCTCTTAACTCCCTAAAATAATATTCAATTCTTAAACCTTGTAATGTACAAATACAATGGTAGTTTAACATTAAGATACTACTTAATAGTTAAATGCTATGATATTCTAAAAGTTGTTCTTTAAGATTAGTTATAGTGTAGTTTTGTCTTGTTTTAATTGTAATCCTCTCTGAAATTGGACAAAGTGAAAGTTGCATATTGTTTTAGTCATCTGTTACAACTCAGATTTCCTTCTCTATCAATCATTTCAGGTATCATGTTTTTGGTATTGGGCGGAGAACCTTGGGCTTTAGTGTCCGAATACAAGTGAAGAGTGGAACTAAAATTTCGGTATGTAATTTTTGGTTTCCTTATGCAATTAAATTTAAATATGGTATGCATCCTTTTCCATAGACAATGTATTTTGTCTCATGATAACCTGTTACAAGTTGGCAAATCGAGTAAAACAATCGTATGCTTTTTTTAGGGCAGAGACTCATGTTTTTAGTTATCCTTTATATTTCATATCATAATGTGCTTGCAATGTGAAATGAGTGTAAAATGCTTAATAGATGATGCACACAGAATGAACTTATATTTCTTTTCCTTTTTAGCTGAATCTAACTCATAATTTTGTCAATTCATGATTTCGCTGGCAGGAAGTGGTTGTGGCTCCTGAAAACAGAACAGTGATATCTGATGATAAATTTTTGAGGGTTTATCTTATAGGAGATTTTGTTGGGTATACAAATATACCATCTTTTGAAGATTTCTATCTAGTTGTACCAAGGAAGGTATGCTTGTTTTACTGCTTTCGCCATTATTGACCTATACTGACTTTAGCTTTAACAAAATTTTAAATTAAGCTAAAATTAAAATTTGTATGTTAGATTGGTTTCTTGAATTTGTTACTTACAACTCTACTTTAGACATTTTCCAGATATTTCTATTTTTAAAAGAAATTGTTGAACATAATTTTATTAATTTGTAATAATTAAATTTTATTATGAAAAATAAATGGTACTAGCTATTTTTACAAATACGAAAAAAGAAAAAGAGTGTAAAATGCATTGATCCAATACATTATTACCATGTTTGCTAATCATACAATTCTAGATCTATTTTGAGAGGTCACCAAATTAAGGATAGACTTGAAAATCTGAGCATCACTGTTTATTTTTGAAGTACGAAAGCTTGTATGCTTTCTCAAGCACTGTGCATACGTGGAAAAAAATATCATTTAGTGCATATTCCGATCAATAGTGCAAGCATGATTTAGTATTAAGGGATTGATATTTAATCTAAGGCACCTCGATATCATTCTAGATTATGTCAAATGATTTTTCCTCTTCAATCTCATGTTTGTATGTTGACTATCTTGGAGTTTCTTTTTTCTACTTTCTAGAGGTGACTCCTTCTAAGGAGGCTGATATATTTGCAATTGCAAGCCCGTAGGGCCATATACTCTTTATAGTTTTGGGATCTTGGCAATTTACATTCATCTTGGCATAACCGTGTTGAACTACTTTACAAAATTTTGGCATGATTACAACTTCTACATGCTTAACAAAAGTTTGCAACTTTTTCTTTTGACAGGGCAACCCTGGTCAACCACAGGATTTGGGGAGAAACATTTCTATGTGGATGCTGCTTGAAAGAGTGAGATTTACCTTAGATTCTATTGAATGTAACAAAATTGGTGTAAGCTATGAAGCTTTTAATCGACAACCAAACTTCTGCTCTTCACCCTTTTGGTCTTGCTTGCATAATCAATTGTGGAATTTTCGGGAGGTTGGTACTGTAACAATGATTTTTTTTTTCTTTAACTCTTATTCTTGTCTTGCTTTGTTGGTTTCATTTTTGTCACTTTCTTTTCACGTCTATTTTGCAGCCGCATTGATTCCAATAGTTAAATATTTCTTTGGTGGTATGCCTGTCTTTCTTTCCTGTAAGGGAACGACATTACCCAAAAGCTTAATATGTTAAACAAGCATCAAGGATGACTTTTAACGACCATATTACCACACATTTTAAGACGTGATTGTTTACATCAATAAACATAAAAGTTGTTTTTTATTTGAGTCAAAATGTCAAACAATTTGGTAAAAAAAGTTTAAAATTTTAAATTATTCAGTTGATCATTGAACTATTTGAGAATTTTCAAGTAGGTCTTAAACTATTTTTTTAATTGGGTGCTTAATCATGATATTCCTTATAATCGAGTCTCTTAATGTTTTAAAACTATCAACAATTTATCATTATTTGTTAGTTTCAAGCCACCACAAACTAACCTCATGGACTTACTTTTTTAGCTTAGGGATCCAGTTAAAAGAATAGTTTAGGGACCAATTGGATAATTTAAAAAGAAAAAATGTCTAACATTGGCCACGATTGAAGCCAAAATACTCCTTATAAGGTTCGGTGAATCCTCCCTACTCATGGTAACTTATGGAATAGAATAGTCTAGTTCATTTCTAATAAAGTATTAGAACAAATCCAATCTTAATTTGGCCATTTTGGAGATGCTGAGGAGCTTAGACTCTCATTTTTTATTGTCTTGATATTACACTTACTCATTTTCTCTGATTAGTGTTTATTATGCAAACTCTACATGTTCAGTCATGGGTGCGTTATTGGCTGTAGGAATATGGCTAAAACACTCTATAAGATTTGGGCTTTCCGTTTCATTTGAGTTAGCTTCTTGAATTGAGTTATTTTCTGTTCATTTCTAATAATTTTTCAAATCACATTGTTTGTCATCCAATTTTTAATTGAAACTTAATATGTAGTTTTCTTATAATTGTTGAAAATTTGAAAAACTTTCTTGTTCATAACAGGCTGACTTAAATAGAATAAGTAGGAATCAGGTGCCGCTCTATGGTTTGGAAGGAAGGTTTGAAAGGATAAACCAACATCCAGTTAAGTTGCAAAAAATTATTTATATTTAATATGCTGTCTTCTATTAGAAATGATTTTTTTTTTATTTGTCTGCAGAGTGCTGGGAGTTATTCGTTCTCCATAGGAATTACAGAGGTTCTTAATACAAACCTTGTGCTAGAATTAAGTGCGAATGATGTAGAGTATGTTTATCAAAGGTATTATTATTATTATTATTATTATTATTATTATTATTATTTTCTTGGTCTATATATATGATTTCAAAACGGAAACATTCTTCATAATTATAAGTCATGGATATGGAGCTGTCGTTTTTTTTTTTCCTTTTATAATTGTTTTTAAGCACTGAATCACAGATTCAATGAGATTTGGAAGGCCGTTTCGTTTCAGTGTTTCGTATGTTCAATTTGTATTGCCGATAATCAAGTAGACATAATGAAGTTCCTGATCACAAATGGATATATAAAGCCGTACTATGAGATGGTACAGAAAATATTTGAAAATGATGGTGGAAAGTTTCTATAGTCCACCAATTTTGTTTTTATTGACACTAGGGAATGACTTTTGGTTGTTAAATACTTCAAATGTCAAGCAGAATCATTGTTTTATAGTAAAAAGCGTTTCAAAAGTTGTTTGACATGGTTCTTTTACTTCAGGAGCCTAGGAAAGATTATAAGTGTTAGCGTCCCTACGTTTGAAGCCCTAACCCAATTTGGTGTTGCTATGATCACAACTAAGAATATGGGTGAGGTGGAAGCATCATATAGTTTGACGGTAGTCTGCTTCTCTATATTGTGCTTCAGCCATATCTATTATTGTTTTCCAAGTGCTCGTTATGCTTGGACAATAGAATGTTTATTTGATAATTTTTTATTTATTTAATGACATGCATTATTTTAATTCTATAATTGTGATATAGTTTTTTAAGGTTTGAAAGTGTTATTGGAATTCTGTTCTATTTCTTTGCTTATAATATCTGATAGTAAACAGGGTTGTGATGATATTTTTACAAAATCTTCTGACCTGTGCTCATTGTTTATAACTACGTCATTGTATGAAGGACACAATTGTTTAATTATCATGGTACCTAAAAGTCTCACAGTGCACATTAAGTCTTCCTTGCTTACCCATAAGTGTCGGGCAAAATTATTGATTGACTGCATCACATGAACAGGAATTTAACAGGTGCATGCTGCTCCAGATGCTTTTGTGCTGTTAGGGTTACAAAATTTGGTTCGAATATATTTGAGTCTTGCATTGTAGTAATTTTCTGGAGGGTTCAACAAGTTGTAGTTTTAGCTTGCTATATTGATTGTATTGTTTTGCAGTTTAATTGCTCGAAGGATATCACCCTAATGGAGGTATATTATGCTAAACATATGTCTAACATTTTGCCCCTTCCTGTTCTATACTCCTCTTTTATGTTTTTTTTTTTTTTTTTTTTCCTAACATGATTCAGGAGCAGTTTTTAATAATGAAGCCAAATGAGATTACTGTTAGGATCGAGCGCTTACCACTAGGCCAAAAGCTATAGCCATTAGTCAGAGCGCAACTCTTTTTACTTTAACAGCCCAAGCGCCACGATTCAATTGTGACTCGGCCCACCTGACCTTCGTCACAGGACAATTGATGCTACCTGCAACAATCTCCCCCTCAGCAATTATCCTACAAGGTATCCCACTCTTGGATTGTGACTTGGCCCACCCGGCCTCTGCCACGGGACAATTGTGCAACCCGCAACAATCTCCCCTCAACAATTGCCCACCAGGAATCGAACTCGTGACCTTGGCTCGATACCAATTGTTAGGATCGAGCGCTTACCACTAGGCCAAAAGCTATAGCCATTAGTCGAGCGCAACTCTTTTTACTTTAACAGCTCAAGCGCCACGATTCAATTGTGACTCGGCCACCCGACCTTCGTCACAGGACAATTGATGCTACCCGCAACAATCTCCCCTCAGCAATTGTCCTACAAGGTATCCCACTCTTGGATTGTGACTTGGCCCACCCGGCCTCTGCCACGGGACAATTGTGCAACCTGCAACAATCTCCCCCTCAACAATTGCCCACCAGGAATCGAACTCGTGACCTTGGCTCTGATACCAATTGTTAGGATCGAGCGCTTACCACTAGGCCAAAAGCTATAGCCATTAGTCAGAGCGCAACTCTTTTTACTTTAACAGCCCAAGCGCCACGATTCAATTGTGACTCGGCCCACCTGACCTTCGTCACAGGACAATTGATGCTACCTGCAACAATCTCCCCCTCAGCAATTGTCCTACAAGGTATCCCACTCTTGGATTGTGACTTGGCCCACCCGGCCTCTCCACGGGACAATTGTGCAACCTGCAACAATTACAACCAGATCATTCAAACTCTACCCCAGCAATGATCAAGCTTCAAAATATTTTTGTGCGGGTAAAGTTGAAGCTTAGGATGGATATGTTGTTATTTGTTCTGAGGATAAAGAACTCATTGATATTTATTCTGTTTCTATTTTTTGGGCGTTTTAACTAAAACCATACTAAAGGACTCTGATTATAATGAAGTTGATAGAGCTGAATGTCAATTTGCTACTACGGCAACTGTTCTTGACAATGGCACACAGGTTTGATCTTTCCTGTTACCTGAATTTAGCACGCTTTATTCTCTATGGTTATGAACACAATGACTTTGTTTAATCCATATAGCTGATCCAATCTAGCTAGGAAAAGTTTGTTTAATCCAATCTAGCTGATCCGTTCAGTTTTATTTCTTAACTATTTTTTTCTTTTTTCAACTTATTTCTTTCTTATTCTCTCCTCAAAACCTTATAGATCATAAAAGCTTCTGATTGACTATGTTATCTTTCTGACTAACTTATTTGATGTTGTTTGTGAACTTTAATTTATTTCATTGGTGACTTTAATCGAAGTGTTGCTGACTAACATGAAAATTCTAAAAATGCTATCAGTGCTAAAGTGGTCGTTGTCTAGAAAACATTTTTAATTCTAAATATTTTTAAGGAAAATATTTTGAAGATCAGAACAGTTCAATTAAGTGCACATGTAGTAATGGATTGGGAATTTGAACTTGAAAACCTATCTATCCCAATTACCATATAGTGAAAATGTGTTGCGTAACAGACAATTAATTGTCTGTTGTTCTTATTTGAACTTGGCTTGAAAACCTATCAGTGAAGATTTGTTGCGTAACTAGCAATTAATTGTGTGTTGCTCTTATTTTAAATTTGCCTAGTTTTGGCCATTGGTCTCTTGATTGAACTTAAACAACTAGAATTATTTTGAGCTGTTGGACAACAATGAAGACTGCACGGAAGTTTTATCTAGCACTATTACTACAAAAATACGTTTACAATTGTGTTCCTAAATTTTTTTTTTCTCTACTTAAAATGGTTATTAATAAGCTATAGGTAATGAATTAGCACTTCATTCCAGAGTCCTCAGGCATGAATTTGACTTTGTAAAATTGTTAACTTTTTCTTAAAGTTATCCTTCTGATTACTTCACAAAATATGCTAGTTATTGGCATGTTATACGGCAAATTATGATTGTCTAAATCATCTATTGCTGCAGGGTATGCCTTTCAAACCACCAGAGACTAGTCTAAATGGTTTCTTTGATTCTATTGAAAGCATATGGAATAAACTTTGGACCAGCTTAACAGAATTTATCACTGGAAAAACTTGTAGGTATTATTTCTACTATTTTTTACGTTTATAAACTTACAATTTAAATTCTAACATACTAAATATACAAAATGTGAGTTCCAGGACTTTTATTTATGGGGAATATTTTAGAGTTGCTTTGATAGTGACTAGAAATTTTACATATCAAACACCGATTAGTAGCACTACTGTCGTAAACAAGTGTATTGCATTATATTTTTCATGAAGAGAATCATTTGAATATTCCGTCATTAGTAGAATAAAGTATTAAAACTAGGATTAGTTTATGAAAAAACTGTTGCTCAGCAGTCTAGTCAGTAACAAAATGAAACAAAAGTTGGTGCACGTATTCGATTGTTCTCTTGTTGCATTTGGATAAAATCTTTCTTATTTATTTCATGACGTTCTTTGATATGTCTTAAACTGATAATGAGTTTTGCCATGTTTCTGTTCTTAGTGATTTAAATATTGTTATAAACTATGACCTAGACATTGAAGCTGGGTGTTGGAAGATCAATGACTACATTTTGGTTTCTTAACCATAAACCTTTATTTAAATATTTGGTTCATTTGACTAATTTTTTTATTAAATCTCATCCTCGTCTCTCGGTTTCGGTGGAAGAAAAGACAAAAATGCTCTGGTTTTTTTGACTTCAAGTGCCACATACAATATGTACGCTTGAGTTGGGTGACGATGTTTGGTCTGTTTTTGACAATTTTTCCGACAGGTATGACTTCTATTCAATATATATTATTTAGTATAATTTGTAAAGTCAGAAGAACAACTTAAAATAAATACTCTTGTTTGAATTGCAGTGCTTGTACTATTGTGGCTTTTGCACCAGAAAGGTCTATTTGATCCTCTTTATGACTGGTGGGACGATCTCGTAGAAGCTGATGAACAGATCGTCATGGATAAATGTAAAATCACAATTGACAACGGACATCACCATATTTATGATAACAAGCATCATAAGCAAGAGTTTAGGCAACCTAACTATAGTGCTCAACATAGGCGAAGGACCAGTTATGGGCATAAACACAAGTAGTCGGAAAGGAGCTCTAATTACTTTGATGATTTACACCATGTTCATAAAGAAATGCACAAACATTCCGGAAGTAATCCTGATTATTTTGATGATTTAGAACATGCTCGTAAAGAAATGCACAAGCATGGACATAAGAAAAAGAATATGGATAATCTGCAGCATATTGCTGACCATCCTGCACACCACACACAGAGAAAGAAATGGGATAGTTCAAAGGGACAACATAAAGAGACGAAGTTAAAGCATGATAAAGTGAGGCAAGAAAATCATGGCAAACACAAACAAGTTCTGCTAGATGAGCCAGAGGATGAGTAGATTGAAGGCCAAACTTATAATTTAATGTACACATTTTTTTTAATTTTAGCACTATAACGTTTAAGAGCGACTTCTTGTTACCTAATTCATAGAATCATAGTTATAAGTACAACTTTCCCTCTCTTCCATCACCGCCTTTTTGCAAGGTATTTTTTTGACCATGATAGTTTTTTTATGCAATACTCTCATCTTGATAAACGTACAAAAAAGACATAACCCACACTCTGCAAAGGTACACATCAAATATATATTTCATAAGATAACTTCAAATTCGAACACTCAAGTGGTAGTTTTCTCACTTTCCGGGGACAAAGTTTGTGGCATAGGCCCAAGCATTGTTGTTCACTGGATCAGCAAGGTGGTCGGCGAGGTTTTCCAGGGGTCCCTTTCCGGTCACAATGGCTTGAACAAAGAAACCAAACATGGAGAACATGGCCAATCTACCGTTCTTCAGCTCTTTCACCTTCAACTCAGCAAAAGCCTCTGGGTCATCAGCAAGGCCCAATGGGTCGAAGCTTCCACCTGGGTAGATTGGGTCAGTTACCTCGCCGAGAGGCCCACCGGCAATACGGTAACCCTCCACTGCACCCATCAAGATAACTTGGGTAGCCCAGATGGCAAGGATGCTCTGTGCATGGATCAGGCTTGGGTTGCCCAAGTAGTCAAGCCCACCCTCACTGAATATCTGAGACCCAGCCTTAAACCACACAGCCTCGCCGAACTTGACACCATTACGGGCTAACAGTTCGGGGAAAACACAGCCCAAGGCTCCCAACATAGCCCATCTGGAGTGGATGACTTCAAGTTCACGGTTTCTAGCAAAAGTCTCGGGGTCAGCAGAAAGACCAGCAGTGTCCCAACCATAGTCACCTGGGAATTCACCAGTGAGGTAAGATGGGGCCTCACCGGAGAATGGGCCCAAGTACTTGACACGGTCTGGGCCGTACCATGGGCTTCCGGAGGAAACAGACTTGGAGGCTGTTTTCCTCATGGAAATCCTTCCAGTGGAAATGTCAGGGGTGGAGGGGGAAAGCTTGATGGCTTGGCCAGCCAATGATGAGGAAGAGAGAGCCATTGTTGAAGCAGCCATTGTAGAAGAATGAAAAGCTTTGTAGGAGAAAGTGAAGAGAATGGTTAAGAATGCCTCGTGTAGTGGTGGTAACAAGATAGAGGAGCACTATATATATATATATACAATACGTAGGTTAATTGAGAGAAGGGCTCTTATCTAAATATCGTATAAGATCTGCATTTCAATTTCTATTGGTTTGGAGTTGGAGTATGATTTGTGGCCACTACTACTTCCTTCTTTTCTTACCACTCTTCTCTTTTTAATTGTTTGTATTACTTCCTTACCAACACAGATCAGATATCTTCCAACATATCATTGAAAACCTCTTCTACCAAATAAGAATTCGCCACGTGAGATTCTTTTAGATTACTCATGATGAGTATTAGATATAGAAGTGGGACACTTCGGTAAATTTTTCGAGTTTTACGGAAGGGGGACCATAGTTCACTGATTCTATTGCTAGTTGATTTCAACCCATAAGCATAAAATTTACGTAACACTTTCATATCCACGTTCTTTTAAGAAATTCCAGTGGAGGTGAGGAATTAGTAACTGCTAATTTCTTTCTATGCGCTTTCGCGTCTTTGGGATTCATTTTTTTACAGCTTTGCGTTTCACCTTTAAGAAGCATATAGAATTTGGAGATTCACTTGAAAAAACAGGATTGGATATATTTATTCATATAAAATTTTCACATTCTATAATAAAATTTGGAGTTTTTTTCATCTTTATTTATTTTTTGCTTTTCTATTAAAATTAATAGAAAAACTTACGAGTACAAAAATAGGAAAAGAAATGTAAAATTATAGGAACCACAAATTAAGAGGACCAAAACTAAAAAAGAATCACTTTTATTATACAGACTAAAAGCATATAAAACACATTTATAAAAATTAAACCTTCAAACAAACGGAGAGAGAAAAATCGAACCTGCAATTAAGAGCGATATTTTTTTTAATTATAAAATTGTGAATCAACTTCATAAATAATATATTTAAAAAAATTACTTAAATAAAATATTTTTACATTTGTTTATTCAAACAGATCGGTTTATTACTTTTATACAAAATTCAACAACGCAAAATAAATTCGTCTCATATAATAAAGTTATTTTCCTTTTACTTTTCATTTATTTTTTATTTTTCTCTCCTCATTTATTTTTTATTATATTTTTTCTTTATATTCATTTAATGTTTGTTTTCCATTTTTTTCCCTTTTTTTCTAATTCTATCTTATTCTTTAATTAAAAATTATATATTAAAATTTGATAAAATTCATTTTTTATTATTACTGAAAAAAATATTTAAATAATCTAAAAATAATATAATTTAATATGTTATATTTAAAAAACATTTTATAACAAAATTTAAAATATTACAAATATTATAGTTATATTATAATTATTAAGAAAAAATTAAATATTTATTTTAAATTAATTTTTTAATAAAATATTTTTTAAAATGATCTAATCTAACTAATTATCACAATTTAATCTAATTATAACTAGAATAAATTATTAAATACAAAAATATTTTACTTATAAATATTTGAGAAAATATTTTTAGATTAATTATTTATTATCATCATAATTTTAAATTATTAGTTATCGAGAGAAGAGAGAAATAATAACAGTACGAAAAATTAAATAACGAGTGAATGAGAAAAGAAAAAATAAATAAAAAACTTTAAAAAAAGAAAAAAATTATGTTTGATAGACAAATCTAATTTTATATATTAAAATGAAAGAGGTATAAAGATAAAAAAAAAGAGAGAGTAAAACATTCTTAATTAATATTTAGTAGTCAATTAATAAGATATTATAAAGTTGTAGAAATAAGGTAAACGATTATAATAAAATAGATTAAGGAAAATAGTTATAATAAACTAGACTATGTTTAATAGGAATTAATTAAAAAAAATCCTTAAAAATTAAAAATATTATTTAAATATAAATTCTACATTTAAAATAAGTGAAAATTATTTATACAGATGATTTTTATTTCTTTTCAATTGTTTTTTTTTATATATAAATAAATGACGCGATGTACACCGAAAATTGAGATAAAAGATGTTCCTCTCCCTATTAGTATCATTCTCACTTTTACAATTATTTCACCACTCTAACTAACCATCATCTCTTTATTAATATTTTCATTATCACTGTTACTCAATTAAAAATATATATAAGTCAAAAAATTCATAAATCTCATTAAAAATTAACAAAGAACTCAATATAGATTAATTTAACCAATAAATAAAAAAAGTATAGTACTATGATGTTTTCTTAATGAATAAAAAATATACCAAGATTTTTCTTATAACTAATAATATACTATATAATACATATTTAATTAAATTATTATTTCTATACAATAAATAAAACCATTCTAATTAAAATTATTATATATTGTTTATATATATAAAATTAAAATTAATATACAAATTAAATTTGTAGTATTAAGATAATATTATAAAAAATACTTGATACAGAAATAAAATACGGTTACAGTGCAACTGGTACAATTCCAATTTTCATCTACCTATAATAAATATGATATATTATTTAGTATAGCTAAATGTAAATAATAACACGTCATTAACAAATGTCATGACTCATCACTATAAAAGAGTAGTCATTCTCTGGAAATCCAGTTTTTTTTTTTTAATCTCCATCGCTCAGACATGAGACACCCGCTTACATTGCTTTCTTATTTATTTTTTTGCAGTTGACGTGATAAACCAGTGTATTTATTTAATGAAATAATTCTCAATACTAATTTTTTTTTTTTACTTTACTTAATCATTTTTTATAAGAGATTAAGTTTTTAAAATAAGTTAAAAGTAAGTTTTTTCTTTCATACGACATAGTGAACCAAATCATATTAAAATGTTATATTATATTTTAATCTTATGTTTTTTTTACAAACATGGTTTTTTATTCTTTAAAAACAATTTATTTTATATTTCTCAGTCCCAACAATTCTATAATTTTTATTATATTAGTAATGATGATGTTATAGTTCTTCTCGCAATAATATTTGGATATTTTGTTGATTGGACACATAAGATGTAACAACGTTGAAATTGGGATATTCATGTTCTTGAAAACGAATACAAATCTAAAACACAGTAATATAATTATAAATAAAGTAATTATATAAATTCCATTTGCAAAATAAAGTAGTAATATTTATACCGGTAACTAAATTTAGTGAAATTGTGGTGATGATTAACCATGACTTGGGGTTCTTTGCCACGTGGATTACGAAATGTAAGGAGTCAAATCTAAGTGTTGTTTGCAGGTGTCATAGTGCAGTCTTTACACGGTTGAATTGCCAACTCTTGTTCTCGTTAAAATCACCATCACAAACAACCCTATCATACAACACAATCGAGTGCTAGCTAGCTACTTCATTATGCACAAATTTCTTGGCTCCTGTTGCTATAGCTGTAGTTTCTAAAAATATAGAAAATCACATCCACCTACGAAAAGGTGCTGTCTCTTACCCAGCATGCACCCTACCCACACACTCCAGAGTGAAACAAAGACTTAGATTTTGACTCTTATACAGAAAGGTAGCATCGCTTATGAATAATGAACAAGCTGATTAAAGTGTAGAGTGGTAGGTACGCGTCAAATTGAAAAGTTCCAGAGTGAAACCTCAGCATCGAACATCTCCACGTCATTCCACTCCCTACCATCTCTTGCACAAGGAGGAGGAGACATCAAAGGCTCATTCGCAATTCGCAAAAGCAAATCATGAAGCTCTTCGACTTCATCCCCGTACACACCCTCTCGTTGCTGCAGCAGCAGAGGCTCTTCAATTTCTTCGTTCGTCTGCTGTTGGTTGACATCCTCCCCTGCAAATGCCTCAGCAGCCTCCACCGCCGCTCGTCGTATCTCCTTCGCGTCGCTAGTGGCAGGCACCGTGAGACGCCACACGGAGTCGGCGAAATTGAGGCAGGCGGACTTCCCCCTGAGAGCGAGGGCGGCAACATCATGCGCGCGCGCCGCCATTTCGGGGGTGGGGTAAGTCCCGAGCCAAATCCGGGAGTTATTGTTGGGAACTCGCATCTCGCAGACCCACTTGTTGTTGTTCCTCCGTCGCACTCCCCGGTACACGGGGTGCCTGGTCTCCTTGAACACTCTTCGCCCTGCTCGCTTCTTTGGCCGGGATGACGCTAGTATCACCTCCTCGTCGGAATAGCCACTACTCTGAACTGTTGTGAGGGAACTTGTTTCCGATGATGCTTCTGAGTCATGGTCGGGAGGGGATTTGAAAATGTTCATGGGATTGTTTTGTTCAAGTGTTGTAGACTGAGAGGTTTGGATTTGGAGTGTGTGTAGTCCAGTCAGTTGAGGAAGAAGGGAGTGTGGGTGGCATATATATAGCTTTTCGGGAGTGAATGGGAATGAGTTGGTTAGACCAGGTACGAGCTACTTTGCGGACACGCTCACGGACACCACACGACTCGGGTGGGCCAGCCCAACTCCAAGCCCACGTCATTTACTACTAATGGTACAACCTCACACAAGCGTAGCTTAATCTTAACAAGACTAATATGTATAAAAATATAAAATTTAATCTTAAGGATCAATTTATATAAATATTTTGTTAAGAGGTTAGAATATATTTTTAATCAAATTTTAAAGATTTTTTTACCTAAGAGGACCGAGACCCGTTAGTACCCTCCTTTCGCCCCTAATTAAATATTTCTATAAAAAATAATTATTTAATTAAAAAATATATTTTAATTAGTTGAAAATGATAGCAAACTGAATTTTAAATAATATTTTAAAATTATTTATTATTAAACATACAAATAATTTTTTATTTATTGATAGTGTAATTTTTTTTAATAATTAAAATTTTATATAAAAAAATGACTGAAAATGATTTTGATAGATTGTTAATTTTTTGTTGTTGTACGGATAATGATGAGACAGGAAAAGTTGATTTGGATAGTAAGTTGTGAGAAGGTGCTGTGGACAGCAGGAGCAGGGTGTTTCCCACTGTGGGGTCAGACTCCAGCTATTTAAAGGTAACGACAAAGGTTTAAAACGTGCTTTTATACCATTTTATCCATATTTTCATACTATTTCCTCTGCATGTGCTTTACACAATCTTTGTTCAAATATTTTATTCACCTTTAGTTTACAGTTATTTAGTGAACCAACGTTTCTAATTGTCTCATTAACACCCATTTTATTATTTTAATATACTTAACACTCAAGTTTCTAAACATTCCAATCATTATTTCAGAATATTTACCCCAATATACAATATTTAACTTTTAATCATCTTAAAAAAACAAGTATTAAATAATTTTATATTTTAAGTTGGACACCCGATATTTGGGGAGCTTTGTTTCTCTGTTTCATTTCTCGTACAAGTATTATATTAATATTTTATTAATAAATATTCGAAAAATTAAACTCATATTTAAATTATGTTAAATGATATTTAAATTTTTGTCTAATGTTATTATATTTTTATTAAATGTCTCTCAACTCTTTCATATTTTTAATAAATGATACGTATTTATTTTATTTTAAAATATTATACTGACTAAAAATAAAATTATTAATTATAAATATTAAAGTTTCAAAATACAAAATCTAAATAAAATTTATTTTTTTGAATAAAATAAGGAAGATAATGAACGTCTATATGAAATTATAAGAAGTGTGAATGTGATTTTTGTTAAAAATGCGATTGTCGTTTACCATAGTCAAGTAGTATTTTACAAAAATAATTTTTATTTAAATAAATTTTTGAAGAGAATGAATATAGTAGAGTGAAGAAATAACTAGTTATTTTGTTATATCTCCTTTTCAACATTACCTCCGTTTACTCTCATTCAGATTAAAAAAATATATATTATAAATATGTATTTGTTAAATAATTATATTTATAATTTAATGTATACAATTCACTCATTTCATGAGTCGCTGACTACTTATTATAAGTTTCATAAGTTTGTTTATCTAAATTCTATTTTGAACAAAAATATTAATTTATTTTATTTTAATATTGCAAAATGAAATTTAAAATGACAGTAATATTCTCATTTATACTATTTTTGAAGGAGTAATTTTTTTTTCAAATTTAGTATAATTTTTTTTAAATTACATATTTTAAAAAGTCTTATTATCAAATACAATTCTACTTAAATAAATCTTATTTTATAACATAATTTAAGTTTTTCTTATTTTTTTAAATTTGATCAATCTGGTTCTTTATTGGCTGGGAGAAATATCATCAATAGTAAATCGGGGTCCACCCACTCGATAAAAGAACTTTATATCTTTTCTAAGTTTGATCTTAAATATAGATTTTGGCAGTTAGGCAATGATCCTGCTGACCGATACAAAATCACTTTCTGTATACCTAATGCCCAATACCAATGGAAAATAATGTCCTTTGGACTTAAGACACATCGATTACTGTTCCAAAAAGCTATGACAAAAAATTTTGAGCCGATATTAAACAGAGCGATTGTGTACATTAATGACATCTTCCTGTTCTCACAAGACGACGCCCACAAACAGTTATTAGATCAATTTTTTAAAATAGTCCTTCAACATGGGATTATGCTCTCAAAAAAGAAGATTCACTTGGCCAAGGAAGAAATCAACTTTTTGGGATGCATTTTTGTCACGACACCTATCAACCTCAACTTCAAGAACTTCTTAACTTTCCGGATGAAAATCTGATCATCAAGCAAAATCAACAATTTCTCGGGATAATCAACTACATTAGAGAATTCATCACCAATGTTGTTAAATACACGAGTCTCATATCAAGTTCTTGAAAAAAAATCCACCTTCATGGGGTTCAGAGCAAACCAAAGCCATTAAAGAATTGAAGAAGATAGGCTAGACTCCTCCAACTTTTAAAATCGCAGGCAATGGAAAGCGAATATTGCAAACCGATGTCAGTGATGAATACTGGGGAGCAGTGTTCATTCAAGAACAATTCAAAGATTGTCCTAGTGTGGTCATAGTGATGCTCGTCACTTGGCCCAGTGATGAATAATGAAAAAAGGTACTAGTGTGGTCATAACAGTGGACAATTCAAAGAAACTGAGAAATATTACCACACTACATTCAAGAAAGTCTTGACCATCAAGAATGGAATAAAAAAGTTTGATTTCCACCTCAGAGGACATCATTTTGAGATACAGATGGACAACTCTTCATTCTCAAAAATCTTAGAGTTCAAGAACAAGATGTCTCCTAGTCCTCATATTCTCCGGTTAATTAACTGGTTTTCCAAGTATGTTTTTACTGTTAAACACATTAAAGGAAATCTAAACACAGTTCCTGATTTTTTGTCCAAACCCAAAAAAATCATCCAATTAATTATTGACACTTGTAGTCTTTCTTTCATTCTCATGGTCAAACTTTTTTTCAATAAAGTCAAAACTCTCAAAGTCTAGTCTAAACCTAACTACACTAGTAGAAATTTTCCATTATGCTAAAACCCATTACTTCTACTTCCTACACAAAATCATGAGATACAAATAGTCTCATCTTCTTTGTTCAATCCTGATATTTTCTTTTAGAAAAAATTGAATTATTATGTAATCCTGATTGAGACTTGTGTTTCATTCATATAAAATTGTGATTATAACACTTAAATCCGTACTTTTTTTATAATTTACATTAATTTAGTAAATTTTCAAAGAAATAATCCCTTTGATAAAAAAAAAAAAAAAACTCCTTTATACCTTAACTGAGCCTAACATAACTGATCACATTAAAGCAATTCTTCCATTCTCAAAATAAAACTTTGTTTCTTTCCTCGACCACCATTCAAACAAAGCAACTGATAATAGTCTCATCTTCTTAGAACCAAAAGCTCACGTAATTTAAAATGATGCGTGGCAATTTAATTGATGGGATAAGAACTGAAATATAATTGTGAGACAGGTGATTTTAGTCTGTTTTGTATATGTTTGTAGAAAATAACTATTACGGCGGCTTCTTCCTGTACCCAATAATTTATTCTACACCCCTATAATATATATAAAATCTTAAAAATATCTTTTGATGTTAGTTTTTTTTTTTTTTTTTTTATCATATCTCAATACAATATTTCTACCTCTATTTTCTATACGTAACTTCATTTAAGCGTCATTTTTATTTTAAGGTTAAAAATTTATCGATGATTTATATTTTGTAATTTCATTCAAGTATCATTTTCACCTCAAGGAAATTTTTTTATTAGTAATTTATACTTTGAATAGTATAACATATTGTATATAAAAAAATCCTGTAAAAAATTTTTAATTTATATTTGTGGTGTCAAAATTGTTTAATCTATAATACATTTTTGGTATATATAATCCAAAATTTTTGATAAGATTTTTGAAAATGTTCCATAATTAGTTTTTTTTTTAATGTTTACAAAAATTTGATTCTCGAACGTTTAAAAAAAATTCAGAAAGATCAATATAATTATTTTTTTTAAATAAACTTTTCAGAACCTATTTAAATTAAGAGCAATATTATCCTTTTTTAAATAGATACAGGGGTGCAGGAAGAAAACGCAATAGCTAGCCGAGGATGAAAAGAAGAAGGCCCAAAAAGAAGAAAATATGCAGGCCCACAGGAAGATGTAGGAAGGAGATAAAAGATGAGACAGACAACCTTTTTGTAAATAAGAATGGGTTGGTGCCTTGGGAATAGCAGCCATCCTCTATTGGCAAGGGATACCCTACCAGATTCCACTTGGTGTTTTTATACATTTCATATTTCTGGACATATTTGGAAAGTAAGGAAATTGATTGTTCGGTTTTGTTATATATAGTGTCAGCTCCAACCTGGAAATAACATCCCATATTTTTCACTAATCCATTTTATGCATATTAATGAAATTATTTATTATTAATATGAAATCCCAAATCAAATTGAAATTGGTAACAAGGCCATAAGTAGGGCATGTGTCAAAAGGACAAAGATCCTAGCTTTTAGGTCTGTTCTAGTATGAAGTAAGTTATATATGCCTCTACTTCCAAAACAAATGGTTAATTTAATTTGAAATTTAATATCTTTAAATTTAATTATTTTAAAAATATATATAAATATAATATTTTTGTGCAATAATGATAAGTAGCCGAACAAAGATTTGAAAGAAGGGGGTGGGGCAGCTTCAGATAGTAAAGACATAAACAAATGTCGGCTACGAGATATTGATCTTGATCGTGTTTCGACAGAAACTTTCTACGTTTTATAGTATAGAAAATTGCTTATGTTGGCGCATTATGAAGGAACTAGAATGGCCACGTTTCGCACCTTTTGTAAATAAAATGGTGAGTAGCTTTAGCCGAAAACAGACGGTGGGAAGACAGAAAGTGACGTGAATGGAGGTAGATGTCGGTCATTTGATGTGTTAGGATTGATTTTGGCATGTTGTTATGATTCCCACACTACACATAAAACCCCACCAACGTATGTGCCTCGTTCTTTGCTTCTCATTGGTGATTACTAAACAAGACACACCATTTCGACATCAAATCTCTCTCCGCACGACCCTTCTTGACTTCATGTGACCTTTCCTTCTATGATGACCCATAAATAACCAAAATACACTTCACCCACTCACCTAATCATGTTAGAGGAGCACTCTCAAGAAATGTATAGTTGGCTACAACGTGACGTCAAAAATATGTAATACATTTAATATTTACAAGAAACTAAATTGATGAATTTTTATTTAGCACTTTTTTTTTAATAAAATGTTAAGAATTTTTATTTAACACTTGCTTAACATTTTTCTTTATAAGGTTGTGAGTAAAGCTATTTTAATGAATGTTTCTTTCAACATGATTCTTACAAAAACTAGTTTTTTTATTTGTGGGTCAAGATTTTTTCTATTTTTTCATTTTTTTTTATTACTATACAGTTTTGGAGAGAATATTTTATATATTATATAAAACTCTTAAAACAATTTGTTGAAAAAAACGTTTATAACCCAAAATATATACAAAGGTGGTCAGCTAAATATTTTATTTTGATTACTGTGAAAAAAAATAGCACAAGAACGATGCAATTAAAATTTTGAAATATATATAATCGCTTTCTCTTAATTACCTTTAATCTATAATAATATTGTAGTGGGAATGGGTCCATAGAGGATTTGTTCCAATCATAATCTTAAAAGTTCTGTTAATATGCTACTCCAACACAAATAACTTCAAAAGTGCCTCCTTATTAGACCTAACATGAAACACTTTCTGAGATTCACTTTCAGAGTTGTAACTTACCACGATGTGATAATACAAAACATGCACTTTCACTTGTAATTTATCACCTTAGTTTAGGTGGTTAAGGTCTCATGCATTAATAGGATATGAACCAACTGAATATAAAATTATTCTTAATATAAAATCTTAAGCATTAGGTTATGTTTATTTTTTATCTATAAGTTATTTAATTTTCCATTTCAAGACTTTAAAATCACACTTAAATTCTTAACAAATTCTTCTCATTTTGAACGTCAAATATTTATAAGTTCACTGAAGAAATTAGGCAAAAATTGCATCTGAATATTTCCTAAACTGGTGCTTAACCATTTTTGTGACAGATACGTTTGTCTTCTTTCACTTCTGTGTGATGTATCCGCTCTTGTTTTCTGGTTTTGGTAATTAATCAGTTCCCCAAACCACGTTGAACAGCTTAAAGCATGCATTTATACATATATACTGTGAAAAGAAAGCCCAGAAAAAGAGAGAATTCTGATACAAGCATCCTAACAGGGAAACTCTATGAAGCACTGTGTTTATAAAGTTTGCAATTGTCACTTCTAAATTTTGTCTGTGAAGCCTTACATTTGGCCTTGTTTAAATCTATTATCTCAATATATTCAAAATGTCTCTTATAGTTTACAAGTTGAAAATAATCATAATTTATACTATTCTTTCTTTAACATATATAAAGATATATCTAGTTTAAGTATTTTAATACAAACAAAAAAAACATCAAAAGTGATAAAATGGAAGAAAATATTAGGAGTATACAGAGAAAATTTTAGTTAGTATGTAGTATTAGGAGTATACTTGCTCTACTTGCAAGTATATGAAGGATCTTTCATTTCATTAATATAAATTAAGAAGAAATCTAATAATAAAACCATTTCTATCAAAATCTATTCCATATATTTCTTTTGTTCAGTAGTTGAAAACCAAAGTGGCAGGGGACACCTTTTTGAGACATAAGTTGCTATCTCTTTTTACCATGATAGAGAATCATCACTTGTGAGTCTAAATACATATTAATACCTCTTTAGGAACCCTATAAAAGATAGTAGACTATATTTTCGAATGTTCTAATAATGTTATTTCAGGTCTCTCTTTTAAGGTCACCCTTAGTATAACAATTTTGACAATAAAAATGTATATAAGAAATAACGAAGACTTAAAAAAAATAATTCTTTGAGTCCCTCAAACAAGTTCTTAAATTTAAATATCATAAATGAAAAAAGATAATTAAAAGAAAATATTCACTAAAAATTGTCAATTAAAATATATATATATATATATATATATATATATATATATATTAATCATCGTGAATATTATTAACGATGCCATAGTCTACTGTTAATAATTAAAAAAAAAAAAAACTTAAAAACAGTTGTGATAGATAGTAGAAAAAGCAGAGTAGACATACCACATAAAAAAAAGAAAAAAATAGCATGCTATTGTTCTCAATTTACATAATCTTTTTAAAGTCCAAATGTCAAAAATAACTCCACAAAGTTTCTGCAGCTTGCTTCTCCGGCGAGTAATCGGACGGTGGCGGGCTCATTCTGGGAGGCGACAGAAGCATTCCTCCGGCCATGTCCACCAGTAAACTTGGCATGCCGAAAATGGCTTCCTCGTCCACGAAAACATTTTCAAACCACCAAGATGACGCATTATCAGTTGGTGATGGATTGTTGTGGGAAGCTTCAGTTTCAGCCTTTATCATTGCGGCTGCAGCGGAGGCAGCAGTGCGGATATCCGCAGGAGAGTTGGTTGCGGGGATTTCATACTTCGAAACGGAGTGAGGATGGTTGAGAACGGCCCCGTCGCCTTTCAAGGCCAACGCTGCGACGTCGTAGGCGGCGGCAGCCATCTCCGGCGTGGTGAAGGTGCCGAGCCATATCCGGGAGGCCTTGCGTGGCTCGCGGATTTCGGAGACCCATTTTCTTCCGCGGGAACGGATTCCGCGGTAGAGTGGGTGCTTCTTGGAAGAGGGTGACGGAGCCATGGTGGTGCTTTTGCTAATTTTAAGTGGTGATGTTATAGGGACTGTATGTATATATAAGAACACGGAAACCATGCATTCATAATTTGTTTGGTTGTTGGATATGAAAAAGATAGAAGAAACTGAAGAATTATGAATAGAATAAAGCATGTGACGTCACGGAAAATAATAGTCTAAAGATTACTTTTTATAGAAGTTTATAATTTGTTTCATTCTTAAAAGTTTTAATATAGTAGTATTTAGAAAATTTTATTTTGAATTTTAGAAAAATAATAATAAAACTTGTATGTTTGTACACTTAGCTAACGTCTTAACTAAAAAAAATAATATAAAATAATAAATTGGAAATTCTAAAACTATGTTAACAGACAAATCAATGACTTCTATTAATCTATTTAGTGTTTAAGTTAACAAAAATAGAAATGATTTAAAAAAATTTAATATACCAAAACGTAAAAATAAAATAAAAATATAAAAGACTAAAAGTAATATTTAGAAAATAAAAATAACGCGTTAATAAATATATAATATAAGAGTGATTATGGTTCAATATCTATAGTAATAATAAGTATATATTTTTATCTCATTTTCTTACGTAATTCTGTTTTTTATGATATGTCTGTAATTTTCTTTTTATGGCATTCAAGCGTTGCCTAAAAGTTTGAGCATAGAATCTTGACTAAGTACCCAGGTGCCATCTTCCCATTTAAAAAAGTTATTAAATAGTCATAATTTCATAAACAATCAAGTGTCTCTGATCACAATTATAAAAATCTAACTCACGTAACACTAAAAATAATTAATAATATTTTATTATGAATTATATGTATTAACTAAAATTTTGATAGTCTTAAACTACTAACAATTTTCCCACTCCATCGAGTTTAGTGGAACAGTAAGTTACACTTATACTCATTTTTAAATTTTTATCTTTCTCTTCTGTAATTTGATAAGAAAAGAGTTTTGTAATAAATTAGTAATTGTAATATAAAAACCAATTCTTTGGTTAGCACTCACATCGATAAACTATAATAGTAAAAATCCATAAATATGTAACAGCTTTTATAGAAACTACCTTGAAGACGACGGAAAATGATAGTTTGAGAATTCAAATCTATACTACAAATCTCTTTTAATATTATAATAATAATTTTAATTTATTTTTATTTTTATTAAATCATTCAATAGATTATTATATTAATAAAAGTGAGTTATTTAAAGGATGGTATAAGTTGTGGTTATCAAAATATTACCACCCGAAGATGACCATAGTTTCATTACCACGTGTAAGAGAAAATTATATTTATATAATTTTATTTTCCATATAATTATTGTCCAATCTTAATAAAGACACAGCTCGTGATTACTGTAATAGAACGGAACATACAATTCATTTTCTAGTATTTTTTTACTACATTAACTATTTTATAATTTATTTTTAAAAAGAGAGATTTCTCGTACCTTTACAAATGTTAGCAAATCTTTGCCCCTCATACTGTACTGTTACAGCGTACAAGCCATTTGAACTCTTGTCTATTCAGTTTCATTACTATTCTATCATTCACTGTTTTGGTATTCTAGGTCAAATTGTCGTTGGTTTCATTTACAAATGAATGTGATACTTAAAGTTTTATATATATAAAGTTTACATTTTGAACCAATCTAATTATCAAGTCACTGAAAACACTTACTTTTACAATACATATGTTAAAAGTCATTTCAAGAAGAATTATTGTTATTTGATTCCGCTACATTGTAATGATGGAGTGAGCATGACTTAAACCTATCTTACATTGTTATTTACGAAATTAGTTTTTCATTGGGCATTGAGTCTACTACAATGATGGTAGATTATTTGAATAAATTCCAGGTCATATACACGTAACATGACAAACAGAGATTTACAAATAGGAAGAAAAAAATCACATAGAATAAAGAGAAAAAATGGGAATAATAAAACTATCCAAATCACAAACCCCATATTTCTATTTAGGGCATCAACTCCAGTATTCAATTTTTCAAAAAGACGAAAGATATCCAACTCCTTTGGCGTGGATCTACTTTGGACAAACTCACCTAGTGCCAAAAAGGTTGGCCTGGACGCATACAGACACCAATTGTGTATACAAGTTCATTACATAACAAACCTATTTGCTATTATCAGTTATTACTAATATACATTTTTTTTTAAAAGTCAGAGCTACAACCAATTTTGTAAAAATATTAAAATAATAACTCATGGCAGTGTAATATGAACTAAGGTTGACAGCTTTCTCAGGTATTCCTTTCAAGACCCTAAAATATTCTTGAGTCGGTCCATTTCATTTCGAAATAGATATTTCGTAATCATGTAAAATTAACGGTCTAATAAAAAAAGGGTGATTCACGAATGTTACAAGATGATGCAGGGATTTGAGAGCAACTTTGTCTCATCCAGGCAAAGAAAGTGGATTAAACAGGATGGTTGATCCAAGAATGTCACAAGTTTCCAAGTTGATAAACTGTTAGTAAAAATGGCAACGCCGCTGAGGCTACAACAACAATATGGAACTAATCCAACCTTTGGCGTTGATAGAATTACACTGTTTATTAAATGTAACCTGAGACTAAAGGGTCTGATCCTCAAATACAAATAGTTTAGGCAGAAACCATCCTTAAGTATGGAAATTGTTTATATTAACAATGAAAAATTCTAATATCTCCTCTGAAGAATTTGTTTAAATAGAATAACATTATAAACTATGTCTTGTCTGGACTGAATCACAGACATCAATTTCCGCTAAACCAACCCCGCTTAAAAAGGAGTTCAAGGCTTAAGTAAAAACATCCAGCAGTAAAACACGATTAAAAGACAAAACAGATGAAGTTCATAGTGAATTTAAAAAAACTATATTCACAATAGTGGAGATGTGCAACTTATTCATTTCTTCTGCTCATTGTCAGCCTTGGTGTCTGTTTGCTCTGGAATTGGTTGTATTCTGACATATGGTTTTCTAGTTAAAGTCTCTCCTCTTAGAGCAGCAACATAGCGGTCATTAGTATCCTCCTTCCTCTGAAGCTCTCCTAGGTACTCTGCCAGTCTCTCTTTATTGACTTGCCCCATCATCTGATACGTAATTAAAGCAACTACATCGTTAGGACTTTCACCACAGAAAAGGAAATCACCTCAAATAAACAAGTGTGAACATGACTATTTAATTCAACTTAACAAGTTATTTAACTTCCAAGATAAACTGAACTTCTATTCCAATCCAAGACCAATTTTGTTGGTTACAGATGTCGGTTTAAAATAATTACTTTTTAAACAAAAACATGAAAATGTCTCATCATAAGAAAAACAAGAACAATTAATTGGATAGAAAGTTGAATCCCAGATTATTTAAAATGTGGGATCCATGATACATTGACTATTCACCCATGGTTACCAACAGTTTATGGCCTCACACCTGCAGGCTCAACATATATTTCACGTGGAAGGAAACAAACTTTTTTCTAAAGAAACATGCATAAATGTACCACTAAAACACAGTTAACTCGTTGTGGAGTAAAAGAATAGTCAAAACAAAGTCGATTGAGTAATATATTGGTCTTAGGCATGAGATGGCCCATAGGATCTTAAGACTTGTTTTTAAGCCAAACAGTACACCAGAAAGTTGCACAATTATTTATCATAATCGTCACATCACATGGAAAGTACGGGTCCAGATTAAAAATCGCAGAACGCAAAATGAAGGCAAGCACCACCTGATAGCACTAGAAACCAGTAACAAAGATTGAGGTAGCCCATAAATGAAGCTCATATTTTTCAAAATGGCTGAAGTATTGGAATTGTACCTGAATCTACTGATACACACATAGTAGTTTTAGAAATGTATCCAAGGAGAATACTCCAATTTTATTGACTGATATGTTTCTGATGAGGCTCCAACATTTATGTAGGACTATATTTTTTTGTGACATTTTGACGTGGGTTGAGAAAAAGCATGTAAATTTGAAACATGTTCATAGGAAAACAACATATTATGATACAGTATATAATATGGGCAATTACATAGAGCAAAAAAATTGAGTAGGACCAATGATGATTTTTTGACATTTTGACAGGTATTGGGGAAAGGCGTGTAAGTTTGAAATACATGGGAAACGAACAAATCCAAATATGTAACAATGGCCTTTGTTGTCATCACAAGTATTGTTTTTGTAAGTGATCACCGTCATCCACTGATATAATTGTGTATTACAGTTCCAGAATAACGATAAATGATCAATGTATAAATATTGTGCATTTATGAAAATTACTTCTAAAATTTATAGCAGTGTATCTATGCCATATCATATTTCCATTTTTTAAGAGTTTCTTGTATCCCTATATCTGTTCTGTATCATTCATAGCAATGTCATATCAAATATCCAGGCTTCTCTTAGTAACTAAATTAGCTTAGAAAAAGAAGAAATAAAGAAAATGTAAAATGAAGGGGACTCTCCCACAATCCCCTCACTCCATTCCGATGGGCAAATGCAATCCGCATACCTTCTTCATTCTCTTCACTCCTACTAATTAACTGCCTGTTCATCTGCCATAACCCTCGCAAGTAATTTTAATTTCCCTTTGCTCCCTCTCTTAGCCCTTCTATTTCACACGTTTAATATAGTTTTAAATTGTGATCCACAATTATGGTTCATATAGATAGGTTAAGGAGCTTCTCCTAAGAACAGAGTAATGGATAGCATATATTATAGCATCACAACACAAGTGGCTTACTCCAAAACCACTACAGATGTATAGCGGATCAAGTATCAGCCAGCAGCCGCAAAAGTATATACTAAATTTAAAGTCGCGAATAAAACATACATAATAAGCCTAATCCTAATCCAGGTAGGTTTAAACTTGATGCATAAACAGAGAAAAAAGAAAAAAGGAGAGAGTTACCAATGATTCGGGACGAGCACTTCTGCGAAGATGGGTCTCGAGCTGCTCGTTGCGCGTGTTAGTGAGTTGCATAACGCCATAGCCTATGACGCCCGGAACGACGCCGCATATGGTGGCGAATGCAAGGAAGAAGGGTTTGGATTCGCGGGTCCTCCGAACGATCCATTTCCACGCCATCTCTCTTTCCTCTCTCAGCCCTTACCCCTTCTCCAAACTTCTAATGTATCGTTCCAATTTTTTTTTTCAAAATTATTAGTTATAATTTTTTGAAACCTTTTCTCTAAGCATGTATTTATAGGAAATAACTGAATACATATTGGTTTAATAATATGATAATAATAATATAAAAATTTAAAATTTGATTACTATAATATTAAAATGAGTTGTTAGATGATCTCTGAATTAATAAAATTTGTCAAAGTATCATTTCTGTTTATTTTTTTTATTTTTATTTTTTTTAAGAAAACCTATACTCGTATAAAGGGACGGTAAAAAGATTCCCATCCACTTGTATCCCCAGTAAAATTTACAATGATAACTTCAATCCGGATACACAGGAACTGATATTTTATATTTCGATAGTATTTTAAAATCAACTTATCAAAAGTAAATTCATAGATAAGGAAATTACAATTGAAAAAAAAATTATAATTTGATTTTGTAGATTTATGATTTTTATTTAGATTTATAAATTTAAAATTATGTAAAAATAATAACTTTATGAAACTTATAAGAATGTTGCAATTCATTTGAATTTATTTTTTAGAAAAATGAATTTTAGTTATACAAATATTTTATGATGTGATTTTATTTGCATTAATATTAAAATAAAAATGTATTTGAATTTATGTTTAAAAATAATATAAAAATAAAAATACTATCCATTAATAACGTCAGGTATAAAATAATTCTAGATACAAAGCAGATTCTTTTGAAGACAAAATGAGTAACAGATAATTGCATCCACTGTCATGTCAACTCATATAAGATGTAGAGAAACTAAGGAAATAGGAAAATATGTTACAGCATTGACCTAGAAGAAATGTCTTTAATGATGTCTTTGTGACGGGGACATACGTCTCTACGTTGTTGGCGCTCATGTATTGCAGATATAGCATCTAGGCAATCAGATTCCATAGAAGCTTTACGAAAATCCATATTCCATGGATGTAGTAAGAGGCCAAGTTTTATGGCAAAGAGTTTAGCACGAAGTGGTCGCCACCATGCTTGGAGCTATCACACCTCCAATACCCATGACGTTCGTGACTTCTCATTGCTAATTCGCAGAGCCAAAACATTACAAAATTCATCCAAATTGGGTTTGACCAATTTTATTTGTTCCTCAAAAGCACAACAGACGATCAAGATGTAATCAGCGAACAGAAGGAGCAATAGCGGAGGCCCTTTCCAAGTTCCATTTTCAATGCAAGGTACCATTTCCTTATTTGGAATTAGGATTGTGATGCACCAATTCTTGTGCAAGGATAGAGTTATTGATTGTGCCTATCCCAAGAATTAAGCTACCCTGACAGTGGTCGATGAGGGATCAAGATAAGAAGGAAGTTTGTTAACGGGAATCTTGGTTGTAATTTTTGTAAGCAACGTTGCATACGAGGAAAGCTGTGTCTGTGTTTACGCCCAAACATGAAACAAGTCAAAATAAAATACAACATGTGAATTAAGATTGAATTATAACTTCCTTGTTTTTCATTTAGCTTGATTTCGTCTATACAAAAAAACTCAAAATTGCAGTACAACAGCAGTGCTTGGTCAAGAGGAATTATGAGGAAAATGCTCAACATCCATGGAAGGGAAACCGGACTGTACGGTTCGCATCCCTCTAAGAATACTCTTTGCTGTTTCTCTCTCCTGTAAGAATTAATTAAATCATCATACGATTTTAGAAGGCTAACTAACAATTTCAGATGGAAAGTTGAGTTGAATATTTACACTCACCGGTCCAGTATAATCCAGAAGACGTGTACAATATACCTCGGCTTCTTCAAACTTTTTCTGGGCTCTGTAATACTTTGCAAGATAGAGTAAAGCCTCAACCATTTTAGGCCCTTCCCTCTCCTCAGATTCCATTCTTTCTAAGTCCTTTTTGTAGTAAAATGCAGCCTCTTCAGGACGCCCCAGCTCCGAATGAAGTCTTGCTAGGTTGTGGAGTGCAATTGCTTCCCTGTCATTACAATTTGCTGCTCTTCTGTAACACTTTATTGCTTCATCAAGCATGCGAAGTTGATCAGTTTCATAACACTGTGCCATTGCAATCCACAACCGAGAATCATTCGGCTGCAAAAATACGGATTTTTTGAAGTAATGAAGTGCATAGAGAGGCATGCCCATCATCTCATAAGCCTGTCCAAGTCCATACCAAGCTCGATAATCACGTGGGTCAATGTCTACCGCCCGACGATAGGCATCCACAGCAGCAGGAGTGTTTTTCATCTCAACAAACTCATGTCCCATTAGTGTCCAAGCAGATAAGAAATTTTTGTTCAATTTAAGAGCTCTCCTGAAATAGACAACTGCTTTTTCATGCTGCCCCTTTAAACTGTAATAATTTCCAATAATACAACAAGATTCAGGTCTGTATTTATCAGTCAAGAATACTCTATGCGCAAGATAACTCAAAGCAGAAAAACATTCCTTTGCGTAAAGCACATTGGAGTACATGTCCATGTCTTCTACTCTGTAAGGATCATTACTAAGCAGTTCTTCAAATATTGCTTCAACTTGATCAAATTCTCTCAAACTGTACTGGGCTTTTGCAATTTGTGCCTGTATGTAATTACTATTACCAAAGGTTCCCAAAAGATATTCATATTTTGACAGAGAGTCATTGTGCATCCTTAATTCTTGGTAAACACTGGCAAGGAAAAAGTCCTTCATCCAATGGCTATTGAGATTAAGACTATTCAATATATCAACTGTTTTGCATAAAGATTGCAGTTCAGTCCAGACATTCCAGTTCCAAGGGTAGCTATTCACGGATTCTACGAGAACTGTACGTGCAAGGTTTTCACTGCCTTTCTGTTTGAGCACAAGACCATATAAGTACAAACCAAAAGGATCAACTTTACCGTTATTGCGAAGTGTTGACAACTCCCTCTCTAAGGATATTAATTCACGATTGACAGCATCACTCTTACCCAGAGGCCCCTCAAGTTCTATCATTTCTTCCTCTTTTCGCTTTTCTCCTGCCTGTAAAATGTATACTTGGTTATTTTAGTTCTAGTTTCACTAGAGAAAAAAGTAACAAATAATGCAGAACATATATTATGATCAACAGTCTCTCTATCTACCCATGTCTCTCTCTCTCTCTCTCTACATATATATATGAGTAGGGATCTATTTAGTCCAAGAGTAAGTGGAATGACTTGCTTTTAATCTGGAATTTCGATTTTAGTTTAGATTAACAACTCAGATTATTTTAGTATCAGTTCCAATCTTATTCACTCTTATGGGAACATTAACACATTAATGAGCATGTGCTAGTACGTAAACAGTCTCATTAAATGTCTCTCTAGTGGATATGCCTGCAGCATCTAAGAGCATACAACGTAATTCACTCCAATATTCATAAATAGAAAGTAGTTCATTCTAATCTTCATAAATATTTAATACCTCCACTCTCTTTCCCTATATTCATTCATTCCTCCACGTCCACACTGTACAATTATGATAAGTTATAATCCTATAAAAAATAATTTCTAATACAACTATATTGAGTAATAATTCTTTAATAAATAATTCAATTCACATTGGTGATTTTTGTATTATTATTCCTTTATTATATCATTATAAATGTCTTTCTTTAAAAAAAAAAAAAGACAATTGCATATTACTATAATTATAGTTCATGGCATGAGTTATGCATAAGACAAAATCACTCAGCAACTTTAAATTTGGTTGCATCTCAATGGCTGACTTACAAGTTTAAATTTGATTGCATCTCAATCTCTGATGTTATATAGCCCTTGAAGCCATCTATTTCCTTCTAAATTATTCTGAGTCATTAAATGATTCCCTTCTCCTTCAAATATTTGAATACTGGGTGAGTCTCAAATGCATCTTTTAAGGTCAACTTGAAACAAACCTTTTATGATATATATGAGCTAACTGCTCGTAAAACTTCTTCATAATGTTCCATAAGCAAAGAAGTTAACACGTTTCTGGAAATAATTTTGCAATAGCAACTCCAATTGCTCAACCTTGATCAGTTATGATATAATCAGGTTTTTTCCACCCATTGCCTCCAGCCAAGTTTGAAACAACCATGCATAAGAACTCTGTGGCTCGTCTTGCAATAAGGCACAACCACTGTACTAACTTTTTTTTTTTGTTAATTTTTTAACAAATATCACATATTTTCAAAGAGTTGAGTGAATTAAGTTATATTCTCGTTTATTCTGTAGGCACATCCCACTAGAGAAACATTTAATGAGACTGTTTATATACTTGCACATCCCCTCAAAAAGGATAAAAAGAATTACTAAACTAATAACATTCATGATTAACAATACAAGTAAATAACAACAAAAGTCAAATACAAGTTTACTAAATAGGAATTATCAATCATCATCTTCTAAATCCAAGTCTTCTTTATCATCATTGTTATTACATCTATAGATTTCAATTTTAGAAATTAAAATTCCAAAAAAAGCTCTCCACGAAAGCTCTAAGTCTCTACTCAAAGAGATTCTTTTGGAATCAACACATAACGCATGCAATGACTGCTGTTTGGTTCACTGTGGCCACTACACTACAACGGTCCCTGGTTAATTCAATGTATTATGGAGTAGAAGAGTAGCCAAAATGAAGTCAATTGAGTGTAATTAGACTTTTAAAGTACATTGGATCTGAACACTTGTTTTTGAGCCAAACAGTACACCTTGAAGTTTTGCATGATTATTTACTGAACAGGTCAACCCATGTGGAGAGTACAGGTCCCAGATTATAACAACGTAACATAACACATAATTAAGGTAAACAACACCTGACAGCAACAAATTCTAGACACCAAGAACAGAGATTGATGTAGCCCATCAATGAGGCTCAGTAATCCAAAGATGCCAGAGTATTACTGCCATACCAGAATTTGTATATCTGATTACTGATACACGCATTATACTGTTAGATAGGTATCCTAGGAGAATACTCCAATGTTTTGAATAGCACCAAAATTACATACGAAGGGTTACCCTATAACCATGAGGCTATAGTAAATAGTAGGCAATTACAAGAGCAAACGCCTATTTTGCGTGCTACGACCAACAATGCTTTTGGGATATTCTGACACTGGTTGGGGAAAACTATGTAAGTTTGAAACATGTTCATGACATGTATTCTGATATGGGCAATGGAATGGAATGGAATGACATATAACAATGGTCTTTGTTATGATCACAACTATTGTTTTCGTAAATTGCGATCACCATCCACTGATCAATGTCTATAATATTTTACATTTATCTAAATGAATTTTTAAATTTATATTATTATTTCTGTGGCATATCAGATTTTCAATAAGAGTTTCGAATTCCCCTGTATCGTACCAGTGTTGATTCAAGCAAGAGCTTCATAGTAACCCTGTTTGCTTAGAAAAAGTTGAAAAAAAAATAAAAATAGGATAAAGACCCTCTCCAACGAAGAAAGTGGCGAATTAAATATAGCAGCAGCACAGTGCGTCTTGCCACCTATTAATTGCAATCTATTTAGTGGATAACGCACATCTCCAGCCGAAACAGATTTTGCTATGAAATTGAACTGAAATGCATGCAGTGTCACGTTTCTATACTTCCACAAACTTCTCATAAACCCTTTCTCTCTACTAATGTGAAGTTATGGAACTTCAATCATCAAAGAAGATTTATTTGCCAAAAACATACGAACTGAACGAACTATCAAATTCTCTTCAATGTCACATACAAGTTATTGGAAAAAGAACGTCCAACTCCAGAATGCATCAAAACTTAGAAGTCCAAGTTTCACTACACACTAACACATAAAATCCTACTAGCACATTCAATACAAAACAAAAGAAGGGAACACAAAACTAACCAGATAGAGAGCATAACAGCGCAAGAATACAGATTTTCTTCCGTTTTGATCACGCAGAACATGAGCAGCTCGCTTATACTCACGGCAATCAAAATAAGTCTTTGCCTGCAGGTAAAAATCATCATCTACAAGATCATCTTCCTCCATCACGGGTGTGGCGACATACGAAACACCCGCAATTGGTGTCACAGTGATATCATGAGTCTTGTACTTCCGGCGAATGCTCGAACTCCCACGCTGAAATCTGGTGTTGGAAGGAGTGAACTTAACAGGGTCGTGCTCAATACCCACCAACTGTTCTGCTGCCCTGAAACCACATCTTCATCAGAACCAAACCACCCATTTGCGGAAATGATATAGAAAAGCGAAGGAAAACTTAAAATATTCAAACTTGAGGTCTGGTTGAAAATCCCAAATTTTCTTTGAACTAGGGTTTTTGTGCGAATACCATTTAGAAGCAGAGTAGAGACATCGATCGCTGAGTTGGCGGATCGCGATGCGAAGTTCGCTTCTGCAACTCTCTTTGGAACTCATTCCTTTCGGCTACACTGAATGTAATGAAATCGCGCCCTCTGCTTTTTTTCAAATTGCTCTCTTCACTTGTCTTTCCTCTCCCTACTTCATTCCTTCCTACTACCTTTTTTACTATTTCTCTCAGCCTCCGTTTTTTATTCAATTTTTATTTTTAAAAAACCAAATAACCCACAATTCTATCTCAATAACTTTATTACAAATTTTATTTAAAAACATGGTTGAAAATTCATGAATAAAGAGACTTACTATATATTAAACCTATTTTTAAAATTATTATACAATAAGATAAAAAAAGATCATTTGAGTTTTCAATTATACTAAAACAACATAATATATGTTTACATAGAAAAATACTCATTTATACATTAGAATCTGATTCATAGGTAACGAAAATCCCAGGTAAATTCCGTCAAAAGATGTTTTTTTTTTCTTTTGCACTAGGGACATTTTAACTATTTTAATTTTTAAAAAGATTCTTATAAATAAATTTTAGACTCACGTATATTTATCATTTCTAGCATATTATTAGTATTTATAATACATGAAAAATAACTTGTATAATATAACAACGATAATATTAAAATTATGATATCGTGTTTTCGACGAGTTAGAACAGAATATATATATATATATATATATATATATATATATATATATATATATATATTTATTTATTTATTTATTTATTTATTTATTAAAGGGCAAGGTTAAATGGTGCAAAAGATTTTTTTTTCTCAATCATTTATTTCCTGAAGCTTTTTTGTATTTGGGCTATTTTCAAATTGAGGATGGAGTTACATATACAAACCAATTCTTCTTCTTCTTCTTTTAAATTGATTTAATTTAAATTAAAATAAATAAAAAAATAAATAAAATGACAAAGGTGGACGAAATTGGATATTAATAATAAAATTATTATAATTATTATTTAAAATTACAAAAACTTTAAAATCAAATAAATATGGTGTAATTACTTTGAAAGATCATATATCTGACTCCATTCGATTAAATTGTAGTAACATAAACTTAGGTTGAATTCACCATCAGTTTATGAACAGTAATTATACATTTTAAAAAATATTTTATTATATATATATATATATATATATATATATATATACACACACATATATATACTATAATTAATATATTAATTAATTAAATAAAATAAAAATTAATTTTTATTAATATATCTTAAAATAAAATATATAAAAAACTGTTTTAAAATGGTCTATTAACACGCTAATCCAATCAATATAAGTTTAGATATTTTAAAAATATGATTTAATTTCAAATATAAATTAGTCTTGTTAGAGACCATTCTTTTTAAGTGGTCTAGTTAGAAACATAATGTGCATTCAAGATAATTTATTATCTAAATTACTGTGTTCAGAAAATGTTTAGTAAAATATGGATATTGTTAAAAAATGTATCAGTGTATTCCCGTCATAAATACTTGATCAATAAACGAGAAGATGTTAAAAATAAACCCCATGACGTTTTCTTAATTAGCTTTTAAGAGAATTATTCAATAGAGATTACAATCACCATGCATTTTCTAAACGAATGTGATAATTGACAACGTTTGTACTTAAAAGTTTTTTTCATAAAAATTTACTTTCTCAAATGTAAACATTATAGTAACGAATCACTTATTTCACACGGTTTTAATGATAAAAAAAAAAACAAAAACAAAAAAAGAGCCCAAAATCTCAACTTAAAAGAGCATTAAGTCAAACTGCCTGTTTTTTCAAAGTCGGTTTACCCCATAAAGAAAAAACAGGCTAAACTCAATTCTGTCTCATGGTTTGGATACATAAATTCCAACACTTCCTTCATGCTATTCACCAGTTCATGAATTCAATATTATGAAGTTACACAAATCAAAAGCCCTCAAATTAAGTTCAGGAGTTAAATAGTTATTTACTTCCCTTCATAACTGGAAATACTATCCATTGAAACGGTAATTTATTCCTACAAGGTTCTATACACATATCACGTCCAAGTCCATTACCTTACCTCATTGACCTTGCCTTTCTTTTTGTTAGCACAAGCACTATTAGACAGCAGTGTTAGATACACGCTTATATTTTTTCTTGTTTAGAAAGTTTTATGTGTCACTTTGAGGGGGTAATACTGGGAAGTTGGGAACCACCAATACAATACCTGTCAAGTGTCAATCAACACTGTCTTTCACCGTCATCGAATACCTATTCCATATTCCAAACACGCCTAAATATCTTCTGGCGAACCACTCCTTTTAAATACTCTCCATACACACACACACACACACTTGCAGACGCAAATCTCCAACCAAGATTTTGTTATTTACGCACAAACGAGCACTCGTATCTCCATCCAAACCAAACCATGTATCAGTTATCATCGCCTACCTCCATTTTGGGTGAAACTAACGAGAGTCAGCCAAGCACGGTGAAAACCAAAATTCAAGACCCTGACATGTTTGCCCTCTTTATCCCTAAACCCCAAACAACATTCGAACAGGGTCTCAAAAACCAAAAGCCCCATGAAAGCAGCCATTTTTCCCTGGCCTTCAAAGAAGCCAGATGCATAACAAAGACAGCATTACCCATGGTGCTAACTGGCCTGTTGCTCTACTCTCGCTCCATAATCTCCATGTTGTTCCTTGGTCGTGCAGGTGAGCTTGCCTTGGCTGGTGGTTCTCTTGCCATTGGATTCGCCAACATCACAGGTTACTCTATTCTCTCGGGCCTCGCCATGGGAATGGAGCCCATTTGCGGCCAGGCTTTCGGGGCCAAACGTTTCAAACTCTTGGGCTTTGCGATGCAGAGGACGATAGTCCTGCTTCTTTTAACTTCAATAGTTATATCATTCTTGTGGCTCAACATGAAGAAAATATTGCTCCTGTGTGGCCAACAAGAAGACATCGCCACCGAAGCTCAATCATTCATACTTTATTCTCTTCCTGATCTCGTCGCACAATCGTTGCTACACCCTCTGCGAATCTACTTGCGAAGTCAATCCATAACTCTGCCTCTCACATACACTGCATCGCTCTCTGTTCTTCTTCACATCCCCATCAACTACCTCCTTGTCTCTGTGTTTAAACTTGGAATCAAAGGCATTGCTTTAGGTGCTGTATGGACGAATTTCAACCTCGTATTTTCTCTGATTATCTACATCTGGGTCTCCGGCATATACAAGAAAACATGGACCCTTATTTCATTGAAGGGTATCTTCTGCGGATGGAAAGCGCTTTTGAATTTGGCAATTCCAAGTTGCATTTCCGTTTGCCTCGAATGGTGGTGGTACGAAATCATGATTATATCATGCGGGTTACTGATTAATCCACAAGCAACTGTTGCATCCATGGGGGTTCTGATTCAAACCACCGCTCTGATATACATTTTCCCATCTTCGCTCAGCTTTGCGGTTTCCACACGTGTGGGAAATGAAGTGGGTGCGGAGAATCCAAAAAAGGCCAAACTCGCAGCACACGTGGGACTTTGTTTCAGTTATGTTTTGGGATTGTCGGCCTTGTTTTTTGCTATTTCGGTAAGGCACGTGTGGGCTTCCATGTTCACACGTGACGCGGAGATCATTGCTTTGACGTCGATGGTGTTGCCCGTCATTGGGCTGTGCGAGCTTGGAAATTGTCCGCAGACAACGGTTTGCGGCGTTTTGAGGGGAACCGCGAGACCGAAGTTGGGAGCGAATATAAATTTGGGTTGCTTCTATTTTGTGGGAATGCCCATTGCCGTGTGGTTGAGTTTCTTTGCAGGGTTTGACTTCAAAGGCTTGTGGCTTGGTTTGTTGGCCGCTCAAGCCTCTTGCATGATCACCATGTTGTTCGTCTTGACTCGCACCAATTGGGAGGGTCAGGTTCGTAGAGCCAAAGAACTCACCTCCTCTCATTCTACTGAGGATGAACAAGATCAAGAACAAGATGAGGAGAAAGTCTCCTTGAGTTCAGGCGCCACAGAGGAATGCTCAGACTCAAATGTTTGATTAATCGTCACAGTGAAATGACCAGGATTCTTTTATATTTTGCATTCGACACTTATAGCATGGGTTCTTTCTTTTTAGATTCTTCTAAATTTAGTGTACATGGCGGAGATGAAGACGCATAGCACAAAAGCTTGCACTCTACAATGAAGAAAATAAGTGTTTATTTATGTGTGTAATTAATAAATTTTATATTGACAACATGCCAGTTTTTAATCACTGTAAGACCACTTGTTAAAAAAAAAATGGTAACACTATTAAAATTAATTTAATTACTTATAAATCATAAAATAATAATCAAACAATTTTTCATAAAATTAATGGTAACACTAATTTTTTTAAATTAAAATTGGTCATTTTTTTATCTCATTAAATGTTTTAATAATTATTTTATATAATCAAAATATACTACAAAATAAATTATTATTTAATTGAATTATTAATTTTATATAATAAATTATATTGTATATGTTTTATTTATATAAATAAATAAAATCAAAATATATTCATTACTAAAAATTCTAATTTTTTATAAAAAAATAACTAATTTTTTAATAGTGGTTAAAATGAAAAAAAAACAAAATTGACTAGTATTTAATAAGTTTAGTATTGAATTTAATTATAAATGAACCTTATTATCATAAATTATATGTTATAATAGATTATTAATTTAATAATTATAATGATATATATAATAAGTGGAATCGTGATTAAAAATATAAAATACATAATTAATAAGGACAAATATAAATTGATGTTAAGTGATTTTTAAAATAATATATCGTATGAATTTTTGGAAATTTTATTTTAAGATAAATAATATAAATATACAATGAAATATAATAATGATCTTGAAGAGTGTTTGTTAAGATTAATATTATGTTAAAAATAAAATAAAAAATAACTATGTTTTTATGTTTTATTTTCGTGATACTTAATAATAAATTTATTGATAGTGTAGTAGATTTATAAAATATATCCAAATATTTCAAACACAATAAAGAAAACCCGAAGACATTGTTTGGAGTGGTAATTAACTAGTTAAATAATTAATACAAAAACGTGGTCTGCGGATAATACGTTTGCGCGTTTTGACTAGTGGTGGACTTGTGTAGGTTGGTTGACGTTGTAAACGGGTGAGTCGCACTTTCATTACCCTCCTCACTCCTTCACCTGCATCCATCCAAACCTTAATTTTTTGTGTTTTAAGAAATGAGAATTTACATATTAGAATGTTCCACGGTTATATCAACTCAATTTTTTCTTTTATCCTTTGCCTCTCCTTATTTACGGTACAGAGGATTTGTGAAGATATTTATAAATTTATTTATGATCATTTTAGTGAATTTGAAATAACGGAAACATGATTTACACATCTTCATAAAATAATAAGAAAATGGGAAATTAAATAATTAATATTTTAACTGTCTTTATTAATTTTTTTCATTTATATAAATATCTTATTGCATTCCATAAAAATATTTAATCATTATATTAAAAATATTATTATTCAATTATCTTATATTCAATCACATAATTTAGAATAAATCTATTTAAATTTTTTAAAATTTATTTAAATTACTTCATATTCACTTTTTAAAATCTTCATTTCAGTCCAAACAAGCTTAAAGAGAAACAACCATCAATTTGGTTTATAAAATATTCTAAACACTTTAGATCCGTATTTCAATTTACACCTTCTTCCTCTAAATTCATTATATTTATTTCGTATAATCATAAGTTTGACGTGGTTTAATGTTGAGATTAGTAAACTTTTTTTTCATTGAGTCACATTTTTTTAATAATAAAATGGTAAACAAAAAAGTTGAATTTGAACATCAAAACCAACGATACAAATCATTCCTAGTAATTTGATTAGAAAGAGAAAAAATAAATAAAAAATTACGCAATGTGATGAAAAAAGATATAAAGAAAAAAAATATTATACGCGTGTAATTTTATAGTGTAAATATAAAAGGTAAATTGTCTTATATGTTTAATCAAATAAAAACGGCTTCAAGTGCATGAACCTGAAATGATTAATTTATAATTAAAGTTTTTGTTTTGAATGAAATATCATTATAGGGAGATTTTAAATCCGAAACATGTTGGACATTAATAAAGTTTATATGGCATAAAATTGTGTTCATTTGTTTGGTTGGAAAATATAGATTAAAGAGAATGTATGATTAAGAAAAAATGAAGGAAATAAAATAAAATAAAAATATAAATTATATTGTTTTCTCTTTTTATGTCAATAAAAATTAATTATAAAAAGGACTCTCTTTATATATTATTATAAATTGTAAATAATTTTATCTTCGATCAATCAAAATTTGTTAGATATTATATTTATATGTCTTTTTTACTTATGCATTATTTTATCTTATCGTTCTTATTCAACACACATTTAAAATTTAAAAGAAAATTGTAATTATTTTTAATGTGAAAAAAGTGAGTTATAATAAATAAGGACTATTTGTTGAGAGTAATAAAAAGGTAAGATAGTGGTAATAACAGTGATGAGAATGGTTCGGTTTATCTAAGAAAGGGAAAAATATTACGCAACACATGGCGTAGAAAACACAAAGACCTTCTTTCAGCTTCCCACACCTTTTTCCTTTCCACGTTTATAAAGCCATTATACCCACTTCACAGTTCATTTTTACATACTCTACTTTTCAAAATACATTTAATATAATCAAATTTAAATATGTTTTTAATATTTATATTTTAATGTTAAATTGAAAATAATCTCTTTCTCACACTTAATATAAAAATGATTCTTATATTTTTAAAATAATTAAAATAAGTCTATATTTTAAACGATCTTAAATATATACTTACTTATTTTAAAAAAATTATATGATTCATTCATTATTTGACACTTGTAATTATTTTATAAAATAAAATTAAAAGGTATCAAGCTTTTAAAAGTCATTTAAATCTATATTTATAATATCATTTAAATCTATATTTAAAAAGAAATTTAAATTTGTCTGTCATTTATAAGTCATTTAAACTTTTCTATCTTAATTTTCGGAAATGAAAACTCTAATTATGGTATAAGGTATACCACCGTCGCACACTGCCATTGTGCATCACCGTCACACTGTTAGTCGAACAATAACGAATCGATGAAACCCTCGATGAAACCCTCAAACTTCAAAGTCACTTTAACTTCATATAACATTTACAGATAAAAGGGAAAAAAGAAAAGACATTTAATGTGTGACGAGAAAAGAAGAGAGAATGAAAAGTAGTTGTGACAAGAAAATAAGAGAAAATGAAAAATGGTTGTGATGATATCTAAAAAGTTTTGGTGCGTAACCATAAAAGAAAAACTTCTACTTTTGATTTTTCTTTTAATAATAATATCAGTTAAATAATTCCTTTTTTTAAATAATAATTTTGCTTTTTTAATAATTACATGTGTTAAATTAATTAATGAATTATATTATTTATATTAGACCGGTCTTAAAATAAATATCTATTCCAATCATTTTAAAAATATAAATATCATTTTTATGTGAACTTTATCAGACTTGAAGGATTAAAAACATAATTAACTCTTAAATATATTACCTCACTTTTATGTTATTTTATATTAAATATTCATACAAATTTATATAATAAACAATATTTTCAACGCATAATATTATATTATCAATTCATAACTTCAACTGTACTTAGTTTGAAATTCCAAACATTTCCATCTCTAAAATCCAAATGTTAGTAGTTAGAGAGGAAAACGAGTTATTCATTATTTGGCACGTTACTTTTTTGGTCGATAAAATATATTAGTCTTTTATAATAACAACATGTTATATATTTTAGTCTATTTTATAAAAATATGGGTTGACATTCAGTTCATCAAATATTTTATATATAATTTTTTATATATTTAAAAAAATATATACATTATATAATTATTTTTTGAAATATTTATTTATTAATTAATATTTATTTATTTATTAACTAGATTAAAAATCATTCATTTACGTATCAAAATATTTAGTTATAATTAATCATTTAAATTTAATTAATTAATATTTATAATTATAATTATAATATATTTATATATGTTAACAGTATAATAAAAAATATTTAAAAAGATAATTATTTTATTTAATATATAAATTATTTAAAAAAAACAAGTTAATAATTAATCTATCCATCTCTAATAAATTTATGAGTTTGATAAAATGATTTTGTTTTCGTCCGACGTGACATTATACTTAGATAAAACATTAATATATATTATTGAAAATAGAGTTTCACACCATTAATATATACGTTCTTAATCTCGGCTCAAGTCATGTTTCGAAAGAGTTTTGTATTATTTAAAAATTAAAATTAATAATAATTTATATATATTTTTATTTTTTTAATATACTAACATATTTTTTATAAATAAAATAAGATGAGTTAAAGCTTTAAAATTAATTATTTATAAATAGAAACATGACAAATTAAATTTATAAAATAGAGAGAATACCTAAATTATAAAAATTAATCTTTAAAGTACTATTATACATACATGAGTGAAGATACATGTTCAAAATAAATATAAATGTAGAAACTTAAATTTTTAATTTGAAATGGATTGCAAACATCCAACCTAATTCATTTTGTGATTGGCGAATCAACAAAAATTGAAAAGGAAAGAATGGATGGATTGATAATGCAGTGGTGCATAGTTGTTGAAAGAAAAGCAGCCGAAAAATTAATTTGAAAAGAAACGTTTGAAGGCGGTGATCCTCGCCGGCTTCGCCAACCTGCGTATACTATATATATTCCATTTAATAATATAACATGGAAGTGATGTTACACTGAGATTTGACTAAAATAGATTAAAACCGAATTAAAGTAGTAGGAGACAAGTATAAGATAATTACAACGTGATTTCTGTGGGCAGGTCAGAATCATCCAATAAATTACTCACAGTTTCACCAGAGGAAGAATAATCATCTCCCTCGCCAAACAAAGCTCACAACAACTTAACTTCTTCATCTCTTAGTTGTATTATTAGTATAAGAGTTATTATTAGTATAAATTTCACTTTTTCTCTATTTCATGGTTGGAAATATAATAAACTATTTAAAGGTACCTTTGTTTAAACTTAAAAAAAAATGCAATTATTAAAGTAAAATGTACGCTTAAAATTATTTTTTAAAAATGAGTTCAGTAATATTTATTTTTTATTAAATGTAAAACAAGTTGTATCTTTTATATTTTTCAAACTTGCATGCCGCTGTTTGGAGAATATGAGTGTTAACTGTTTAGTGAAAAAGCAAACATATATTTTGTGGCCGCCCCAACTACAGAATTAGAATTGGTCTAACAGAAACCCAAAGAAGGTCCTCTTCAAAATTTAACTCCAGTCAACTTCCATTAAATATTCAGTCTTGCAGGTTTTGATGTCGATCCCCTCGTGGTTCAAATGTACACCATCCTAAGTCAAGAGGCATGTCTCATGTTATGTTGTATGGGTAAGCATTTATTATTAGTGAGTATTAACCCAATAGATAAAGAGATAAACACCTTTAGATTAGAATTTTCATCAGATTTTGACACCTTATCAGTACACCACAAGCTTACTTCCGTTAGTTGTTTCCATCAATGAAACCATAAACCCTCAAGTGAAATAAGGTGGAACATGATAAAATAAATAAATAATAGTTTATTCTTTTGATATTATCATAAAAGTGCAAAAATACACTTGGTTCTATCTCATCATTTTTTAAATTGAAGGGGAGAAAATAAAATAGTTAAAGGTGGAAAGATGGTCCATCAAAGTTTAAATTTGTGGAAGGAACTAGTTGTAGGTAAAGTAATGAATCACTATTCAAAAATGGAAAAGAGTATTTTGATAACCATTCCTACCTTTTTTTCCAACTTATTTTAATAATATAATAATAATTTTAAAAAATATTTATACTTATTATATTAATAAATTGGGTTGTAGGAGAAGTATTTTTTTTTCTTTATTGATGTATGGCAAGACACGGGATGCACAAGAACGAGTTTTACTTTTTTTTTTTCTAATATTCTCTTCAACTTTTTTAATCATTCTATTTTCGGGTTAAAAATTAAGTTGTTCTCTTACTTTTTTTAGTTTCAGGTTTCTATACATTTTATTTCTAATCTATATTACTTTTTTTAAATAATTATATTTATAAGAAATTATTTTTAATATTTTTATGTATTTTTTATCCATAAATAAATATTTTTAATTTTATAATTTTTAATTATTATTAATTAAATATATTTTAATTTGTTATATTTATATTATAATATATATGTAAAAAATATTAAACATTTTTTATTATATATATATATATATTATTATATATTTAAACATTTAATTATATATATATATATATATAATTTTTTTAAAATTATCATTTAAAATATATAATTTATAATAAAATATTTAACAAGTTAATTCTTATTGAATTAATAAAAAAAATAAAAAATTTAAATTACTAATAATATAATATTATTTATTATTAAGATTTATTTAAAATATTTTTAAAAAATGAACTTTATAAATTAATTGAGAAAATTAGAAAAATAAATTAAATAGAGAAATTAAGAAAAAAAGGAAAAAAAATAAAAAACTAATTTATTTAAAAGATTAAAAAATAAAAAAATAATAAACTATAAAAAATATCTTATATGTAATAATAATAAAATATATTTTTAAATTTAAATTTAATTGGAAATTACAATATTCATGTCGGTCTCCAGCTTTTTAAGACAGATAAAAAGCTGGTCCACCCTCCCTAGACTCATTTTTACGGGACAAAAACGTATTTCCTGATTTAATTTTCATCCTATCCTATCACTGCCACTTCAAAATTGTATTGAGGGAGAAATATACACTTAATATTTTATTGAAATGAATACTATTAATTTTTTTAAATTGATACTTTTACCACCTAAATCTATATAACATTTATAAACAACTCTTATAATAATAATTTTATTTTATTTTTATTTTTATTTTTATTAAATGATTTTATAAATTATTAAATTAATAAAAATGAGTTGTTTAAAGGTTAGATGAATTTTGATTGAAAATATCACCGCTCTTTTTCATATTCCAACCACGTCCAAGAATCTTCCAATGGCCCGTTCCTTTTAAATACCTCTGCATACACGCACTTGCAGAGGCAAATCTCCAACCAAAATTTTCTGATTTACACACAAACGCTCACTCGTAGCTTCATCCAAACCATGTGTCAGGTATCATCATCTACCTCCATTTTGGGTGAAACTAATGAGAGTCATCCAAGTATGGTCACAGCCAAAATTCAAGACCCTGACATCTTTGCCCTTTTGATCCCTAAAACCCCAACAACTTTCGAACAGGGCCCAAAACACCAAAAGCCCCATGAAAGCAGCCATTGTTCCCTGGCCTTCAAGGAAGCCGAATGCATGACAAAGACAGCATTACCCATGGTGCTAACTGGCCTGCTGCTCTACTCTCGCTCCATAATCTCCATGTTGTTCCTTGGTCGTGCAGGTGAGCTTGCCTTAGCTGGTGGTTCTCTCGCCATTGGATTCGCCAACATCACAGGTTACTCTATTCTCTCGGGCCTCGCCATGGGGATGGAGCCCATTTGCGGCCAGGCTTTCGGGGCCAAACGTTTCAAACTCTTGGGCTTTGCGATGCAGAGGACGATAGTCCTGCTTCTTTTAACTTCAATAGTTATATCATTCTTGTGGCTCAACATGAAGAAAATATTGCTCCTGTGTGGCCAACAAGAAGACATCGCCACCGAAGCTCAATCATTCATACTTTATTCTCTTCCTGATCTCGTCGCACAATCGTTGCTACACCCTCTGCGAATCTACTTGCGAAGTCAATCCATAACTCTGCCTCTCACATACACTGCATCGCTCTCTGTTCTTCTTCACATCCCCATCAACTACCTCCTTGTCTCTGTGTTTAAACTTGGAATCAAAGGCATTGCTTTAGGTGCTGTATGGACGAATTTCAACCTCGTATTTTCTCTGATTATCTACATCTGGGTCTCCGGCATATACAAGAAAACATGGACCCTTATTTCATTGAAGGGTATCTTCTGCGGATGGAAAGCGCTTTTGAATTTGGCAATTCCAAGTTGCATTTCCGTTTGCCTCGAATGGTGGTGGTACGAAATCATGATTATACTATGCGGGTTACTGATTAATCCACAAGCAACTGTTGCATCCATGGGGGTTCTGATTCAAACCACCGCTCTGATATACATTTTCCCATCTTCGCTCAGCTTTGCGGTTTCCACACGTGTGGGAAATGAAGTGGGTGCGGAGAATCCAAAAAAGGCCAAACTCGCAGCACACGTGGGACTTTGTTTCAGTTATGTTTTGGGATTGTCGGCCTTGTTTTTTGCTATTTCGGTAAGGCACGTGTGGGCTTCCATGTTCACACGTGACGCGGAGATCATTGCTTTGACGTCGATGGTGTTGCCCGTCATTGGGCTGTGCGAGCTTGGAAATTGTCCGCAGACAACGGTTTGCGGCGTTTTGAGGGGAACCGCGAGACCGAAGTTGGGAGCGAATATAAATTTGGGTTGCTTCTATTTTGTGGGAATGCCCATTGCCGTGTGGTTGAGTTTCTTTGCAGGGTTTGACTTCAAAGGCTTGTGGCTTGGTTTGTTGGCCGCTCAAGCCTCTTGCATGATCACCATGTTGTTCGTCTTGGCTCGCACCAATTGGGAGGATCAGGTTCGTAGAGCCAAAGAACTCACCTCCTCTCATTCTACTGAGGAGGAAGAAGAACAAGATGAGCAAGTGTTGTTGAGTTCAGGCGCCACCGAGGAATGCTCGGATTCAAATGTTTGATTAATCGTCACAGTGAAATGACCTGGATTCTTTTATACTTTGCATTCAAGATTTATAACATGGATTCATTCTTTTTAGATTCTACTAATTTTAGTGTACATTACGGAGAAGAGGCGAGGCAGGGCAGGGCATAAACACATTTTGTTTTGGTTTCTGTTTATATTAATTAATGAATAATATTAAATGGAGATGATGTCAGTTCGTAATCACCGTATTCTGGAGCTTGGCATGGTTGTTACAAAAGAATGGTTCACTAAACATGAAGATGGTGGAAGATGGGGTTAAAATAATGATTCTATTATGATTGAGAATACACGAAGAAATAAAGGGAAAAGAAAACATGTGAGACAGTGTTTGGAATGGTAATTACGTAATTGCCATGTTTTAAAACGTAATTATGGTGATAGGGTTGTTGGTGGGCAGTGGGATTGCGCGTTTTAGTTAGAAATGGACTTATGTCGGTTGGTTGACGACGAAAACGAGTGAGTCACACTTTGATTACTCTGCTGACTCCTTCAGGTGACTCAAAATCAACAGAAGGATTCCACACCCCAATTTTGACATGTTTTAGGAAAGGAAGTTTTCAAATTAGAATGTTCCGTGGTTTATCTAAACTGAAGCAGCCTCCAGGATGTTTCTTGTACAGTTAAACTATAAAATATTCCAAACACCTTTAGGTTTGGCAGGTATTTCAATTGACACGTTATTTGTTCAAATTCATTGCTTTTATGCAATATTTTCACACTACTTTTCTTTTTACGAAACGATAAGAATATAATAAGCATCTGAGATTTGACGAAAAGAAAGTAAAACTGAATCAAAGCAGTAGGCGCATGCACGTATATTCGACGTAAATAAAACGCGGTGGCAATTTTGTAAATATGGGACAAAAAATTTACGTCGCACACCCCAATAGGAGACGTAAAAAGTCATCTTTTACGTCGCACCTGGGAGGCGCGACGTAAAAGATGGCCTTTTACGTCGCGTACAGGGGGACGCGACGTAAAAAGCCTTAGCTTTTACGTCGCGCCCCCTGCACGCGACGTAAAAGGCCATCTTTTACGTCGCGCCTCCAGGTGTGACGTAAAGATGACTTTTACGTCGCTTACTACACTGCGCGACGTAAAAAGTCTATTTTATTTCCCTCCAGCCCACTTCCTCGTCTCGCGTAACCAGGGTTTTTGAGAACGACGACGAGAACAACGACAACGCTACCTCTGCGCACCATTTGCGGCAGCTTTACGGTGAAAAACATCTACATTGTCGTGTCATTTGACGAACTTCATCTTTCTCCCGATTGGATTCGAGTTTGAAATCGGTTTTCGTCTACACTCGAGGTTAGTGTTCATTGTCATTGCTATATGTTTACATTGAATCCGTGATTGTTTTGGGGATCTCAATCACGTTATAGTATGAATGTCTCCATCTGGATTGTTATTGGAATGCGATTATTTGTTTATTTGTTTGAGTGCATTCGGTTTACACACTCCATTGTTGTTGGAACGTGCTTTGTTGTTTGTATATTAATTTTTTTTTACATATAATTTTTAAATCTTTAGGAGTGACGAAACTTTATAACATAATATGAATCGAAGTTGGATGAATGCACGTCAAGAAATGAAAAGCTTATTACAAGGGTAACTTTATCTTTTATTCATTAATTATGTTTTTAAATTGTGAATACATATTGAATAATATATGACTTTTTTTCACTTAGAATCGTGTATCGGAACTAATGTTCTAAGTGGAAAACCTAGAACAAAGACATTGCGGTTCATTTATCCTAAGGTTAGAAACTTATTTATATAAGTGAATACCATAATTATTGTTTATATTTCAATTTTGAAAATAATATTATGTTTTTTTCATCATTTCGGTGTAATAAGCAAGCTGACTCGTTTGAATGTGGTTACTATGTAATGTATTGGATGAGAGCCATAGTTTGTGCGGGTTTAATTGATTCTTGGACGGAGGTAATTACTTTTAACATTAGTTAAGTTTATTTAACTTTATTCATGTTGCATGCTTACAAGAGTCAAATTCATGTTTCAGGTATTTCAAGATCCATCTCCATTACCAGAATGCGAGATTACAGAAATTAGAGAACAATGGGCAAAATTTTTTGTTCTACAATTCTAGTACATTATTTTTTATGTTCTTGTTCATATTATATTGTGTGTATTATGTAGTTTAGTTTAGTTTGTATAGGTAGCTTAGTTTGTATAGGTAGCTTAGTTTGTAATAGATTTTTTAGTTTGTATGTTTGTATTATTTTGTTTTATTATGTAGTTTGAATTATATAATATTATATTTTTAATTTACTAGCAAAAGAAAAGCTGTCTGGACTGTCCGGTTGTAATTTTTGCAGGTTTTAGTTGTAAAACAGAGTAAATAAACCCAATTTAAAAAAAAACAGAGTAAATTTACGTCGCATATTGGTATATACGACGTAAATTTACGTCGCATATACCAATATGCGACGTAAATTTACGTCGCATATACCATATGCGACGTAAATTTACGTCGCATATTGGTATATGCGACGTAAATTTACGTCGTATATACCAATATGCGACGTAAATTTACGTCGTATATACTTGTATGCGACGTAAATTTTCTGTTTTTTTTTTTAAATTGAAAAGGTTTTTACGTCTGTTTATTGTATATGCCACGCAAAATTACGTCGTATCTTCATAACTGACGTAAATCTACGTCGGGTAAAAGGGTCCGACGTAAATTTACGTCTCCCGCTTTTACGTCGGACTTAAATACGACGTAAAAAGCCCTAAATACCTGACGTAAAAGCCCCTTTTTGCACTAGTGAGGAGACAGAGAGGGATATGAGAATCATCCAATAACCAGTCCAAACAAAACTCTGGGACGGCTTTTGCTTCCATGTTTAATTGGTGTATCTGTGTCTCACAGCCACATGTCAACTTAGTTGAGTTGTTTAAAATTTCAATTTACCAAAATGTAAAAGAAAAAGCATGTTTTGAGAAGATAGGTGGTATCTAATTAGTAAAAGAGATATATTTTGTAGCCGCCCAACTATAGCTTAATAGAGGAATTGGTCAACACAAAAGCCCAAGAGATCCTCTTCAATGTTCAAGTATTAAATATTCACACTGGGTGGTTTTGATGTCGATCCCCTTGTGTTTCCAATATCATCAATTCATTCATTCTCTTTTTCCTAACTTTGTCACCTAATACTCCATGCAATGTCCAAATGTGCACCACCAAATATGGCATTGCATGATAAATGGTTTTATAAAAATTAATGTGCTTCCAAGTCCTTTGTCAAGACGCATGTCTCATGTTTCACTTGTATTGCCGCGATTAATTAATTATTTGTAATAGATCAAGACATTTAGATTTGGAATTCTTATAAGATTTCGACACCATTTAGTTTGGAGGATAAAGTAATTATGATATATACGTTGATCAGAAGAGACTGAATTTATTAGTATAATTTCTATTAAATGTACTTTTTTCTTGTGGTCAGATGAAATAAAATAGTCTCAAATTTTTGATCTCCAGTTATCTTCTTTGATCAATTTCTTGGACATACGGTGTGGTCAAAATGGTAGGGATGACAATTAAACATGTTCCCGTCTTGAGTTTGAAGGGAAAACCCGAGTTGATCGGGCGGGCGAGGCGAGCGGGGTGAGTTCGGATTTTTTCCACTTTAAAAAGTCGGCGCGGAGCGGGGATGAGTAATGCTACCCCCACCCCGTCTCCGTCCCCGCCCCTGACTTTATATTTAAATTTAAATTTTAAAATATTAATATTTTAAAAGTATTTCCTTTTTTTTCTATTACATATCGGGTTATTTTTTTATATTTCACCAAATTTTTTTCTTCTACCCACTTTTTAATTTTTTTGTCTTTTTTAATCTTTTATATAAAATAATTTATTACATTATTATTTCTCTTACCTTTAGGTTTTTCACATTTTTTTAATCTCTCCCATCAATTTTTTTTTCAATCTTTTTAACCAATTTGATGAATACAAAATTATTTTTTTTATTCTTTATCTTTTTCTAAATATTTTACATAAATTTTAATAGTAACTAATATTACTTTATTTATAATTTATATTTATTAGGTTTTATCATATTTTTTTTATCTTATTATTCTTATTTATCATATATCAAATTTTATCTTAATAAAAATAATTGTACGTTAAAGGATTAAAAAAATGATAATTTAAATTTTTATTACTTGAACTAATTGAATAAAAATTAACTTATTAAATATTTCCTTATAAACTATATATTTCATATTTTTAAATGACAACTTAAAAATGAATTAACTTTTATATATATATATATATATATATATATATATAATCAAATATTTGAATACGAGTATTATAATAATAGAGTTATAAATATTCAAATATTTGAATACAGTGTTATAATAATAATAATATTATAAATAAAAAATGATTAAATATTTATTTTATATATATATGTTAATATAAATATAATAAATTAAAATGTATACTTAATTGATAATAATTATAAATTATAAATATTTATTTATATATAAAAAATAGACAGTATAATTAATTTATTATAAATATAATTATCTTTTTAAAAATAATATAAATCGAGGATGGACGTGAAACCGAAACCCAGCAAGTACGGAGATGAGGACTTAATTTCTAACCTCGGAGGGATCGGAGGATAGGACGGAGATGATTAAAAAAAGTCAAGGACGGGGATAGGGGAGAGCTACACTCTAATCTAATCATGATAACTTTGAAAATAAATTTAAATGTTTCTTAATTAAAACTATTTTAAAGTAGTTAAAAAACGATTAAAGTAAAAAAAATAAAAATAATGAGAGACTATGATTTAATAATAATAATAATAATAATAATTAACGCGAAATTGGAGATTAAAAAGCAAAATTGTTTTAGAATTTGAAAAGCCTTATCTAACATTTTACCAAAAAGCATGCTTGACTTAGTTTTTGGAATTTATGGGTTGACAATGATACGTGAATATTATGATAATATATATATATATATATATATATATATATATATATATATATATATATATATATATATATATTGTATAATCATGATAGATAAATATTTATTATGATTATGAGATCACGATAATGGTAAGAACATAAAGAGAGAATAGGAGAAAAAAATTTGGAAATAGATGTTAACATTAACATTAGTAAAGAGAAAACTATATAGCGTAAAAGAGATTAAGAGATTTTGAGAATAAAATAACGTTTAACAGCGATTAAATCTAAAAGTATAACCTAAATTATAAATATTATAGTAATTTATTTACTCTAAGAACCAAAATAATAAATATTTTAAATCTAATATTAAAAAAATACCGCTGTCACATTTATTATATCGATTCTCATAATATTTAATATAATAAATAAATTATTATATCCATTTAATAAATAACTTAGTCTCTGATTATATCTGACATGATAAATAATTTATTATATCATCACCATTATAAATAATTTTTCTTACAAAAAATATACTAAATATTTAAATATTATAAAATTATTACGTTTGACTCGTCATAATTATCTTACCACCACCATCATTTTTACCATAGAAACTTAAAAGTAATAGGTTACTGATTGAGATAATAAAATTGCTTTATAAAAAAATATATTATTTTTTAAAATCAACAATATCTTTCACTTCATAATATTAAATCTTTAAAAATATTATTTTAAAAAAGAGATGGTTAAAATACAATTTTTCTCTTCAAATATTAATATATATATATATATATATATATATATATATATATATATATTTACAAAATGTTTCGATATTTTATGAATCTCGTAATAATATTATATATATATATATATATATATATATATATATTCTTATTTTATAATTTATGTATATTTTAAAAATAAAGTTGAATTCTAAAATCAATAATATTCGAATGAGATAATTAATGCTAATCGATAAATGAAAAAAAAGTTACGTATACAAATAATTATTTATAATGTTATTTTTAAAAAATTGTCGTTCAAATATTATATGATATTTTATATATAAAGATAATTATTACCACGTGTTATTTAAGAGAAAAATATATTATTTTATATTTTTTTAATATCCACAGATTAAAATAAATAAATAATTTAATCATCCATTACTAATAAAATTGTGAAAATTATTTGAGATATTTAATGCAACTTCATATAAGTTAAAAAATGGAGAAACAAATTTAAAAAAATAGGAAAACAAAATCTAAATACCCATTACAAAATTATGCAACAGAAGCATCATATAATCTTGAAGAACTTGGAAACCAGAAATCTAATTAAACTTATCCTAAAAGATTTGGGAAACTAGAGACCTAGCAGATAAGATAAATCTAACATAATCCTTATTAAACAAAGAACCAGAAAACTAACACTTAAAATAATTCTATCCCGTTGGAGTACTTATCCAACATCGAATCTTAATCAACAATATTTAAGTGTCTTCAGTATCATTCAATCGTGTCAACTTTTCTGTCGGTAATTATATAAACATTAATTATTCTAAAATATTTCTACCAACTACTAAGACCTTTATGTCACGATGGCGGTAACATGTAATTAAATAAGAGTTTGGTTTTAAAATGGCGGTAAACATTTAACGTTATTAATTAATTTATATGTTAAACATAATTTTTCATTCATCAACAATTTAATATTACTATATTTATTGAAAAAAAAAACCCAGAATGATAGAGACCATATTTAATTTATTATTAGTATTTTTTTTAATTTATATATACGTTTTTTATTTATTTCACGATTCAATGTATTTTTTTCGTTTGTTAGAAAGAAAGAAAATGATATTGAAAGGGTAGAAATTGAGATATAGATTGTTTTGGTCCAAAAAGGAAAGTTATTTTTAAAGCAGAAAAATGAAAACGAAGCCCAAATTTAGGCCCAACAGGATACCGCGGTTTTTTTGGGGGTACTTTGACAATATTAGAATTAGGGAGTCCTTCCTGAGAAAAAATAAAATAAATTGATGTGTAGATTAATAAAGCCACGGATAACAATTACGCTTATAACTACAGATCCAACTCTCCTTGTCTGAAGGTTTGATGAAAAAAAAAATTGAATTGATACTATATATTTTGGTTTAAATTTTTCTTATTTTAAAAAGATAAGAATGAGGCAAGGATAACGACGAAATATATAATACAATCTTTATTTCGATCTTATTTTCATCTTTGTTCTTGTCCTAATTTATATTTAAATTAAAATAAAAAAATTATATTTTTAAATATTTTATTTATTATCTCTCTATTTATTCATTCTTAATTTTTTTTCTAACCAATCTCAATTTTGTATTTTTTTCTTTCCCACTTTATCAAATTCACTCCTTAATTAAAAAAAAAAACTTAAAAGTTGATTGAAACTCTCTTTAGGTCATAATATATACTTTCCAAGGTAGGGTATTCCCTATTTACTAAAAGATCTCATCATAGTTTCACAAATGTTCTAATTACATTCAAGCGGGCAATATTTTTAAAAAAATAATTGAGATTAAGAATTATAAATTTAAATTCTTCCTTGATTTCAAACTTGCAAGATCTATTAAAGGGATTTACCTTTATCAAAAGAAATATGTATCTTCTTGAAAATTTTGATCTACTTACTTCTAAATTATGTTCCACATTATTTTATCACTACGTGATAACACATAAAAGACTATTTAGTAGATGGATATACCTTAAGATTCTGTCCAACCATACTACACTTCCGAATCACCTTTCAAAATCTAAAATATATTAAAGATTAAGGGATTGTTTTTTTTTATAATAAACTCACATTTAATCATAGTTTGTTTCAATTACTCTGATTAGAGTGCATGTCTTGACACTTGCCACTTGACTTGTTTCTGTAATAAAAGATTTGGAATTTCAAATTTCCGTATTTAGAAATTAACTATCCATATTATTTTATTAAAGAACAAAACACACTGTCATTGAGTGTCACTTGATGAGGTGAGTGTATTCCCAGTACCATTTTGCATGGATCAAGTCATTAAAAATTCCTTTTTATAAAGCACTTTTATTCTTAGGTTGCTATGACTCTTAACATTAATTAATACAAAATTTGGCTCGGATCTTAAATTAAAGTAATATAAATCATCGTGAAAACTATTTTATGTGGTAAAGAATGTAAAATAGAATAGAATGACATAAATCAGCAATGGATCATTTCACATAAAAAACACCAAAAAAAGAATGAAAGAATAATAATGAGTACAATTGAATAAAATGTAATTGGCCTATCTTATCTGCAGCAAAGAATGAAAGAATAATAATGACCTACAAAGAATACCTCTCTTCTCTGGTACGTGTGTTTGTTGTATACAATAACATAACATAATAACAAGTGAAGACCATGGGGTTGGTTCATGGGTGAGAAACTGCAGCAGGAAGCGGGGCCCACGCGGACACCGTGTAGAGAGGGTGGTCCCCCCAAGCAAGAGTGAGAGCTGATTCATCCTGCTTCTTCACGTTGAATCCGTTGCAAGAAGAGTACATCTTCAACAACAACTCGCTCTGAACCCTTTCCCTCTCACTAACCCCAACGCACATCCACCCTCCTTCCTCCATCATCTGCCTCCAGTTCCCCAAACTCCGATGCCTCTCCACCCTCTCCCTTCCCTCGCAACCAACCATGTTCCTTATCTCGCCACCGTACATCTCCTCTATCTTCGACCTCACCGAACTCTCCGCTGGAACGCACTGCTCAATGGAGTCAAACAGAGCCGAGTAATATTTCAGCGAATTGCACACTCTTGCTTCCAACCTTATCTCGTCGTGCTCCGCCTCTTGCTCCGCCATCACCATTACCGTAGGATTGGTGCTGCGGACGAGTCCCAGGAAATCCCTCAGCGCTCCTCCGCTTCCGTCGTGAAGCGTCCTGTGCAACTGCAGAATGCAGTTCACAGCAACGCTCTCGTGTTCTTTCACGTGGAGCATCCAGAGTCGCACGTCCTCTAGTCTGTCCACCACAGGATGAAACTCGAAGGGAAGCTTCAGTGCCGCCGCGAACCCAGCCAGGCGCTCGCCGGTTTCGTTCAGCTCCTGCTTCGACTCCCCTATCCCCGTGATTCTCACGTGCCTCGGGGGATTGGGCCTCGACGCGAGACTCTGGAACAAACTGGGCCACTGAAGGCCCTGCTTTATGTCGAAGTCTATGATATGGACCTTGTCTTTCCCTTCGAAGGCCCGCAACAGCATTTCGTTTGATGTGAAGTGAAGGAACTTGGGGATTGGGCTCACCTCGTTCAGAAGCCTCAGCGCAGTGCCGCTTTCGTCCTCCGTTTCGCGAGGAATGTTGATGTGAAACACCTGAGGCCAAACCCTCGTCACCCTCATCGCTAAGGCTTCCGTGAAATACGCGCAAACGCGTCTTATGGGGGTTCCTCTGGGACACGCAAGCTCACCCAATTTCGCTACCAAATGATTAATCGCACCCACGTTCTTCGATCCAACAGCATCAACACAAGCGGTGATTAAGCTTACGAGTTCAAATCCTCGATGCTCCTCTTCAGTATCCTCCTCCACTGCAGTTTCTTGGTATCGATGAGGATTCCTTGACCCATTTCCGTTTCCCACTTCATGCTCCGAAACATTATCGTTAAACCTCAGGCTCGAGCTTCGACTTTCTGATGAAGAATTTGAAGCTGAAGCTGATACTGAGGCTGTGGCTGAGACTGCTTTGTGACTAGTACCCTCAGCTTCATTCTTTTCACCAGGGTCTGTGATCTTGGTTACAGCAGAAACCACTTCACCAGGAACAAAACAAATTCTTTCCTCTTCTTCACCAGGTTGTAACCAAAAGTTGGCAGCACCCATTTGGGCTAGGCTCAAACCTTCAACAAAGTTAACGTCATCGCTGCTACACTTTTTTCTCTTGGCCGAACACTCTTCCAGGTCCACGTCCACGTTTGCTTGCTCCGCAAGTCGTTTCTTCAGACTCTTGCCCCAGAGCTCATGATGGTTCTTGGCCTCTCTTTCCCTTCTGCTTTCAACGAACGGTGTCGTCTGGTGCGCGCTGCTGCTTGTGGTAGTCGCCAAAGGTGGGAGTCGAATGTTGTGCTTGAGAGAGTAGGATTCGATGGGCTTGTTGTCGAATGAAAGGCCCACGGGCCTTATGGGCTGGGAACGCGAGGTGTCTCTGTTCGTTGGGAAGGTACAAGGCAGGTCCAATCTGTGGGTGCTCATGGAAGGTAATCGGAAATGGAAAGCTTGAAACTGTGCAGATCTATGCGTTGGTGACAACAATGTAGCGCTAGAACACCCAGCCAACATCCTCTATGCTTTTTCTTAAGCTGGTTAATTCACCCTACCAATGCTATCTGCTATCTGCTTCTTTTCCCTTCCCTTCCCTATTTCTTTTTAAATCCTTTCTATCCAGTAATCACTTAAAATTATCGAGTATAATGTATGCACACTCGTGTAGAACTTTGGATGTGTGCGCGTTTATGTATGTTCAGAATAAACAATATGCAGATATGATCTACGTGTGTGTGAGTGTGTGTATGTGTGAGAGTTTATAATTTACCAAAGGTTTCTGAAGTAAAAAGCGAAAAGGAATCCGATGAATATTCGCAAAAAACCTTAAAAATTCGAGCTCTGGTTTTTGTTTACAAATTCGGAATGTTCCTAAGTGGTGAAATGAGTAATGTGTAAATGCGGAAGAATAGGAAGGTGCTGTTATGTGCAAAAAAGAATAAAAGAATTGGAGAAACTAATTAAGAAAACAAAACACTATACCTATAGGCTATAGCTAGCACATGAAAACGATCATCGGATTCCAGAAAGACTCAAACTAGGTTCATCAGAAAATGGTATGTTGTAATTTGGTTGCTTAGGAACAAGGGAGGGGAAACAGAAACATACTCCTTTCCTTGAAATTTGTTGCTGGAGAAGTCCTGAGAAATATTGAAACCCGTATTAGCAGTGGAAAGCTTGAAAAAGAGCGTCATGGGTGAAACGGAAGCGGCGGGAGCAAAAACCAGAAACCCCACTTCTGAAAACACTTCAGACATGCATGCACGAAGGAGAAGAAGAATAACTACCCACCCCTTTATGCTCTGAGCACTGATGACTTACCAAAAAAACACAAACCGTAAGTGAGTTAGACTTTTATATAATAATAATAATAGCATGAAGAGGGCCTCCTTTCATGTCTGATATGAGTTGTAGTTGCAGTCCAACGCTGTCTCCATCATCGCAGTCATAGATAGCTGTGTTTGCTGGGCCTACGACTGATTTGATTTAGCAGAGGCGAATGAAAGAAAAAGATTAGGTAACGACAAGGAGGGGCCTCCTGCACCCTCCGATACAGATTCAAGGGTGCAGATGTGAGGGGATTTAATAATAGTACCGTTGTTGAACGTGGGTGAAATATGACCGTTGTTGTGGTTTGGGAAACTTGTGTACTGCCCCGCCACACGTGCCTGTCCCTTTACGTCCGTTCAAATGACCGTTACATTACCGCAAAGAAATTCTGGTTTGCATTTCTCACTTCTCATCACCATCATCTTCTGTTCTTTTCACCATCCCATATATACCCTTTCCACGGGACACGCCCTCGCCCACCTCACCCTGGAGACTCCACCACTAATTCTAGTATTTCAGTATTAGTTTTACAAATAATAATAAGTTTCATTTTTATCTAGTATCAGTCAAAACCCAAGACTTTTTATTAATAAATATGACAATATTAATTTTATATTTCAAGAAAGTTATATGACAGTTGATAAAAATTAAGGTTGAATTTTGAATCTTTTAAAATTTCAAGTATGTCTTGAAGTTCATTTTTTTAATTCGGTCGAAATTCTTTTTAAGTATCATAATTATCATTTTATGTTGTTTCGAGTCCTTCTGTTTTCGTTTTTTTTAACGTGTATAGATATAACATTCTATATAATCATTTCTATGATAATTTATTTTTACGTTATTTTTCTTTTACTCGTTATTTATTACATGTTGTAATGATGGAGAGAAATAGACAAAATATTAATAAAAATAATGTTGCACGAATTGTTGTGAAAATAATATATTTTAATCTATAGACGTAATTAATTTTTCTTACTTTAGGGACTTTAAAGATATTATGGTAAAAGCAACCAAATTGCCATATATACACCAAATTTTTATTGATTTACAAATTATTTACATCGTTTTTATATAATGAAAATAATTTTTATTGTTAATAATTATTTTATTTTCTCCAATAAAATTATTTTTTTATCAATATTTTCATAATAAGAATGAGTGGACTGATCTGAAGAAGAAAAAAATAATAAAATCAACCATATATAAATGATTGAAAACAAAAGCTGTATTTTTTTTGTCTTGAAAAACATACGCATGGCTTTTTAAACGATCACGTAATCACGTGGAATTATTTTTTAATAATAATCCTTGAAATATATTTTAATAGTTAATATTTATACTTTTAATTTATATTTATGACTATATAAAAATATCTCACATAATTATTATAAAAGCACGAACCTCCAGAACCTGATTAAGGATGGACTCTTCCGCATTGAGTCCAGTGAGTAGTCCACATTTTTGGCCCACGAGGCAACATAACCTTAATTTCGCCAGTCATTTATAAACATTCATATATACTTAATATGAATTTAAATAATTTCGAAAAAATATAATTAAATAAATAAGTAGCTAAAAATAGTTTGGTTCAGTACAAACTTTTTAAAAGTCCAATTTACAAAGTTGTAAAAAATGACAAAAAATTATGCGAGAAACGAAGTAGGTAACCACTAGTGCAAAAAGCGCTTACGTCAGGTATTTAGCGCTTTTACGTCAGTATTTAAGTCTGACGTTAAAGCGGAGACGTAAATTTACGTCGGACCCTTTTACCCGACGTAGATTTACGTCGCTTATCAAGATCCGACGTAGATTTACAATAAACAGACGTAAAAACCTTTTCAATTTAAAAAAAGCAGAAAATTTACGTCGTATATGGTATACGCGACGTAAATTTACGTCGCATATTGGTATATGCGACGTAAATTTACTATTTTTTTTAAATTGGGTTTATTTATTCTGTTTTACAACTAAAACCCGCAAATAAGTAATCCAGACAGATTCAGTAGGTTCAGCTTTTCTTTAGCTAGTAAATTAAAAATATAATATTATATAATTCAAACTACATAATAAAACAATATAATACAAACATACAAACTAAAAAATCTATTACAAACTAAGCTACCTATACAAACTAAGCTACCTATACAAACTAAGCTAAACTACATAATACACATAATATAATATGAACAAGAACTTAAAAAATAATGTACTAGAATTGTTGAACAAAAAATTTTGCTCATTGTTCTCTAATTTCTGTAATCTCAGATTCTCGTAATGAAGATGGATCTTGAAATACCTGAAACATGAATTTGACTCTTGTAAGCATGCAACATGAATAAAGTTAAATAAACATAACTAATGTTAAAAGTAATTACCTCCGTCCAAGAATCAATTAAACCCACACAAACTATGACTCTCATCCAATACATTACATAATAACCACATTCAAACGAGTCAGTTTGCTTATTACACCGAAATGATGAAAAAAACATAATATTATTTTCAAAATTGAAATACAAACAATAATTATGGTATTCACTTATATAAATAAGTTTCTAACCTTAGGATAAATGAACTGCAAAGTCTTTGTTCTAGGTTTTCCACTTAGAACATTAGTTCCGCATACACGATTCTAAGTGAAAAAAGTCATATATTATTCAATATGTATTCACAATTTAAAAACATAATTAATGAATAAAAGATAAAGTTACCCTTGTAATAAACTTTTCATTTCTTGACTCTAGCTTTCCGATGTAATGAACAAAACCACACCACAAGTGTAATCCCGGGCATGATTACAATTAACTCGCCAATGGGACCTACATTGTATGACATAAAAATTAGTTACAAAAATATAAATTAAAATACAAATTAAAATACTAACCCTTCAATGTATGGAGCCAAATATATATGTCTTCTTGAGTCACTCATCCATGTTTGCATATATTGTTGGATTCCAACCTTTGTATTTCCGCATTTTTGGATGGATTGAGGCTCAATAAATCAGTACACTTCGATTTTTCTTGTTCCACACTCAAATTGTCAAGGTACCTAAAACAATTAATTATAAGTTGAATATAATTATTATAATCTTAGAAACATAAATGAAAATGACTTACATTGCCCACAATTGTATGATGGAAATGTTTAACATGCAATTTCTCCCAAGAATTTCTAAAGCATCTGGCAAGGAAATGTACAATGGAACACCTGAAATTGTCAATTCTAAACACTCTAACATCCCATTAGTATCCGACGTAGTCTCTCCCTCAACCGTGGTAATACTGCTTAACAACATAGAGATGAGATCATCATCACATTCCGTCAGATCCTCATCAATAATAGGTTGTTTTTTATGCTTTGCACGACGCAAGTCCTCCTAAACAAATGATAACAATTAATTAAACATTTATATAATTATAATACTAGAAAAGAGTAAATAGACAATATGTATATATATATATATATATATATATATATATATATATATATATATATATATATATATATGTATTACTTGATCAGGCCGATAGTGGCATAACCAAACGTCTTGGCCAAGCCAAGAATGTCCCGCTTGCCTCGCCCCACTAATTGAATCTCTTCATTAGGAAAAGGCACTCGGAGCATTAGCATCATGAACTTCATCAACTACTACTCGTGTCCAGTCTGGTCGTAGAGGGACACCATGGATGGTTAAGCCACCCTCAAAAACTCGACCAACAACCACTAGACGCGGGGTCATCTTCAACATATAACTCACACCGGTGTGATGCACCGATCCGAGTATATTCTCCTGAAGGATCAACGCAGTAGCAGCAGACAACTCCCTTTAGTGCTGACTCGAACAATATCATGTTCAATTGTTTGAGGTGTTCCTTGAGTCTCATTGGTCGAGAGCAGGCGAGAGATTCAATTTTCTCATCAAACTCTTGCTGCAAGGACTCGCCTTATTTGATTTAACTTTTCTTCAAACTGCATCTCCATTTTATGCAAGGCCTCCTGGCCGCAAGAGTCAGCAGTGGTCCTTCGTGATGTTGGACCAAAGTAATCACGAAGGCCCCGAGTTCCACCAAGCACCACGCACACGTCCCGAGTAATCTGGTTTTCCTATGGTCGTCGCCAATATATCTTGTCGACCATGAGGAATAAATGATCCTTGGTCGGTCTCGCTCAACTAAATCATCCTACAACACATTAACAATAATTAAGTCATACACTAACTTTCAAATTAGAATCAATTCAAATTGACATTATAACTTACGATTTTCTCGAGCAATGATTCGTGCGGACTCGGAAGTCATTTGTCCATCGATTTTGTCCGGCTGCCTTCCACATCTCGATAGCGAGGGGTGGAGATGCAAGGTCAAGTAGAATCAACTCCTGCCGACTCTTCTCTCGGATTTCATGAGACGTTGCTCCAATAATGCATACCCTCCTCGTGACAATACATGGGGTGCATCATTCAACCTCCGACGTTGTTGGGCAGCTTGTCTTTTATCCTCGCCAAGAGGGGTCCATTCGACTGGCACAAAACTCGTAACCAATCCTCCTCACTAATTTGATACTTTACACAGGGAGATTCATCTCGAAACTTTCCAAATACATACTCCCGTGTCAAGAAAGTCTTAAAGTCCCTCCATCTAATGGCAATGGAGGATAAAATCTTCTTCCTCATCACCTCGATGTTAGGAACATCAAAATTTTGTCGTGAAATGACCAATAAATGTTAAATTCAATTAATAATGATATATAAAGTATTCAACAAATATAGAAATACCTGAACATCCTGCCACATGAGGTTCTTCTCGGTTTCCTCAACATCATCCCAAGATGGAGTAGTAATCTGAACATGGTGTCGAGCTAGTAGTCCCAAATAGCTCTTAAACTTAGCAAGCATTTGGGCCGGATGCCTTACCGTAACGTGGATCAACTTCAACTTGAGTTTTCTCTCTAGCTACCCTCCTTGCCGTCAACCCCTTTAACCGAGTGACAGATCTACCTTTATCACCACTTCCGCTCCTCGCCACCGCCACTACCACTACCAGCATCACTGTGGAATCCGACATATCCCGAAAAACAAAACAATATTAAGTCAACATACTTTATAAGTTTGAATAAAAAGAACTAGAAAATGTTAAGATAAACACCTATTATGTTGGTATGTTTTCCCATATCCCTTCATCATGATCACTTTGAATTGCATGTATGTCATCAACTTCATTGTCAACTATGTCATCAAATGGTCTACTTGAAAATGAAGGTGTTTCATGTATATCTAGAGACTCATCTTCATGAATTCCGTGCATGTTTCTTCCTTCTAGGACAATTGACCATTTCTCATTACATGGATCCTTGACATAAAATATTTGTCTCGCTTGATATGCCAAAATAAAATGTTCATCCTTATACCCAACTTTACTCAAATCAACCAAAGTAAATCCTAGGTCATCTGTTCGCACACCCGTATTCCCTTCAACCCATTTACACTTGAAGACAGGCACCCTAAAAGTAACATAATCAATTTCTCATATCTCTTGTATGACCCCAAAATAACTCATAGAAGCTGTGATAGGATTTTTGTCTTTAGAACTACAAAAATGCATAGATTCAGCTTGAATTGTGACCCCACTATTTTGTACTCTACCTTTATTATCTTCTATTTTTGAGTAGAAACAATAGTTATTAATGTCATACCCACCAAATGTAATGACATCACTATTAGGCCCACGAGCAAGTCTCAGAAGTGTTTCTGAAGCATTAATCTCAACATATACCCTTTTTTTAAACCAAGAAAGGAAACTTTTGTTATGTTCATTCAATACCCATTTTTCATTCATTCGTGGATGTGTTGCCTTTATTTCAGTTATGTGTTGTGATATGTAAGGGATTACTTCATCAGTGTTGTTCAATATGTATAAATGTGCTTGGTCAACTTCTTTTCGACTAACATTTTTAATCTTCAAATTTTGAGTACCCTTACCTTCACATCTTCCATCATGTCTCATCTTAGGAATACCTATTGGTTCTGATTTTGACATGTATCCTTGACAAAACTCAATGGCTTCTTCTGCAATGTACCTTTCCACAATAGAAGCTTCGGCTCGTACTCGATTCTTCACATATCCTTTTAAGATCTTCATGTATCTCTCAACAGGATACATCCATCTAAGAAAAATTGGACCACATAACCGAATTTCCCTTACCAAATGGACTATCAAATGCACCATGATATCAAAAAATGAAGGGGGAAAATACATTTCTAACTCGGCACACTATCACAATTGCTTCATTTTCTAATTCATCTAACTTTTTTTGGATCAATTACCTTTTTACAAATGGCGTTGAAAAACAAACATAACCGAAGTAATAGCAATTCTAACGAAGTTGGTAAGATGTTTCGAATAGCCACCGGTAAAAGTTGTTGCATCAACACATGACAATCATGAGACTTTAAACCAACCAATTTCAACTCTTGCATAGACACAAGACTCTTAACATTTGAGGAGTATCCTTGTGGCACTTTGACCTCACGTAAACACTCACAAAAGCTTCTCTTTTCTTTCTTTGATAGAGTATGACAAGCTGGAGGTAAGTAAGTGCGTTTTCCAACTGATTGTGGATGTAATTCGAACGTATACCATGTCTCGTCAAATCTTGTCTTGCTTTTATTCCATCTTTTGTCTTTCCTTTTATGTTAAGCAATGTCCCAATTATACTATCACAAACATTTTTTTCAACATGCATCACATCTATACAAGTGTCTAACTTCCAACTTACACCAATAAGGAAGATTGAAGAATATAGATTGTTTCTTCCAAATGTTTTTCTCAGTGGATTTCTTTTGGGTCTTTCCAAACACAATATTAATATTTTTCACTTGTTCATATACTTGTTCACCATTGCGTGGTACTCGATGCAACCGCATTCTCCCGACATCCATTAAATGTTTTTTTCATTTTACGATATGGATGATTAGCAACTAGAAACTTTCTATGCCTATTGTACGCAGCTTTTTGTCCATGTTTCAATTGGATATAACTTGTGTCTTCTTGACATATAGGACACGCTAAATGACCTTTCACACTATAACCGCTCAAATTACCATATGCTTGGAAAATCATTTATAGTACAAAATAACATTGCACGCAACCTGAAATTCACTTCGTGATATGAATCAAATACATCCACTCCTGCTTTCCCACAACATTTTCAAATCATCAATTAAAGGACTAAGATATACATCTATGTCATTTCCTGGTTGTCGAGGTCCTGAAATCATCATAGATAACATCATATATTTTCTCTTCATGCATAACCAAGGAGACAAATTGTAAATGATCAACATAACTGGCCATGAACTATGTTTACTACTTAAATTTCCATAAGGATTCATCCCATCTCGTAGCTAATCCAATTCTCAAGTTTCTTGGCTCTGCACCAAATTCTGGAAAGGTTTCATCAATCCTTTTCCATTGTGGAGAATCAACTGGATGTCGAAGAAGATTGTCACATTTTCTACCATTTGCATGCCATGTCAAGTTTCTTGCATCTTCTTTTATGGCAAATAATCTTTTAAACCTAGGTATAATTGGCAAATACCATAACACCTTAGCAGGGGGACCATCTACTTCTTCCTCACCACTACTTTCCTCAACTTTGTTTTTGAACCTCGACAAACCACATGTCGGACACATCTTTAATTTAGCAAAATCCTTTCTGTACAATATAAAATCATTAGGACATGCATGTATTTTCTTGTACTCTAAACCCATTGGACATAATATCTTCTTTGCCTCATAGTTACGAATAGGTAATGTATTATCTTCAGGAAGCATCTCCTTCAACAACTCCAATAATTCGGTGAAACTTTTATCAGTCCATCCATTTCTTGCTTTTAAAGTAAACAATTTTAAAGTTGCTGATAATCTTGTAAAACTACATCCTATGTACAATTGTTGCGCAAAATCAGATTTCAAAGAATCATATAGATGTGCTTTCATAAAATTTTCTTCATCAATATCACGTATCATATCCTCTAGATTATCATCCATCCCTTCATCAAAATTGTCTCGTAGTTGACACAGTTGGGATGTCTAATATTTCTCCATGCCATGTCCATATTGTATAACTCTTAATAATACCATAAACAAACAAGTGATCACGTATATCATCAAGTTTATGACGAATTTGATTCAAACAACGAACACATGGACAATAATATGTCCCTTTCATAGCTTTTCCATTCTCACTAGCAAATTTCAAAAATTCCTCAACTCCCTTTTCGTATTCTTCACTAATACGACGTGCATTCATCCAACTTCGATTCATATTATGTTATAAAGTTTCGTCACTCCTAAAGATTTAAAAATTATATGTAAAAAAATTAATATACAAACAACAAATCACGTTCCAACAACAATGGAGTGTGTAAACCGAATGCACTCAAACAAATAAACAAATAATTACATTCCAATAACAATGCAGATGGAGACATTCATACTATAACGTGATTGAGATCCCCAAAAACAATCACGGGACATAGAACACTAACCTCGAGTGTAGACGAAAACCGATTTCAAACTCGATTCCAATCGGGCAGAAAGATCAAGTTCGTCAAATGACACGATAATGTAGATGCTTTTCACCGTAAAACTGCTCGAAAATGGTGTGCAGAGGTAGCTGTTGTCGTCGTTCTCAAAAACCCTGGTTGCGCGAGACGAAGAAGTGGGTCTGGAGGGAAATAAAATAGACTTTTTACGTCGCGCATCCCAGCACGCGACGTAAAAAGCCATCTCTTACGTCGCGCCTCCCAGGTGCGACGTAAAAGAGGCTTTTTACGTCGCATACTGGGATGTGCGACGTAAAATTTTTGTCCCATATTTACAAAATTGCCACCGCGTTTTATTTACGTCGAATATACATGCATGCGACGATAATTGGGTGACGTAAAAGCCCTATTCTGCACTAGTGAACATAGATTGAATAAAATAATAATTAAAAAAATGATTAACTAATCAACAAATAATGTAAATTTAATTTGATATTTCTTTCAAAGAATCATATCAACTATCAATATAAAATATTTTTACACAAACCTATAATAGAAACTTGTATATTGTCTCATTATATATATTAATATTATATTGATAAAAAAATGACATGGTAAAATGATCTTAGTAGATATCTAAGGCTTCATCGTATATTAGAAAATTCAGGTTAATTAACATGAACTAAATTTATGATTTTTTTCAGATATTACCATCGGAAATTGGAAGAAGCTTATTGAATGAAGTTATAACTGAAAGAGCAGTGATATTTTGATACTCCTTCAAATCACTCCTCTTAATTACAGCCCTTTTTATTAACATAATGGTAAGAAGATTTAATAAAAAAAAAGTACAATTATTATTATAATATTAAAAATGAGTTATTTTTGAAAGTTGCATGAATTTGAGTTGTGAAACTATCATTTTTCTAACTGAAAAGGAAAGCAAAAATATACCTAATAACTAACTGGTTTCATTATTAGGAAGGTTGCAGATACGTTTCTATTTATTTCGTACATCCAAACATACCTTAACATATAAACACACGATAATAAGGCATATCGGTTGAAGTAATAAATTATTAATATTTGAGTTGGGTGAGAAAGAGATGTGGATAACTGAAAAACTTACTCAGAACAGGAGGGGAATGACATGTCGGAATATGTGGAACATGGCATATAATATACCAAATTTTTCTTCCCAAACAACTCTCCTACAACTAATTATATTAATAATATTATTATATTAATTGATGTGGTTGTATTTTGGATGATTGGGTGTGGGTTATCATCCCTCTATAAGATATATTAGGTTTGGACTTTGGAGTGCTTAGACCTACCCTAGTGGATCCAATTATGTGTCATTTCATGTTGTTTTGTTTCAGTGTTTTTCTGTTTTCACAAGTTATACACAAACTCCACAACTTCATCTCTGATCACAACTGGTGGATTATTAATCAGTGAGTTCCGATAAACCTGGGGCATCCTTGAGTTGTGACGTATCGAGAGGAAGAATGTTAGGGAAATTAACTTCTTCCCCGCAAATGGGTCGTGTCATGTGCACTTCCTTCTCCGTTCTTTACGACTCTTGAGTCATGCATGATCTCATTCCTCCCTTTTTTAAATTCTTCTTTTTCTCCAATTTCATCATTGAGTGCGGAAAGGTTAATTGATTCACACCACAAACTACTTACCATGATGATCCTTCAACTAAATCTATAATTTTATTTTATTTTATTTTTGTCTAAAAGGTACTTTTTATTTAATAAAGAATTCATTCAACGTGTTTGTTGATTTATGCAGAAAAAGTTATGTAACAGCAAAACACTCTCAGTATTATATTAGATACAACATCAATGACATGTTGGGATTTGAAGGATTGTTGGATTCGTTTTCCATCACAAATAATTTCATCCAATTATCACTGCTCAATTACTTTCTAAGCCCTCAAACATGTCTCTAAAATGGTTATCCATCGACACAAGAGTATAATTTCAAGCTTTCAATACTTAACCTAATTAAAAAGTTGCTGGTCTTTTTTCAAGTGGGTTCAGATCTGAGATTCGAGTGAGGTAAGCCGCCATTATAATTAGACTTCGTTTGGTTTTAAAAACACATTTCATTATTATTGACATAAAAATTATAAAATATATCAATATATTTTTTTACGCTTAAAGAGTTAGAGCTTTTAGAGTTATCTGATTTACTTTTTATTTTATTTTGGTTTTTTAAAATAATTTAAAAATATGTTTTTTAAATGAAGTTGTAAAAAATTATATAATAGTTTTAATTTATAAATTATTTTAAATAACAAATAACATTGATGATGATGCATTACAATTATTAATAAATTCATGAATATTATTAATTAAAAAACACTTTTTATAAAATATATTTTTCAATTTTCAACACAATCTTCCATTCCGTTGGTATTTTTTTTCTACCTCAAATCGCTTTTGAATTAAATTTATTAGTTTTTTTTCTTTTTTATGTATACATGGACTCAAAAGGATTATGATTAAAATATATTTAATTCTTTTAATTTTATTAAAAAAATGTATTAAAGTCTCCTTAAAAAATTCTATGTGCAATTTTTTCTAGTCTCTTTCTATATAGATAAATATATAAAAAATTATTAAATAAAATAAATAGTTATTCTCTAAGTATTATTAGAATAAATGCATCCCTTCTTTATTTTATTTTTCTTTATATATAATTTGGATATGTTAAGAAAATTTACATTAGTTTTAGGAGAAAATGGAATTCTAAAATAAATATTATATACTATTATTAAATGTTATCATGTTAAAGTTGAAAGACTATTGTAATGATATTAAAGTTAAAAGATTTGTAATAATGTTAAAGTTGAAAGACTTGATATTAATGCTGTTAATTTGAATATAATTATTTAAAGAAAATTATTTAAAATTAATTAAACAAATATTTATTTTTTATTATTTGTAATTTTAAAATTAATAGTTTACTTGATTTTCATGTTTTTCTCCTTAAAGAAAATATGTTACTTTATTTCATATATTTACTTTTTTTCTCATATATATTTTTTTTAATTATCGAACAGATACCTCTAATATCTGAATTCTTAATAAAGAAAGTAATGACATTTACCGTTCGACCACATTCATTATTTTCATGCTTAGGATATAGTTTTTTCATCAAATTAATTTTTTTTAATCTATTTATTTAATTATTAGATATAGTATTAAAAAACTAACAAATGATTCCACGGGATTTATTATTAATATTTATATTTTGTATGCATCAAAATCAGTTATATTTACTTTTTCATGTTTTTTTTTATCAATGTTTTTGCTTAGAGTTGTATACAATGTTATGATTTATTTTAATTTAAAATAATAAGACAAAATTGGAATCTGGAGTTAAAATAATAATAAAAAAAGTATAGTGTGAATATATTTAATAGAGTGTGAATAGTATCTCATCCTTGAAGAATTAATAACTAATTTCAGGGACTGAACATATTAAGGGATACAATAATGATGCATAGAGTGTTGATGATTATATTAATAGTGGGTTACTCTTAATTAATTAGTCCAATTATACACTCTTATATGAGACCTTAATCTTAATTAAATCGGTTTCAGTTGGTAACCTGGCATATTATATTAATTATCAGGTTAGCCATTATTAAGCAGTTTACGCTAACGTGTCCAACATGTTCTCAGAAGCAAAATTCTAGCAATTATTTGATCAGATTTAGATACAAGTTAAGAAAATTACTTACTATTTATTTTCTTAATTATTATTATTTTGTTAATCTACTAACTATTTTTCTCTTTTTTATTTTTATAATTTCCATTTACTCATAATTAGCATATTTAAAAATAAAAAATGAAGAAAATTTAAATAAAATAATATAATAATAACAAAGGAATTTAAATAAAATATCATAATAAAAACTTTCATGAATATTAATTGTTCACTTTATGCATGTATGCAGGCGCTAATGCACGTGATATTATTTGGGTAACTAACTGTACAAGGGGAGCTATGTGTATTGCACTCTATATTCAAATAAAACTAAAAAAAATGATTTCTGCTATGTATACAGTACAACATAGAATATTCTATTCATTAAAAAAATAAAATATTGTATTAACGTAATTCACATGTATCCTGCAAGTATGGCCTTGAATAAATGTGTGGTTTTTATTTTTTATTTTCTAGTTTAATTAATAGTATTTAGTTATCATGCTTTTTAATATCATATAAAGTTAAAATTTAATAATTTTTATAATTATCTTGGAGTAAGAATTGTTAATTTATTGTGAATGAAAAATATTTTTTATCTAATCTACTAGGCTTGGTTAAAAATAATATGATAAAAGTCTGGTCTGAATATCATATGATATTATTTAAATAATTGATATTAATGATTAAAAAGATGTAATTAATTTATAATATTATAACTTAATGATAAAATAGTTTCTGATAGTGTTTTAGACGTTTAAAGATGAAAATGAAGCATTAATGACACTCAACATGGTGGGTCAAGTATATACGATACATGTTGACACTCAACATCGTTGCTGGAGATCTTTCTGAAGTGGACCAGCTGCATTTGAGGACCCACCTCAAGATTTTATGCCATTTACATTCAGACAAGTAGGACCCTTTTATACCATCAAATTCCCACAAAAACATTAGAAATATCCAACTTAATAGAAAAATAGTACAATGTCTAATCAATTCTTTAAAACAAAAGGGGGAGCGGAGAGAATTAAAAGAAACCTTTTACATCATTTCATAAAACAAGTTGTGAACTAGGGGGAATTAAATAGGGTTACATGATTTTGCTACTCCTCAACCGTTAAGCAATCTATGTCATCCATCCTCTGTCAAGACCATACCTTCAATCATTTTCATTTTTAAGCATTAATAAATAAAAAAGGGGAAGAGGACATTGTATCAATCACAACTAAATTGGAAATTTTGAGAGTTTGTGTGTAATTGAGTTCTCCCTAATATCACATTAAATGGTATTTTGTCTTTTATCAGTTAGATCTATTTTATAAAGAAAAAACCATGTATAATAAATAATACAGTATCATCAAATCATAAATTGTTTATCATTGAACTCGGTAAAAATAAATACTATATATGGTTCAACCATACACTACCTTTGAAAATTTTACTCAAACAGTGTCTAAGAAAATATCAAAGCCATCTAAATGCAGCGTACTATTGTAGCTGCTAGATCAACTTTACAGAATATGACCTTGTAGATGTTGATAGTTCCTGACTCATAAATAAAGTCTTTGTACATAAGTAAACCTTTTTGCCAGATATTTGGGATGGACTTGTCCACTTACGCTTGATTTCATTTATACTCTAATAGTGGCACCAATTTCAAATTAAGACAATTGAAAAGCCCAAATGCTCGCCATTATTCACAGTAACCTACCTATATTGTGGTAATTACTGCTATTTGGTCAAGAACGTGGCTCAATGGGAAGATGGGGAGGGCTCAATGAGTGAAACTCTTCAACCAGATGAAGCACTGTATCAGAAACTTTTGTTAAGAGTCTTTTGACCTAGCTAGGTTAGCATCTGTTAATTTTGTCGCCAAAAATAAAACCAAGGCCTTGTACCGTGTACAATAGTGGTTGGATGCATTTTCTAGAACCATCCAATGGGCAAGGGGAATCACTAATGACGTATACCTTAAGATTTAAGGCATAGCATCTTAGTTAGGATGAGATTATCCATTTGGTTGCAGAGGAAAAAAGATCTATAAAAAGATCTTGGTCCGTCCGTATAAGAACAGAGGGAGGAGAAAATTAAAGAATGTGTGCTTCCTCTTGTGAGCATCAACATCAGAGAGATTGAGAATTTAGCATAGATATTGGAAAGATTTCAAGTTGGACAAAGGGGCTCATAAGTTTAGTACTTAGCATTTAATGATGGGTGGAAGATTTACTTGAGATGCATAGTTGGTGAGAGAGATTCTTTGAAACCTAAAACTCATCATCAAATCTAGGAAAAATCTCCTAAAAAAGTGCCATAAGTATGCCTCGTGCTTCTTCTGTTTACCCCAATAAGGATAATGAAAAAGAAAAACCAAAAGTTCAGTTCAATTCAAGAGAGAAGACGTGGGGAGAGGAAGCATCCAGTAAGATTCATATCATGCAAGGCCCTTGGACACATCATACATGCCGTTGACAATGCAATAAGTGGTCTATAGACAGATATAATTCCAATTATTCTAATCTATCTCCAACTACTAGTACAGCTTTTTTGAACAACCAACTTCACGAAAAACTATAGGAACCCAAACTTAATATATTATTTTCTTCAACTAGTTCTAAGAACTGGCCTGCCTATTTAAGAACATATTCTGAGATGCTGATATGCATGCCAGCACTGTCTACTCCTTTCTGCCCATTCTTCCCTCCTTCCCCACTTTAAAGCCTTTCATTACTTCTTTTTAATTCTGTCTGTCAACACCCTTTTCACCACTCCACTCTTATAATCTTATATATTATCATCCCCTCCCTCCTCAATAAAGAGTTCAATTCCTTTTTATTTATCAAAATTAAAATGTGGCCTCTATGTCTTGGAGCATTGGTTTTTGTAGGCATCACACATTGGGTTTATAGATGGAGAAATCCTAGTTGCAATGGAAAACTCCCGCCAGGTTCAATGGGTTTTCCATTTCTGGGTGAGACCCTTCAGTTTTTCTCCCCCAACACCTCTTCTGATATTCCTCCTTTCATCAAACAGAGAATGAAAAGGTATATTAGTATTTTAGTCTCAACTTATTTGGGATCATTCTTCCAAAGAAGTAAGGTTTATATGTGATCATCCTTTTACGAGGCTTTCAGGTATGGACCAATCTTCAAGACCAACTTGGTTGGACGGCCAGTTGTAGTATCAACAGACCCTGAACTTAATTACTTCATCTTCCAACAAGAGGGGCAAGTGTTCCAAAGCTGGTACCCAGACACATTCACAGAGATCTTTGGGCGACAAAATGTTGGTTCCTTACATGGCTTCATGTACAAGTACCTTAAGAACCTGGTGCTCAATCTTTTTGGTCCTGAAAGCCTTAAAAAGATGCTCCCAGAAGTTGAACAAGCAGCGTGCACAACATTAGAGAAGTGGTCATGTGAGGACAGCGTTGAGTTGAAGGAAGCAACAGCAAGGGTAAAATGATTACAAATTAACTATTTTCTTGTTTTCTTCATCTCTCTCCTTCCATTCCATTCCTAAACCAAGTGCTCCCATGCAGATGATATTTGATTTGACCGCAAAAAAACTCATCAGTTATGATTCAACCAAGGCCTCGGAGAATTTAAGGGAAAACTTTGTTGCATTTATACAAGGACTCATCTCCTTCCCTCTGGACGTTCCAGGAACAGCTTATCACAAATGTCTGCAGGTAAGTTCTTATCATCCATCAAACTTCTGGTAACTTTTAAAATCCGTGGCTTATATTATATAGTTATATGTAATATAAGCTGTTGTCAATCGCTTTAATGGTGCAATTGCATAACTGATTCTTGAGTTAAGAAGCCCATAAGCGCTGTAGATGCTAAGAGAACGTAATTAGTATTCTACGTTAATAATTAGACAAACAAAAATAAAAGATGTCATCACAGAAGTTGACATACAAAGTAGTTTCTTTTGATGTGGCAATGCCAAAGATTGAAAACATAATTTATTTGTGATCTTTCTCAGGGTAGGAAAAGGGCAATGAAGATGCTGAAGAACATGCTGCAGGAAAGACGGGGAATGCAAAGGAAAGAGCAAAATGATTTCTTTGACTATGTTATTGAAGAACTTAAGAAGGAGGGAACAGTCCTCACTGAAGCGATCGCTCTGGACCTCATGTTTGTGCTCCTCTTTGCAAGCTTTGAAACCACTTCTCTCGCTCTCACTTATGCCATCAAATTACTCTCGAACCATCCCTTAGTGCTCAAGCAATTACAAGTATGTTCAAAAGAATATTAAAATCTTTGAACTACTTTCAAGGCTTTTTCAATTTTACGTTCCTCGTTTTGACTCGATACTAAAAAGACCCTCCTCCGTGTTGTGCCTTTTAGGAGGAACATGAAGCCATCCTCAAACGACGTGAAGATCCTAACTCTGGAATCACGTGGAAGGAATACAAATCAATGACATTTACATTTCAGGTGGACCAATTTTTTACTTGTTTTCAATCGGTGACAATTTTAATGTTATTTTCAACGTACGTGTACATATCTCATTTAAAAATCCATGACGATTGGCAGTTCATAAATGAAACCGTGAGACTCGCAAATATTGTTCCAGGAATCTTCCGGAAGACACTGAGGGATATTAATTTTAAGGGTACGTATGTCATAGATGCTTATTTGCACAAGTATCATTCATTCGTTCGTTCACATTTCACATTACGAAAAGAAAGTTTTTGAACGGATTAGTCTGATATACAACAGAAGCAATTATTGGAGTAAGTTAGAAATAAAATTGAATTTATTAGTTGGGATGGGATGGGTCGAATTTAAATAATAGTAGAATGTATAGAACACGTCCAATGCACACATAGCTATATCTTGCATATGAAGTAAGGGAAAATTGTTGACAACATTACCTCATTTTTGGTCAAACAATGAATTCATTCATACATACATGCAGGATATACAATACCAGCAGGTTGGGCAGTTATGGTGTGTCCCCCAGCTGTGCATTTGAATCCAGCGAAATATCAGGATCCTCTTGCCTTCAACCCATGGAGATGGGAGGTGCGTCTAAGGCATGTTTTATTTTTTGCAAATAATAATTATAAAGTGTAATTTTTATTTTGTCCTATAATTCAATGATCATCAGTGAAATGAAAAAATGGGTTCTTATAATTAGAGATTCATATTTTATTATTTCCTTTCAGAATGATTTGTTTGTATACTCTTAAAGCTGCTTTAGCTGCTAGCTACCAGCTGGCCAGAACAATATTCAAGTAACTTATATTTTAGTCTTCCATCTCTTTTTTACGCATTAGTGACCCCGAAAAATTGGGCTTTTCAGGGAGTGGAACTAAATGGTGCCAGCAAACATTTCATGGCTTTCGGTGGAGGCATGAGATTTTGTGTTGGAACAGACTTCACTAAAGTTCAGATGGCTATATTTCTTCATAGTTTGGTAACGAAATGCCGGTAAGATTATGAAATGACAGCGTGTCGTCCTTTGAACTTAGAATGAGATGCAAAGTTTGTGTTTTAACAAATGAATAATATTTCAGATGGCGACCCGTCAAAGGAGGAAATATCGTTCGAACTCCTGGTTTACAATTTCCAAATGGCTTTCACGTCCAGATCATGGAGAAAGATCAAAGCAAACAGGATCCAGAGTTTATCAATACAAATTAGAAACCAAAACTCCGGAAGAGAGACTAGTATATGGTAGAAATTTAGGCTTGAGTTTTCCTCAGTCATTGCCATTTTCAAGAAAACACAAGGCAACGCAATTGTCGTGGAAGCCAAAAAAGTAACCATAATAACGGTCGCTCACTCAGTTTTGATTAGGTCTCTTAAAAAATGTGTTGTTATTAGATTTTCTTCTCAACATACATGAGTGGAGTTTGTTAAAATCATGGGTAAAAAAAAAAAAACATGACGTGCCCTACCTTGCAAAAAAGGCAGTGAGGGAAGGGAAGGAAAGTTGTACTTGTAACAAGTGTTGTAAATGTTTAAGATTATATCCCTTGTTAATATACAATCTACTTTTGATAGTTACAATTTTTACTGCTAGCAAGTTGCGTTCGTAATGGTAACGGTAGAAGAAAAGGATAAAGCGTAACTATGATTCTATGAATTAGGCAAGAACAAGTTGTTTTTAAACGTTAGTGTCTAAAATTAAAAAATGTGTACATTAAATTAGAAGTTTGGGCTTCAATCTACTCGTCCTCTGGCTCATATAGCTGAACTTGTTTGTGTTTGCCATGATTTTCTTGCCTCACTTTATCATGCTTTAACTTCGTCTCTTTAAGTTGTCCCTTCGAACTATCCCATTTCTTTCTGTGTATGTGGTGTGCAGGATGGTCAGCAATATGCTGCAGATTATCCATATTCTTTTTCTTATGTCCATGCTTGTGCATTTCTTTGTGAACATGTTCTAAATCATCAAAATAATCAGAGTGACTTCCGGAATGCTTGTGCATTTCTTTATGAACAAGGTGTAAATCGTCAAAATAATTAGAGCTCCTTTCCGAATACTTGTTTTTATGCTCATAAGTGGTCCTTCGCCTATATTGAGCACTGTAGTTAGGGTGCCTAAACTCTTGCTTATGATGCTTGTTATCACGAATACGGTGATGTCCGTTGTCACTTGTGATTTTACGTTTATCCATGACGATCTGTTCATCAGCTGCTGAGAGATCGTCCCACCAATCGTAAAGAGGATCAAATAGACCTTTCTGGTGCAAAAGCCATAATAGTACAAGCACTGCAATTCAAGCGAGTATTTATTTTATGTTGTTCTTCTGAATTTACAAATTATAGTAACTAATAGAATATCGAATAGAAGTCATACCTGTCGGAAAAATTGTCAAACAAAGACCAAACAGCATTACCCAACTCAAGCATACATATTGTATGTGGCACTTGAAGTCAAAAAACCCAGAGCATTTTTGTCTTTTCTTCCACCCAAACCGAGAGGCGAGGATGAGGTTTAATCAAATAATTAGTCAAGACAAATGAACCAAATATTAAATAAAGGTCTATGGTTAAGAAACCAAAGTGTAGTTATCGATCTTCCAACAACCTGCTTCAATGTCTTAGTCATAGTTTATAACAAAATATTTAAATCACTAAACTAAGAACAGAAACATGGCAAAACTCATTATCAGTTTAATACATATAAAAAAAAAATCATGAAATAAATTGGAAAGATTTTATCCAAATGCAACAAGAGAACAATCTCGAATACGTGCACCAACTTTTGTTTCATTTTGTTACTGACTAGACTGCTGAAAACAGTTTTTTTCATAAAATAATCCTAGTTATAATCCTTTATGCTATTAATGACGAAATATTCAAAGGATTGTCTGTATGAAAAATATAATGCATTACGGGTTCACGACAATCAGTGCTACTAATCTAGTGGGTGGTGTTGATGAAGAAATATATATATATATATATATATATAAAACGATCAGAGCAACTCTAAATATTCACCATAAATAAAATTCCGGGAAACCTCATATTTTGTATATTTAGTATGTTTAAACTGTAAGTTTGCAAACGTAAAGGATAATAGAAATAATACCTACAAGTTTTTCCAGTGATAAATTCTGTTAAGCTGGTCCAAAGTTTATTCCATATGCTTTCAATAGAATCAAAGAAACCATTTAGACTAGTCTCTGGTGGTTGAAAAGGCATACCCTGCAGTAATAGATGATTTAGATAATCACAATTTGCCCTCATAACATCCCAATAACTAGCACATTTTGTGAAGTAATCAGAAGGCTAACTTTAAGAAGTTAATATGTCTACCGCCAACAATTTACAATGTCAAATTCATGCCTCGGACTCGAACTGAAGTGCTAGTTCATTACCTATAGCTTATTAATAACCATTTTATGTAGGTTAGAAACACAACTGTAAAGGTATTTTTGTAGTAACAGTGCTAGATAAAACTTCAGTGAGGTCTTCATTGTTGTTCAACAGCTCAAAATAATTCTAGTTGTTTAAGTTCAATCATGAGACCAATGGCCAAAACTAGGCAAATTTAAAATAAGAGCAACACACAATTAATTACTAGTTACGCAACACATTCACTCTATGGTAGTTGGGATAGGTTTTCAAGCCAAGTTCAAATAAGAACAACAGACAATTAATTGTCTGTTAAGCAACACATTTCACTATGTGGTAATTGTAATAGTTAGGCTTTCAAGTTCAAATTCACGATCGCTTTAGCACTGATAGCATTTTTAGAATTTTCATGTCAGTAGACAACACTTCAATTACAGTCACCAATAAAATCAATTAAAATTGACAAATAACATCAATTAAGTCAGAAAGGTAACATGGTCAATCAGGAACTTTCATGCTCTATAAGGTTTTGAGGAGAGAAATAAGAAAAAAAAAATTAAGAAATAAAATTGAACGGATCAGCTAGATTGGATTAAACAGAGTCTTTTCCTAGCTAGATGGAATCAGCTATATGGATTAAACAAAGTCATTGTGTTCATAACCATAGAAAATAAAGCGTGCTAAATTCAGGTGGCAGGAAGGAACAAACCTGTGTGCCATTGTCAAGAACAGTTGCCGTAGTAGCAAATTGACATTCGGCTCTATCAACTTCATTATAATCAGAGTCCTTTAATATGGCTTTATTCAAAACCCCCAAAAATTGAAACAGAATAAATATCAATGAGTTCTTTATCTTCAGAGAACAAATAACACGTATCCATCCTATGCTTCAACTTTACCCGCACAAAAGTATTTTGAAGCTTGATCATTGCTGGGGTAGAGTTTGAATGATCGGGTTGTAATCTCATTTGGCTTCATTATTAAAAATTGCTCCTGAATCATGTTTAAAAAGAAAAAACATAACAGAGGAGTATAGAACAGGAAGGGGCAAAATACTGACACATGTTTAGCATAATATACCTCCATCAGGGTGATATCCTTGGAGCAATTAAACTGCAAAACAACACAATCAATATAGCAAAACTAAAACTACAGCAAGTTGAACCCTCCAGAAAATTACTACAGTGCAAGACTCAAATATATTTGAACCAAATTTGTAACCCTAAGCATCTGGAGCAGCATGCACCTGTTAAATTCCTATTCATGTCATGTCATGCAGTCAAACAATAATTTTGCCCCTGACTCTTATGGGTAAGCAAGGAAGACTTAATGTGCAGTGTGAGACCTTTAGGTACCATGATAATTAACAATTGTGTCCTCATACAATGATGTAGTTATAAACAATGAAAGATTTTGTAAAATATTTATCACAACCCAACCCAGTTCCTATCAGATATTATAAGCAAAGAAATAGAACAGAATTTCAAAGAACACTTTCTATCCTTAAAAAACTGTACCACGAGTATAGAATTAAAATAATGCATATGTCATTGAATACAAAAATATCAAATCCACGTTCTATTGTCCAAGCATAAGGAGCACCGGATAACAAAAATAGATATGTCTGAAGCACATTGTAGAGAAGCAGACTACCGTCAAACTATATGATGCTTCCACCTCACCCGTGTTCTTAGTTGTGATTATAGCAACACCAAATTGGGTTAGGGCTTCAAATGTAGGGACGCTAACACTTATAATCTTTCCTGGGCTCCTGGAGGAAAACAACCATGTCGAACAACTTTTGAAAGGCTTTTTACCATAAAACAATATTTCTGCTTGACATTCGAGGTATTTAACAACTAAAGGTCATTCCCTAATGTCAATAAAAACAAAATTGGCGGACTATAGAAACTTTTCCACCATCATTTTCAAATATTTTATATACATTCTCATAGTACGGCTTTATATATAGATCTGGTAAATAATAATAATACCTTTGATAAACATACTCTACATCATTCGCACTTAATTCTATCACAAGGTTTGTATTAAGAACTTCTGTAATTCCTATGGAGAACGAATAACTCCCAGCCCTCTGCAGACAAATAAAAAAAAAATCATTTCTAATTGAAGACAGCATATTAAATATAAATACAAAATTATTGCAACATAACTGGATGTTGGTTTATCCTTTCAAACCTTCCTTCCAAACCATAGAGTGGCACCTGATTCCTACTTATTCGATTCAGGTCAGCCTGTTATGAACGAGAAATTTTTTTCAAATTTCCAACAATTATGAGAAAACTATTTATAAAGTTTCAATTAAAAATTGGATGACAAACAATGTGATTTGAAATTATTAGAAATGAACTGAAAATAACTCCGTTCAAGAAGCTAACTCAAGCGAACCGGAAAGGCCAAACCTTATAAAGAGTGTGTCGGCCATATTCCTATAGCCAATATAGGACATCATAACTCACCTTAAGCCTATGACTGAACATGTAGGGTGTACATAATAAACATTAATCAGAGAAAATGAGAGCCTAAGCTCCTCAGCTTAATATTCTGTCAAAATAAAAAATAAAAAATAAAAATGACTGGCGACCTGCGTCTGTTCCCCTCTCCCCATATCTAATGGCACTAGATAAAAGATTCAAAATAGAAAGATTTTATTAGAAAGTAATGCAACTCTATTGTGATTTTCAATGCATTCCTAATGTGAATTCAAAGAAAAACTTTCCATTCAAAATTCCTAAACCAGTGCGTGTACTGGTTAGCAGGATCCATAACTAAATTGCCTCCTCTCTCAACCTAGGCAGCTCATAACCCATACCAGTTCTCCCTTCATATCTCTCTATTCATATGTTGGGCTTCCCATCATTTGAAACCAAAAAATATTCAATTAAAGAAAGACAGGAATAAGAGTTAAAGGGAGAAAAATATATTTTTACAGTACCAACCTCCCGAAAATTCCACAATTGATTATGCAAGCAGGACCAAAAGGGTGAAGAGCAAAAGTTTGGTTGTCGATTGAAAGCTTCATAGCTTACACCAATTTTGTTACATTCAATAGAATCTAAGGTAAATCTCACTCTCTCAAGCAGCATCCACATAGAAATGTTTCTCCCCAAATCATGTGGTTGACCAGGGCTGCCCTGTCAAAAGAAAAAGTTGTAAATTTTTCTTAAGCTTGTAGAAGTTGTGAATCATGCCAAAATTTTGTGAAGTAGATCAACACTGTTATCTTTCTTAAACTACACCAGTAATGACAAGATAAATGTAGACTGTTAAGATCCCAAAACTATAGAAAGTATGGCCCTACGGACTTGCAATTGCCAATATATCAGCCTCCTTAGAAGGAGTACTGCTAGAGAGTCAAGAAAAAAAAAAAAAAAAGTGTTCCAAACCTCACAATGTTAACATTATTAGCTAGAACACATCATGATATCTCCAAGCTAGTCAACATACAAACAAGAGATTGAAGAGGAAAAATCATGTTGACATAATGTAGAATGAAAAGGAGGTTCCTTAGATTAAATATCAGCCCTTAATACTAATCATGCTTGCACTATTGATTGGAATATGCACTAAATGATATTTTTTGCCACACATACACAGTGCTTGAGGAAGCCTTCGAATTTTAAAAAATACAGTGATGCTCAAATTTCAAGTCTATCCTTAATTTGGTGACCTCTCAAAATAGATCTAGAATTGTATGATTAACAGACATGGTAATAATACAATCGACCAATGCTTTACACTCTTTTTCTTTTCTTGTATTTGTGAAGATAGCTAGTGCCATTTATTTTTCAAAGTAAAATTTTATTATTACCAATTACTAAAATTATGTTCAACAATTTCTTTTAAAAAGAGAAATATCAGGAAAATATCTAAAGGAGAGTTGTAAGTACAAAAAATTATTCAAGAAACCAATCCAACATATTTTTATTTTAGCTTAATTTAACCTCAACTTTGTTAAGGCTAAAGTCAATATAGGTCAATAATGGTGAGACCAGTAAAACAAGCATACCTGCCTTGGTACAACTAGATAGAAATCCTCAAAAGATGGTATATTTGTATACCCAACAAAATCTCCTATAAGATTAACCCTCAAAAATTTATCATCAGAGATCACTGTTCTGTTTTCAGGAGCCACAACCACCTCCTGCCGGCCAAATTATGAATTGACAAAATTATGAGTTAGATTCAGATAAACTGGAAGAGAAATGCAAGTTCATTTTGTGTGCATGCATCTGTTAAGCATTTTACACTCATTTCACATTGCAAGCACATTATGATATGAAACATAAAGGATAACTAAAGACATGAGTCTCTGCCCTAAAAAAAGCAAGCGATTGTTTTACTCGATTTGCCAACTAACAGGTTGTCAAACAAACATTAAAAAATATAAGAAAATGAAAATAAAATGTAACATCATCTTTTTTCACGAAATTTGGGCCAAAAAACACTACTTAGTGTACCAGATGAATGAAGAAACAAGAATAATAACCACACGCTCGGATAATTCAAACAAATAATAATTTAGTGAAGTTGTGAACTTTAACAATGACCTTATAGTGAGGATTAAAAAAAGGAACGCTTAGAAAATCAAAAGAAAATTATAAAATCATCGCTTTATTATTGATAAATATAGAATTTAATCCCTGGAAATAACTTACACTTCCAATTTCATCCCTGAATTTATTCATGTATTCAAATTAATCCTTATAACTTTTTAACCTATAACAGAATAATTCTTCATTAAGTGCCTTTATATATTTTAAATGCCTCATTGGAACATTAAAAAAGTCAGTTAAGTGTCAGTCATGTAATACCAAAAACTTGATGCAACATTTGAAGATCAAAACTTGGAAAGTATAAAAATTGTTAGCTAACATTTGGTGATTCTGTTAGTTCATAAGGATGTTATGTGATGCTTCCTCCCTTCTCTACAGTTGAGGGATAGGATTAAGGATTTCTAAGCTAGAAATTTGTTAAAAAAAATAGGAATTGACATGTCGCATAGCTTTGTTAAGAAATACAGTAGACACTTACATTACCATGTCACGGATGGGTGTTAGTTTTGGTGAAGGAGATTTAACAAAATGATCATGCCATGGTATTAAAAATTTGAAGGATTACTTTGAGTACACAAATAAATGGGGGACTAAACCATTCATGTAAACATTCTCAAGCACTAAAATGCTCTTCTTATTTAATTTCTTACAACAAAATGCTATTCAAGTTTAGAAAATGAATGGAGAAAAGAGAAAAAAAAAAAAAAAAAGGCTGTGGCTATTGCGTGTAAAAGGAAAAGAAATACATTAAAAACTAGTATGTTGATCCACCAAAAGGTTATCCTGAGCAATAGAGAAATTCATTATCATAAGATAAAATACATTGTCGATGAAAATGAATGCATACCATGTTTAAATTTAATTACATAAGAAAACCAAAAATTACTTACCGAAATTTTAGTTCCACTCTTCACCTGTATTCGAACGCTAAAGCTCAAGGTTCTCTGGCCAATACCAAAAACATGAAACCTGAAATGATTGATTAAGAAGGAAATTTGAGTTGTAACAGATGGAATAATTTGATTAACTCACTTTTTCAAAACAATATAGAAATAACATTAAAAAGAAAAATCTGAAATATTTTTATATGCAACATAATTTTCATATGCTGTCTTGACTCCAACACAAAATCAATTAAAACAATAAAAAACTATAATAATCCACCCAAATCCATCACAATTGGAAACAAAATAGACAACGAGGATAGAGACTTACCAATCACCAGGGAAACGCAGACAATGTGCAGTATTGACCTTTCCTTTGGTTAATTTGTCAACTAAATAAACAATTTAACCCAAAATTATTAGTTTTGTGTTTAGTATAAATTTACATATTTTTGCAACGCAAAAGCACTTACAGAAGTTTCCACATGATGAAGGCATTCGCCGCTGAGGCCCACATGGACAACATATTGGCTACATTATAGACGGAAAAGAGATATGTTAATCCTGAATAAGAAGCGAAAAATGAAATGGGAGAGGATGGATGGATCAAACAATAAATTCTTATTTTTTTCTCTTCTTTTTGAATAATTTCATTTAAAATTATCATCATTACCCTAATTAAGTACAAATCTTGTAATTGTAAGTCGACTAAGATTGACTTCAAAGTATATTAGAGGGGGTGGAATATTAGAAAACATCATAGTTGAAATGAAAAGAAAAAAGGTATAATTTTGTTTCTAAAAGAAACAGTTTTACCAGTGAAATTGAAAAATCTCTACAAACCTAGTATTTTTTGGCAGCTTAAGGCAACGACACATGAATCTAACACCTCATTCAACTACTCAAATTTCCTATTACTAGGCCAACCTCAGTGCGTCATGAAAACATAATTTTGATGTATGTATGTATATAAGGTCATCATGTCACATGGAAGGCAGGGAAGACAGCCAAGACAGCTCCATATATGACTGGCCAAATGCTTATAAAAAATTATCATAAAGTGGAGTAAGTGCGTCAAGCATGACAATCAATGACTATAGTATTAATTAGGTGCATGATGGGCACCTGAGTGTTCTCAATAATATGACCCTCTTCGTCACGCAGTCTGCAACACAAGTACCAGAAACCAAGCAGTGAAATTGACATTGTCTAAAACTCTAGTCAGTCTCTAGTTCATAATAAATAGCAATAAAACATGGCTTTCCTTTCGCATATCTTCACGACATTTGCACCAGCATCTGGCTCACATTTGCGTGTCTTAACATAGTACTCTTCAGGTTTATAAGGAACATCCTGCTAACAAGAAAATCCCACTTAATCATACAAAAGATCAAACTACATCCAAAACAATCCTCTCAAAGCCATTTGCTATATGAATAAAAATTATTAATAGTTATCTAAAACCATAATATAATGATAATAGGTTAGTTCTCAATAATAATAAGAGTTATGTTATTCATATTTTAACTCATACAAAAGCATTTTCTTTGTCTATCTTTCTCCATTACATCACTTAAATATATCATTCAATCAAATAACATTTCTGACACTAATTATCGAATGTATAATCCAACAACTACAGAAGAGTATCATACTCGTATATATGTTAACTCATACAACGCATATGCAGAAGTTTTGTTGACAGTTATCACAGGTGGAATCCGCAATGTCTGCATTTTCCTGGTTGAATTTTCCTCCACTTCCACCAATTCCGCTACAATGGACGCCTCTCCTCCACTCTGCGGAATCACAAAAGAACATTAAGAAACGGAAACGCGTCAAAACTGCGTAGCGACCTTCGTAATTTACCGAGCCACTCGGAACAGCCATGTTCAGTACGATTTTGGTAGTGCAATTGAGATTGTCGGAGTTGGAGTTCCTCTCGCACTTCTCGAGCTTGGATTTGGAGATAATTTGAATTGCAGAGACACGAAGCGCGAGGAAGCAAGAAAGTATGAAGAGGATTGGGGTGATACTGATAGGGGAACGCAATGCCATTTTTTGGCGGTTACGGATTTCAACAATGGACTACTTTTCTATTTGGCGATGGATGCATGCCAAAAAGAGAATGAAGACGGTTTCGCGGTTTTTCTTTTTCAGATAACGGACTGAGCGGAATGCAGTTCAAATGGGGTTAACCGCTACCAACCTTCAAAAGGTTTGGATGCAGAGCAAAATTCTTTGATTGCTGGAGAAAAATAACGTACTTCACTTTTATTATGATACATGTCTCTGCCCTTTTTTTTTTTCTTTTTTTTTTTACTTCTTCTTCTTCCATAATCATATTTTTCCATATCAATTATCTATGCTCTAATTTGTTTTGGTCACTTCCAAATTTGTGATTTCTTTTCTGAGTTTTTTTTTTATTGCATGATTGCACTGTTATAATTTATATTAATATCTACTTTACATTTATCTATAATAAATAATATATTTATTTATTATAGGTAGATACAAATTGTATGAAGGCATGATGAAAATTGAAACAGTCCCGATATTTTGACACCCATTTTAAACATCCGTTCGACAATCTAATAAAAAAATATTAAATGCACAGTGTTATCGAATAAAAAAATATTAAATGCGTAGCGTCGCTCGAGCGATGTAAATTTCACTTGAGCAACGACACTTTAGATAGCGGTTAATAACAACCATTGTTAAAAATACATATAATATAGCGGTTAGGAGTGAACCGCTCACTAAAGTATGTTTTATTAGCGATTCAGAAGTAACCGCTATTTAATGTCATACTTTTAAAGAGCGGTTAGGAGTGAACCGCTATCTAAAGTCATATTTTTTTTAATCCTTCATCTCCTTTCTTCAACCTCGTGCTCTTTCTGTCTGCGTTTTTTGGCCGCTCTCTGCGCTCTCATTCTCGCTCTCTGCGCTGTCATTCTCGCTCTCTGCGCTCTCATTCTCGCTGTCTGCGTCTTCTATTAAGCTAAAGGTACGTTCTTTGTATTTTCAATCTTTCTGATTCTCTTGCTCACATTGAAGCATATTACATTGTAATATATTTGTGTGTCGCCAAGTTCGCGTTCCAGTCTCCATTCGCCATTGTTGTTGTAGGACGCACTTATTGGGAGTTAGTGCATTATATATTTTTAGGGTTTAGGGTTTAGAGTTTGTCTACATTGTGATCTGAAATTGTGTTTTCTTACTGCATGTTATTGACCCTTAGTAATGAAAATGAGTATATGCTTTGACATAACTTTTATGATATTCATTGTTAGATGATACTCAGATTGTTGTCATGAAATACTTGTATGAATGTGTTCGTCCTGTAGTAAACGTCATGACGAGTAAATAAATTTTATACTATGAACTCAAATTAAATAGGGTTACATGTATTTGCAGTTTGAAATGGAAAGCATAGACGATGGATCTTCAAATGTTAAGAAGGTGAATGTTGTATCCATTTATATAATATAGGATATTGTTGATGATAATTATAATTATTTAATGTGATTTTCAGGTATATTTGCGACATGTTTGCAGGACTAATTATTTGGGTGAAGTGAATAACATTCTTACTACAGAGCAAAGAAGTCGTATTGAGGCAACACCATTTAGTTGGTTGATGTCATTGGGTAGAAAGGTCAAAATTAGTAGAACATTGCTTAGTGAATTAATAAGTAGATGGGTTGAAAAGAGAGGAGGATTTAATATAAGGTCTGAGATAGTATGCTTTACACTATTAGATGTGTGTTTAGGTTTAGGACTTCGTGTAGTAGGCGAAAATGTCAACATTGTAGAAGGAAACATTGATTGTCATACTAGGAGACTATTTAATGGGAAACATGTTACTTTGGAAATGATTTTTAATGAACTTGTTAAACGTCAAAATGATAAGGATGTCGATGACTTTTGTAGGTTGTACATACTTTTAGGTTTGTTAGAGTTTTTATTCCCTAATGAAGTAGGTATCGCACATTGTGGATTTTTTAAGTTAATAGATAATATATCTTGTCTTGGAAAGTATAATTGGGAAAAAACAGTGTATGAATATCTGGTTGGAAGTTTATGTGAAACATCGATTTATTTGAAGAAACGAAGAAATTGTTCACACTTCCGTGTTCTAGGATGTGTGTTTTTGTTACAGGTAAATCTTAAATTACGATATATGTTTTGTTAGAATACTTTCAATATAGTCAGCTGATTTGATATTGTGCATTTTGTTTATATGAATTCAGGTATGGGTTATGGAGCATGTACTTTATAATACCAAATCATGTAATGAGATAAGTCGATTTCCGAGATTTTTACAATGGACCTCTGTTGTAATTGGGGAAAGCAAGATTGTAGTTGCGTTTAATCATAATAGGGTTAGTTCATGAAAAATTTAGTAGAACTTGTTTGCAATATTACTTTACCATATGTCAAAATGTGATTTCAATTTGACATTGTTTGTTACTCATAGGTTATTCATGACTTGTGCGTCAGAAATGAAGAGCTTGCTCATGATATAGTGAAAGAAGCATTAGGACATACCACTTATGCATCTGAAGAAGTGAAAAATTTTACTAATATGTTGTGTGGAATTAGTGCTGAGAATCAAATGTTGATTGCCGTAACCAAACAACAGGAATCAACAATTGAAAAACTAGAGGAAGATGTAACACAATTACACGAATTGTTAGATGAAGCAAAACTATCAACAGAAGAAGTAAATCCTCCATCATGTGGGATGTACTTTTCTCCAGTATTTGAAGGTAGTAGTATTAAAGAGATGAAGCATCATGTTGAAGCAACAGAAGAATCAAAGTTGCATTTTGAAGGGTCAAATATGTATACGCGACTTAAAGGTCATCCAAGAATAAGGTATAAAAGTTTTATGGTCAAAACACCGTTGACGACTAATTCAAGGAAAAGAAAAAAGGCGACATAAGTGTTGTGTAGATGAATTATTTTGTTAGGTTTTGTTGTAATTGTAATTTATATTTGATGCAGACCTTTATGATGTAATTTTTGTGGCCTGTGATAATGTTATATTGTACATTACTTTTTATCTCATAGTGATAGCATTGTATCTTCCTCCGATGTGTTGTTCGACTAATCATGTATGTTTATGTGCATTTAATGATATATAGTCTAGTGGTTAAGCATATAATGTGGGCTATACAAATTTAGCACATAATTAACACAAAAATGTCATGTTCAGTTAAGCACATTTTGTTAGATTAATTTGAAATATACCCTGAAATTGTGGTGTATCAGGTACAAATTATGAGAAAATAAAATTGGAATTTCCAAATTTAAATATTTTTTTTTAAATTGGGACTTTAGATAGCGGTTCCAGAACCGCTATCTAAACATACTAAAGAGAGCGGTTCTAGACCCAACCGCTATTAAAAGTATATTTTAGATAGCGGTTAACTTGGAACCGCTATTACATGTTCAATTTTAGATAGCGGTTCAACTTTAACCGCTCTTAAAAGTGACAAATATCGCTCGAGCGAGACTATAGTCGCTCAAGCGAAACACAACCCGAGAATCCCCATTCTATCAGGTAGCTTCACTCGAGCGATGATAAAGTCGCTTGAGCGATATTAGAAAAATGAGATAATATGATCGATTATTATAGGTTATAGTCGATTATTCACAGACCTTAGACAACGGTTGACGTTTAACCGCTATCTAATATATATTTTTAAAAGCGGTTCTTATTAACCGCTATGTAAGGTCGCTTCGGGTTCAGTCGCGCTCAAGCGACTCTGTAATCGCTTGAGTGACAGTTGAATCTTATATGTGGTGAACCAAGATTTATTAGATGGCTAACTGCGTAGGACGTTTCGTCTGTGGTTCACCAGTCGCTCAAGCGAGGATGACATCGCTTCAGCGCTGGAACCTTAACCAAAGGGGACCCTCGCCTTCACAGTTTGGGGCTATCACCTCTTTCGTGGTCACAGCTTGGGTACTTGAAGAAGTCGCTTCTGAGTTTTTCTTCTGAGTGGGTACTTGAACCATCAAATTAAAATTCAAAACCGAAATCTCCAACCATAATAAACCCTACAACAAATGAACAGAACCCAAAATTAAACATAGAACGAACGTTTCTTTTGCGTGCGCCGGCGAGAGAGATGCAGAGCGAAATTATCTAGAACTATAATGCCTTAGCACAAACTATGATCGATGTCTCCACGTATAATCGATCATTCTCAAATATTATCGGTTATTGAAAATTATGATCGATTATTATGCAATTATAGTCGATCACTTTGACATATAAACATACGTTAGACAGCGGTTAACAGCAAACCGCTGTCTAATATATATTTTTAAAAGCGGTTCTTAGTAACCGCTATCTAAGGTCTGTGGTATGTGGTTCAATAGTCGCTCAAGCGAGGATGACACCCCTTGAGCGATGGAACCTTAACCAATAGGGACCATCGGGTTCTATCTCGCTCAAGCAACGTTTTGAACGCTTGAGCGAAAATTGATTCTAATATGTGATGAACCAACTTAAATTATTTGGCTAACTGTGTTTGATGTTTCGTCATTGGGTATAAACTCGCTCAAGCGATAAAGTTATCGCTCGAGCGACGCAGCCTTCAAACAAGGGAGACTCTCGGGTTCTATCTCGCTCAAGCGACGTTTTGAACGCTTGAGCGAAAAGTGATTCTAATATGTGGTGAACCAACTTAAATTATTTGGCTAACTGCGTTTGACGTTTCGTCATTAGGTATAAACTCGCTCAAGCGATAAAGTTATCGCTTGAGCGACGCAGCCTTCAAACAAGGTAGACTCTCGGGTTCTGTCTCGCTCAAGCGATGTTATGACCGCTCGAGCGAAAAGTGTTTCTAATATGTGATGATCCAAGTTATATTGTTTGGCTAACTGCGTTTAACATTTCGTTTTGGGTGAATACTCGCTCAAGCGACAGGATCATCGCTTGAGCGAATCTTATATAAGGTGAACCAAGTTATATTATATGGCTAGCTGTGTTGGGCGTTTCGTTAGTGGACCAACACTTGCTCAAGCGACGAAACTATCGCTTAAGCGACAGAACCTTCAAATTTCAATCTGTTTTTTGTTAAGCGCATTCTTTACAACTATTAAACATGAAGTTATCTGTTATGTACAAAGATGATACGTAAACCTATACATCTTTCCTACAATAAATCTTGTCACTTGTACAATTTCCATATGCTAGTTTATATTGTTCTCTTCCCTTGTTCTTTTAATCTGAATTTCTTCTTTTATATTACATATCAACATCTTGCCATCAGAAATTCAAATGGAAATTAATGACCATTTTGTGGGTGGTGGCCATGCTCCATATATCATCCAAGCATGTGGTATGAGGATAGTTCTACCCTTATCAACCAATCCAACATGCCCTTTAACAGTTAATACTATAGAGGAGCATCCTCATTTCATATGTTCGTAACATATAAATGTGGTAGTAATTACATGTATTTTGTACATAATATTTATAATGTCATAATATTTAACATTTAAATGATCCATAACCAACTTAACAGTTATATTACATATGAATAAACTGTACAACATTCATCAATGAAGATGAACAAATAATCAAATGCAATATCTAAATTTCTATTCCTACATGAGGATGTTAACTCCTGATTCAATAACCATGACTTGTCGATGAAGATTTTGAGGATGAAGTACCCATCTGCATACATATTCTTCTCAAAATTTCTAAACTTGCTCCTGTACAATATGAAGAATGTCATAATAAATTATATTCATAGTAATAAAAAACAAAACAATAATACAATGACTTTAATGTTTACCGATGTGTAATGAGGCATGCTTTTCCCATTCACTTTGCTCACACCATCCCACAACTCCATATATTTTAAAACAAACAATCCACAATCATACCTGCACAATTGAATGTAGTTATTACACACGTTATATACAACATTTTGCAAACAAAATTTCAACTATAATAACATACTAACATGTTTGGTTGAATTGGCAAGTCCTCCTTTGTAACCTTAAGTTCTTCAGTGGTCCTCGATGACTTTGTTTCCAACAGCGACAATAGATGTTCAAAACATTGCAACTGTTCACAATATTACATTATTCACCAAATAAACATAGCTCTGAATTAACTATATTACCTACGTAAACAACTTAAAACAAATATTTACCATAGCTCTATCAATTGGTTTTCGTGATCTATTATCATGGCCCAACGAATCTAATATAAACAGTTCTCTATCCTTACATTTCAACACATAACACCACCAATGACCATTGTGTACAGTGGGAGCAAAAATCTGAAATAGAAAAAACTCTGGTTAATTGAATTTTATCTTGACAAAAATATAAATTTTAGGCAAAGTATAAATATTCACAAATTCACAACTTAATAACTGCTGCAATGGAATAATTGTATTTGGATAGAAAAGTGAGAAGTCTTTCATTGTCCACGTCGATGTGTTCCCTTTGCGAATATACATTTGTTCAATCACTTGTGTCTATCAAAAGGCACAAAAATAAATGACAATCAATGATAATAAACCTATGTGCAACTTAACTTTTTAAATGCACAATAAACATACCGCAAACAAAGGATTGAAACGTGGGTGTAAATCTTGTGCATATTATACAAAATGTTTGTCATGCAAATACAATTCTTCATTGTAGCATTTCATCAAACACTTGTTGGACATTAATACAGCATCACAACTCAATTAACCCTAAACCCTACATAATACTTTCATTACAAACCCAATCAAAGATAAACAGAAAACAAAGCAAGAATGCGCAAATACAATTCTTCATTATAGCATTTCATCAAACACTTGTTCGACATTAATATTGCATCACCACTCAATAAACCCTAAACCGTGAAAAACACCTTCATTACAAACCCAATCAAAGATAAACAGAAAAGAAAACAACAATGGAAACCCAATCAAAAATACACACAAAATCAAGCAAATGTTGTTAAACGAACACTCACCACCGCAGGATCGCTCAAGCAACAGACAGTGATGTTCAGCTCCAACGACACGGACGAAGTCAAGCGACAGGAAGTCGAGCGCCGTGAAGAGTGAGACGGAGAAATTTTACCCTAAGTCCAGCGAGAAGAAGTCGAGCGCGAATGTGAAAAGCGAAAAACACTGTAACTTCTTCAAAACATATATTTCACTTTTTACCATAACATCCCCATTTTTACAATATTACATCACTACCCCTTTACAATTTTACTAATCAAACTCTTATTTTTAATTAATTTCTTTTTAGCCCCGGTTGTCTAACGGTTGTTTGTTTTCGGTTGTCAAAGTATCGTTTTCGAAATTGAAATTCTACCTGTCGCACTGGATGCAGTATTTGATTTCCCATGAAAACCAATTAAGTAATTATTTTTTTTTACTTATAAAAACCCATATACTCGAGCTTCTTCTTTATTTATTGATTAAATTATTCTATATTGAATAAATAATTATTTCAATTAATTTTTTTAATTGAGCAGAGTAGTAATAACCGTATTAATAATAAGATGATAGTGAAAATAATAATGAAAGTTATAATAATTTTTATAAGTTAGGTTATAGAAGGTTATAAATTATGGAAAATTTTCTTATATAATACATTAGTAAAAATATTTTCCTATGTCTTTTTCAGATAACCTAATCTTATCGCATTACATTTTAACTGATTTTATTCTAGTATTCTAGTATATATTACCATGACTACCAAATAAACACTAATGTTTTATTAGACCGGTTGATGGAAATTGAGGGAACTAAAAAAAAAAAGAAAAAGAAGAGAAAGTAAAAAATGAGATTGATTTAATTAAAAATGAAGATAAATTAAAAGTAAAATAAATTTGTTTATTATGTATAATTTTATACATTTCTAATATTTTAATATTATTTTTAATATCTTTTTAAATCATGTAGTATTATAATAAAAGAATATTATCATTAAAAAATAAGATAATATCCTTATTTCACATAGTCAATTATTTTATCTAAACTATGCTATTTGATTCATTAAATTATATATATATAACTTAATTCGTATCTTTTATAAGGATTTATTTTTAGAAGATAGTGTGTTTTCTTGCGCATTTAATTAAAAGCAGATCAATTAATCATTTAATATACAAAGAATGTGATTTTTTTTCATATTTAAATGTAATATTTAGGAATATTTTTAGTTTAATAAAAAAAATAAAAGGATTAAATATAATTTTTGTTTTTATATTAAATTTAATCTTTAATCATATTTTTATTATTATAAAATAATTAAATTTATTTATTTATTTTTAAGTTTCAGAAACAATTAATCAAATTTTAAACAGATAAATTAAATTCAAGTTTGAGAAAAATTACACAAAATAATATATATATATATATATATATATATATATATATATATATATATATATATATATATATATATATATATATAATGCAATCTTGTGTTTTGTTTTACTAAACGATCACATTATTTTTAAATATGTTGAACAGGAAATATGGAGAGAAAAAAACGTTACTCTTATAGTGTTATGTACAACTATTGGAATTAGAAAATAAATTAAAACTAAAGTCTTACAATTTTATAATTAAAAATAAATAAAAAAATGTTGTTTGTAGTACATTTTATTACCGGTTCGATTTTTCTCTCCCTCATTACTTATAAACTTTGAAGGCTTAATATTTATAAATTTGGATTACAGGGTTGTTTAGGCAGTAAAGTATGAGTAGGGGTGGGAAATGAATCAATCCGGCTCACACGCTGGTTTATTGCGGCGCTCAATTTATTTATGATGAGTCAGAAATTTTATAAACTGACTTAATCTATTATGGGTTTATGAATTAGATAAGTTAACTCCCATATTGATGTGAATGTAATGTAGGGTTGAAACGCAAAAAATATTTTGATGCAACTTAACGACACAATCAACTCAATAAATATAAGGAAGAAGTATAATATAAAGAATAATTGATAAATTTGGCTTAATGATATAAAATAAAAATAGAAAGAAAACATAACATCAATTAGAATTATTAAATTATTATAATTATTTTTTAAATTTAAAATAAATAATAAATTGTGAGTTAAATCATTATAACCCAACTCAAACCTTTTAATCCATAAATTAAGTAAGTGAAATTTATTTTTAACTCTTTATCGATAAAAATATAAAAAATTAGCCAAACTTTAACTCGAATAACCCAAGTATACATACACCTTTAACTATAAGGTTTCTTTGTTAGTGTTGATCCTCTTAACCTGTGCTGCCAATAATTTTGGATTTTTACTTTTCTAGTTTGGTTCTTGTAAGTTGTTTTATTAAATTTAAATAGAAGGAATAAATAAATAAAGATGAAAAAACAAATCCAATTGGAAATAGAAAGTTATTTAAGCTATTACGATTATAATAAAATATAAAAAGTTGACATGAAATCAAGCAATAATGGAATCAATGCACTATGGTCCCTCTTCTGTAAAACTCGACGAATATTACCAAAGAATCCCAGTTTATGTACCTAGTACTCATGAATTATCTAAAAGACTCTTACGTGGCGAATTCTTATTTGGTAGAAGAGGTTTTCAATGATATGTTGGAAGATATCTGATCTGTGTTGGTAAGGGAAGTAATACAAACAATGAAAAAGAGAAGAGTGGTAAGAAAAGAAGGAAGTAGTAGTGGCCACAAATCATACTCCAACTCCAAACCAATAGAAATTGAAATGCAGATCTTATACGATATTTAGATAAGAGCCCTTCTCTCAATTAACCTACGTATTGTATATATATATATATAGTGCTCCTCTATCTTGTTACCACCACTACACGAGGCATTCTTAACCATTCTCTTCACTTTCTCCTACAAAGCTTTTCATTCTTCTACAATGGCTGCTTCAACAATGGCTCTCTCTTCCTCATCATTGGCTGGCCAAGCCATCAAGCTTTCCCCCTCCACCCCTGACATTTCCACTGGAAGGATTTCCATGAGGAAAACAGCCTCCAAGTCTGTTTCCTCCGGAAGCCCATGGTACGGCCCAGACCGTGTCAAGTACTTGGGCCCATTCTCCGGTGAGGCCCCATCTTACCTCACTGGTGAATTCCCAGGTGACTATGGCTGGGACACTGCCGGCCTTTCTGCTGACCCCGAGACTTTTGCTAGAAACCGTGAACTTGAAGTCATCCACTCCAGATGGGCTATGTTGGGAGCCTTGGGCTGTGTTTTCCCCGAACTCTTGGCCCGTAATGGTGTCAAGTTCGGCGAGGCTGTGTGGTTTAAGGCTGGGTCTCAGATATTCAGTGAGGGTGGGCTTGACTACTTGGGCAACCCAAGCCTGATCCATGCACAGAGCATCCTTGCCATCTGGGCTACCCAAGTTATCTTGATGGGTGCAGTGGAGGGTTACCGTATTGCCGGTGGGCCTCTTGGCGAGGTGACTGACCCAATCTACCCAGGTGGAAGCTTCGACCCATTGGGCCTTGCTGATGACCCAGAGGCTTTTGCTGAGTTGAAGGTGAAAGAGCTGAAGAACGGTAGGTTGGCCATGTTCTCCATGTTTGGTTTCTTCGTTCAAGCAATTGTGACCGGAAAGGGACCCCTGGAAAACCTCGCCGACCACCTTGCTGATCCAGTGAACAACAATGCTTGGGCCTATGCCACAAACTTTGTCCCCGGAAAGTGAGAAAACTACCAGTTGAGTGTGTGAATTTGAAGTTGTTATCTTATGAAATATATATTTGATGTGTACCTTTGCAGAGAGGGTGGATTATGTCTTTTTTGTACGTTTATTAAGATGAGAGTATTACATAAAAAAAAAATTATCATGCTGAAAACATGTAATATATATTTTATACTGCTTATAAAAAAAAAAAATACTGGATAACATTTATTTGTAGATCCATGTGATTTTCAACACATGGACAGAAACAAATAACATGAGCCCACGAATAAGGGGAAAGCAACACAACGACAACTTAATAGGTGTGAATACAAATAATAAAAGGGTTCTTGGCTGTTTTGCTGAGGAAAGCACACGTAGGGGACACTTCCCCAGATGAAGGGGAAAATAATAGGATACCCAAAATGGTTCCAAGACCACCATGCCATTTAATTAAACGTTATCTTCATAATATAAAACCTACACCTTCTACAGTTTTATTTGTTATCAATTTCCAGCCTAAAATCAATTTTTTTTTCTTAATTTTATGTTATTAATTGTTAAATAATTTACTGGACAAAGTTTTAATGTGCAGCAAGTTAGTAGTATTAACTTTGAAAATTTAGATTTTCATATATATATATATATATATATATATATATATATATTAAATAAATAATATTCTTAAATTAAAAACATATTTTTGTTCTCACTACACTTATTAATACTAATAACAGTAACAATATAATATAATATAATAAAACTATACACTTATTAAGCAAATAAAATTTAGTAATAAAATATACTAATGATTTTTATCATTTGAGTATATATATTAATATTATCTAAGTAAAATTATCAAAGTTTTACTATATTTAAAGAAATTCAAAACTTACAATTTTTTTTAATTAAGGACTATCTAGTATCGTTTCTTGAATCGTAAATATATATATATATATATATATATATATATATATATATATATATATATATATATATATATAATTATAGTATGCAAATATATAAATACTCGCTACTTGTAAACCTGTTTAAATTGTCGTGAGATGTTAGTCCAACCTTGTTTTCTTAACAACGTCAATTTAATTTATAAAAAAATATAACAGTAAACATTTAAAAAAGTTAAATGACAAAATTGAGTCCCTTAAAAAAAAAAAGAAAAGGAAGAAAAAACAAAAAGAATAAATTGCAGCAAAATATATATAAAAAAATCGAATTAGTTGCAAAAAGCTGCTACAGTGAAGACGTCATCTTCAACTTGCAAGTTGATGGAAAATTCGAATTTTTTGTACTAATGGAAGTACGGTTGGGCCACCGTAATTATGAGCCTTAACAGGTGGCTGCTTCAATTTCAAACCCTAATTATTTTTTTAGTTTTATTAACTGTGACACTCAACAACACCATCGTTGTGCTATTAATAAGATAAACGGTAATAAATATTTTTAAAAATAATATATTAAATTTTCAATCATTAAATATTTATTATTTCTTAATTTTTTTTTTAAAACTCAAATCCACAGTACTTTTTTTTTTTTTTCTGATTATATAATGATTTGGGTTCCTAGTTTGTACCTCATGAGCCATAGGCAGCTAGGAAAGTTTAAACCGCGTTTGAGGCGTTTGACCTTGAGTTGCCATAAAAGTGGATTTCGTATGCCCTAGCCTACACAACACAATCACTCTCTTTTTTGGAAGTTGTAATAAAATAATTAAATGTGTTATTATTTATTCATTTGAGTGTAAGCAACCTAACGTAACACATCCCCACTTCCCTTCAATTCATGCATTTATTAATACAAGTGTTAACTTGAATTAATAATATTATTGTTAATCACAAATTATTATTTATAATCTTTTACTAATTCATAATTTCTCTTCTGCATCAAATATATGAATGATTACCATTTTAGTATTTTTATTCTCCAACAGAAAAAAAAAAAAATGTATTTCCGCGAATAGAGGGTGGCGCGAGTGTTGTCCAAGCACAAAAAACGCAGCGTTATTTTGTAGAGACTCAATTGGTGGTATCTTCCGACAATCGTGAAGGTGTCCGCACCGGATAGCTTCCGTGGCCGGCCACCAACACGTGGCGAAGAGTCTTTAGGCCGAAGCCTGGCTTTGGACAGAGACGTAGTTGCAATTAAAACCAATAAAATAAACTAATAAACAAATTGTTTGTGCAGAGGTCAAGCGAGGAACCGGCGAATAAACAAACTAACTTCTTTCTATGCGCATTGCGCACCTAACAACCGGAGCTCCGGCGATTTCAATGAACGGCGGCGAGGACAGAGAAAACGCAGCTTTTCGAGCTCTGGTGGATCGGTGCCGGAGCCTCGAGGAGAGCCAGGCCAAGCTAAGGGAGCAGTTCGATGAGCTACTGCAGAAGAAGCTCACAGTCAGGGACGATAACCATGACAATAACGAGGTCGTTGCTGATTCAACAACCCTCGATTTTCTTTCCGGTTACTTCTTATCTGGAAGTCCTTACGCAACCGTGTTGAAATGCATGGGCCACGCCGTTCACGTCCTCAGAGTTCCCTCCGCCGTGATCGTATACTGGTATAGTCACACATCATAGACGCTGCATTTTTTCTTTGAATCGTTTTTTCTTTCAGGTAATTTATTTACTTCAAGATACTATTCACGGTGTTATAATTTTTAATGGAACAGTTGAACGCTGTAGTGAGGGACAGGGAATAGGATGCGTGAGAAACTAGTTTCGAGTTTGGTTTGACATCAGCACGACGTCGCTTAGAGGGCTATGTTATTCGGAATTGAATTTGTTATTTCGGTTGAAAATTGATAGTGTTTATTTGGTTCAACATGTTTTTAATGATTCGTGATGCGAGTTTTCCCAATTCGGCAATTCTGCAACATAGCATAAAAGAAAGGTTTATGGAATTTACTGTACTTAATAATTTTACAGGATATTTTTAACATTTCAAACTGAGCATGGTGGGGAAAGGCTTGGGGATTGGATTTAGAAGTCTTCATTATGACAAAGGACAGAGTGTTTGACATTTAGGTCTCTGTTGAAATTGGGCATTCTACTGGGAATCACATTGACATTACTGAGGGAAAGAGACATCGTGTTGCATTTTCTTCAATAGATAATGGTAGGATTGCTTTCATTACCAAGTGTTAATCGAGTTTAACACATGTGGATCAACACCCTGTTCCCTGAAGTAATGTCCAGAAACATGGATCTATGCATTTGGGGGAAGTATAGAAGCTTATTTGTTATAAAACTTATTCGATCCGTTGTGTTAATTAATCATGAACAAACTGTAGAGTACAATAATAAATCTAAAAGGATTAGGGGTTAGAAATTGGCTTTTCAGCAGCCATAACTCATTAGACTTGCATGTGCACCGACAATCGAGTCCAATCTCAGTTAAGATTCCACTCTGAAGTTACCTCTGGAAATTATTCTTTTTTGCTTTTCATATTGCTTTTGAGTCAAATCTAATATTTCAATTTCAGGAATCACTCGGCTGAAACTCTATATGGATGGAAGGACTACGAAATCATTGGCCAAAAAGTAACTAAATTCCTAATTGCCGAAGAAAATTATGCATCTATGCGAAAAATTCTGGAAAGGGTAGTTTCAGGAGTACCATGGTCTGGGCAGTTTCCTTTCAAGAAAAGATCTGGTGAAGTATTTATGGCATTGGTAACAAAAACTCCTCTTTATGAGGATGGTAAGCTTGTTGCTGTTATAACTGTTTCGAGTGACGCCACTATATTAAAATCTACGAATTCAGAAAATCAAAGAACATACGAATCTGGTAACAATGGCCAACCTGGAGTACAGAGGTTAAACTTCAAAAAAATTCAGTGGCCTCCGCGACCAATGATTGCACCAATGCCACAGATTGCTTCATGTGTTTCCAATCTGGTTCTCATTAGTGTTATCTTTTTTACTTTTTTTTTTTTTTTTTTAATTTGGGTTTCTTTTTATTATTTTCTGAAATTATAGAATCGTATTTTTTACATCTACCAGGCATCAAAACTTCTCCCAGTGCTGCATAGTACTGATAACACAGTTTCCGTGAACACTTCAACAGATGCTGTTGCAGATGATGAAAAACCAGAGAAACGTGGCATATATGTATGTCTCTGTTCACCTTGAGGATGTAATATCTGAGTAGTTATTTAAATATGAGAATATTTTAAGTTTTTGTTCCCTAATTTTGAATTTCAGGAAACAAAACCTCATTCCAGACATCTCCCTAAAGAAAACACAACTGCCACAGAGGCCTCTGAGAAGAATGAGTCTACTGCAGAATTTGGTCAAGCTTCTAAAATTGTAAATAAATCTCCTACTTTCCCTTTTATTAGTTAATCTGTTGTGCTATGAACCTTCTGTGTAACTTTTTATCCAGTTAAGATATGTGATCTTCTCTATGATTAAATCACTTCAGGCAGCCAAGCTTCAAACTGGGGCACGTGCAAAATATGGGAAGGGTAATGGAAATATTAAAAATAATTGTACTGCTGATAATTCAAGAAGCAGTAGAGTGAGTAATGAAAATGATTCATCTGGGGGTTTAGTGCCATTAAATCGATATCAGGATGTTGTTAATGGAGCAGATAAAAAAGAAAGTCTTCAAAAATGTAAGTCTTCACTTGCAATGAAGAGAGCAGATACAACAGCGTCTGCATGTAGAGCTTCCACTGTTTCCAAAGATAGTTCTGGTAAACCTTGAGTGGTATGAGTGTTTTGATTCTCCCATTCCCCAATACCCGTTGTTAAGATTACACTGTCAATTTGATCTCAAGAAATTGGAACCAGATGCTACACATATGATGACACGAGATGAAGTGAAAAAGCAGCAAGAAGGCTCGCAATTGCCAAGTTCGAGGGAGAGTATAGGCAGCCATGAAAGCTCATCTAGCAAAGGGGATAATGAGTCAACCTCTGTTTCAGACTGTGAAATCCATTGGGAAGACCTTCAATTAAGAGAGGAGATTGGACAAGGTAATTAATTCTATTATGCATTTTATAATTCCTCTTTGTTGAGGAGTTGAAATGCTAAAATGCTTTTATTTGTAAATAGCGGTTTAAGTTCAGCAAATGAAGACATATGGAGCAGTCTCAAAACAATTATTAATATCATTTTTCCCCACTTATATCTAAATGACCTAGAATCTTTTAAGCCACAAGTAAACTCGATCTCTTTGAAGGAAAATTCAGTGTGTAGTGGGTGATGAATTTGATAAACATGTAACAAAAATATTTGCCTCAAGATCTCAAGGTAGGACCAGAGATTTTAATGAATATCTTTTCAAATAATTATGTTGATCTACCTGCATCTTTCGTATAGTAGAACTTGAAATGTTTCTGAATATTCTTATTTTCAACTAATGATTACTGTACTGACATAGTTATGTTCTACTCTATTTTGCAGGTTCTTATGCAGTTGTTTATCATGGAATTTGGAATGGATCGGTATAAATTTATCATATTATTCTATGTTATTTTTAGTATTGACTAGCCATCTGCTCTAAAACTTATTTTCTTTTTCAGGATGTTGCTGTCAAGGTTTATTTTGGGAACGGATACACAGAGGAGACTTTACAAGGCTACAGAAAAGAGGTCTCTCTCTCTCTCTGCTTTAGGTAGAAAGCAACTAATCCATGATTTCTTTTTGTGCATTCCTCAGATTGATATAATGAAGAGATTGAGACACCCTAATGTATTACTTTTCATGGGAGCAGTATACTCACAGGAAAGGCTTGCCATTGTGACAGAGTTATTACCTAGGTAAGATTTTCCACATCATTATGTTTGAGCTGGTTAAGGGAGTTGTGCTTGTTAGGAATCCAAGTGGAGTATAAAATTGAGTAATTTATAAGTGAGAAAGATAACATAATGTCATAATATTTTGGGTTGAATATCTCACCCACTTTGGGAAGAAAATCCCCATTTACTTTTCTTTTTGTATGGAAATTATAGGAATCATCTTAAATTGATTTTATTTTGCACGGCAGGGGAAGCCTTTTCAAAAATCTACACAGGAACAATCAGACATTAGACATCAGAAGACGTCTAAGGATGGCTCTTGATGTAGTGCGTGTACTCTACCACTTCACAACATACAAAAGTTGAGAGCAAGCTGGTGGCTTGTTGAACCTTCCTTTTGCAATGTTGTAAATCACATTGTTGTTCATTTCAGGCTAGAGGAATGAATTATCTTCATCACAGAAATCCACCAATTGTGCATAGGGACCTGAAGTCTTCCAACCTGCTTGTAGATAAAAACTGGACTGTAAAGGTGATGAATGCTTGAAAATGCGTAGAGTGGTCCTAGTATGGTTCGGTATAATGAGTTTTTGTTTTTTCTTAGGTTGGAGATTTTGGCCTGTCTAGGTTGAAGGATGCAACTTTATTAACTACGAAATCTGGGAGAGGCACCGTAATGACATCACTCACTTTTTAAATACAAAACTTCTGACCTGAACAGCTAGCAACTGTAAAATCTTTAATTTGTTTTTACTACGAAGTTTTATTCCTCTTTCTTACTAACAAGCATGTTTGCTGTTGGAATGCAGCCTCAATGGATGGCCCCTGAAGTCCTTAGAAATGAACCTTCAAATGAGAAGTAATTCCTTGGAGCTTTGACTTACAGATTGCTTTCAGACTGGAATTTTCTGGAAACTTTGAAAAATGAAGATATTCTGAACACTGAATTTTTCCAAAAAAAAATAAAAAAATTCCAAATTGTCATTTTCCGTAATTATTTGCTAATTGGTCCTGATGATCTTAAGGAATTGTTAATTCATCTTTAAATGTCCTACGTTTAAAATCTTTGATTAGAAACTTCTATATAGCTGCACTTTTTAGTTTTTTCAATCATTGTCCCACCTTGTTCAGTTTCAAAAAATATCACTAGTTTGGAAGTTGTTTTGTACTTGCAAGTAGTGCTTAGATCATATTAAATTGATAATGCAGTTTGATGCTTCTGGAGTAATGAATTTTCTTTAATTTTATAAAACAGGTCTGATGTTTTCAGTTTTGGTGTGATCCTCTGGGAACTAATGACTGAATCCATTCCGTGGAAAAATTTGAATTCCTTACAGGTCTCTCTCTCTCTCTCTCTCCGACACACGCATGTAGACACTAAATACACTTGTTTGTACAACTAATCTACTACAGAGAGAACTTAAACTAATAGTGCTACGGTACGCACTAACACACTGTAATGGTTACTTGGGAATTGGATGATTCAAATGAGTGAAGTGAAAGAGCATTTTATAGCAAAAAATGGTTCTTGTGCATTTAAGGCTTTCCGTGTTTTCTTGTCTCCAACCACTTGTCACCTTTTTTTGACTTTTCAAACACCAACAATCTCCCACTTTAGGACTGATTTCAATCTGTTCTCACACCTTGATTAATGCAGTAGTCTTCTCTGGTATGCTACTCTTGCAAGCCAACTGAAGTTGAGTATAACTTTAGTTTGTCAATGGTCACCACCTTCGTTAGCATATCTGCTGGGTTCTTGCTTCCTACAATCTTCTTCAATGTTAACACTTCATTCTTAAGTAGAGATCTGATGAAATGATAACGAATATCAATGTACTTGGTTCTGGAGTGAAATGCTGAATTCTTTGCCAAATGTATTGCACTCTGACTATCACTATGCAAAACATTCCCTTGAGTGAATCTCAACTCTGCTAACAGTCCTTAAAGCCATATCAATTCTTTACTGGTTTCTGTCACTGCTACATACTCAGCCTCTATAGTGGATAAAGCAACAATTTTTTGTATCCGCGACATCCAACTAACAGCTGTAGTACCAACCGTGAAAACATAACCGGTGGTGCTTCTTCGGTGATCAACTTCACCTCCAAAGTCTACATTTACGTAACCATGTAATCTTGGATTTCCTTTTCCAAAACACAGACATTTTTTTGTTGTTCCTCGTAGATATCTCAGAATCCACTTGACGGCTTCCCAGTGAGCCTTCCTGGATTTGCCATAAACCTGCTCACAACTCCCACTGCATGGCCAATGTCTGGCCTTGTACAGACCATTGCGTACATCAAACTTCCAATGGCTAAGGTTCCGTATGCTTCAGCCATTGGAAGTTTGATGTACACAATGGTCTGTACAAGGCCAGACATTAGTCATGCAGTGGGAGTTGTGAGCAGGTTTATGGCAAATCCAGGAAAGACTTACTGAGAAGCCGTCAAGTGGATTCTAGATATCTACGAGGAACAACAAAAAAATGTCTATGTTTTGGAAAAGGAAATCTAAGATTACAGGACTACATAGATGCAGACTTTGGAGGTGAAGTTGATCACCGAAGAAGCACCACCGGTTATGTTTTCACGGTTGGTACTACAGCTGTTAGTTGGATGTCGCGGATACAAAAAATTGTTGTTTTATCCACTACAGAGGCTGAGTATGTAGCAGTGACAGAAGCCAGTAAATAATTTATATGACTTCAAGGACTGTTAGCAGAGCTGGGATTCACTCAAGAAGGGAGTGTTTTGCATAGTGATAGTCAGAGTGCAATACATCTGGCAAATAATTCAGCATTTCACTCCAGAACCAAGCACATTGATATTCGTTATCATTTCATCAGATCTCTACTTGAGGATGAGGTATTAACATTGAAGAAGATTATAGGAAGCAAAAACCCAGCAGATATGCTAACGAAAGGGGTGACCATTGACAAACTGAAGTTATGCAACTTCAGTTGGCTTGCAAGAGTAACAAACCAGAGAAGACTACTGCATTAATCAAGGTGTGAGGACAGATTGAAATCAGTCCTCAAGTGGGAGATTGTTGGTGTTTGAAAAGTCAAAAAAAGGTGGCAAGTGGTTGGAGACAAGAAAACACGGAAAGTCTTAAATGTACAAGAACCATTTTTTGTTATAAAATGCTCTTCACTTCATTCATTTGGATCATCCAATTCCCAAGCAACCATTATAAGAGTTAGCCAGCAAGAAGCAGAAAGAAAATAATCTAGTTTCTGGATGTAATTGGGTTGAGGGTTGCGAGTGTTTTGAGAGTGATTTGTAAATACCTGTGTATTTTATTTTCTCCTTGTAAAATATCTGCAGTAGTCCGAAGACGTAGACAATTTTGGCCAAACTCCGTTATCAATTGGTGTGTCCAATTATTTCGTCTTTTTATTTCACTTTGACATATCTTACTACATGAAAAAGTTATATGGATTTTTTCCAACACACACATCATCTCCTCTGATCACTTTTATTAACCAATTTCCAAACTTCACAATATGAACTGTAATCACGTACCTACTTGAACGGTCAAGTATCATGGTTTGTTAGTAAATATGTTTAACAATTGATTAATTAAAGTAACAAAGGGTAGAGAAATCTAAACACTGTAGGATTGTTTTATAATCATTGTATTTCCCTTGAAAGGTTGTCGGAGTCGTAGGCTTTATGGACAGACGACTGGACCTACCAGAGGGGCTTGATCCCCATGTTGCGTCAATCATCGATGATTGCTGGCGAAGGTGCTTCTATACACACACTTCAGTTTGAATATGATATAGATTGCCTAATTCGTTGTAATTCAAGTTTACTTGTGTTAAATGTAAGCAGTGATCCAGAGCAACGCCCATCATTTGAAGAGCTGATCCAGAGAACGTTGTTCCTTGTCAACAGAGTAACAGCAGTGTCAATTAGGAGAATTTCAGAATCCTAAACGAGTTGTATGGTTTGGGTTTTGCTTTCTGAAAATATGTTAGATTGAGAGGCACAAGGCAACAAAATGAGTGGCGATTGGCAAACCTTAAAACATTCTTCCTTCCAAAAGTAGAAGGAACAACACAACAGAGAGAAATGTAAGAGGATAGAAATGCTGGTAATTTATTGTGTTTGGAGTCACCGTCAGTATTGAATTCCTAATGCAATTATGGATATAAGGTAACTGGAGGCAAAGTGGATCCGTGACGTGCCCTTCTTCGTTGGATTTGGCTCCATATTGCTCCCACGTAATGACTAAAAAAATAACTGATGTCTCACTTCAGAGTTTTCACTTTGAGGGGGTAAATAAAGGAACATCAACCTTCAACAAAACCAATCGACGTTACGTGTATGTATATAATAAATCATGAATCATAAATGTATTAAAATTTATTTTCTCAATTATCTAAGTAGCAATGTATGTTAACTCCTTTATTTTAACATTTTGTTGATGATATGTATAATTGTTACTCTCTCTTTATTTCGGATAATCCGACTCTTCCATTTAAATCTTTCATCCGATTTAATTAAATTAGATTGAGTTTAACTTTTTTAATGATTGGGTTAAACTTAATCTAATCTAATTTAATTTCTTACACGTTGAGTGATGAATTTTCTAAGTTAAATCTAAAACTCCAGCCAACTTAATAATATTTATAATAATAATAATAATAATAATATAACTATTATTTTATTAATGTAATTGTTATATTAATTAAATATGTATTTTTGTAATATTAAATCATTCAAGTAATAAATAATATAATTCATCTTATAAAAAATATTTTAAATTTAAAAATTAAATAAAAAATATTTTTTAAAATTCTCTAATTTAATTAACTCAACTTAATCTAACTTAATCAAGAGGATGTTTTTTCTATTGGATAAAAGATGAGTTTGGTGAAATTTAAAATCATCCAACCCCTGCTTCTTTCTCTTCTATCTTTTTATTTTCTTATAATCTCTTTTGCGTTATAAAAATAGAAGAGGAAGTTCAGAGGACAAAGTAGGGGTGCTTAGTATCTCTCCCAACTCGTCATGTAATGATATAGAATGAAAGGAACAAAATTGTTCTCGCACACTTTTATTTCCATACTTGGAATAAGAGATTTTCATTAGTGATAACCTTTTCCACTCTTTAATATTTCTCACGGAATCAAATACTCATAAGATTTATTGTATTTTCTCTCTCTTGTTTTTGTTTACCTAATTTTCCTCATTGTATTAGAAAATAAAATAAAACAATCCTGATGAGTTGAGGTGATGTTTGTCTACTCTACACTTACTACAAAATATGTATTTAATTATGATTGTGTATGAAACTTTATTTGACCAATTACCATCACAATATCACAAGTAAAATTAATCTATATCCATTAAATAAAATAGAAGTGTTTGTTTATCATTTTTCTCATCTAAATAATTATTGGAAAAATTTCTATATCTTTTTATTTTCTCTCCATTTTGAAAAATGACTATAAATAGTTACAAATTTTTTATACATATAAAATAAGAGTAAAGATTGCTAATAGAAGGAAAAATCATTCCTTCTTTTGTTTGGAAAGACAGTTTGTAAGAAGGAAATAACAAGTATGGTTCCTCAATAAATAACTATATATATATATATATTATTGAAAGATATATCAAAACAAAAATAGTGCTATTTATTTATCATTTATATTTTCTTTATTTATAATTATATGTGTAGAAAAAATTGTTGCTAACCAACTTAAAAATCATTTTCTTTCTTTCTTTAATCAATATATGTTTCTATTTAATTTGAAGTTATGTAAATATGATTTTGGTGGAATCTGGTTGGTGCTACACACCTGAAATAGACTCTATCAACTGAAAAGCTTGGAATTGTAGTCTGTAGGAGAAGTTCACATTTTTGTTCTTATCTATGATTCCCTGCGTTAGAACTATTGAAAAAAAATTGTAATTGGACATTTCATTTTATATGTACCATACCAACCAACATCATAAAACGTGTCATCTCCATGCTAATTTTAACATGTATGGAATTGTTTGTTCAAAACTAAGATGAGATAATACAAAACTGTATCCAAAATCAGATCAACAGTTTCTACCTTGAGCCAATCAGGTAATCAATTTGTAAAAAATTATAAAATTGATTAAAAAGTCCAAAAATCAATACAAAAAATTCATTCGGTAAAAAATTTAATAATAAACTATTTTAATTATTCTTAAAGAAATAAAAATAAAAATATTTATTATTTTCTTTTTATAAACTTATTATTTATGAAAAATAATAATTATTATTGAATTTTGAATTTAAATATAATAATATTTTTTATTTAAATTTTATATATTTTGAAAATAATAAAATAAAAATTTATCATTTATTTTAATTTTGAACCTTGTAAAATATGATTAATTTTTATATTATTTTCACATATTCTTTAACTTTTATAATAATTTATTAATATCGATTTGATTTCAATTTCATATCAAGCATTCAATTTTAAATATGCTTTGATTGATTTAATTTAAAAACATAGATATATAATAACATGTTTAAGAGTTATTATTTTGAAAATAAGTAATAAAATGAATAAAACTATCTTATAAATTTTAATAAATCACATAAATTTGTCTTTTAATTTTAATATTTCATTATTTGATTCAATGGTTATTTTCTCTTTTCCACGGTATAGAAAGGGAATTTTCGGTTTTTAATCGTTTTGATATTATAAAAAATGTTGTATTCATAATATATTATAATTTATATATTTAAAAAATATAAAAAATAAAAGATAAAAATAGAATAGATATAATGAATGAAAAAAATGATATATAATGAAAATATTTTTTTTAAATGTATAATAAATTAATAATATAAAATATATAAACATTTTAATACTTGTATTTTCACAGATTTTTATAATAAAAGTTTTATCATTTTTATATAAAAGTTTTCACAGATTACAAAAATTTGAAACCAATAATATATATATATATATATATATATATATATATATATATATATATATTACAAATGCAAAATTTTAATCATCAAATTTTGCTTGGACTTTGTACAAGGATTCGTTCTCTAAAAGAAAAAAAAAAAAACAGGACAATAAATATAAGAATTTGAAGAAAATAATTTTTTAATTTTAATTAAAGAAATAATGAAAATAAAATTGTTTAATTTAAGAGGAATAACAATCAATAAACAATATTTAGAAAATAGATATTATCATTTGTATTTTATTAATATTGTGACTTTTATTAATTGTAAATTGTAAAATTTAACATCATTTTAAAATTTGTTCAAAAAACCACAATATAATCTGAAATGAGTCAAGGTAGTATATAATCAACATAATCATGTCAGTTAAGCATCTAGTAAGAAATTTAATGTATAACTATAACTGTGTATGATAAAATATTTAGAATGATATATATAAATAATCATTTGAAACAAAAACATTTATTAGACAATATATATTAATATAAGTATTAAAAATTATTATTATATTTAAAGTTATTTATAATATGTTTATAAATTAGTTTCTTATTTTGATCAGTGATATTCTGAAAATAAATAAAAGAGTGTTTGTATATTATTTAAAAAAATAGATAAGTAAACAATTTTACACTTAATGTGTGAATATTTGAAAAGATAATAAAATAAAATCCAAAGAGAATCGAGTAACATGACGTAGTTGTCGGTTTGATTCGTTGACGGGGAATTTTGAAAACAGAGTCTGGTTTTGAAGGTTGAATGGTGAGTGATGTGTGCATGCGGGTGTGAATCATATTTGACCATTTCAATTCAATTCACACTTCTCAACTCTATATTTCACATCATCCCAACCACTACTTCCATCATTCTCTTAAATTTTAAATTCAACGTCCAATGCAATTCGTAACACGTTTTTTATTTTTTTCTTGTATATTTCTACACTCTCAAACAGTTTAAATTTTTATTTATTTATTCTGAATCTAATTTTGGAAATTTTGATTACGATAAGACATCAAAACAAAACCAATGAAAGAAAAATATTTGGTAGGACAACTTTTCATGTTCTATTTTCAACAAAACACTCTTCTTTTATTATCATATGTATGGTTCTCTATTTTATTATTAGAAAATTGTCGTTCATAAATGTAGTTATTTATAGTTGTGCCCTAATATTTTAAAATTAATTATGAAAAACATACAAAAGATGTACTTCAGAAAAAAAAAAAACAGTACTTTCACTTGTATTTTTACACATTAAAAACTAAAATGCATTAATTATATTTTCATTGCTACAAAGGGAGAAGTATTTTATTTTCCTTACAAAATTGCTTTGTAGTTTATAAAATATTAAGTAAAAAAGATTTTATGTCTTGAAGTACAAAAATTTATTTATTACTTACCATGATAAAATAAATACATTACTTTGTCAAAAAGAAATATCTTCCCTCTGCCTAGGTTAACCACCTTATAAATTTCAAAAATATATTTTATTAAAGTTTCAATATTTTATACCATATAATTGGTTATGCAATTTTGTTGTAAACTTCATATATAAATAAATTCATATATTGCTACGTCATTTTCATTCTCAAATTACGACTTTATTTATTCTCTTTTATCCAACCAAACACTTGCTCCTCTGTACTTTCTATTTATTTATTCTCTATTTTCACTCTAATTAACTTCCACTAGTGCAAAAAGGGGCTTTTACGTCAGGTATTTAGGGCTTTTACGTCGTATTTAAGTCCGACGTAAAGCGGGAGACGTAAATTTACGTCGGACCTTTTACCCGACGTAGATTTACGTCAGTTATGAAGATACGACGTAATTTTGCGTGGCATATACAATAAACAGACGTAAAAACCTTTTCAATTTAAAAAAAAAAAACAGAAAATTTACGTCGCATACAGTATATACGACGTAAATTTACGTCGCATATTGGTATATACGACGTAAATTTACTGTTTTTTTTTTAAATTGGGTTTATTTACTCTGTTTTACAACTAAAACCTGCAAAAATTACAACCAGACAGTCCAGAGCAGTTTTCTTTTGCTAGTAAATTAAAAATATAATATTATATAATTCAAACTACATAATAAAACAAAATAATACAAACATACAAACTAAAAAATCTATTACAAACTAAGCTACCTATACAAACTAAGCTACCTATACAAACTAAACTAAACTACATAATACACACAATATAATATGAACAAGAACATAAAAAATAATGTACTAGAATTGTAGAACAAAAAATTTTGCCCATTGTTCTCTAATTTCTGTAATCTCAGATTCTGGTAATGGAGATGGATCTTGAAATACCTGAAACATGAATTTGACTCTTGTAAGCATGCAACATGAATAAAGTTAAATAAACTTAACTAATGTTAAAAGTAATTACCTCCGTCCAAGAATCAATTAAACCCGCACAAACTATGGCTCTCATCCAATACATTACATAGTAACCACATTCAAACGAGTCAGCTTGCTTATTACACTGAAATGATGAAAAAAACATAATATTATTTTCAAAATTGAAATATAAACAATAATTATGGTATTCACTTATATAAATAAGTTTCTAACCTTAGGATAAATGAACTGCAATGTCTTTGTTCTAGGTTTTCCACTTAGAACATTAGTTCCAGATACACGATTCTAAGTGAAAAAAAGTCATATATTATTCAATATGTATTCACAATTTAAAAACATAATTAATGAATAAAAGATAAAGTTACCCTTGTAATAAGCTTTTCATTTCTTGACTCGGTTTCCGATGTAATGAACAAAACCATACCACGAGTGTAATCCCGGGTATGATTACAATTAACTGCCAATGGGACCTACATTGTATGACATAAAAATTAGTTACAAAAATATAAATTAAAATACAAATCAAAATACTAACCCTTCAATGTATGGAGCCAATGGTCCTGAAATCATCATAGATAACATCATATATTTTCTCTTCATGCATAACCAAGGAGGCAAATTGTAAATGATCAACATAACTGGCCATGAACTATGTTTACTACTTAAATTTCCATAAGGATTCATCCCATCTGTAGCTAATCCAATTCTCAAGTTTCTTGGCTCTGCACCAAATTCTGGAAAGGTTTCATCAATCCTTTTCCATTGTGGAGAATCAGCTGGATGTCGAAGAAGATTGTCACATTTTCTACCATTTGCATGCCATGTCAAGTTTCTTGCATCTTCTTTTATGGCAAATAATCTTTTAAACCTAGGTATAATTGGCAAATACCATAACACCTTAGCAGGGGGACCATCTAGTTCTTCCTCACCACTACTTTCCTCAACTTTGGTTTTGAACCTCGACAAACCACATGTCTGGACACATCTTTAATTTAGCAAAATCATTTCTGTACAATATACAATCATTAGGACATGCATGTATTTTCTTGTACTCTAAACCCATTGGACATAATATCTTCTTTGCCTCATAGTTACGAATAGGTAATGTATTATCTTCAGGAAGCATCTCCTTCAACAACTCCAATAATTCGGTGAAACTTTTATCAGTCCATCCATTTCTTGCTTTTAAAGTAAACAATTTTAAAGTTGCTGATAATCTTGTAAAACTACATCCTATGTACAATTGTTGCGCAAAATCAGATTTCAAAGAATCATATAGATGTGCTTTCATAAAATGTTCTTCACCAATATCACGTATCATATCCTCTAGATTATCATCCATCCCTTCATCAAAATTGTCTGTAGTTGACACAGTTGGGATGTCTAATATTTCTCCATGCCATGTCCATATTGTATAACTCTTAATAATACCATAAACAAACAAGTGATCACGTATATCCTCAAGTTTATGACGAATTTGATTCAAACAACGAACACATGGACAATAATATGTCCCTTTCATAGCTTTTCCATTTTCACTAGCAAATTTCAGAAATTCCTCAACTCCCTTTTCGTACTCTTCACTAATACGACGTGCATTCATCCAACTTCGATTCATATTATGTTATAAAGTTTCGTCACTCCTAAAGATTTAAAAATTATATGTAAAAAAAATTAATATACAAACAACAAAGCACGTTCCAACAACAATGGAGTGTGTAAACCGAATGCACTCAAACAAATAAACAAATAACTCGCATTTCAATAACAATCCAAGTGGAGACATTCATACTATAACGTGATTGAGATCCCCAAAAACAATCACGGATTCAATGTAAACATATAGCAATGACAATGAACACTAACCTCGAGTGTAGACGAAAACTGATTTCAAACTCGAATCCAATCGGGGAGAAAGATGAAGTTCGTCAAATGACACGACAATGTAGATGTTTTTCACTGTAAAACGCTCGCAAATGGTGTGCAGAGGTAGCTGTTGTCGTTGTTCTCGTCGTCGTTCTCAAAAACCCTGGTTGCGCGAGACGAGGAAGTGGGCTGGGAGGGAAATAAAATAGACTTTTTACGTCGCGCAGTGTAGTAGCGACGTAAAAGTCATCTTTACGTCACACTGGGAGGCGCGACGTAAAAGATGGCCTTTACGTCGCGTACAGGGGGCGCGACGTAAAAGCTAAGGCTTTTACGTCGCGTCCCCTGTACGCGACGTAAAGGCCATCTTTTACGTCGCGCCTCCTAGTGCGACGTAAAGATGACTTTTTACGTCTCCTATTGGGGTGTGTGACGTAAATTTTTTGTCCCATATTTACAAAATTGCCACCGCGTTTTATTTACGTCGAATATACGTGCATGCGACGACAATTGGGTGACGTAAAAGCCATATTCTGCACTAGTGTTCAATCATCAACGTCTTGTTCCACCATTTTCTCACTTATTTACCAATAAAACATTGCTCTAGATAATCTTTAATTCTGAAAAAAAGAAAATAAAAAGGGATAAGTTGAGAAATGAAAAATAAATTGAAAATAAAATTTATTGTTTAATTAGCCGGTAGAGTAAAAACAGGTTAAAAATGAAGATAAATATTTTAAAACTATATAATTTTAAATAAAAAAGTTTTTTTTTCTTTCAATTAAACAAACAAAATTATATGTTTTGTTTTCTCTTTGCCTTCACTTTATCACATGAGGTGTTAGAAAGAAGATGTGAAGAGAAAACTATCGTTCAAACGCAATGTACAGAGTCTCTATATCAAAATGAAGTTAGTTGGGATAGCTTTTGAAAAAATAAAAAAATAATAAGAACTAATTTATAAATAAATTGAAAGGACGTGTGTCAAATCAATTTATAAACTAGTCAAACTTGAATTCTAAATCCACATTCTTTGGCTTTGTTTTACGATTGATAAAAGAAAAAAGAATGAGCTTTAAAAATATATTTTGTTTTAAACTATATAAATACAAATTAAAAAATATTTAACAAAGAGTAATAAACTGTTAGATTCAATAATCGCCAATTTTTATTTTCTGTGAAAACATGGTTACTATCAACTCATTTACGTGTATTTTTTTCTTAAAATACAAGGCTCACAATTTGTGTTATTGTCCCGGTCTCTATTTTCTATGATATTTTCTTTCACCAAATGCACATGTGTGTGTCTTTTTCTTTTTTTTTTCTTCTATGATTTGGATACATTCGTTGTCTACACAAATCAAAATCATTGCACTTTTATTTGACAGCAAATCATTATATAAAAGTTAGTGAAAGAAAGAAAGAGGAAATAACAAATTTAATGCACACGTATTATGTTAGTTCTCCCCAAACGAGACCTTACTCTGCTACCGTCTTTTTCCTCCACAGTTTCCTTGTTTTTGCTTACACAAAAAGCCACCCTTTCTCCTTCCACAAACGCATCTTCAAAACCCAAACCGTTTTCGTTCATGATTTTTTCTATAACACTCAGTTAATGGGTAAGGCATCCAAATGGTTTCGCGGTCTTTTGGGCCTCAAGAGACCGGACTCGCCGTCCTCCGCCGCCGCTACCAAACCGCCCAAGGACAGACGACGGTGGAGCTTCGTCAAGTCCTACAGAGAAAAGGACCATTCCGCCACGGACCACCATGCACCACCCACCAACGGAGGCCACTCCTCGGGTCACGTGGAAAGCGCTGATCCCCACATCGCAGCAGTCACCGCTGCCATGGCCGAGGCTGCCTTCGCCGCCGTGGCTCGACTCACTAGCAGTGGTCGGTGCCCTGCCACCGTCGCCGGAGAAGTTACTCGAGAAAAATGGGCAGCGGTTAAGATTCAAGCCGCCTTTCGAGGGTCTTTGGTTCGTATGATCATTCATATTCTCCTCTCCTTCTTGTTTTATTCTTTTTCTTTATATCGTTAACGAAAATATATTTATGTTCATTCGAGTGGGTGTATCATCTTGCATGAGGTTGTTTTAACATAATCAGTGTATGTGGTTAACTTCATATACTCCAAGAGAGACCTCTTTGACATGAAGTAAAGTGTTTTATCAATTTTCAAACAAGTTAAATTAGTTTCCCTATTTTTTTTGTCTTTATGTTTAAGTGGTGTTGGTGAAAGGAGGTTTAAGTTTAACAAGGAAAATAAAAATATATGAAAGATCCTGGAAGATGGGTGAGTGAAAAGCGTAAATAGGGAGTGTCATCCTATGTTCGCAGATTTGGCTTATCTGTGAGACGGTGTCTTTTGTTGTGAGTTGGTTCGATTGTAAGTGGATTTGGTTAAAAATTGTCCTCTGATATTGTTTCCTGCAAAATATGATACTTACCATTTTGTTTAATTTCTTCCTCTGAATGAACATTGATTACAACTGTTAAATTTGTTTGGGTGACAGCTACTAACGCGTATCGAGGTGCGTCCAGCGTCACCATCTCTCTGTGTTTCTTTTCCCTCCGTGTTGCCCTTTTCACTATTAAATGCCATCTTGCTTTACACTCTTCACGCACACGCACTGCCCAGAGCGCGACATAAAGTGTAAAATAAAATTGACTGCTAACACTAATTCCTTAAAACGATCTTTGTAATCTCTCTCTCTCTCTCTCTCTGTATGTTTAAGTCAGATTTTATATATGATTTAGAAAAAAATAGTTAATGTATCGTAAAAATCTTATAGAAAAGAACAACAAATTATGCAAAAAGGGTGGAGTATTTTGGTATTTGTATATGCTTTTATTTGTTTGTGTCTTGGGGGTGAGTTTCTTGAGGTAAGGCCGGTACTTTGATGTAATGATAGATTCGCATGTAGATTGTAGAAGGGTTAATCAGGTGTTGGAAACTGATTTGAAAACTCAAGTACTACTCTTTTTCTTTTCCTGGTATAAGAATGATCCTTGGCTTGCCCATTGGTTTTTTGGTGGGTTTGTGGGGACAGGTGCAAATCTAAAGAAGCACCGTCACCACCCACCCTGTAATGTAAGATACGTTTCTTTTGGGTGGACTTGAATGACTTTTTCAGCTCATTAAAGTTCGATTTCATGACGACAGTATTAATACCATTAATTTCTATAACACCACTGTGCAGACATACTTCAATAATGCTGATTAATACTTCTCCTTTGCGTACAGCTCACATACTATCATTACTATTTCTCATTCAGAACTTATTCATTTCTTTTTTTCCTTTTTTTTAAACAAATTATGGATAGTTTTGACTAATATTACATCTGTATAAAATAGTTATTTTTTATGTTTTACAAAAAGCATTGGACTTACATCGATTAAGAAACCACTTCATTAAACTATAAAATTACATCTATATCTTATATAAGGATATTTTATAGTATGAAGGAAAATGATTTTTTGACAGGCTAGTGAAATTTAAGCATTTGGTCTCTGATGTTGAAAATATCTAGGCAAGGAAAGCCCTTCGTGCGTTGAAAGGTTTGGTGAAGCTACAGGCAATAGTGAGAGGTCACATTGAGAGGAAGCGCACATCAGAATGGTTGCAAAGAGTTCAAGCCCTCTTACGTGTTCAGGCCCAATTCCGTGCTGCCCGGGCCCAAGTTTCTCACTCCCCTTATTCCAATGCAAAGCCATCCACTGTCTACCTCCATGTAACCATTTTATATTCATTGGAAAATCAATTATATGTTACATGTGTCTATCAAATTACCGTCAGAATATTGTCTTCCATTCACAGGGTCCAGCCACACCAGACAAATTTGATAACCCGTTCAGATCCGAGAGCATGAAATACGATCGCTCATCATCCTTAGTCAAGGTATGTTTACCCTTTCCACAAGGGAAGGAAAATTCTGTGCATGGTTAAATAATTTAGTGCGTCACTTATGAAAAAATTACTACGTTGCAGAGAAACAACTCCAGATCCCGCATGCATATCAATGCCACTCAAGAGAAACATGGGAATAGACCAGATGGTCGCATTGATGAACAATCATGGCATCAACCAAGATCATGGTCAAGAGCCTGTAGCATGGACGAAGAAAGATGTCTCAGGATTCTAGAAAATGATTCTGTAAAATCACACGTTACATCAAAGCGGAGAAACCTCTTTTACTCCCCTACCCACGCTTTGGTTTGTGAAGTTCAGTCGTACAGTCCTCTGAAAGCGAACGAGGTTGAGGAGAACTCGTTTTGTGGTGCTGACAGTAGTCCTCAAACTTTATCTGCCTCTTCTAAAAATGGTGGCTCCAAAAGAAGCCCTTTTACTCCTACCAAGAGTGATGGCTCAAAAAGCCATGCAAGTGGTTGTTCTGAACCTGACTATCCAAGTTACATGGCATACACTGAATCCTCAATGGCAAAGGTAAGATCTGTGAGTGCTCCAAAGCAGAGGCCTCGTTATGAGAGGTCTTGTTCTTCTTCCAACAGGTACTCACTTCATGATCAAGGATTTGGTGACTCAAAATTGGACATGCAAAGGTTAGCTGCTTTACATGCAAACTTCACTAACAAAGTTTACCCTGGTTCTGGTCGTTTGGACAAGCTTGGTCTACCTGTGTCTTATTATAAATACTGATGTACGTAACATATTTTCAATGTTATTATCTATCTAATCATCCAATGCTAACCAGTTCTACCTATTTTGCTCTCTAATCCTTTACAATTTCGTAACCTATTTGGACTTTTCTGAGGATAATGTATCTACACATTTAATATATGATCATTTATTGTATCTCAGGTTAACACACCATATTTATTTTATTAAAAAATTATAAAAAACAAGACAGAAATTACTGTGACTGGTGTGTTCCATTTTTAATATAGGTTGAAACTTTAAAAATAAAAATAAATAAAGCTACCATAATTTTATTTGGCATATAAGAATATTTATGGTGTGTTTGGTTTTCAGGAAAGAAATAGAGTGATGAAAATATAGTAAAGAATATAATTCAGTATATGATTGATTGCTTGATAGAGGAAAAACAAGTGACAAATGGAGATAAATTGTTTTTAAATTTGTGAAATTTATTTAATTTAGTAAAAAATAAGAAGTGAGATAAGTAGTTCTTGTTGAAATTGATAAAAAGATTTCTTTAAAATAAAATATATTATTGGATCTTAGATATAAAATTATTTAAAATATTTTTTAATATAAATAAACCTTTTTATTTTAAATAATTCTATATATAATATTTATATTAAAATAATATATTTTATTTTTAAAAATTCTTCTAAATAACTCGTACGGCAGATACTTTAACTAAAATACTATAAGAAAAAATATCTCTTTCATAATCATGTTATGCTGTTAGTTATACTTTTCTTCAACTAACTTTTGTTCATGAGTTTAATTTTTCTTAAATATATATATATATATATATATATATATATATATATTTTTTTTTTTTTTCATTTTTATTAATGGATTGAACTCCATCAATAATAGAGTTTCCAGTTTTGAAAACTATATAATCCAAAAGAAATCTGCAACACTAAATAATGCAGATAATCCATCACTTGGATCAAAACCAAATTTAAGATAATAAGAAAAACAGATGCATTTATCCATTTTGGAAAGAATGGAAGCACATTGAAGATAGTTGCTTTATTTTCAAAAGTGCTTCTACAGTGTGCTAACATGAATTGTTCATTAGTGTGTAAAACAAAAACAATGATAGTTGAGGCGATTAAGGAAACATATGAGGTGGGAAATCTTAGCAGTCTTTTGTGGTGGTGTATACTGGTTGCAATGCAAAGAAGTCCAATTATTGTGGTGTGCGACAAATGATAAATGTTGATGTTGAAAAATCTAACCTTACAAAATCCAAACAAGTAAAGCGATGAAGGGACTCTCTTCTGTAACCCTTTATCCGGCATAAAGTAGCTTCTACTTCCAAATCACATTCATCTGCACCATCCCAGTCCCAATTCAATTTCTGGGGTGAATCCAGAAAATTATTTTCCTTCCGTTTGTATATGTTTCTACTCTTCATTTTTTTTTACTGTTAAAATAATTTACTTCTTCGGAACATTCCACTAAAAAGGTTAAATGTAAAATAAAAATAAAGGAAGACTTTTTTTAAAGTTATCTTTATAATAATTTCATTTCCCATGTTTTATATTCTACGTGTAAATTTGTATATTTTACAAGAGGAGGGTAGGTAACACATTATCTTTCTCTTTCTAGTACATATTTGAATTGAACATCAAATACGAGAAAAAAAATATAATAATAATAAGAATTGTGTAGAGTATATAACAAGTTTTATTTTTTTATAATTATTATATATAACTAATATATATTTGGTTTTGTTTTGAGTTGGTTTCATCTTTTTAAGTGTGACGTGTAGATTTTTAATTGACAAGTTTTAGAATTTTGTATAGGGTGTTGGTTAAAATGTACATGTAAGATATAGTATCAGTTATACTAGAATGAAAATGAGCAGTGAAAATTATAATGTTATAGTAGAAAATCAACAAAAAAATAAATGAATATATATAATTTTGTATGTATCAAGTGTAATTATTTCGTGAATGATGAAAAAAAAAGTGTTAAATGAGTTTGGGTAAATTTAACAAACCCAGCTATATCGTCTCCATTTTGAAATCATAAATTTTTTTGGTAATGTATGAAAATACAAGATTTTTTTTTCAAATAAAATAAAATGAAAATGTTTTTTAACATTATTATTAATGAAGAGGTTAAAAAAAATATTTCAGAAAAAAGAGGTTATGTTTTTAATTTTTGTAAAATGGGTCCTTTTTTATTTTGGTCTTCCAAGATTTGTTCTTTGTTTTTTTAAAACTAAAAATTGTTACTTTTGATACTAATTAGTTATTTATGTGTTAAACAAAATGTTAAATAATTATTTAGAGTTGGAAAAAATTAATTAAAAATTTCTATTTACTTATATTAATTATATTTAGAAGCATAATTAAAATTGATATAAACTGTAAAAAAAGTAATTGAAAACAGAATATTATTTAATTAAAGGCATTTATGAAAGACATCATTAAATAGAAAAAGTGTTAAAATTTATTTTTTTGTATTTATTTATTTATTCTTCTCAGTAGAAGTAATTTGCTAAGTTATCTAATTTCGTTAAAAATTAAATGAAAATCAGAATATTGCACCGAACCGTAGCGTTTAAGAAAAAACATGGACAAGCCAGCAATTGGAGACGCTATTTGTGGACCCACACTTAAAATCCGAACGCGATCCGGACAAACATCACCGGACGATAGGCTCCGTCGATTTCATTCTCACTTAAAAAAAAAAAAAAGAACAAAAAAAGAACATTGTCGTCATCACTCATCATCATTCCCGTTTTAATTTTCCAATTTTCAAAGCCCTTTTTGAGATAGGTAAGGTATCTCTTCTGTTCCGTTCAAATCAAAACCATAATCATTGGTTACTTAGTGCCTTCATTTGCCTCTACCAAGTGCCACCTGCACCCATTTCATTTCTTCGCAACAACAATTTTCCATGTTCTGAACTGAGTCATTAGTGGACTCGGCGAGTCACGCTTTCCGAATCGGTTTTTCATTCTCCAGGAAGCTCAAACATGGCCACGGCAAGGTCCCCGAGCCCTTCCTCCGAGGACATCCTCGACTCGACGCCGCTGTTGGCCAATTCCGGCGGCTCCTCAGACGAGCTCACCTCCGGGCGCCGATTCGCGAGGCGGCAGCGGCTCCGGCAGGCGGCACGGTTCCTCCGGCAGGCGAGCGGGCGCAGGATGATGCGCGAACCGTCGATGCTGGTCCGTGAGGCGGCGGCGGAGCAATTGGAGGAAAGGCAGAGCGATTGGGCGTATTCGAAGCCGGTGGTTGTTCTGGACATCGTTTGGAACTTCGCTTTCGTGGTTGTGGCGGGGACCGTGTTGATTTTGAGCGAGGGGGAAGCGCCGGGGATGCCTCTGAGGTTGTGGATTGTGGGGTATGCTATGCAATGCGTCCTTCACATGGTTTGCGTTTGCGTGGAGTATAGGAGAAGGAGGAGGCAGCAACGCGCCACGGCGTCGGTTACAGCGCAGGATAGGGTTGCGAATAGCAGTGGGAATTTGAGTTCGTCTTCGAGGGAAGGTTCTGCTTCTGGCTCTGTGCAGTATGTGTCGTTGGGGCAACTCGATGAGGAGGGTACTAGGTGAGTTTCTTCACTTTTTTTTTTTTTTCATGGTTTAACTAGGATTTTTATTTTGTACATAATTTCGCCACCGAGTGATACAGATGCTTTTGCTGATGGATGAAGAGTTACTGAGACTATCATGTGAACTTTGGAATTCTGTGTTACGTAAACAAAATTTAAGGTGCGAGTGAGAGTTGCCATTTTAGTTATACTTGTGAATGATTTCATTATTAGATTAAGTGCTAATGTAGCTATCGTAGCCTTCTCTTTAGGGTTACTTGTCGGCTAAAGCTTAATGAATTTGATGTAAGTTTAATGGTAAAACAAGAAGACAGAGATTGCTACGTCATCTAATTTTCTTTTAAAAGGGTTTATTTATTCAATTTCTCAAAGCACAGGTGTAAGTGTGTATGATGATTATGTACAAAAAGGATCAATGTAGAACCACAGTGGTTGTAGCTGATTGTATTTCAGATTTCAGCATTGGTTTTCTTAAGCTTCAATTGGCTATTGGAATTGGAATTCGGCCTAGAAATTAGAAAATAGGCCACTTAATTTTAATTATCGTTTTTAGCATGCGTGAGGCGAACCATGGCACAATGATAAGGCTGTTGCCTTTTGACTAGGATGTTATGGACTCAATTCCTGAAACTACCCTCTCTGCTTGTGAGGAAAAAGTTGTGCATATTAACTATCCAGAGAGCCCATTAGAAGGTAGCTTGTTGTAAGGATATCTCACATTGGTTAGGAATGGCCAAAGTAGCCTTTTCAGAACGGGGCAATCCTCCTTTCTTGATCAACCTTTTGAGAGTGAATTTTGCCTAATTCATTTCTAATATTTGTGCATTTGGTCTCCCTTTTGTTTAGCACATGCATTAGATGTAGAATTGTGTTAGAAAGTGACCCTAATGATAATCACCCCTAGCCGGCCTTGGTTGTGGCTTCTTTGGGTTGTCTTAATTACAGTCTCTAGGATGGTGTTTAATGTCACATCAACTAGAGACATTACTTAAAAAGAGCTTATAAAATTCGGGGTAGTCCTTACACCTCATCTTACAAGATGGTTTTGGGTTTGTTTAGACGAACTTCTCCTTAAAGACTTTAAGGAAAGAAAAATATGATTCTTCTCCATATGTTCAAATTTTAAAATGGTATTAGAAAAACAAAGGGTATCTTAGATTCATTGTTGGGCCACCTGCATTACCACACTCCAAGCTAGTAGCCCTGGATCTGAAGGCCAGTGTTGGAAATTTGCAGTACCCCCTGGTCAGCCATAGTTGCAGTCTCTTTGGGGACTACCTTAATTTTAACTCGTAGGGTAGTGTATAGTCCCAATTGTGTGGGTTGAGTTAGGCCCTAATCCAAATTCTAAGAAATTTTAATGCTAAGTAACAATTTCAAACACACAAAACAGAAATAACGATTACAAAATTTTAACATGACCTTAAAATTTACAATTCTGTTAAGTTTCCAAACACTTAAATACTCCACAGAGCATCCCATACTACTCGGATATGGGACTTAGGCCCCCCATAGTGCCCAAATTTCTATCAAATTCCAAGGGATGAGGTTTAAAAGGATGTACAAGGGAACAAATTTCGTTGTTTATCTTTGACATGTCCATTCTGTAACGAACATTATTGTTGTGTACTAAAGCAATTGTTGTTGTTACCAGTGTACTTTGACAACATATTCTATCTCCTGCTTTTTTTTTATTCTCTTTCATAACATTCTCTGCCCCCTGGATGATTTTAGTTACAAGATATTTCAATTTTACTATTATTTATTCATGTAACTTTTGTTCTCATATAAATTTTGAACAATGAAATTCTAATTTTGTACATCAATTTGCCGGTCATCAGTGTTGCAAAGCATTTGGAATCAGCCAATACAATGTTTTCATTTGTTTGGTGGATTATTGGATTTTACTGGGTATCAGCCGGTGGTCAAGATTTAGCCCAAGATTCTCCCCAGCTTTACTGGTTTGTCCTCTCAGTCTCATTCCTATTGTTCATTTATCTATTACTGCTTATTAAATGTTTCACTTGTAATTTACTCATCTTTGGAAAATCTGCTAATATTTTCTTATTCTAGTTGAATATTTTTGACAGAATCTACATGCTTTGCAGGCTATGCATAATCTTTCTGGGTTTTGATGTTTTCTTTGTCGTTTTCTGTGTTGCACTGGCGTGTATCATTGGTATTGCTGTTTGCTGTTGCCTTCCATGTATCATTGCACTTCTTTACGCAGTTGCAGATCAGGTAACTCATGTTTGATTTGTCATTTACCTGTTCTTGTTTTTGAAGTCTGTAAAGCTAGTGAATCTGGTTTCTCAGAAGATCCAAATGGAAGCACTCTATTCTGTATAAAAATGGGTAGGAAATTGCTGAGCAGTAATGATATTTGAAGTAACTTTCAAATTTTACCTTTTCAACATATATTATAATATTTTGTATAAAAATTAATGCTGGAGCCTTTACCTTTGTAGAACACATGAATTGGCAGATTAAACTTGTGTTATATCGGATACATGTTTCGCATACCTAGTTTCACTTGCCCTACTACTGTACTATTGTGTGCTTGCACAGTGAACATGACTCATTCCTACAGTACAACAAAAACATAATGGATATCATACACACATAATCTAATATTTGGTTGCTCTCTCTAGGTCTTCTATTTTTCTGCACACAGGAAACCCTCAGAGACTGTTTATAGATTTTTTTTTTTTTTTTTTTCAGATTCTCCGGGGTTGCAAAAATGAGGAAAATTATAACGTTATTTCTTCTAAAATTAGAGAGATGGGATCCAGAGAGTAAACCCAAATGTTCTAAGTTGGAATTTTTACGTTATTTTTAGCCAAGCATGTTCTGCAACCAAAAACTAATGGTACTTTTAGAATCCAAGGACGGGTGAAGAACTATTCTGATGTAAAATTAGAAAAGATCAATAAAGTCTGTGTTTTAGGTGTCATAAGAAATATAGCTCAGATATGTGAGCCAGAACAAGCAATTTGCAGTTATGTTACTCGAGGAAGATTTAGGAATGGCAGATGGTGAATAATCTGCTAAATTTCGTGTTGAAGACACTGTTTTTTTTTTTTTTTTGAGACGGGCTATAATTAGGGACCACATGTACAATTTGAAAAAGTAGGTCGACACCATTCATTCACATGAATTAGAAATGAAAGGGGGGAATGAGGAGTGAGTTTGGGCAGTTCTTGATAGATTGAGGGAGCAAGTTAGCGAAGAGTTCATGCCTCTAAAGTACCTGGAATTGGAGTGTTAATGCAACTAATATTCTGCGTTACCTTTGTATCTTCATTTTCTCCTCTTTTACATTGTATCCCATTGATGCAGACCTGGACATAAGAGGCTTCTGTCAATGAACAGTCTGTTTTCATTCTTTATACGGAATCCTGATCCAGTCCTATTAAAAATTTTGCAATGCAACTTGATATTTTGTGTCTTTGACGTTGATTGTGAGTGTATGGCTAATATTATTGAGATGGTGAATGTTATGTAGCATAGGACTGTTTAGTGGGAGATATTTATTGTTATCTATATATTTATTCATTTATTGTTATTTACTATTTGTCCTTGTCTGGGTAAAAAACACAGGAAGGAGCATCAAAGGAAGACATTGACCAGTTGTCAAAATTTAAATTCCGGAGAATTGAAAGCAATGAGAAACATACCGGTACTATACAAGGACATGTTGGAGGAATAATGACTGAATGCCTGGCTGAGTCACCCATCGAACATGTTCTTGCTGAGGAGGATGCGGTATGTCATAAATGTTATGTGTGGATTTAACCCATTTCATTCTGTTGGTTTTGTTGCTCCGTCTGTTAATATATATTGAGCCTGTGCGGGAAATTTTTTTTCATAAGCATATCTAGTTGAGAAAAACAAGTAGGAAAAATGAAATAGGTGTATATAAGTTAATCTATAGAAGCTCTTTCATATTAATTTCTCTAAAAGAATATTTTGAACTTATGTACAAGTTAATTTTAGTTTATAAAAAAGTTTATTTTATCTTTTTTTCTTCTGAAAATGTGTATGGAGAAGTTTACCCAGGAGACTCACTGTTTTTGTATATTTCAAACAGAATTCCATGTTTCAAACAGACACTTTGTTGCATACTGTTTTTTAGTGTTACTATCACAGTTTTGATATGTAACTGCAAATCTGTCTTCTGATCACACAGTTAAACTGCAATTTGTGAATATTTTGTTTGTATGTGTGCTTGACATGTATGGAGTATTTTGCCATTGAATAAACCATCTTTCATCCCTAAAATATCACTTTTTCTCCTAAATGGTCCCTAGAGTAAGAAAATTATACAAGTAATCCTCAAACTACAAATATTAGAATTCATAATATATTGTCCCCCCAGCTATAGGAATGTCCATTAGATTGATCCCTAACATTAGTAAGATATAATAATGTAATTCATTTAATCTTAAGTGACTACTTAATTATTTTATTACTTTAGGGACCATATAGGAGAGAGTGTAATACTTCAAGAACTAAATTGATGATTTATTCTCTCATCATACATTATAAACAGAAGGATATTGATATAGTGGTTTTAGTGCATGCTAGATGATCTTGATACTAGACAATAATGGCTGCATCATCAGTCACTCTACAAATCTGAAATTTTTCATTTTTGGTGTACTGTAGGAATGTTGCATCTGCCTTTCTTCTTATGACGATGGGGTTGAGTTAAGAGAACTTCCTTGTGGTCACCATTTTCACTGTGTCTGTGTGGATAAATGGCTGTATATTAATGCCACTTGCCCCCTCTGCAAGTATAACATCTTAAAAAATAGCAACCTCAGTCAAGAGGAAGTGTAGAAGATTGATGTCAGGAAAGTTTTTAGTGACCATGTTGAGGAATCTGCATACTTTTGATTATCGGCACAGCTTGTTAAATATACTTTGACACAGTCCTATGTATGCAGTTACTGCTGTTTTGTGCTGTTGTCATGTAGCGATAGCTGTTATGACTATTTGTAGTTATTGTGGCTTCTAACTGGTTGTGTATATCAGTGTTGTTCAGTGCATACCGCCTATAATCATCTTCAGATTCAATTTGGTTGTCATTTTTATCTTGGGTTATACAGTCATCATTGGTATTTTTGTATATGGAACCAAAATGTCTTGCCTAAAAGTCACTGTGAATGGTTTATCATGTCTAATTACATGTAACGAAAATGTTTAGTTCAACAGCCTCCATTTGTTTCACTTTGCAACATTCTTATACCTTGTGTTTATTTGAGTGTAAGCAAAGAGAAAAAAAAAAATGAAAAAAATAGAAATCCATGGAGCGTATATATTTAGTGAAATAAGATATACAATAAAAATATGATATAAAAAATAACTTGGAAGAGATTTATATTGTATAAAAAATATTAATATGGTTGTCTGTTATCACATCACACTTTCCCAAATTCCCAATAGTAGGATGGAGACTTGTTTGATGCGGATATGATGATGATCTAAATCTAGCAAAAATTCCAACTTCTTAATTACGTTGCTACTCAGAAACTGCGTTTACACTTCACACTGCCCAAATGCTCTCTCTCTCTCTCTCTCTCTCTCTCTCTCATGCTGTCCATGCGAGACACTGGGAGCATTGAAATTTCTAAATTTCAGCTGTTTTTATATAAAAAAAATGTTGTATGGATTGTTAATTTTTCACATTTGTAATACAGTCTCTTTTTTTTTTTTTTTTAAAGTAACTCGATTTCGTGCATATGAAAAGTAATCATTATGTTTTAAACATTATTTTTTTCTCCTAAAAAAGATGCTATCATTCAATTACCCCTAAATTTCCCAACATCTTTCATTTTTATAATTGAAAATAAATATTTATAAAGTTGATTTACCAAATTTTCCACATTGTTGCGGCGCTTCCACTCCTTTCTATCAAATAACAATTTTTGGATTAATAGACATTTCCCTATCATTCTTCTATGTCCACCGTTTGTATATATATTTTCTTTTTTCATTTTAATCCATTACTCTAGTAATTAATGAAATGATCAGTAGATATTGAAAATAACTATTATGTTTTCTAATACGAAAAAACAGTAACAAGAATTTTTAAAGAAAAGAAATACATAATATTAATATATTTAAATAGCTTAAGAAACATTTTGTTGAAGAACAAATGATACGTACCAGGAATCAAGCGACACGCAGATGCCAGATGGATCCATTCACACTCACCTCCAAAACCAAATTCCAAAGTGAAGACCGTTCCACATTTTTCATTAATTGTATTATTTAAAACAAAAACTTAAAAAAAAAAAAAAAAAAAAAAAAAAAAAACTAAAAATCGGTCTCCATGCTGCAGTGTCCACTTGCGCTTGTGCCACTGCTGCCGCCAAATTTGCGAACCGCTGTGACGGGAATCCCAATGACAGAGTGACAAAGGGATCCCTGGAAGCGGAGGGAAAGGTTGAGGATGAGGTGGGTCCTGGAACCGTCTTTTGCCCGTAGGCGGTAACTGAGGTACCGTAGGGAGTGAGAGTGCGGGAAGGCAATGTCGGTGGGCGGAATCAGACACCATCCGAGGAGCGTGGGCCCGACAAAGCGACGCCTGTTGTAGAGATGGAGGTGGAGGCGCGAATATGTGTCGGAAAAGAAGGTAGGATCCAGTGCGACGCGGAACACGTGGTCCCCTGTTCCTCCTCCGTCGTAGTGGTGGAGCACGTCCGCCGGGAGCTTGGTGAGAGTGATGAAGGGTCTGATGCGGTTGAAGAATGATGAGTGTTGGTTGAGACCTTCAGCGGACACCACACTGATCTCCAACGTTGTTGTCATCGTGATTACAGCTAGAGATTTCAGTTCCTTACGTTAAGATGTGAGTTTTTAGTTTAATGTTTGGTTCGAAGGAAATTTCGTGGGTGGTAGTGGTGGAATTTAAACCTCTGTGGAGCCTCACTCTGAAGTGGTAGCAGTAGAAACAAACAAGACTCGTGGAAAATTTTAATTTCCCGCTTTCACAAGTCAACAAAAGGGTCTTTGTGCTTATGCTTATTATTGGTTTAGCACAAAACAAAATAAATATTCAACTTCATTTTTTTAATCGCGTATTATAAAATAATATATATAAAAAACTTAAATATATTTTTTAGTCTTTACAAAATTGAAATCTTTTATTCATAGTAAAGGTGTATTTTTCACTTGCCGTTGAGTTGAAAACAAAAATCATCATAAGCATTTTTCCCTTGCATATATACCACAACATTAACGTGAATAACAAAATTCGACTTTCAAAGAAGATTATTTTCCAAAGGTGAAACTTAATCTTTTTAATTACCTTTTTTCAAAACAATAATTAAATATTACAAGCCATAAAGGAATGTAAAGTTTACAGATATCTCCTTCACGCATTTTTATTCTTTATATTAAATTTATCAAATGTTAAAACTAAATAGTACTTATCTCATGCAGTTTTGAGAAATCTCTGTCTTTTCTTTGTCATTAACTCTAAATTATTGGTTTAACTACGCTTTTTAAGATGTGTTTGGCACAATTTTTAATTTAAAATTATCTTAAAATTATAATTTTAAATAAAGGTTAATGAAATAAAATAATTTATATGATGGATTTTTATAATTAAAAAGACAAACAGAGCCAAAATAATCTAAACTACCTCTGAAAAAGTAACTATTTTGAAAATAATCATTTTTATTGTTTTCAACAAAATTAAAGCTGTTTAGTTTTCTTAGAAAATATATAATCTAAAATATATAAACCTCGAACATATTGTTTCAGATAATTGACAAATAACCTTTATTTTAATCTTTGATTTTTGAGCCACTTAAGTGAATTTTAAGAAAAACAGTAAAATAAAATACTATAAAACAATTATTAAAGTTTAAAAAGTTTTAAGAAAATAATGTAAAACTTATTTCTCATCCACAATATATATATATATATATATATATATATATATATATATATATAAATTCTATATCACATCTAATTTATACAAATTTAAAAGATAAAAATTTAAGAGGAGGATAATTACTGAAAGTTTGTTCTAGGAATCATGCAAATGTTTCTCCCTTTTAATTAAAAATCTTTAGACATAGAAATGTATGACCGTTTGAATAGATTTCAAGAAAGCATGAACATGTTACATCGAAGCCTCAAAGTCACCTTACTCATTAAAGGTTAAAATGAATGAACCAAAGGAAGATACAAAATATAAGGAATATTGCACCACATACACAATAGTTGATCTCAATCCTTGAGATGAATTCAATGAAGATAGACCGACTTTCAATGAGCAATTGATCGAAGTCCAAATAGGAACAAGTAATCATAATCGGATAAACAGTACAAGCAAATCAACTTAAACTTACTAATATACTAAAAGTAAATATTGATCTTTTTGCATAAAGCCCTTCGAATATGCCTGATATTGATCCAAATTTAATTTGTCATAAGTTAGCATGTTTCACCCACATAAAGCCTGTAACCTAGAGGAAGAGAAGGCTAGGAGGAGACAGAAGTGTAGTCGTCTAGCAAGAAATTGAGAATCTCTTACAAGCTCAGTTCATCAGAGAGATACCTCATACAACCTGACTAACAAATGTGGTTATGGTGAGGAAATCCAATGGGAAGTGGCGAATGTGCACAAATTACACATATTTGAACAGAGCATGTCTTAAAGACTCATATTCCCTGTTGAATATAGATTGGTTGATTGACAACACATTGGGTTATCAACTGCATAGTTTCCTAGATGCATATTCGAGATATAATCAGATTGTAATGTTCTCACAAGATGAAGAGAAAACGACCTCCATGATGGATGGAGCTAATTATTGTTACCGAGTTATGCCCTTTGGCTTAAAAATTGCAGATGTGACATATTAACGTTTGATGGACATGGTCTTCAAGACCCTCATTAGTCACTGTATGGAAGTCTATGTGGATGATATGTGGTCAAGTCCACTAGTGTCGTTGATCATCTCCTACATTTAGAACAAGTTTTTCAAAAATAAGATGACACAATATGAGATTGAATCCTGTAAAATGCGTCTTTGGTGTTGGAGGCAGCAAACTCGTAGGGTTTATAATTACCCAAAAGGGCATTGAAGCAAACCCAGATAGATGAAAAACTCTCATATCAACAATTAGTCCAAGGAATGTTAAAGATGTCCAACACTTAAATGGTCGACTAACTAGCCCGATTTCTGCCTAAATTGGTTGAGAAGAGTAAACCATTTTGTAAGCTACTTTGTTCTGCAGAAAATTTTGAATGGACGTCGAAATGTGAAACCATGTTCTGTCGTATCAAGGAAGATTTAGCCTAGTTACATATTCTCGTTAGTCTACAAGAAGGAGCCACTTTATGTTATACTTGGTCGTAACTAAATTGGCTATCAGCTCCGTCCTCGTAGTAGAAAGGAAAAAAACTCAACATCCCATTTACTTCACCAGGAGGAAGCCATCTGAAAAAAGGTATCAGACCATTGAAAAATTGGTATTAGCTCTCGTCCACTCCGCCCACTGACTACGATCCTACTTTCAGGGATTTCCCATCGTATTAAAAACCATCTACCCGATCAAACAAATATTACAGCGATCCAAACTTGTGGGGTGTATGATCAAATGGTCTATTTAACTATCCGAGTTTTGACTCACATATGAAAGTAGGGGACTAATGAAAACTCAATTCTTTGCGGACTTCTTGGTCGAATTACCATCAATAAGAGAGCAACACAAGGTTTGGAATCTCAGTATTGATGGCTCTTCCAACAAAAAGAGGAGTGAAGCGAGAATAATCTTGGAAGGATCTAATGATGTAGTCATCGAACAAGCGATAAAATTTGATTTTGAGGCTTTGAACAACCAAACCGAGTACGAAGCATTACTAACCGAGTTATCTTTAGCAAAAGAGATGGGAGTCAAACAACTCTAGTGTCGAAGTGATTCTCAACTCGTAACCGACCCAAATAAATGACGAATATCAGGCCAAAGAACATATCCTACAGAAATACCTCCCATAGAAATATCATTATATCGCCAAAAATGTCATAAGGATATTTGATAAATTCGTTGTACAACATGTACCACGAGAACAAAATGGTAGAGCTGACATCTTATCAAAATTGGTCAGTACCAAGAAATCGGGACAACACGAGACTCTCCTTCTAGAAATATTATCAAGTCCGAGTTGAGATAAGGATGAAATCTTCCAGGTCAACACCGAACAACCCACGTGGAAGACTCCCATAAGAAAGTACGTAGTCCACAATATACTACCAGATAACCCGAAAAAAGCGAAAAAAAAAATCAGAAGAATAGTCTCTCTATATACCATGTATGACGGAGACCTTTATAAAGGGGTATATTCACTCCTCTTCTGACATGCCTAGACAACGAACAAGCTCACTATGTCATAGTCGAGCTTCATGACGGAATTTGTGACTTTCACTCGAGTGTAAAAAATATGGCAGTACGAATAGTTTGAGCTAGGTATTACTGGCCCACAATGAGACAAGGTGCCAAGAACTTTGTAAAGAAGTGTAAACAATGTCAACAATTCACTCCATGACCCTTTATCATTTGGGAAATGGACATAATCAGCCTCTTCCATATTACTCAAGCACAGATGAAGTTTTTCATAATAGTCATAGACTACTTCATCAAATGGATAGAAGCAGAACCTATGACCACCTTAAGAGCACAACAAGTACAAAAATTTGTCTAGAAAGTTATTATTTGCTGACATGGTCTTCCACAAGCACTTATTACTGATAATGAAAGACAGTTTGTAGATAAAAACTTAGAGTAATTCTTCAACCAACTTGGCATACAACACCAAGTATCATCCGTCGAACACCCTCAGTCCAATGGATAGGTTGAGGTTTCTAATAAAGTCATTCTCTGAGAATTAAAAGTTGAGTAATGCCAAAAGACTATGGATCGAGGAAATACCAGAGATATTATAGGGATATCACTATACACCTTAGTTATCTACAAGGGAAACCTCATTCAAGCTAACATATGGAAACGATGTCATGATCCCTGTGGAGTTAGGGGGAAAATCATGATGACGACAACAATTTAATAAACAAAAGAACCAAGACAACTTATGTATTGAGTTGAACTTGATTGGCGAGTTAAGGGTTTCAACTCACGTTCGAGAGGAATTCAAAAAATAGTTCGACACCACAACTCTAGGGTAAAAAAAAGAAACTTTCAAAAAGGAGATTTAGTATGGAGAAAGGTCGGAGAAGCCCGGAAAGCACATGGAGATGGAAAGTTAGCTCCTAATTGGGATGGGTCATTTCACATCACCGACTCACTACACAACGCCGCATATAAATTACAAGAGTTAAATGGAAGGCTTGTTCTACGAACTTGGAATGCAACATATCTAAAGTCGTATTACAGTTAGTTACAAGCTTACTCAGGTGTACGAGTATAGACGCATTACACAATATGAATGTCTCACACCCTACTCGAGGAGACGAGTATAAATGTATCACACTTCACTCCTAATATGAGTTTTACATGTATTACACCTTACTCGGGGATACGAATATAAATAAATCATGTCTTACTCAGGGTTACGAGTATGCCTTACTCGGGGTTACAAATATAACATCTCCTCAAAAACATGATATAAAAAACGTTTTTATAATACGTGTATCGTACTCAGGAAAACACATTTACTATGTCTTATTTGAGGTTACAAGTTACTCGAGATTACAAATATAACAACTAATTAAAAACACGAGTATAAAAAACATTTTGATAATATGCATATCGTACTCACGAAAATGAGTATAAAACTTATGAAATTTGCATCGTAAAAGGTAACACATATGCTGAAACACTGAAAATGTTTGAAGTTATATATCACTTCAAGAAATTAAAAAAAATACTAATGTCATTTTTACTAATTATCATCTACTAACTCTCTATTGTGAACATCCCTTTCAATGTCAAAACGAGCAACATCAAGCTCGGGGACGAATAGGACAGCTTGACACACAACTTTCCCGAAACCATCCTCATAACTATCTAACATATTACTCTTCGGCTCGATCAATTGGCCCTTATGCTGAGAAAACTCTCCTAACATAGTAATCTTGTTCACAAGTTCTTTGTTTCAACCTATCTCCACTCGGAGATCATCTTCATCCTTTAAAGCACGTGAAGTAAGTGTTTCGTTTTCCTTGACCTTAGCAGAAATGACATCCTCATGAGCCTTCAGTTGAGTATTTAGAAAGGACACTCTCTGTTAGGAATCAAGCAGATCATTCTGTAAAAGTTTTATCTGATCAGCATTGATCAAACCTAACGAATTCCTCAACAATATACTCGGAAGCATCCATCGTCAGAGCGTTTTCTAGAGGCACAAAGATTGTGCGTTCTTCATCAAAACTACTTGCTAGTCCTAAAACGCTTGACATTTCTCTCACAGGTACAAAACTAGGTTTATTTCTATCAATATTAGACATAATGTAGAAGAAAAAGGAACGTACATATTGATACAGAGGGTAGTTACAAGTGTATGGAAGGAATGCACAAATAAGAGAAGCGAGAAGTTCAAAAGAGGAACAATGAAAGAAAATGCGAAATGAGAAAGTAATGAGAGGTTTTAAAAAAATAATAGTAAAAGTAACATCTTTTTGTATTCTAATTATTTTATTAAAGTTATTCATTAAGAGACTGAACATATAACCTCGTTCAACTTTTCTGGAGTTAATGTACTTACCCAGTTCAAAATTATTCGGTTGATTAATTGTGTTTTACTGGCTCAAATCTATTAAAGATATTACTTTTATTTATTTTGTTATTAATTATCTTTATTTCATTATAATATTTTATATTAGTTCTTATTTTATGAGTTATAAGTTATTATATTTCATTCCATTGTCATATTTTTAAATACTATATAAAGGGATATGGAGTGAACCTTATTCTCATATATATCAATCTCTTGTCTAAAATCTAATTTCAACGTCGCAATGTTTTTTGCAGGCGACCTTCTACGTTTTCTCGGAAATCGTCTTCAAAATTGGTTAGACGATCGATCAACCGATTTCATCTTTTTGTCTTATCGACCATCTTCCGTTCAACGAACGTCTTGCTGACCATCTTCTCGGTAAAAACCGTTTTAACCTTCAAAATATTGTAAAACTTAGTTCTTATTTATATATATATATATATATATATATATATATATATATATATATATATATATATATATATATATATATATATATATATATATAACCTTATAAGTTACTTTTGTCATATTAATAAAACTTTTGGCATCAATTATAGATTTCCAAGAAAGAGATTTAATCTACCCAACTGTGTTCACCTATTTCTTAAAAAAAAAAATCTTTAATTACGAACTGCATGAGTATTTAGTAATATTAGATCTACATTTTAACTTTCAACTGGAAAATCAATTCTGTATGCAATTTTATGTTTGATTTAAATTCTGTACAATGTTATTTCAATATATAATAATTGATCTCAGTCTCTTTGCTGATTGGTTTTCAAAGGATGAAGAAGACATAATCTTGAAAATCTAATCCATAATTAAGAACTGATATCATAAATATTGTCTTATGGAAATTAGATCATTTAATGCATATAATTACTCGGATCCAGCTCTTTTAGAAGAATTAAATTTAAGTCAAATATAGATTTCTTTTCTCACATAACTAACTAAAATATTCAGATATTTTTACTATTACACGCGAAAAAATAAATTCATGTTACATGTATGCAGGTATTCCATTCTGCAATATCCAATTATAAAGAAAATCAATCAGTTTTCTTTAATTGCAATTTGTATTTGTATTTGGCAATGCTAAGATTTGTAATGATTTTAAAGTTTGAGTTACATAGTACGACAAATAAATTATTCTAGTCACATATAGGGGTGTCAAAGTGAGCCAACCATGGGTTGAGCTGAAAATAGATGAGCTCAACCCGGCTCACTTTTTGGTGAGCCAGAAATTTTACAACCCGGCTCAATCCACCACGGGTTGGTGGGTTAAGTGGGTTGGCTCACTAACCCATATTTTTTTTAAAATAATATAAATATAAAATATATATATATATATATATATATATATATATATATATATTCAAACTTCGGATGTAGAAACTTTTGCTTTTTTCCTTTTTTTCTCAACATCAGTATCTTCATTATTAACTGAAATTGGCTCATTGGGTTTTTCATTAACAATAAAATCATCACCAACACAATTCACATTAACACTTTGATGCGTTGTTTCAGATTCCATACTGTAAATTAATTTGAAAGAAAGAAGTCAAAAATTCATATATTAAAGAGATATACGTATAAATCAATAACAAACAACAAATAATGTATAGATGCTACAGTGGGTACGGTGATGTAGTGATACGATGAAGATGAACATATGATAAGATAGTGCAGCGAGAAACGTAGTGTTGCTGATAGGGTTTGACTTGTTGTGGCAGCAGCGACAATATAGGATGGAGATGAGGCAGGATAACATTTAGGGTTAGTATTATAATTGTTTTTAAAATTTAAAATATAATTATTAATTAAGGTTAATATATATTATAATTATTTTTAAAATTTAAAATTAATGGTGGGTTACAGGTCAACCCACCATAACCCGGCTCGAACCCGTTTAACCCGTGGGTTAAATGAGCCAGGTTCATTTTTAGCCCATAATCGGTAGAAATAAAAAAAATCCAACCCAACCCGGCTTGAACCCGTGGTGAGCCGGGTTGGCTCACGGGTTAGAACCCATATTGACACCCCTAGTCACATATACTTCTGCACCCAAAATTACAGTAATAGTGTAGAATTAGTTCCTTTTTTTGTTTTTTAACTTGTATGATACCATGAATTTCAATGATCTCAATGGTTGAAAACAACACCTGATAAACAAACAACACTAAAAGTGGTATTTCGTTGAGTCTTGGGCAGCGGATGAGAACAAGAATTTTTGAAGATTACACGAATTTTCCATGCACTGCAGTTTTCCTTGAAAGTTCATGTTGAATTGATCAATGATAAACTCAGTGGCAGAACTTGACTTATTTTTTTTAGGGCAAATTCTTATAATAGAAAGTCCAGACTATTTTTATATTAAGAATTAATTGGTCCATTCTAGCATAAAAGCACACCATTCTCGTACGTCCTTTCATAATTTATCATTTTAAATCAATTCCTTCATTAATGTACAAATTCTTAAAAAAAAATAGTATATATGAAGTGAAATAGACAAGCAGGTACGAAAAGGAACTTTAAAGGATTGAATGCAACCAATACTACACAACACAAATCAAACCTCAATTAAGAGGAGGGATTGAAGATGAGATAGTGATGATAATTGTAATCATATTTTCCCCTCGTATTATTAAATGAAAACTTGAAAAGAAATAGGAGATACTACATGGGACTAAATACTTGGCAACACCTTAACAACATATGATTAAAAATTAGATTGGATAAATCTGAGCTAAGAGAAAGAGAGGATAATCGACAGTTTAGAAAAGGCACATTCCAGATAATAGGATCAGGATCAAAATAAGTTGATAAAACAAAACCAAATCAATGCAATATATAGCTAGTTTTTTCTTGTGTACTTCTGCTGTGCTATTTCAATTTACTAACAGTATATATGGACTTTTATCAATGTACTACTTACTAATAAGATGGTAATAATTTAACTTACTGATTACAAAAAAAAAAAAAAAAAAACATTGAAAATAACATGTTAGATTTTTCTTTTTATGTTGGCAATTTTTCGAATATACAAGTATTTGTATTTGCAAATTTAATTTGTATAAGATATTTTATTGCAGTGTCGAAACTTGTGCATTTGAATAATTTTACTTATGAAACAAAAAAAAATAACATTTTCTTCTATCCGAGTTTTATTTCACCGGGCCATCTTTGTGTACATGAATGTGAGCGTGTACTTAAGACGCCAGCAGGTTGGACAGGGGAAAGTTTGTTCTCTACCCTGAACTGAACCTAGCTGTTGTGCAAGAAATACATCAGGGGCCCAATTATCATGCCAAGTTTTTGGATTGAAAACTGGCACATGATCTACAACACTACAAACAAAACCCTATCATTCTACATTTTCAGTCTACCAATTTGCACAACATTTTATCTTGCCCAGAAATTCACATATATTATGTGAAGTGCATCGGTTGATGTTTCCAAAGGAGAGAAATTTGTACCCAAAAAGGAGACATTGTTTCAATTATACAGTAAAGAATTTCTAAAAGTTCAAACTACGAAAAATGATTTTTTTTTTCTCATTAAAAATGGTTACATTCATAGGTGAAAATAAAATTTATAAAATATTGAACAAAAAAAAGTATAAATGAAACAAAAACGTGAAAATACTTAAACTTGAACATCAAATTCCTATTAATTTGTTATTGAATCTTCCATCTTACACCTTTCACATTCGAAGTAGTTAATTTCTATTAAAACAATTGAAAATCAGATAAGCTTAGTAGAGTAGTTAGACTTTGCACAATGTAAAGGCAATTCATATAAATAAAAACATGTTAAGTCAGTCTCATGACCTCTAAGGAATGTTCACCTAGTTAGTGGAAAAACACCCATAAATGTACAAGAAATATAAATATGATAAAAACATTAAAATACATGAATAAATTCTAAAAATATCATAATGTTGGATACAAATATGTTCATTATGCCACAAATAGGGGTTGCCCTTCCCTTCATTATCTTTTTCATCAATATTTATTTCCTTGGATAAAGAAGTTTGGAGGTCAAGCGAAGTTGACATCCGCACTTTTTCACTCATGGCAAGAGTTGAATTATAGGGAAGAACCAACGCCCTTTCCATAAAGTGCAGAGTTCACTACAAACAAACAAAGGCCAAGTCACGTGGAGGCCAAATGGAAGCGTCTCAGCGCTAATAGTGCAAGCAGGTGTGCTCTAGCAGATTTGGCTTAGTGTAATGTCACTAATGTGCGTAATGTGCCAACCCAAGTCACGTGCCTTATGTCATTTCATCAAATTAGTAGAGATCAAGATGGAAGAAGCATCATTTCCCAAGCTCCAGCCAACGAGGATCCTGATCATCCGACTCATCCCCATCAAGCGGTTCAGATTTCACATCAGGCCCGCCATCTGGTTCTTGCGACGATTGTGTTTGTGCCTGCATCTGTGCTCGCGTTTGCATTTGATTCTGTTCTTCTCCCTCCGGTTCGGCCTCGCACTCTGTCCTACACCTTTTCAATCCAATCGAAACCCCAAACAGCTTGGGAACCTCTGTCTCCGCCGCGTTCGCCGTCGTACACGGCGCTGATCCGGCAGCGCCACCGACATGCACGGCGTCCTCAGCCGACAAAACATACTTACCAGGCAAAAGCTCCAGCGCCTTCCCTTCCGGCAGCGGCACGGTCCTCACAGCACTCGTGGACGATTCTAACTGCTGACGGCTAAAACCAGAAGCGTAATTGGTCATCAAAGCGAGTATGTTATTACACAAACTCTTCAATTGACTCAACTCGTGATTCAGTTGCATGTTCTCTTTTCTAAGCCTTTCATTTTCTTCTAACAGCTCGGGCGCAGTGGTGCAACTCGTGGTGCGGTGCACTGTATTATTAATATTTCCAGCAATCGGAGATGAGTTCGAGGATAGTACCTGTTCGTCACCGGAAGTCGTCGGAGATACCGTTCTGATCGCCGGTGCCGCCACAGCCACCGTTACAGTATTGGCAGTGACTACTGCCGGTGCCGCCGTTGGCGGCACCGGCAATATTTTCCGGCGTTGTATGTCGCGAAGTAAAGTTCTCTCACCTCGCCGGAAACAGTCGTTAGCGAACTCCCAACGATCGGGGACAACCTTCCGAAATCCCTACACATAACAGCGCACAAATACAGGTAATTCATCTGCGAAAATATTCGATGATAGAGAAAAATAAAACGAGCTCGTGAGCAGTGGTTACATATGTGTTTAGCTGACGGACAAAACTGGAAAAGTTGTTGTGTTTGAAGTACTTTGGAAGCAAATCCCGTGCAAATTCAGCAGGCCGCCAAACGATGAAACTCGTGCCATCTTCGTTCCAGGAAATTAGGTCATCAGCAGAGGGATCATCCACGAGCTGGTACGTCTTCGTCAGAAAAGGCGTCGGAATGGATCTCTGCGATTCCGCCGGCGCTGATTCACCGGTTTGCTCCGCAGGTAACGGCACCATCATCAGCTCCGCTACCAGATCTGGAACTCAAACCTAACTAAGCAACCTAATCACTTTTCTGCGCTCATAGCGGCCTTCTTAAATAAACTAGTTGCTCTAAGTCCATCGATATGCACTTCACTGCTACACAGATTCTTTCCATAAGGCAAATTACACTTACAACAAAGTGAAGAACTATAACCTATCTAATTCTAACTAAACCTTGTTCTGCTTGATATTATCCAGAAAGAATAAGGTAAAAAAAAAAAAAACTAATAATAAACAAATAATTATTATCTTGGATATTACATCATTACCTTGATCTGTTCGATAGAAACGTATTAAGTTAGTGCGAGAGAATGGAATTGTGAGCCGCGGCCAACGGAGAAGCGGAAAGACGGTGTGGACAGAGAGAGGGAGAGAGATGGTAGGTTTGTAGTTGTTTCTAGAAGTTTCTGGAGGAGGGAAGAGTAATTGATGGAGAGGATAGGAAAGAGAAAAAGGGGGTGTTCGGGGGTTCGAGAATGAAAGGGAAATTAGAAAAGGAAAAAATGATAAAAAGAGAGGTGGGGTCCACAGAGAAATAGGAGCGAGAAAAGAAGGCGCTAGAAGAAAGGCGATGTGTGATGCCAATGGTTACTTGTCCAAGCTCTCATCCATCCCCTGCTCCATCCGAATATGGCTTTCAGCCGTTCCTTTGTCCACTTTCCAGAACCTTCCTTGCCCTTCATTCCTTTCTCATTCTTATTATTATTATTATTATAATTTTACTGTTTATCAATTTTGTCCAACGTTATCATGCCTTATCTTGTTAACACGTGTTGCAATGTTTATTATGACCACAGGGGACCACATCACCCACTCTCATTCCCAGCTGCATTGTGTTTTTTATTTTTCCCTCTTGCGCATCAAATCGTCCCACAGATTTTCTTTTCCACACGGCGCACTGCAATGCTGCAAATGATTTTTAACTGTACTATCTATCTCTTGTATAAAAAGTATAACACAGGTTTATAAACCATACAAAATAAATACAATGAAAATACAGAAAAATCATAAAAAAAAAATAGTTACTTTTTAAGAAAAAAAGGGAGAGAGTAAATGAAATTGAATGTAGTTGATGAAAGGCAAACATACCAACCCATTATATCAAATTGTCATTAAGTGATTATTGTTGGGTTTATGAATACATCGATAAATAATGAAATGCGTTATGATGAGTTTTATCCTAATTAAAGATAGGTTGTGATGAAATGTTGAAAAAATTAGTTTAAATTGTTGATTTGAAAACTATAAGTGTATGTGGAGTAAAATAGTTTTAGAGAGTTGTTTGTTATTGTTTGATTATGACTAGATAAATGTGTTATTTTTCGATTATGATTAGATAATAGATAGGGATGTTGTTTAAGACTCTCTTTTTTTTTTTATAATTAGAGTGATATCAAAGTTTATGATTCAATAGGATATTTTGTACTTTTATGATATTTTTTTTTTTTTAATGATATAAGAGTTTATGGTTCAGAAGGATACTCTATTGTAGTGTCAGAGTTTTTGATTTAATAGAATATTATGTATTATGTTTTGTGACACGTACTGATATAATTTGGATTATACAGTATGTGATTATACACGAATATTTATTAATATTGATGCAAGTGTGCAGTGAAATGAAATTCTTATAATGATTTAATTTTAAGTGAGTATATTCTTTATGGTGGAGTATAAATGATTGTCCGTGTAGACAATGAAGATAAAAAAGGAAGATTTGTTTATTTTAATTATGGTGGAGATGGTTGGGTTAATACAAATAATACATCTTAAAAAAACTCACATCATATTTGATAAGGAATAAAATGAGTGATAGTAGTTACATAATGAACTTAAAGTTGATGTTTCCGAGTAAAAAACACTTTAAATATGGATTTAATTCTTCTCATATTTTTATAATAAAATGTTGAGAAGATTAGTTTAAATTCTTGATTTGAAGAGTTTAGAGTAATATGATTTTAAAGAGTTGTCATATGTTTAAAAAATTTTACATAGTATTATTCTTTGGTTATTATTAGATAATTTCTTTGGTTTTAGAGTTGAGGTATTCTTTTTTAATCTATCAAAACTATTTTAAAAAATAAAAATGTGATAAATGAGAATTTCAAAATGAATATCTCTTAAAAATTGATTTTAACGATATTATGATTAAGATATTTTTATTCATAGACCCAAATTTATTCTACATATTTGATCCAAAATTATTTTGACTGAGGATCTCTCACTTTTATTTATTTTATTATTTTATCTTACAAAATAACTTCTTTTATTTTCTGTACTCTGGTTGTCTCATTTTCTTCTCAATGAAACATAGCATTTTTTTTATTATAATTTTATTTTATCCATTTCTTCAATATACATAACGAAAATTAATTATTGTAGTGTATTCTAAATAGTAAGAAAGAGATCCCCATTTCATAAGGCACAATGGAATCAACTTCAGTTGTGTACTGTAAAGTAGTGACTTATTTTCTTAATTTATTAAACAGAAGGAAAACCATTATTGGGAAAAGAATATAAAAAAATGTGAAGATAAAATAGGCACTTTCAATGGCCTGGATCGTTTTCAGTACATATAGCCCATATTTTTATTATGGGCCTGTATTAGTGTAGTGGAGGCCCGAAGGGGGATAGGAAAAATTGGACTTTTCTAATCCCTCTCTACACGCAAGTAAATAAGCCATGAAACTTCAAAATTTACCAAATCTAGAAGATTAAGATGAAAGAAACTATGATTATTTAAGAATAAGATTTTCAACACTTTCGCCCATGTTTTGTAATTGACTTTTATTAGATCTCGTACCTAAATTCAGCATTTTTTTTTTTCAACCTTCAGTGTTATAAAAAATTCAAACATCACTTTGACTTTTCACACACACACACACACACATATATATATATATTTACCGCGTCCATTTGAATTAGTTAATTAAAAATGAAAATGAAATGTTAAAACCATATATATATATATATATATATATATATACACAAGGAGCAACGTGCCAACATGAGATTTCGTATATGAATTGAGAGCTTTATTTGACCCCAAATGTGTTGCTTTCTTGTTGCAACAATTAAACTCTCACAGATAATTTTCAGATTATAGTAGATTAATGTAACAGGACTAGTCTCACAAAAAAAAAAAAAAAATAGAACTTAAAAGACTATGCTTTGAAGATAAATATCACTCCTCCTGATTCTATAAACATAATTAAAAAGGTGTCATTACATTCATCAATATTTTATATTTTGTAGAACTGTATGTTTAAAATTTGTACATTTTATTTTATTTTTCTTTTTTTCACCCAAATAATTGATGCCACTTCCAGCTAAGTGATGTTTTTTTTCTTTTTGCTATTCCATAAAAAGAGAAAATAAATGAGAGGTATTTGTTAGTTGCAACTAGTGATTTTGTCATATCTTTAGGTGAGTTACAGAATTCATGAAATTAATATTTATTGACTAGGAAACATTAACGGGTAATTAATGATATTTTTAAATGAAAATAAAAAAATCTTACACTTATATAAAAAAAAGTAAATAAAAGTTTTTACATGCATATAAAGTAACATCATTTACGTGGTCGTGCTTATTTTACATGTGCTCTCCGAACATTTCTTGTATAATTGATATACGCGCTTTTTTGTAGACTCTTAATTTTATGTCATTTTTTTTTGTAAACTCTGAATTTAATGTCGTACGTGGATAAGTTACTTCTTACGTGTTGAAATTAGTTTGGCATGATTTCACATTTTCGTATTTCCATTTTCAATGTTCACTGTGACATTAAACAAAAACTAACGAACTTTTTTTTTTTTTTTTCATTTATTCGTTAACATCTTTTGGTTGGTGCAATGCAATATCTTTTTTTTTTTTTTTTTTATGGACATCCTTGTATAATTAAATTACCTAGCTTTCCACAATCACGGCTCAATTTTAAACCACGTTTCAATATATTAACGTGATTTATTTTGGTAAGCATCTATAATTTTCCACAGATCAGTTATTTTGATTTCAAAACGCACAACTAGTCTTCAAAGTCCACAATTTATATCTTCTCCATGACATCACCGGATGAATTTTTCAAAAACGAACCATTTTGCTTCCCAACATCTCAACCCTATAAAAATAATACACGCAAACCCAAAACCTCTTACCCTTTAACAAACATCAACGCGTCAATAACAATGGCAATCACCAAAAGCCTCTCAGTGTTTCTCTTCGTCGCCATAAGCTGCGTCGCCGCAGCCCGGGCAGCGAACTTCAACGTCACAAACAACTGCAACTTCACGGTGTGGGCTGCCGCCGTGCCCGGCGGGGGCGCAAGGCTGAATCCTAACGAATCATGGAGCATCGACGTTGCGAACGGCACCAAGGGAGGACGCATTTGGGGCCGAACAAACTGCACCTTCGACGACGCGGGACGCGGTAAGTGCTTAACCGGTGACTGCGACGGTGTTCTCGTGTGCAACAACACTTACGGTACACCCCCGAACACGCTGGTGGAATTCGCGTTGAATCAGTACAACAACCTCGACTTCTACGACATCTCCCTGGTGGATGGTTTCAACATTCCGGTTCAGTTGAACCCAACATACAACTGTAGCAGCGTAAAATGCTCCGCGAACATCATCGGAGAGTGCCCGACTGAGCTGCAGGTTCCCGGCGGTTGTAACAACCCGTGCACGGTTTTCAATACGACAGAGTACTGTTGTACCTCCGGTTCTGCAGGGTGCGGTCCCACCGATTATTCAAAGTTCTTCAAGGAGAGGTGCCCAGATGCGTACAGTTACCCCATGGATGATGCCACCAGCACATTCACCTGCAAGGGAGGATCCGATTATAGGGTTGTATTTTGCCCTTGATTAATTCTTCCCGGCTTTATAGTTATTTTTTAATTGTTTTTTTTTTTTTCTTTTTTAATTTCGTGATTCGTATTGTGTTGTTGTATACTTTCATACATCTCTCTCTGATGGGATGTGGTGCTCTCCTTGTCCCAGAATAAGTAATAAAAATTTATAGAAAATTTCACGTTACAGTAAGTAGTTCTTGCCATTGGAGTCTTATGTCTTTTTTCATCCATTCATGTACTATTTATGACATTATAAAGGAGATGATTTTATATGGTATAGTAATTGAGTTTGGATCAACGGAATGTATAGAAAAGAGAAGAAATAAATGGTGGGGTTCATGTTAAAATATCTGAGTGGATGATTTTTCTCTTCCTCAACTTGCCCTAATTGCCATGTACACACATAAGTATATATATATATATGAAAAAAAAATAGAATACATGATGATGAATATTATGTCTAGAAAATCTATTCATAAAGAAGCAATTGCATAATTTTTAAATGTTATACAAATGACCGATAATATGTAAGTTATATATATGTAGATTATATTTTCATGTATGTTTGAAATATATATTTTAGACTTATTTTTATTACATATTTTAATTAATTCGAATAATTATACTTTTCATTTATTTATTTTTCTCTCCTCTTTTTCTTCTCCCTCCCACTCAAACAAAAAATTAGGGTGTTAATTTATAACGGGAAGAAAGTATTTTCAAAAGAAACTTCTTGTTGTGTTGTTGTATTTTAGCTCAAGGTCAACTTTATCTTGGTATATCGGAGAAAGAGTATAATGCTTATATATTTTCTTTGTAAAAAATAATATTTAAAAATAATAAAATAAAAATATTTATTTAAAAATTTCTTAATTTTGAACAATAGATTAATAAAAAACTCTCATAAAGATATTATAAACATTTTGTAACGAAGTGAGCCAATTAGGTATGGCTATGAATATATTAGATTAGATGAAGGACTGTGACTCATGAGTTTTATTGATATAAACAAAATAATTTTCCGTTCAATTTGTATTAAATTAAGTTTGACAAAGATAGGCAAAGAGAAGAAGAAGAAAAATAAAATAAAAAATGAGGGCTTTATGGTTATCCTCATGAGGAAGATGGATATAGCCGCCTCAAAAGCCAATTTTCCACAGACACTATTCATTCAAAAGTAATAGCTATACCCTTCTCTCTCAATCCATTCATACTATACTCTAAACCATAACTCTATATAAACACTAAACACCATTCTTCGAATTCACACTCAACACATAGACATGGCTCACTCACCCACCCTCACAGCACTATGCTCGCTCCTCATGCTCGCCTCACTATCTCTGGCCACCGCAGCAAACTTCGAGATCGTCAACAACTGTCCCTACACGGTGTGGGCAGCGGCCAGCCCCGGCGGCGGGCGGCGCCTGGACCGTGGGCAGACGTGGAATCTGTGGGTGAACCCGGGCACCGCCATGGCCCGCATCTGGGGCCGCACCGGCTGCAACTTCGACGGCAGCGGGCGCGGGCGGTGCCAGACGGGCGACTGCACTGGCGGCCTGAACTGCCAGGGCTGGGGCGTCCCTCCCAACACCCTGGCGGAGTTCGCCCTCAACCAATACAACAACCTTGACTTCTACGACATCTCCCTCGTCGACGGTTTCAACATCCCCATGGATTTCTACCCCGTGAACGGTGCCTGTCACAAAATCAGTTGCACCGCGGACATTAACGGGCAGTGCCCAGGCCCATTAAGGGCCCAAGGGGGATGCAACAACCCCTGCACTGTCTTTAAGACCAACGAGTATTGCTGCACCAATGGGCAAGGAACCTGCGGGCCCACTACCTACTCCAAGTTCTTCAAGGACAGGTGCTATGACGCCTATAGTTACCCTCAGGATGACCCAACAAGCACCTTTACGTGCCCTGCTGGTTCTAACTACAGGGTTGTTTTCTGCCCTCTTGGGAATACTCTTCTTCTTCAGATGCCTCGTAATACCACCAATCAATATTGAAATAATCATAATCGATCGTAATAATTTAAAAAAAAAATTATGAGTAACTGGGCTTGCCTACAAGGAAATGGAGTTCTTGCTAGAACTTCATTTGTGATGTTCATCGTCAATAAACTTGGACCTCCTTTGTGTTTGATTTGCTGTGTGTGATGAAATTCAGAAAATGAAATCTCTATCGTTGAACTTTCTATGTATTTGACATTTTGCTTTTGTGTTTCTAAAGAGTTTCTTAGTTCTGAAAATAAAAAATAATGGTAATATATAAATACTGTTTGATACAGAAAAAATACGCTAATTTAATGTATCTCAATTTAAATTTATAGATATGATTATTTTTGTCAAAATTATAACAGTGTCATGATTTTGCTTGTCTTTTAATAATTACATTTGAATGTGATGTTAGGAGCAGATCTTCGGCTTTTGCAGGAGATCATATTGCTTTAAGTTAATATATCTAATAAATATAATACAATTTATCATCAACTGAGGTTTAAAGAATTAAACAGTTGCACGAAGAAGCAGCCGGATCATGAGCATTAATAATTTAATATATTTTTTTTTAAATGGAGAGGACATACTTCCTAAAGAACTTGCATGTTACGAAGACAAAAGAAAATGTTTATTTTAACATAAAAAAAAAATCATGTTATCCCATAATGGAAACCAAGCTGAGGTATTAGAGAGGATTCGTGGAGCATGCATAATCGTCATAAAAGTTTATTAAAAAGTATATTAAAAACTACAAAGGATCGGCTGGATCATTATTAACCGTTTTCAGTATCTTAATTATAATCTTAAATTTAAGATAGAAATTTTATAAATAATATGTAATTTTTTTAAATTGTACAAAGCTAAAACAAATAAAATAATTATAAAAATGCTGGTTTTATAAAATTTCATCACTGAAATAAATTTTGGTGTGACATAAAATTAGAATTATAAAAATATACAAAACTTATGAAATTTTAAAATATACATAAAAGAGTGATAGTCATCTTATATTTAAATATGTTGCTAGATATTATGATTTTTAACGGATCAATTATTTATTACATTGTTGGATTATAACTAAAAGAAATTGCCTAACGAGATGGATGTGGAATGGAATCAAATGTATGCAGGCAGTACCCTACCGTGACTTGGAAAATAGTAAAGTAAACGAAGGCAAGGTCAAAAAGATGTCTAGTTTGGCGTGGTAGGGGAATGTCATTTTAGGATTAGCTTTCCTTTTTCGAAAGCAAATAGGTGTCTATGATGATGGGATATAACTATGTCATGAGGTTTGAAACTTTGAATTCAATGAACGAAAACTGGAGTATTTTTTCTGCTGTGGAAGTATTCTATATATTAACACACTTTGCACTTAATTTATGGTTAGCATAACCTCGTAGAAATGATAAGAGTTTTTCACATTATAGATTTTTGTGTTATTATCAATCTTTCACTATTTTCTGAATAGAATTCTTTTTTACATATAATTTCTCTAGAGTTATATATATATATATATATATATATATATATATATTTTTTTTTCTTATCACTTTTTAATCATATCATCAACACTTCCTGTTTACCTTTCTCTTAAAAGAAAAAAAAGTTTTTAAGAGTGGAATCGTAGGATAGATTAGCAGAATAAAATATTTTATGTGAATAAATAAAAACAAAATTCTGGTAAAACACTTCCCTTGTTTGTTACCAAATTTTATAATAAATTTCTCAACAATTATCACCAATAACTAGTATATAATTTTACAAGAGAAAAGAAACAGATATTAATTGTTCTTTAATTAGAAAAAAAATATTTTACAATGTATTAATTGTAAAAAGCTATTTTAGCATATATGTAGTAAACATATGTAATAAAAAAATTTCAATTACAAAGAAAACACTGTTAGTGCACGCATATAACATTGAACTTTATTTTTATTTTTACTTTCTACCCTATTAATTATTTTTTTGAAATTTTTTAAAACTGTAGGCGGTTGACTAATTAAGAATCAACATAGATACGAGTTTTTAATTGATACAAAAGTGAACAAATTTAGCTGCACGATGCATACGAATGACATTGATATAGGTGTCCACACAAGTACAGTCGTCAGCTACTTATCCTGGGGCTAGCGAGCAATGTTTTACGAAATCACTTTGTCTGCAAATTATTACTATTCTGAAAGTATTGTCCTTGAGGAGCAACCCCCGAGAAACCGTTCAGGCCTTGTTTTCCCAGGGGTGGGAAAGAAGAACTCACTGGTGACTGTTGCACTGACTTGGACTTATCCCCTACATCATTGTGAAATGAGATACCACTATGAGAAATGCTGGACAATCCAAATTCCGGCACTGTCGAGCCACCTCCTCTTTGGCCATGGCTATTGGCAGGTTCCTGGAAACATGCTTGAATTGTTACATTTTCCTTTGCTGGTATTGCGCCTGAAAGAGTATTAAATGCAAACTCTAGGCATGGGTCTGACCAAGAATCCATATATGAAGCACAGAATGTTCTTTCAGAGTTATCATGGTTTATTGTTTCAGGTTGTGGCTCTTCTTCAAGTATTGTTTTGTTTATATCAATTTCTAATGCGTTCCCAGCTTTAATACGTTGTGATTCTCTTCCACTATAATTCTTTATTATACTGTCTCCATCCTTGTAAGACTCTTCAGTTTCAAATTTAGGATCATTTGCACAGGCTGTGGAGCAGGACCTCACCTCAGGCTGGTTCAAGACTTGTTCCAATGTCTGGCAAACAGTATTAAAGTCTTTCTTGGTATGGGTTTGGTAGGGATTATCACGACTTTCTGCATTAATATTTATCTGTTCCATACTATCAAGTGACTCCTTATTCGGGGGATCATTAACATCAGGAGTCACAGCAGGTAAAATGTCAGCGGCTGGTGCATCAACTGGCAAAGCACCAGTAAGAGTCTTAATTGCAAATTCTAGGCAAGGATCTGACCAGGAGTCCCCAAAAGGTGTGGGGAACTGTAAATCTGATCTGTCCTCATCAACATTTTCATCTTCATGCCTCTGCAATTGTTCATTGGGAACCGTTAGGTTATCATATGACTTCTCACTCTTGCTCAGCGATTCACCACATGTTTTCAACCTGTCCGATGCCTGGACAACAAGCTTGGATTCTTCACTGGCATGAAGATGCCCAGACACTCCATTAGTTAAAATCGCAGTAGTAGCTGGTTTGTCACTGCACGATTTTCGAGGGGCATATTCAACAGGTTTTTCAGTAGGCAGTACCTCAGGTTCGTCGCCAGCAAGCCGCTTTGACAACCGTCTTGGCACTGTAAGCTCTTTATTATTATTGGATTTCTTTGAATTTACACGTGAGATTTCGTCACTGCTGCTTCCTTTAACATTCTCAACCAACTTATTTTTGGGTGATATATCAGATTCAGAAATCCTAGCATGTCCATTATCAACTGAATCTTCAACTGGTAATGCACCTGTGAGAGTCTGAATTGCAAATTCTAAGCATGGGTCAGACCAAGAATAATGAAATGCAAAGGATTGCTCAAGTTCTGATTTCTCATCGTTATTCATTTCTTCCACATCAAATTTCTTAAGTTGATTGCTAGTTATGGGTGTGGTTTCAGGAAGTTTTCTGCCTTTATTTGATGACTCTCCATTTATTGATGCATGATCTGCCAGCTCCGTAGCTGGCTGATCCTCACTTTCCTGCAAGGTTGCTTTGACCTCACCTTTCGACTTTATACTTCTATATTCGGGAGCCTTTTTGTGGGAAATGGAGTTGCTCATTGGCTTGGGTTGAAATCCAGCTAATCGTTCTGAAGCACGACAAAAAATCTGTAGCTCTTTCTTGTGTCTGGATTTGTTTGAGTTCAATAGTACCTCTGCTTGCTTTTCATGCGAATGCTCAATTTCCAGGAAACCATTCAGCTGCTGATATGACTTATTTGTCAAATCAGTGTCTAAAACACTTATACTTTTTTCCATGTTTCTTTCAGGAACTTGAAGAGCCTGTTCATTATTGGCCACATAGGTGTTGTCAGGTTCAGCCCTAGAAAGTCTCCGTGAAAAACGGCGAGCCACATTTGACTCCTTGATGTTGGATAAACTACTGTTGCTCTGATTCTTTTTACTAGCATTGTCCAGCATATTTACAAGATGTTTCTTCTGCAGCACATCATCTGCAGGATTTAAGTAAAAAATTCATCTTCAGCAGAGAACTTTTTCTGATTCTTTCATGCATATAAATTTTAACACCCCTAAGCTACCTGAATCAAATGTTTTTATCATTTCAGGAGTGTGTGCAGCTGCATTATCTAACGGTTGTCTCTTGAGAACAGGTTCACCCGGGAGAACAGGAGCAACCATCACTGTAGTCTGCTTTAGTTTCTGTCTTTTGCCAGTAGATGATGGCTAGATTGAGCACAACAAAAACAAGATTTATTAATTTTTCACAGCTTGATTTCCCAACTACAAAAACAAATATATATTTATGATTTATTTGGGGACCATATTACACAAAATGCTTAGCACTGGAAGGAGAAGCCTACCACTGGTACTAGTGGTGGGGCTTGGGACGCTAGCGATCCCAAAACAATAATGGGATAAAGTTTTCAAAAGGTGTTGCACAAACAATTCCAACCCAGGTATGGTTTTTGACCAGCTAGTTGGGTCCAAGATGTGGGACTATAATGAAGCCATAAAACAGAAGTAATAGTCAAGGTTTGAAGAACAAGAAATATAACCACGGTGGTGGTGGACAAGAAACCAATCATGAAAGGAAGAGTAGTGAGGAACAGATACATTAAGAAGGATATGGTAGAGGAGAAATCTACTCCGTCAATGGCAGAGAATGGATGGAGGAAAAATAGAGTGCAGCCGTTTTCTGTGTAGAACAAGGATGAAATTTTTTTTACTGAATCATGCCCCATATATTCGAGCAGCAATGTAGGGCAAACTGCTGAGTTCTGACCAATCACTCAAGCAGTTAAAGACAAATTTTGAGATATAGGATTGTCCCAGATGAGTTCTATAGCAAGATTGAGAGACAAAACGAGTGGAGAGGGCGTTATCTATATCTTTTTGGAGGGGGGTATTCTTAGGAACAGGCCCCCAATTAGGAAAGTTTACATCAAATGAGCCCTACGAATCAAGTGGGCCAGCCCTGATAATTGGGAAGTGTTAGTAAAGCTGTTGAAGTGGTTAATCAATTAGCTTGTTCTGAGTAAGGGTAGAGAATGCACGGCGAGGCAGTTAGGTAGTCATTTTGTGTTGGGTTGGGTGGGAGAGAATAGGCTCTCAAATTCATAAGAAATACGTTAGTTTATTTTATCATTCTTGAAACTTGTTGACCCTGGAATGGATACCATTGTCCCAGAGTTGGAGGAGGAACTTGCATGAAATTTACTTCTTTTTTTCTTTCAGTTAATATCGATATCCCAAACCAGTATCTATCTATCATATATCATTAGAATACCATTGAAGCTAATATAAAAAGTCCAAAAGGTGTGCATAGCACGTTCTGTTGAGTATAGAAATTAATAAGCATGCAGCCATCAGAATTTTGCAAATAACTCATGTTGATTTTGCAGGGGATAGATTTATAACATTGTTTCAAACTAATCCAATGAGATTTACAGAGTTTTCTTTCTTTCAATCTTTGAACAGTTAATAAACATTGTAAGATAGAAATTCATATTAAGTAGACAAGCCTTACAGTTATTTTGTCTTCATCTTGGATTTCTCTTTTATATGGTTTAAGTACACACGCATCTATATCTCCAGAATTAACATAGCGCAGTGCATCCTTCTTGGAGCGAAATACATATCCACTCACTGGATCTAAATAAAACTGTTGAAAGTATAAACCAATCATTATTTGTATTAGTACCAGACATTTGGAAAACTATCAAATGTAGTATATTACACTATGAAGTAATAAACCAAATTGGATATGATTTGCTAATCACCTACAAAGAAGAAATACAAAATGGAAAACTAGATTTCACAGAAATAAGATAGAAGGAGATTATATGAATATCAATATAAATATCCATATTTTTTATTTACAAATGTATTAAAAGAGGCTTTTAATATACTCCCACTAGTTTTTTAGCGGTATGTCAGCATGCTATACCTCCGGGAGTATTTTAACAAGTCCAAGTTGTAACTTCCCAAAATACTCCATCTAAAAAGCAAAAGGAAGTATACTAGTCTGAGTGGGCGCTAATATACTCCCATTTGTTTTCTAGGACTATTTTAATAAATCCAAGTCTTAACATGCAAGCATAATCTTTATAAAACATAGAAACGAGTATATTGGCAAGCCTATTGAAAAATTTCCTCTTTTGGGTGGAGAGGGACAGCAAAGCATATATTTGTCAAATATTGATGAAAATTCATACCAGATCTTTCTTCTTGCCAGTGCCACCCTTCCTAACCTTGGCTTCTGTTATCCACCCAGGTGGTAAATCCTCAACTGGGGACTTCTCGACCCCATCCTAAAACAACATTTCCAAAACTATATAAACAGCACATTGGAAAACAATTTTATTTCAATAGCATATAATTTCCAAGTTCTAATAGTAGTCAATGACAAAATAGAAATTCGTTCAATCAATTTCAGGAACAATATTTTAAAATGTAAAATACCGGATCTATCTTATTGGTATTACTGCCCTTCCTAATTTTGACATTTTTTGTCTGCCCGGGTGGTAAATCCTCTATGGTGGACTTCTCAACTGCATCCTAAAATAACACTTCCAAAATTATACAAAGTGCATATTCGAAAAACAAGTTTATTAAGATAACTCAGCTTCCAAGATCTAATAATACCAAATTTATTTAATAATCAGTTTCACGATCAATATTTTTAAGAGATGCAAGATATTTATTATCTTTTTACTGGATCCAATAGCTAGCTCGATTAATAGTTTAGAACACAAGCTTAATTCATATAATAATACCAGACTGAGATTCATATAATTCTGCATATAAATTTGTTTACTATCACCCATAAAATTAAAAACTAATGCCAAACTTACTAATATAAGAAGAATCATTTGGATATCTCCCTGCAAACATTTTATTTTTAGCGTGTGCCTTGATTAGAGTTTGCAAACTTTATTTTGTGAAGACGTGGGCGTATAATAAAATGCTTTATATGAATACTATTTTAGAAGTGATTTTTGACAAAAAATGAGTGTTTTTGTTTGATAATAATCATAAGGTGAAGTCTGACGTGGTCCACCATGTACCATTATTCCTAGCCACAAGATTGATCTATGTGTAAGTTTTTATCATACACCCTCTCTATCAGATTTTTTTTTTTTGTTAGCACGGTTTAAGTTGTCATAGAGATCTTCATCCAATTACATCATTTAAGTTTTCCCAGAAAATTTGTAACAATTTGAGTTTTGACCTGTATCACCGTAATTAGGGCAGATTTCTAACACAAAGGACAGGACAACAACATTAATTCAAAAAAAACTAGACATCTCAAAAATTGACATTCCTGGGAACCTATTGTCAATAAGTTCAAATCAATTGGCTAGAGCAACATGATTGTAAGTATTCTTGGGGGTCAACTGTTTGTAAACAAGGCGAATCTTAGAATTATATTTATATAGGAGTGGGAGATGTTGTTAGGAACAAGACCCCAGTTAGGAAACTTTACATCAAATGGGCCTTAAGAATCAAGTAGGCCAGCCCTAATAGTTTGGGCTTTTAAGCCGAGGTGGCGGCGTTATGCCCAAGAAGATTCATATCATCTGGATAAGAAGAGTTTTCTGTCCGAAATGGTATTAGAGCTTAATAAATTTTTAGAAAGGGGTATGATAATAGGAAATATATGTGGAAAGCGAGTAAGAGAAACCTAGGGAGTGTTAGTGGAGAGTTGACGTTGTTAGGAAAGCTGCTAGAGTGGTTAATTAGTTAACTTGCTATAAATAAAGGTAGAGAATGTAAGGGAAAGAAGTTAGGTAGTCATTTTGTTTTGGATGGGAGAGAGTAGGCTCTAAAATTCCTAGTTAAGACATTATTTTGATCATTCTTGCCCTTGTTGACCTTGGAATGGATACCATTGATCCAGAGGTGGACAAAGAGTTTTAATAAAATTTCCTATGTTTTAGTTAATCTCTATATTCTGAATCAGTATCCATCATACATCAATGTAATAAGCACACACGTACTTACATCACCAGACTTAACATAGCGCAATGCATCTTTCTTGGAGTGAAATACATATCCACTCACCGGATCTATATAAAACTGTCGGAAGTATAACCAGTGATAATTTATATAAGTACTAAACATTTGGAAAACTATCAACTGCAATATATTACAACATGATATAAAAAAAACCACTAGATACGATTTGCTAATCACCTCCCAAAAGAATAAATACAATTAAAAAAAATAACTAGATTTGTCAGGAATGAGATATAATATAAATTATAAATATCCGTTTTATTTTATTTCAAATGTCCCAAAAGAAGAAATACAATTAAAAAAAAAAAAACTAGGTTTGACAGAAATGAGAGATTATATAAATTATAAATATCCATTTTATTTTATTCCAAATGTATTAAAGGGGTCTATGAATATATTCCCACTTGTTTTTAGGAGTACGTTAGCATGCAGTATTTTAAGAAGTTCAAAATATAATTTCCTAAAATACTCCATCTAAAAATAAGGAAGTACACTCCCACTTCTTTTTTTCTAGGATTATTGTAACAAATCAAGTTATAACTTGCAAGCAAGTCCTGTATTAATAAATTTTCCTCTTGTGAGTGGAGAGGGACAGCAAAGGGTATATTGTCAAATATTGATGAAATTTCATACCAGATCTTTCTTATTACCAGTACCACCCTTCCTAGCCTTGGCTTCTGTTATCCATCCAGGTGGTAAATCCTCAACTGGGGACTTCTCCACCACATCCTAAAACAATATTTCCAAAACTATAAAAGCTGCATATTGGAAAACAGTTTTATGACAATAATTCATAATTTCCAAGTTCTAATACAGTGGACAAAATAGAAATTCATTCAATATTCAATTTTCTTGAACAATATTTTGAAAGGTACAATACCGGATCTGTCCTATAGCCATTATTGCCCTTCCTTATCTTGACTTCTGTTATCTGCCCCGGTGGTAAATCCTCTGCAGTGGACTTCTCAACTACATCCTAAAATAATATTTCCAAAACTATAAACACTGCGTGCATATTGGAAAACATTTTTAACAAGATAACATTAGCTTCCAAGTTCTAATAACATGCAATAGACTAGAAACAAATTTATTCAATGATCAATTTCCTCCGATACCCCTCCACCATTTTTATCCTACACTATCTTCCATTAATTGTTTTAAAATCACTATATAGACACACCTCATACATTACATTGACTTCCCTTAATTCTTTAAAAAATATATTACACTGGACCCCTTCAAGGGATGTTACCATAAACATTAAAAAAACACGGGGTCATGTGTTCCTTTTAATAATTTTGGATAGTGTTGCACGAGAGCTTCTAAGTCACACACCCAGTCTTTGTTCTTTTAATCATTTTAGATAGTATTGCAATAATCCTTTTGATATCAAAACATTCATGTAGAGTATAATGGTAAATGACTTGCTGTAAGAACTATAAATCATGTTAATTAAAGTGTATGATATTCAAATCATTAAAAACTGCGATAAGTGGTGTGTTTTTCTCTGCATATGATTAAGAAAGAACTCCAGAAAGATAGTAATTCAATTTTTGGGCATTCTACACTCTCAAATTAAAGGTACTTCCATTGCCTAATCATTACTTAGAAGTGAGAAACACCTATTAACAACTCAACTTATTTCAATTTGAATTTTCAATCAGAAGTATAGAATATAGTATTTATTCAAAACTAACGAATACTGAGTTAAGAAAACATTTTGTATAGCTTCGACCTCAATAGGCTGAACTGAAATACAACCATGAGTAACTTCTTTATAGATAATTTATGGTTCAACAAGTAAAAAATGTAATATTCCAATTATGGATAAACACTAGACCTAGCAGCAAACAATATCCATGAAATCAACAGGAGAATTCAAGAAACCCTTGATTAACAATTTCAGCTACAATAAACAAAATAATTAGTTATAGCCATGTTTCAGAATACTGAGGATGATTGTGATAGGCTGGTACCACAAAGATGACTCTAGATTACCCCCAACTAAACAATTGAAGTATAATCAAGTTAACCTCAACTTGATTTTTATTAAAATAACTTTCTGCACCTAGTCATTGTGCAAGTACTAAGGCATTGATGGCACCAATGACAGACTACCACACTAGACACAACTCACAAGCATACACAAAAGTCAACAAGGTAAACTAGGACTAAAAAATGTCTTACAAAAAATATCAGCAAAAGAAGCGTGGTCTAATCGGATCAACAACATACAAAAAAAAAGTGAAAAAAAAACAACAACTAAGTAGGCCTTAATGCTGGTATTCCCTTTTCAGTGCACTTCTTTTCTTACAGAGTGCATCATTATTTCATAGTTTAGTATATACTTTTTGTTTGCTATGGTTGTATTTTCAAGTTAAAATTATGGCTTGATCCTTTAATAAAAAAGATAGAGTAAACAGAATTCCTGGATTAATTATCTTTAATTCGCATGAGACTACAACTTCACACATCACCAATTCCAATTATGTAAGTAACCATTGCACATGTACCACAACAGTATAAAAGATGATAACAAGAAAAAATAAAAGCTGTAGGTTTGATTTTAAGGTTCACAATAAAAGAAGAATGAAAGGGTAGAGATGAGAGATGTAGAGATACAAACATTGCTTTTGCATATCTTTTTCTTCTTAGAAGTGTTAATGTTGCTGTTCATAGTCTCAAGATATCGTAACACCTCTGGTTTGGAGTAGAATTTGAGTCCACTTGGATCAATGTAACACTGCAACAAGAAACACAGATTTACAAATATTTTGAATATGGCATTGAAATATATGTCCCAAAATAAAATATCAAGAGGTACAAAATCACGTGTTCAAATTAATCGAAAGAGTATAACATTTACAGTTTTACCAATGAATATAACCATTATAATTATCTTAAATATGCCATTGAAATGTATGTCCCAAAAACCAGCTCAAACCAATGTTGATCACCAGTCAGGCCGATCACGATAACAACTGCAATTGTCTTACATACTGATAGACACAATTATAATTGAGAATCCACCCATATTCTATATATTTCTGAATAATCCTGTGATAATCCTCCCAATAAAAATCCAAGCATTGAGCAACTAAAGGTCTCTTGGGCTGCCAAATAAACATTTTCAAAGAAAATTTATCACAATGGATGCTTAAATGAAAATCTTTATTAATGTTTCAAATATCGATTTAAGGACTGATGAAGGCAATAGATATATGCTGACAACTGGCAATGCTATCTACTAACTAACAGCAACTGACACTTATGAAAGAACAAGCACTTACTGCAGGCAAATAAAAGAATAGAAAATAAACACAGAAGATAGAAGATGGCCTAATCAAAGATGTCAAGGTCTGTAACAGTAATATTTACATCACACTTAAAGAGACTCTATCTACTACCTTGTACCCACATCCCATGTATGCACCACTTTTTCGAGTTCTGAAGTCCACATGCCAACCATCAGGTAACCATTCAGGATGTTCATTTGATTTCTCTACGGTCTGAAATTATCAAACATTAACAGAGTGATAAGAGTTTAGTTAAATGTGAAAAGCAAAATATAAATTCATTAAAACTTTGCACTCACCTGTTTAGAATTGCATTTTCTGCTACTTCTGATCTGTCTGTTGGTTGCTTCAGCCATTTTATGTCGGGCTTTACCCATTCTCAGAAGTGATGTTATTTATGAGAATCTTTCAGCTTAATGTGTCAATCAATAAAACCATAAATTTATCCCTTGTTTAACAAGTTGTTCCCTCCATTGGCAAAACCAAAAAGTTCATTCCAACGTGATTCATTATATCAAGGAGGACACAATATCAGCGCACACATTAGAAGAGGTAACTTGACCTCCAAGATGTAAGTTACTATCCAGGATTCATTTGCTGTGACAAAAAGAAACTCATTATTGAAAAGCAGTAGAGAAGGAAGACTGGATAAGATTGTAATGAGTAAACATAAAAAAGGGAAAATATGAAAAACGCATAGAATTAGAAGATGCAGAGGGTGAAGGACAGATGGAATCACAAAATGCATCAGGCGTAAGATAGGTGACAGCATATACACATCATAAAAAAAAAGAGTGAGCGGGAGAATCAAAATAACCAATTCTCATCTCAAGTAGTATGCATGGGTAGGGTCTAATATATAACTTTTCTATTATGGAGAGAGGATGTGGACAAACTATTCTAATATCTCCTATCTTATTTGTACATAATACTATATTTTACCAATTTGATTCTCTGACTGGATTTTACTCAAAAAATATACAATCAAGTGATCTAATCAAGGGACCAAATAGATTAAACAAGATAATGAACAAATGCCTTAATATGTCAATATCATTGTCCTCTACTATTGTAGTCAAATAACAATTTCACATGCAATAAGAGAGAAAATTTTGATGCTGATTTCCCACCAAATTCAAGATTAATTGAAAAATTACACAGGAGTCACGAGCGGCACAATTGAAGTCAATGAGAAATGAATAGATAGTAGAGTCAAACACAACAATTACATTTAGTACAGTTAAATATTTGTCCACCTCTTGAAATTTATCTTAAACTTTTGTTTTCAAAACTGATTATTACAGGACATGCACCACAAAACCCAAAATAGTCATAAACTAAAAGATTAGAGTTTACCGCCGATGGTAGTTCAGCTCCTCGTCCAGATAGTACAACCATTCTCTCTCTCTCTCTCTCTCTCTCTCTCTCTATATATATATATATATATATATATATATATATATATAAATTGCTATCTATTATGAATCTATTTTTGTATATTAATAACAACTTACAGCATGCAAGATGCATCCAACCATGATCGTATGCGTAAATTGTTGATTTCGCGTAAAATAAAGAAAATTGAAGAAGAGTCTAGACTATCAGCTTTAGTACACCGCATTTGAACATAAGATGAGGCAACCAACACTCTGACAATTTTTCCTTTCTAGGTTAGACTCTTTATCATGGGGATTGACAGAGTAGAATAGCTAGTAAGAAAAGAAGATTTTCATTCTCCTGATCTACGCATCATTTTGGCTCAAATTAATGTGTCAAAGTAAAATCAGAGACCGCTGTATCAGAATCCTAAATCTTCTTGGTGGAAGCAAGTAATTATAGTTACCTAATCCATGGATCGGAGACTGCAAAGCTGAGGTCGTCAACAGTTCAACACTCTTCCAACTTCAGAGCTGAGTGATTGGGATTGGGGACTAATTTATATGAGAGAAGGAGGATACCAAACAAATACAAACACATCTTAGTCTCACTCTTACCATCAAAAAGTTTTTTTTTTTTAATAAAATTAATAATAGATAGTTTAAATATTTTTAAAACAAAAATAAGTGAATTTCTCAGTTTATTCACCATAGTCAACATAAATGCTCGAATTAGTTTTACTGTTTTAGACAGCGGAACTGTATTATTACTAGATAATTCAACAAACTTTTATTTAGTTTTATTTTTTCGGTTTCTAAAAATAATTTCAAATAATTTTTAAAAATTATTTTTTAAAAAATATATAATAATTTTATAATGATAAAAATAATAATCTAATATAATTATTGATAGAAATATTAATATTTATTAATAAAAAAATTATGGTTTTGGTTTTTTAATTAAAAAAACTAAAAACTATTTAAAAAAAATAGTTATTAAAGAAATTTTATAACTTTCAAAAACTATAAACTATTTTGAAAAGAGTAAAGAAACCCAAGAGATTAATGATTCATTAAAATTAGGAAGTAAAGATGGCAATGAGGGTATTAATAAGAGGATTAAGTGACATGTTTAATTATTTTACATCTTTATTATCTTATCCTGATGAAACCAGCATGGAACTGACAGATAATTAGGGTAGTCTCTTTTTCAAGTTTTTAAAACAGCATGAAAATACAATTAGGGATCTTAAGATTAGAGTAATTATTATTCAGATTGATTAATTTATGGATTGAGTTAAACATATATTAGTTTTTTTATTAACTTTTTAAATTTAATTCCACTCGTTATTGATTATCAAATTAGGTGATTTATTAAATTGTAAAAGTAATAACATTTTTTTATTAATATACTACTCAATATTAAATATTTTTATATTTTCAAGTTGAAATTTAACTTTTAATTTTAATATAAAAATGGATTCATTCACACGTAATCTTATTCCCTTATTCAAATTTATAAGTAAGATTAATTTTGAGTTACAATTTAATCAAATTAATTTTGATTTAGTCAAGATATTGTGTGGGTGAGTTATCAATTTAACCAAAAAATCATAAATTGAAATACAAGAAAATTTGATGTAATAAATATAATGAAAAATTATTATTGTGAATCATATGGGTCTTCCAACTCAAACAACCCAGGGAACATAGGTTTGATCCTTCTCCCATAAAATAAATGGAAATAGAAAAATAATTTACATGAAACAAAGATACTTGATTAAACATATAAAGAAAAAAGCAATTAAGACAATATAAAAAGTGACTTATTTTTTATTTTCTTAATTCTACTTTTTTATTTTATATTCTAAAATGACTTTTATATTTTCATTTCATTTTATCTTTTATAGATTTTTAAGAATTTTTTTTGTGAAGTTAGTAGGTGACATTTATACTCGCTACAACACAAAAATGTATTATGTATAATTAGTAGAAAATTAATAAAGATACCTTAAAAATTAACAAAAGGAATAAATAAATAAAATTATAATTACTTTTGATCTTATCAGAAAATAAAAACGAAAAAATAATATAGAGTAAAAAAATATAAAAGTGATATATATAATATTGAAAAATAAATAATATAATAAAATTAAAAACTATATTAAAAAAAAAAACTACACATGATACTAACGTGCTTCTCCTAAGTATAAGATAATTAGGGATAAAAAAAATAAAAACACACAATATTATTTTCATTTTCTTTTGTTTCATTTATCATTTACAAGGGATAAAAAAACAATTTTCCCAGATAAATACTGCACGACGCAGCGCCGAAATAAAACGGAGTACTATATATGGCATAACCTTCTAATATCCGTGTTGATTTACTTTCCGGAGGAGAAAAACCTGTCACGCTCATGTCCTCTTCTCCCTCCCAAATCCAATTCCCTGCCATCACCGATTAGGTTTCTCCAACTTTTGTATTTCAAAATTCACTAACCACCACTTCGATTCCCTTTCCAATTTGGATCCAGGAACAATAAAATATATTCATTAAGCATTTTCCCCAAATAATACACGAGGAGTAGACAAAGAAAATATATTAGCGCGTTGTTGATCGATTTGCAAATCTGAGAGTAAAACCTTGTGCTGCGATTACTATTACTTTTTGTCAGATGGCGTTTCAGGAAAAGGGAAACAGGTTTAAAAGGCAGCCAGAGAAGAATTCCTCTGCTTCAAACAATGGAAGAACTCCAGGTGCTGTCAAATTCTCTAAAGATACGGAAAGGCTTCAACATGTTAATAGCATACGCAAAGCCCCCGTAGGGGCTCAGATGAAGCGTGTTATTGATCTTCTTTTTGAGGTATATATAATTCTTCCATTCCATACTTTCTGTATTATCATAAAATTTGCCTCGTGGTTTATGAATGCTTATTGAAGACTGAATGGATCAATAGGTATGAAGTTGTTCTAGCTTGATCGGTAGTGGCATATGTACAGCTAAGTTATACTCAGAACCCATAATTGTCTAACCATGTAGGATTGCCCCTCGGGAAAGATTGTGATTTCTAAATAAAGATATTTATTAAGCAGTGTCAAAGGTTTGCACATAGAACCCTTGATCATCCTAAGTGATTCAAGTAGTATTGTCTTTCATGGAAGATAATTGTGATTTCTAAAAAGTTGTTTAATCTGCTGTGTTGAGTGTATAGCTGGTTATGCTTAGAACCCATAATGATCCTAACGGACTCAAGTAGTAGTGCCTCTCGCCTTGTGGTCTCTAAAAAATGCTTAATGGCCAGTGTCGAATATATAGTTAGGTTATACTCAGAGTTCATAAAGATCCTAACTAACTAGGATTGTCTCTGGTGAAAAGTGAAAAAAATGCTTAATCGGCAATGACGAATATACAACTGGGTTATTCTCGGAACACATATTTGTCCTTATTGACTTGAGTAAGATTGCTTATCGTCAAAGACATTTGTCTCAAAAAATGCTTAATTTTAAGGATCTTACTAACCAGTATCCCAAAGACATTAGCTTAGAAATTCAAAATAGAAAGCCATTATCAGAATTCACACTCAGAATGCATTGAAAATCACAATAAGCCAGTGTCCTATGGGCACAGTTTGCATTTGACCAGTAATTTTAATATTACGTTGCTGATTATTGGGAAAAGCATGATGTATTGTATATGCTTTACTTTTAGCCTTCTGTAAGTAATTTTGTGGTTGATAATTATCTAAATGGTGGTTAGCGAGTGTCATTGATGCTTAGTGTTTGTGTTTGTACTTGTTTTCTAGACCAGAAAGGCTTTAACAATGGAGCAAATAAATGAAGCGTGTTACGTGGACATGAGAGCTAATAAAGATGTTTTCGAGAGTATGAGGAAAAACCCAAAAGTAAAATATGATGGGGAAAGATTCTCTTACAAGGTAACTTATTAACATGTATATGTACTGTACATACACTTTCATGAGTTTCAGTTTTAGGGCCGTAGTTTGGTTTGTGATTTTGGCGTTGCTTTTTGTCTGTAGTCGAAGCATGATGTTAGGGATAAAAGTCAGCTGCTTTTCCTGGTACGTAAGTTTCCAGAGGGCATTGCTGTTGTTGACCTAAAAGATTCTTACCCAACTGTGATGGAAGACTTGCAGGTATAAAATTTATTGGCATTCATTTCTCAGTGGCATTGGTGGGATTTTAATTATAGATATATGTTCCACTCCCATATTTTCCTTGGCTCGTCCAGAAGATATTCATATCTCACAGATTTGATTTCTTCCCGTGCACATGTGCACATATTGAATATTTGGATGAATCATGTGTGCTAAAATCACTAATCACTGTACCTGGGAAAGAAGTTCAAATATCAAATGTTATTGGCAACATAAGGGATGGATATAAGAATGAATGTTTTTGGGGACAAAGTAATATTGTATAAATAAATATAGCTTAAAAACTGGTTATACCTACCCGTTGTCTTCGCTTAAATAAATATTGCACCCTTTATCTGTGCTTTGAGGTACATTCTAAATAGTTTATCTTTTTTTTTTCATTTATTTTAAAATTTGTACTTTAAAGTTTATCTCTTTCATGTAATGAAACTCTATTTAGGCACGTTCATATTTGTGGTGATATGAAAAAGCTAAGAAGTTATTTAAAAAAACGTTCTGTCTAATTTACAAAATACTTAACATAGTGAGATTTTCACTCCTTAAATCTACATGAAGTTATGCTAAGTCAACATAACTTGAAGAGACCATAATAGGCTCAAGGGTTGTCTTTCATACTTTAAATTTATGTATATTGATTTGAATACAATGGGGGCATGGTTGAAAAATTGAGTGTTCAGATATGGTTCACACTTTTTGCTTATGCCATCTTGGTATGAGTATATAAAATAGAAGGGTGGAAAGCCAAAATTACTTCATACTAGAATCTAATTTGGAATCTTATAACTTTAAAATTTGTTCATGTCAGTTAAGTGTAGGTGCCAAACTAGAAAATTGGGGGGAACCAAATGTGATCTGGATTCTGGACTAATTTGCTTATTCACTAAAACTAAGCATTCATAAATTCTTAAAATCGTTTTACCCCTTTCTATCAACCTCAGGTTGCCAAAATTGAATCATGCCATTGTTGCTGGTATGTTATGCTACATATAGTTCGCCCATTGCTCTGCTTAGAGGTTAACATAATATTAATACATGAGTGAACGTTGTGGTGTTTTTTATTGAAATATTAAAGAATGAAATGAAACTACTTGACAAAATTTGATATGCAATATTTAATACTCAGATGATTTATATTGCTGAGGGGTCATTTTGTAGAGTTAGTGAGGAGGCAATAGTTAGTTAACTAATTGGTTTCTTATGGAACAAGACCTTATAAAATTGTTGGTTTTTAGGCTTTGAAAGCTTCAAGGGAGGTTTGGCTGTTATCCAACTTTGACTCACAAGAGGACATTGCCTACCCAAATGATCCTAAAGTACCCGTTAAGGTGGATGATGACCTAAAACAGCTTTTCCGGGGGATTGAGTTACCCCGTGATATGATTGACATAGAGAGGGATCTACAAAAAAATGGAATGAAGCCTGCTACCAACACTGCAAAGAGAAGGAGTGCAGCGCAAATGGAAGGCATTTCAACAAAGCCTAAACCTAAGAAGAAGAAGAATGAAATCACTAAGAGGACCAAGCTGACCAATGCCCATCTTCCGGAGCTTTTTCAGAATTAAAACAATTCCTGATTTAAGGAACAAGTGACAAGTGGTGAATGAATTCATATAGCTCATTTGTTGACATAAAACATGTGGTTAAAAAGTCTTCATGTCAGTTCAGATGGATATGGCCTCTTTTATTGTTGACATAAAATTCAGGGCATTTTTTTCTATCTACACTTAGACACGATTCTATGGCCAAAAGGCAAGGATGGCCAAACAAAAGGGTAGACGGCTAACCTTGTTAGCAAGCACTATCAATTACCAGAGTGAAAAATATTTATAAGTTCTCGTTGTTATTTTCTACAGTTGTTAACAAATCTTTTTCATTTTTCTAACTTTTTATACGCTAAGGCTGTAGTTCGGTTTATTGCCTAGTATATAAACGAAGAGTCAAATGCATATTGTATCCCTGAAGTCTGACTCATTTTCACATAAAGGCTAAGGTTGTGTTCGGATTAGTTTAATTTTTTTTATTAGAAAATTTGCTTTCAGCGGCTGTTCCATTTGCCCCAGGAATTTTTACCCATCAAATGAATCAATTATTACAATCTACATCAGCAACTACAATGATTTGTTCCAATCCAACTAAGTTGTTTCGGCAACCATTGAATTTATCCTCTTCAAAGCCTCAGCAGTCCCTTTTCAAAAGCTTCGTCTTCAAAAATTTTGTAACTAGTTTAATTTCTTTTCAGTTGCTTAACTCATGGTTTTTTAGTACAGTATCTAGGAGGATTAATGATTATTAAAGGCAATGCGGTATCAGAATGTTTTCTTAAATGGCTAAAATTGAAAAGGCGTTACAGTGGCGCGCACTTCCTTGCTTCACTCACATAAAAATGTATGCCATAAAACTGTCATTTTGATTAATAGATAGAGTTTAGACCGATGAGAACTTGGAGTGTTGTCATTTAGCTTATGTGAAAATGTAGTAGCATGTATACCAGTGTTCTCAGGCACTTCCTTGAAAAAAGAACCGGTCACTAAGCCGAATGTAGTGTATTAGTTTATTAAAATATTTTAAAATATTGATTTAATCTTTATTTTAATATTTAGTTTGTAAATATATCCTTTATGTATTTAATATTGTAATACAAAAATTACATGGTACAAATTTTATTATATTATTTAATAATTATTTTCTATTAATTTAAGTCATTCAACAACAATTTTAAACAGAACAAAAATGCATAAAAATATTATCAATTTTCTTCTTATCATGTAACACTAATAATTAAATACTGAGACATCTTTTTGAACATTAAAAGTGTACAACATTTTATATAACAATAAAAATTTATATAAGTGATTTAATTAAAAGAATAACAAATATTATTATTAAAATTGTAATTAGTAATTATATGATTAATATAACGTTTAAATGCAATTATTTGAAGACAAAGTTTGACAGGTAAAAGAATGATTATAATTACTTAAAAAAGTCACATATTTGAACAGTAGAATGGAACAGCTATAAGTATGCAAGAGACAAATTCTTCTTCCCTTATTTCTATGCAAATTTGTCCTCGTCCAATAGTACATCAGAAATAACAGCACACCAAGCAAAATTTAAATCTGTAAGTAACAACATATAACAAATCCAGCGAGAATTTGGTCCTTGATTTGCCTGAAAATCTTAGGCGCTGAAGCATGCAAAGAATTTCCTTGGCGTAACTCCACGGCTACGAAACTTTGCAGCTGTCTCCTCCAGGTCGAGGAATTCTTCCCTTTTCTGAGCCTCAACAATTGCCCTTTTCTCTTCCGCTAGTCGATGAATTTCAGCTATTTTATTCTTCATTTTTTCAACATGCTCAGCCTTCTTCCTTTCCAAGTTTTCCTGTTGAAAACATTTTTTTGAAGTAGAATGTACGGGACAATAAGTGACGATTATTGAACACAAATTCAATATCATGGTAAAAAGCGAACAATCACAGTGTCTATGTACATGCAGTTAATCACCTCAATTTTCTTGAGTTCTGCTTCTACTGATGCTTTCTTCGTATCCTCCCACAACTCAACAGCAGAGTGCTTCTTGTATGCCCTGTATGATCATTCCAATTTCAGCAAACTCAGCTTTCAGTTATGATAATGAAATTTGAGATTTTATCCAACATCTGATACCGACACTTGTACAAAAGTAAACATATGTATCTTGATCGAATAAGTTTCACGTCTCTTGTACACATTCTTTAGTTTCATCTTGTCTGGGTCCATTCCACACTTCAAAGTCATGCAAATGCAAAGAAACTTCACAAGGCACTATACCATACAAGAAACAATTTTACTTCTTTCCAAAACTGAGGAGACTTGAAGCAAAGTAATGCCATAATTTAAAGAGTTACCCGAGAATTAAGTTATTTAAAGCGTTTTCAATAACGAAAAATTGCATTTACCAATGGCACTAAATAGCTCCAGACTACACGTGAAAATGGTAAACAAACATTTTCTTATAAAGCATGTTTCTAGTGAATGAACAAAAAGAATCTTTAATCTTTATAATTTCCAATGAATGAACGAAAATAGTAGGATGCCTTGATAAAAGAGTCTCCAATCTTTGATTTGGATTAGCAACAAGCAATGTTATGTTAGATAAATGGTTATTCGTAGATTATTTAAGATGAATACTTGCCTGTTCTCTGCTTTTGTCTTTTCACTTTCCTCCCATGCTTTAATCAAAGCCAATCTTTTCTCTGTTAAAACTCTTGCAAGCATAGCATCTGGTGAAACAATATAAAAAATGAAACTAATCTCTTGAACATTCAATAAGTGATATATGAAAATATATAAGAGAGTAATGACCTCTGCTGATTAAATCCTCTGTATCTTTTTCAGCAGCATGGTCTTCAACCTCTACGAAAAACAATATGGAGAGAATGAACAGCATTAAAACAACACGGAGTAAATGTGTTCTGCTTGAGAAAGGAATTTTAACCGAATTAGCCAATCTCAACTACAAACGGAAATGGCAAATTTGCCAGTGATAAATAAATAAGTTTCTAAATTTCTTCTAGATTTCCCACTATACACTATAGAATACTCTACCACTAGAGATAAATAAATACTAGGAAGCAAGAATTACTTTCCTTTTATTGTACAACTGAAAATACCCAAGAAATCTTGAAATTCATTCCGAGGGAAAAAACTTTTATGGCAACCAAAATCAGAAACAAAAACATGCTCAAACAGCAAAAACATACTCAAATAGGTAACAAAGAAAATTAACAAACTAGATAAAATCAAAGATTTTCAGAAGAAAGAGGCAGATAAAATCAAAGATTTTCAAAAGAAAGAGGCAGATAAAATCAAAACACACGAAGCATAAGCAAGTTCTTCTTCAAACTCTAACTAACTCGGATCAAAACACGTGTAAACAAAGAGAAAGTATCATGATCGTCAATTTTGCTTCCATCTCGCGCTAATCACCAAAAAGAGTTGATAGAAACACTAGCAAGAAGCGTTCTTTGTCTTTTGAATAACCAGAACACGAAGTCATGCATCACAGACGTATGATGTGAAATAAGAGTTAAAAATTTACTTTGAACAGGTGGAGAAGTAGTAGTGACGTTCTGGCTTGGAGGGTGAGGTTTATGTGATTCTTTTTCCTGAAGAGGAGGATTATGCTCTTCCGGAACAGAGTCCTGAACAACAGAGTGTAACTCAGGTTCGATTTTGCTGGAGAGCTCTTCTCCCATGGTGGAGTGTTTATTCCGAAAGTTGTTGAGTTATGGAATGGATGAATATTGGGAGTGTTATAAAGCTAAATATATAGCATAGCAAAGAGAGTGCAGAGGTTAGAGAAAAGTTGAAATTTGTAAATAACAAGGTTGTGTGTTGACAGGGTGGCCTCGCCTTGCACAACAACGTAAGGCCGCGGCGAAGTTTCAACTTGGGCCCAAACAAACGTACACAGATATTCACGGCATTTTTGTGTTCAATAGTAGTTAGTGACTACCTATGATTTTGTATCTTTTTCCTCGTTTTTTTCTAAAACACCGCAAAAATACAGCAGGCTAAACTTGTAGATTTAAAGCTGATAACCACACTTTTTATTTTTCTCCTCAACATACAAAACAAAAATTAATTTATCCACACAAAATAAAACATGTTGCCGCTAACAGCCTATTCACGTCGAGAACTGAAACATATGATAGCAATTACATGGAGAAATATATAGAACTTAAACCTAAAATCAAATGTTAATTACACATAATGTCGAGATCCATGTAGTCCAAAATTCGAATACTCGAATACTTGTGGGTGTGACTGAAAAAACACTTCAATCCTCAGCTATGGGATGTTAATGGAAGAAATATATGTAATTTGGGATTTTTGTCTATTTTTAGTATATTTAAAGAGCTTCCTCTTTATAGGTTTTGACCCTTTGCGTATTAGCCCCGTTTGTTTAGCCTGATATCTACAGTGTGCATGATATATAAACCATACACCAAGAGTACGTACAACATAATACAGTATAGTAGTTTTCGAGTTTGAGACAAATTTTAGTGATGGAGAAGTTATAAAATTGCAAAAAAAAAGAAAATTTTTATTATTTTTGGCCCGTATATTACTTACTAGTCTTAGAGGAGACTAGAGATAAAGAAGAGTCTTGTAGAGAAAAAAACATCATTCTTATAAGAATGCTCCCTTGTACATAAGAGGGAAGACAAAGGTGACGAGAAATAAAAAATAATAATTAAAAATTATATTTATCTAAGAGGAAAAATGTGAATGAAAAGAGGGAAATAAATAACCCTCTTCTTGATTAATTTATAAGAAGATGAGTGGTTTAAAACAATATTTTTCATAATTTTGAATATTAAAAACAAATAATTGTTTTATTAATATATTTTAAATCTAACAACTTTTTTTATATTTATAATGTAATAACTATGTTTTTAATAAAAATGTTTTGCTTTTACTTGCTTAAAATAATTTCAAAATTAATGTTAGCAAAATCCATAAAGTAATTTCCCCTAGTAATTATTATGTAACAATTGAAAAATGATAAGATATAAAACTCAAAATTTTGACTCTATAGGTTGCTTATAATTCACACCATTTAGCTTCATTCACTTTATCATCTTATAAATCAATATGACATGTACATACGACTCTTTCTTCATGTTTTAACGTCAACTACATGTCACACTTTAGAAAAAATATATATTCAGAATCTTTATAAACCAAAAAAAATACATAGAGAGGGAGTATTAGTCTTGTTCTAAAATCTGTCATGCGAAACCAAAAGTGACCAAAAGGAAGAGGATAAAATGTTTTTTCAAAAGTAATTGTTGTAATTTTTATTTTATTCTCTCTCTACTCTTCCTCAGATAAATAGAAAAATAATATCTTCTTCCTCTTATTTTTATCGCAACTAAATAATATAGATTAAAATTTTTTTTTTGTTCTTTCCTTAGTTCACTTTATTAAACTAAACGACGTCTTAAAGTTAAATATATATATAAAAAAAGTAATAAATCAGATTTGTATAAAACTACAAATGATCTTAAATTAAAAAATCTTGCTCTAAACCTATACTGTCAATAATAAAATTACTCTTTTTTTTTTTTTAATATGTGGGTTTCTTTCAAAGGTTCATGCTTTCTATTATTGGTTATGTTTATCCAATTTGTTATTCGTTAAATGTGTGGTTTCATGTTTTTTTTATTTGAATTTCAATTGTTTCATTCTTCAAAAAAAAATTTTGAGTTCAAATTGAGAAGAAGATTGAAGAAAGAAAGAAATTTAAATTCTTGAGATTCAAAATAGGTTGCCCATCTCCAGAAGCTTATTATATACTCTGAAGCTTTTGAAGATTGATATTGATATCATGGTCGAGTTAGTCAAAACGTTTCCAAAATCAACTAATACTTTATTTTGGACACGACAAATGGAGCGTATTTTATTTAACACTCATTTAATATAATTTGATTTGATTTAATTTAATTTAATGCTCAGAAATTGGAGAGTGTAGCGTATTTTAAATAGAAATTAAATATAACAAAAAATTATGCTTAAATATATCTATAATATTTTACAAAGATATTGAAATTTGAATTTTATAACCGTCATTTTTAAAGCTTTGTCTTCCCTCTCAAGAGATATATTATTTTTAAAAGTGTTTGTTTAAAGATATATTTTATGAAGATGTGAAAATAAAAATATTTTTAGCACATTTTTTTAGTCGCATTTTCAGTAGATTTTAATATGATAAGAAAAATGTAGGAAATTAGATTTATATATTTCTTCAACAGTGTATTTAGGATAAATTTTTTTACACGTATTAAAATAAAAATTAGTTTGTACATAAATTAATTTCTAAAGATTCGTCATGTATTATTTAAATTATTTTAAACTTATATATAAATTGATTTTAGTTTATAAAGAAGATGATTTTCTTCATTTTGATTACTGTTTATGAAATAAATAATTCAAATATAATTATACAAAAAATGAAAATGGTAATATATCTTACTCCTCATTATTTGTTTTCCGATTATAAGTACATGTTTTTATTTTAGTGATAATATAAAAAAAATTCCAAAAAAATTGTACATATTAGCGAAACATTTTTTAACGAAAATATTAAAGAATATCACTCTCATAGTTATATTTCCAATAATTTTATTCCAAAAATAAAACAATTGACTTGAAATAAACCCTAGTAAGAATTTTATTTTGTCTACCATTAATGACAGTTTTCTATATTCGTTTTTTTCTACCAGTTTTACCGTACATCCCTTCCTTTCTTGTAATTTCTGAACCTGAATCCTTGAAAATGAGGAAGGAACTCCAATAATAAAGGGACGAATAAGCGCCATAATTTTTCAGTGAGACAGAGATAGACGTGACATAAATTATAGTTGTGACCATGAAAATGTTGTTTTTAGGAAAATGATCCATTTGATTGAGAAAATTATGCTTTATTTTGACTTGTTTAGTGTAGAATAAACGTGTCTGTTAATCTAGTGTTCATTGGTATTGCCTTCTCTGTGGATCAAAAATATGCTGTGTGAATGGGTCTAAACTTGTTGGGCCTTTACTAAAGGCACCCAAGTTACGATTTAAACTCTTCCACCGCCTGAATAAATTTTCGATGTAAAATTTTGTTCTGTAAAAATAACTCCATGTAAATTTCCGATCCAATAGCATCCCCAACCCAAATTTGTTCTATATATGTATTTAAGTTTGAGTCCATACTTTTAGGAATTTTCTTTCGCCACCCAAACCTACTATTCATCCAAAAACAGAATATTATTCTTATTGTAAAATAAACTCTGTATTAAAAGATAATATTATTTTCATTGTAAAAAATGTAAATGAATGGATGTGAAAAAAAATAAAATAATATATATATATATATATATATATATTTTAACAAAAAATTAAATCCAATTTTTTAAAATTAATGTATGGTTTAGGTTATGAATTCACTTTTTCAAAAGATTTCTGGAAAGCTAAATCCATAAATAGTTTTTGAAATATATGATTTAAGGTCTGGATTCATTCTTTCTTAAAGTCTAGAACTAGGTTTTCAAAAATATTTTTAAAAAATTATTCAGAAATATTTCCAAAAAACTTTCGAAGAGTTCAATATAGAATACCTTTAAAGATATTATTCCAGCGGAAAGTTGGTTTTAGAATGCTTCTGAAAAGTTTTCAAAAAGATAATTTTAAAATATTTTTAGATGAATGAATTTGAAACTTAAATCATGCATATGGAATTTAACTCTCCAACAACTTTTTGGAATAATAAAATTATATTTCAGACTTTATAATTCAAAACTTAAAAAAATTTAAATTATTCATCCAAAAAATTTACAAATATAACTTTTTTAAATATAATTATATTTCAGAATTTATAATCAATAGCTTAAACATGTATTTGTTTATAATTAATTTTTTAAATATACGTATAATATTATTAGTTATCTAATTAATTTCATAAGATTAAGACTTATATATTATATTAATTTAAAGTTAATAAATCATATCAATAAAAAAATATTATTTTATAGTATCAAATTTTTAAAACAATGACATATTATATATAATTATTAAATTTAATGTCACGACCGTAGATACTTGAGATTTTTGAAGACAACAAATGTATAACTCTTGACTTAAAATAAATATAAATATATAAACCATAATTTAAAAAAACTAATAATTATATATATATATATATATATATATTTAAAAAATAAATTATAAATTAAATATATATATTTTTAAAATACAATAACAATTTATACACTCAACAAAACAAAATTGATCGATGCAGACTTCTCCGAGATATATTTTGGGATCACTAATTTCACAAACTTATCTTTTATTTATACATGCAAAAATGTGGCCATTTTTTATACGTGGAAGATTTTGGTTGGATTCCTCCGTTGTGGGATAACACATGTTGTCATTTTAACCAAGGGCGATTTCATTATATTATCTTTTAACCGACCAAGAATTGTGTTGTTTGACCCGAGTGTTATGGTTGATTAGTATGATTGGAGGCATCATTATCACACTTTTCACTGTTTCTCACTCAATTTATTTTTACTTTTCAGCTCTAACATAAATTATATTTTTATTTAAATTATCACAATCATATTTATTAAATATAATTTTAAAATCGATGATAAACTAATTCATTATGATAGTTTTTTTAGATAAGATTTCTTAATTTATATTTTAGTAACCTTTGTTTACTACAACATGGTAATTTACAATGGTTAACAATCCAAATTTTTACTATTGAAATTCTGTTTTTAAATTATTCTACATTACATTATTTCGCTTATTCATATGTTTTTTTATATGGAGATGGACCATGCTGTGTATCATGAGTCACACTTTTGCTTGATATGGTTGAAAAACATTGTGCAATTTGTTGGAAAAACAATAACAATAATAATAATAATAATCCTGATTTTGATTCTAACAATCAAACATAAACATAATCTCATACTCGATAAACATCTGTAGAACTGAATGCGAAAGCGTACACTGAATTAGCCATAACGATGATGTCTTTGTAGAGCACTATATTGATCTTATGGTCTTCCACCTGAAGAGCACTCGTATTTCCCTCTTGATTTTCTCTCTTGATGGGGATAGAAAGAAAGGAACGGACTCGATACTTACGTTCGTGTGTGTGCTCTCAGAAGGGGACAATGACCCTTTAGATAACCAGAATTAGGTTAATTACTTAAGTTTTAGTATTTCCAATTTGGCCCCTCATCAAATTAGAAATTGCTCTATGGTCTCTACACAATTTTATTTTCATGACATATGCCTTTAGCCAAAACTTTAATTTAGTTAGATCACTTTATTATTTGACTTAATAAATAATGACCCTAACACATTTAAATATGTATCATATATATACATGACCCAAAATTTGCCAACAATCTCCCACTGGTCACAAATATATATGTCTTTACAACCTTACAAATGTGTTAGACTTTATGAGCTCAAAATTGTCATTATATTCCTTTAGCATATTCTAAAAGTCCTGTCCATTAATCATATCAGGATATAGAACCAAACCAGCTTTTCATTGCATCATCGCAACTAAAACCAACAAGATTACTCATCCTAACATAACCAAATGACATGGATTCATCATGAAATGTGTAGCATGAAAAATTACGTGAAGGTGATCTGTACACATCTATTTTCAACTGGTCCAAACTTTAACTTATCGAGATCGATACAATAACCTTAATGTACAAAGTGTAATGAATGAACAAGAAAACCGCATATCTATAGATAACCAAATATGTCCAAAAAACAATGTATACATATATAAAATTAAACATAGAACATAAAATATATGAAAATGACTAACTCCCACTAAACCACAAATTCCTCAAACTGTAAAACACCCATGTGAGCAAAATGCTCATGAAAGACCTTGGGCGGAAGTCCTTTAGTCAGAGGATCTGGTATCATGGAGTTTGTCCTTAAGTGTTCTATGAAAATTTGTCCACTTTGTACTCTTTCCTTAACAATATAGCTGATTTATTGTCACAATATAACTTAAGTGGTCTTTCAATGTCTTTCACAATTTGCAGCCCTGTGACAAAATTTATCAGCCATATTCCATGATTTGATACCTCATAGCAAGTTACAAATTCTTGACATTCTACAAAATCCGAGTCGAAAACCCAGCGATCTCCAACTGGTCCGACCTCCTATATGTGAGCATATAATCTTTTGTTCTCTTTAAATATCTTATTACCCTTTTGCTTGCTTTTCAATGGTCTATTCCTGGATTGCTTAAATATCTCGCCTAGAACCCCAACTATATATGTTATGTCTGGATGCGTACATACTTGGGCATAGATCAAACTCCCTACAACTGATGCATAGGGAATCTTTTGCATTTCCTCAATTTCCAAATTCCCTTTGGGCACTGATTGAGACTAAACTTGTCTCCCTTTAAACTTGTGATACATACAATCATCAACAATATTCATCTTGAAGCCAAATGAGTTTCATACCTTCTGGTAATGGGACAAGTTCCCAATAACCTTATTGTCTTGCATTGACTTATACTTCTCCTTCATTGCTTCAATCCACTTTTGAGAGTTAGAACCTTGTATAGCTTGACGGAAGTTAACTGGGTCATCTTCCATTATATCATTATTTTCCTCATGTTCCTGAAGAAATACCATGTAATCATCCAAAATAACACTTCTTCTTTCTCTAGTGGATCTCTGCAAAGTTATTAGCTCATAATGCACAAGTTCTTGAGGATCTTGAGTTTGTTCTTCATGAACAACCAAATCATATTGAGTAAGGGGTTCATCAACAATGCCTTGTGGAGGTTCCGAACTTACTTTATCAAAAGTAACTATTTGAATCGGTTCTGAAATTGTTACCGATTCTTCCTCCAAGATGAAATTCTTAATCTTATTCTTCCCCCAAACTCAATATCCTCAAAGAACGTAGCAATTCCCGTCTCAAAAAATTGTCTTTAATGTGGGATCATAATATTTATATCCCCTGGATCTTTCAGCATAACCAATAATATAACCGCTATCGTTCAGGAGTCCAATTAAACTAATTATGCTCACATTATATAAAAAATAAATAATATATATTCAAATAGTGGTTTAACCCATCTCAAGATACCCAATGCACCATCAATATCAAGTCTTTGGACGAGTAATATTAACTGCTAGAGGTATCTTGTTGTAATAATCAAACATTGACAATAAAGCACGTCCAACAACAAACCAGTCTTTGGATTGATTTATCATCGACAAAGCAAATCCTTATAATTATCACATGTTTATCATTACAAGTGTGTATGCAATTCGGCCAAATATTAATCTTCCTTTGGGCCCGACTAATACTCGCATGAATATACACAAACACTAACATTCAATATTTTTCATGAACTGCCCAATTCAAGAGAAGTTACTTTGGTGACTTCTTGACTCAATTTGCTCACAAAAAATATTAAACTACCAAAAATTGAATATTTTATTTATATAACAAAACCAAATATTTTATATTTGCAAACTAATTCAAAAGAGAATCACCTCATTATAATTCTACTAAGGATGAACACCTCCCTAGAATCTCATTAGGGATGAACACCTCATTTGAACAAATCAAAGGATGAAAAAATGCCTCATTTTCCACCAATACATAAAGGATGAACATCTTCCTAAAATCACACTAGGGATGAAACAGAGATAGTTCCGAGTCTCTTTAGCATACTCGCTCTAAACCCTAAAAGGAAATTAAACAAGTAATCACTCGGACCCTAATTTAACATCAAATTTTCTTTAAATTCCTAGGGGATAGAGGCAATAAAATAATAACAACCAAACATGTGGAAACATTCATCATTTACCTAAGATTCTCCGTGTTGGGAACTCCATAAACACCACCCCCAATTCCAAACCCATAAAATTAAATAAAAACAAAAGATTCAAAAAAGAACAGAAAACCCAATACAAGAAAAATTGAAATATGAAACACTATTTCTTTCTCAAGTAAAACTTGAAACTTAAACTGAAACAAAAGTGAAAAACGAAGAAGAAGAAGAATCTATAGCTTCCTCCACGGTTCCATCAGCAAGCGTGAATCAGATTGGGGATGTTACCCCCAAATTTAAATTTTAGGGTTCACAAAAATTAGAGATTATCCTCCACTTAGGGTTCATAAAATTGGGTAATCTGAATTGTTTAAAACAAAATTAATCCTAATTTTCATAATTAGGGTTCTATAAATTAAACAGACATGAATCAAATATGGGCGGCTCTGATACCAATTGTTGGAAAAACAATAACAATAATAATAATAATAATCCTGATTTTGATTCTAACAATCAAACATAAACATAATCCCATACTCGATAAACATGTTGTAAACTCGAATGCGAAAGCGTACCTGAATTAGCCATAACGATGATGTCTTTGTAGAGCACTATATTGATCTTATGGTCTTCCACCTGAAGAGCACCTGTATTTCCCTCTTGATTTTCTCTCTTGATGGGGATAGAAAGAAAGGAACGGACCGATACTTACGTTCTGTGTGTGTGCTCTCAGAAGGGGACCATGACCCTTTAGATAACCAGAATTAGGTTAATTACTTAAGTTTTAGTATTTCCAATTTGGCCCCTCATCAAATTAGAAATTGCTCTATGGTCTCTACACAATTTTATTTTCATGACATATGCCTTTAGCCAAAACTTTAATTTAGTTAGATCACTTTATTATTTGACTTAATAAATAATGACCCTAACACATTTAAATATGTATCATATATATACATGACCCAAAATTTGCCAACACAATTTCCTATTGACAACACAAAAGACTTGTCAAGATTTTATGCAATTGTGTTGCAATATATATATATATATATATATATATATATATATATATATATATATATATATATATTTGTCAACAACATTTGTAGCATGCCTATTGCCCAATAGTAGTTTCCTTTTTATTGTATTTTGTTTCTTTTCTTAAACACTTGTTCTTTCTGTTTCTATTATTTATTTATTATATTTGTTTTCTTTTTTTCCTTTTTTTTAAAGTAATCAACAAATTGTTTGCAATTCCTCGATAGGAATTATCCATTATTGAACCCAATACAAGATGCACAAGAAAAAAAATAAAAAGCATTTTGGGCCTGTAACCCAAATTTGCAATGGTTCACAACACTAAAGAAAAAATAAATGAAAAAGAGCCCTATTATTGTTGAATTATTGGCAAGCGTACCAAATTATCAATCGCAGTATAGTATTTCGATTAAATAAAAGTCGATCCCACGGGGGAACAGTTTCAATGGAAATTCCCAATTATGCTTACTAAGTAGATTAAAACAGATTAGGTTTTGCAAATAAGAGTTGAATTGAAATTAAATGACAAAGAACTATAAATTGTTGAGAAAATATTAATTAAAGGTACTTAGGATTGGTTTCCTTCCTTATCCCTCTTTTGTAATGACTATGTCAATTAAGAACGTCAATTAACCTAACAATGTTGATGCCACCTACTCAAATCATTCATGTTGATTCCTCACACATGAAATTCATAAGAAAACCTAATAAATGTTGATTCCTTACACAATTAGCAGATTTTCCAGCATTAGGGTTAGGGTGTTAAGCAATTGATACATTTATTCCATTCCTGGCAATTAACGTAACAAATATTCTTACCGTGATCTAGGGTTCAAGATATATTTTCCAATCATACTTCAAACAATCAAGAATAAATCATTCCAAAGCATAAAGGATAAGAATAACAACATCAAAGCATAGATTAATATATCAAAATATCACCATGATACAAAAGAGTTCAAAGGAAGTGCACCGAATCCTAAGAGAATGAAGTTAGTCACTCATGTTGGCCATTACAATGCTCAAATTGATGAAGTAGAATTGATGAAGATTGAACAAAACCCTAACAGTAGTCGTGCCTCCTCCTCTCCAAGACTGTTTGTTTTTCTCAAAATACAACTTATCTTTTTATAAGAGAATTTGGGTCGGGCCTTGCATCATTCATTCGCTTAAGCGCTCTTCTTTCTTTCAATTTTACTCCAATTATGCTGACAATTATGCTCCTTACTCTTGTATCAAGGTATTCTCAAATTCATCCTATATTGGGAGAAAAATATATTAGAATTAACATAAATTAAGTGGTTTTATAACAATTCAAGGCATAATTATATTAACTTTTTACCACTTAACAACTCCCCCCAACCTAGAATCTTGTTTGTCTCAAGCAAAGTAATTTTTCCAAAACAAAATCATCACCTATTATCTTTTTCTCTTCTAGAACCACAACATAAAATTTTTAGAGGTGATGCTCACAACTCCAAATGAAAATAGAACACATAAGCATTCAAGTTATAGAAACCAACAAAGAATAATTAGTCCTCAACTATCCTCAGAGAAGCATGATCTCTCAAATAGAGTTATATATACTCATCTCTAATTCTCACAGGTAAGTGTTTATCTTATTCAATCACTTCATTTAGACAATCCAATATTGATAATCATCTTCAAGCAATCAACAATTGTTAAACAAGACTTAAATCAAAAGGTCTTTTGAGTCTTGTAATGGGACTGGACTAAGAAAGAATTATTGGTTTTTCTGGGATATACAAAAATATTTGAGAAATTCAACTCATATGAATGATTCTTGATTAACAATTTCTCAAGTCAGGTTTCAAACTTTATGTTTTTTCCCTAACACAATGACAAATAATTTCACAAGTTATTACCCCCCTTTTGACTTTTTTTTTTTTTTTTGCTTTTGCATGTATCATTTTTTTGGCTTTGCAAATTTTTAAGCTTTGCTTTTCCTTTTTCTTTACTTTTTTTTTTTTTAACAATAACACCCCAACAATACTTGTAGGACAACAATAGCAATACCCAACAATAAGAAAAATAGTGACATTCATACTCATTTCCTTTCTAAAATATAGGAAGGTAGATAAATAATGTTTAGGCTTAAGGGTTTTGTTTAAGAAACAATATTATTTTTTTGGCTCAGAAGGGGTTCAAATGGATGTCCTATAATTAATGCATGGTTGACTATTTGGCTCTGGGTTATATCTACTACAAAGAAAAAATGCCTTTATCATTTTCAAGTCTTGCTAACATGTAATCACATCAAAGAATCAACCAATATCAGTTATCATCACAAAGTGTTGACACTCAATTTATCTGTTTGTGGTACTCTGCTCACCTGGGTTTTGGCTAGCTTCTCCAATTCAGTTAATTCCTAATTTTCCTCATCAATTCCTTTTCACTATCATACTCAATATCCCAAAATCACTTGTTATTGGAAATAATCAAAATTATTTTTCATGTTCTAGATTTGAATTAGACAATAAGCAATAATTTCATATATGACTCTAAAACAAATTATGGGACAAGGGAATTCAAAATTTAAAACAAAGGAATTAAAAACATTAAAAGTAAAGTAAGTTTCCTCCCTCATTTTCTTCACTTGTCATGTACTCCTTATCTTGTGTCTTAGCCTCAGCTGCAGACTTTCTCACCCCCTCCAGAAAAGTTGGACTGTCCCCAGGCCATTGAAGTAAGGCTTCAAAGTCTTGAGAAGAAGTGCACTGTGTACCTAGAGCAATCTTGCAAAGAAAGAACCTAAGGAAGAAAAATGCAAAAAAAAACTTAAATTGCAAAAAGAACAAAAAAAATTCAAAACATTGGGTTGCCTCCCAGGAGCGCTTGTTTAACGTCTTCAGCTTGACGCCTATTTGCTTTAGGGCTCATGCAGGTGAGTGATCAAGGTGATATATACGCATTCTCCATCCCTTAACTGTCCTTGTGGGAACGAATTTATTTTTTTCATTACGAATAACCTTACAACTGTCAGAGATTGGATAAATCATACCTGCTTCAGGAGGTTTCAGTACCTCTCTTTGAATAACTTCCTTCATAGTCAGACTAAGATGTCTTTGGGGTTGTGCAACATGCTTGTAATCTTGTTTTTCAGTTGAGATGATTAATTCCTCCAAAGTGTCTATTCTGAGACAATCTTTCTTGTCTTCCGGTTGTTGTACAACTTCAAACAGATTAAAATTAACTTCATCATCTCCACTTCTAATTTTCAACTTGCCCATGTCAACATCTATAATTACTTTGGCAGTCTTCATAAATGGCCTTCCTAGGATCAATGGGACTTCCTCATTTTCCTCCACGTCCATAATCACAAAATCAACAGGAAATATGAATTTGTCCACTCTAACTAAAACATCTTATGCTACTCCATAAGGAATCTTTAGAGATCTGTCAGCTAGCTGTAATGTCATTTTTGTAAGCTTTACTTCCAAGTCTCCTATTCTTTTGAGCATAGATAATGGCATGAGGTTTATACTGGCCCCTAAATCAAGCAATGATTTTTTCACCGGTAATTCACCAATTGTGACTGGTATAGTGAAACTTCCAGGGTCCTTGGACTTTTGAGGCAATGATTTTTGGAATATAGCACTGCATCCTGCCTCTAAATCTTCTTTTCTTAGTTAAGAGCTCTTTCATGAATTTTGCATAAGTCGGCATCTGCTCCATAGCTTCCATAAATGGAATATTAATCTGCAATTGCTTGAAAATATCCATGAATCTTGCAAACTGTCTTTCTTTATCTATTTGTGAAGGAGCCTTGGGATACGGTAACTTCTCTACAAATGGTTTTTGACTCCCTCATTTTTCTATCTTCTCTTCGTTCTTCTTATTAGGAATATGTCTTTCTTTATTATTCTCATCTTCTTGCTCTTCATCTTCTTTTACCAAAACTTCTTCTTCAACAACTATATTGTCACCAATCCCCTTACCTACAACTTTTCCACTCCTTGTAATTATTGAATTGCATTGCTCCTTTGGATTGGTTTGTGTGTTAGCTGAAAATTGTCCTCCTTGTTGCTGCTCAGATAATTGCTTAGTCAGTTGGCCTATTTGGGTCTCTATATTTCTGAATGAAGCCTCAATATTTTTCTGATTAGCCATAGTGCCTTGCATGAATTTTTCTAAAGTATCCTCCAATTTACTTATTCTATCAGGCACTATAGGATAATGTTATTGTTGTTGTTGATATGTAGGTTGCTGATATGACTGTTGTTGAAATACAGGTTGTCTAGTAGATGAGCTAACACCTTGTTTCCACCCAAAATTCTGATTTTGATTCCCTCTCCATCCTTGTGCAGTATTATTCTGATAATTATTAGGATTAGGAAAATTACCTTGTCTGCCTTGACTACTACCTTGGGCACCCATATAATTAACTTCTTCTTGTTGAATGTTGTCTTGATAAGAACATTGTTCATTTGAATGATCACCTCCACACAAATCACAACTCATCTGTTGATTAGGAATAATTTGTATTATGTGCATTTGATGAGGTAATTTCTCTATTTTCTGGTTCAATGCTTCAATTTGTTGGGTCAAAATTTTATTCTGGGCTAAGAGAGCATATGTGGTGTTAAGTTTAAGGACTCCTTTCGTTTGAATTGGATGTCTATCATGTTGGGTCTGTTGGTCTGTAAAGGCTAGTGCATCAATAATTCTGGTGGCATGATCAATTTCTACATCCAACATAGATCCTCCTGCTGCAACCTCTAATAACATCTTTGCATCATGTCGCAAGTCAGTATAGAAAATATTCAACTGAGAAACGTCATCAAATCCATGATTTGGGCAACTTCTCAACAGTAATTTAAATTTCTCCCATGCTTCACAAAATTGCTCATCTGCTCCTTGTCTGAAAGAAGTGATGTCAGATTTTGCTTTGATGTAGCGAGATGGTGGGAAAAATCTGTTCAGAAACTTCTCTTCTACACTACTCCAATTAGTCAAACTCTGATTAGGATGTGCTTTCAACCATTCTTTTGCCCTACCTGCCAAAGAAAAAGGAAATAATATCAAATATGCAGATTCAAAATTTCTTGCTCTAAATCTCATGGTACCAATCAACTCATAAAAAGTAGACAAATGAATATAAGGGTCTTCATGATCCAATCCAGTGAATTGATGAGCACTAATCAAGCTTAAGAAAACTGGATTCATCTGCAATGTATGATCATCCGGAATGACAATGCTGGAAAAATGTCTTGGACCTTGCTGCATAGCACAATTTCTAAGAGTTCTTCTAGGTGGATTTGCATTTGGGTTTTGATTTGGATTTATATTTGGATCTGGATTCGAATTCAGATTTGCTCATTCTTCTGCCATATCTTCTATAATTGGGTCTAGTAAATCAAGTGTGAAAGAAGAATTAACAGATTCTCTTATGGCTTGTTCTTGAGTTTCCCTTCTTCTTCTACCCCGGTTCCTCCGAGCTGTTTTTTCAATTTCTGGATTAAATTCTAACTGCTCTGAAGATATCTCGTCCTCTTAAACGCATAAATCAAAAGAGTAACTCAAGCAAATATTAGCACAAACTAAAAACTAAATAATAATAATAATAATAATAATAATAATAATGATAATGATAATGATAATGATAATGATAATGATAATAATAATAATAATAATAATGATAATAATAATAATGATGATAATAATGATAATGATAATAAAAAAAACAGAAACAAAAATAAAATACTCAATAAGCTAAACAAAGAATTCTCAAAGAACACCGCTTCCGACAACGACGCTGTAAATACTTGTTGAATTATTGGCAAGCGTACCAAATTATCAATCGCAGATATAGTATTTCGATTAAATAAAAGTCGATCCCACGAGGAACAGTTTTAATGGAAATTCCCAATTATGCTTACTAAGTAGATTAAAACATATTAGGTTTTGCAAATAAGAGTTGAATTGAAATTAGATGACAAAGAACTGTAAATTGTTGAGAAAATATCAATTAAAGGTACTTAAGATTGGTTTCCTTCCTTATCTCTCTTTTGTAATGGCTATGTCAATTAAGAACGTCAATTAACCTAACAATGTTGATGCCACCTACTCAAATCATCCATGTTGATTCCTCACACATGAAATTCATAAGAAAACCTAATAAATGTTGATTCCTCACACAATTAACAGATTTTCCAGCATTAGGGTTAGGGTGTTAAGCAATTGATACATTTATTTCATTCCTGACAATTAACGTAACAAATATTCTTACCGTGATCTAGGGTTCAAGATATATTTTCCAATCATACCTCAAACAATCAAGAATAAATCATTCCAAAGCATAAAGGATAAGAATAACAACATCAAAGCATAGATTAATATATCAAAATATCACCATGATACAAAAGAGTTCAAAGGAAGTGCACCGAATCCTAAGAGAATGAAGTTAGTCACTCATGTTGGCCATTACAATGCTCAAATTGATGAAGTAGAATTGATGAAGATTGGACAAAACCCTAACAGTAGTCGTGCCTCCTCCTCTCCAAGACTGCTTGCTTTTCTCAAAACACAACTTATCTTTTTATAAAAGAATTTGGGTCGGGCCTTGCATCATTCATTCGCTTAAGCGCTCTTCTTTCTTTCAATTTTACTCCAATTATGCTTTTTGCTCTTGTATCAAGATATTCTCAAATTCATCCTATATTGGGAGAAAAATATATTAGAATTAACATAAATTAAGTGATTTTATAACAATTCAAGACATAATTATATTAACTTTTTACCACTTAACAATTATGTGCTAAGAACACCCACTAACAAAACTCATCAAAGATATTACTTCTGCGAGCACAATGTAGAAATCAATATTTGGATTTTATTATTATTCTATGCCTATCCATTTAACACTCCGTGGTATAAACCATAGTATTTGGAAATAAATATTGAAGCCATGGTAATGTATTTAAATATTCCTTTAAATATAATAAATAAATAAATAAAATAATATTTTTGTACTCTTTCACTTTTTATCATGCAATCCAAACAAACACAAAGATTAAGGTGTGATGAGAAATGGAAAAGGCAAATATAGCCCCTAAAAAACTACTAAAGGAAAAAAGGCATAGGATTTCTTTCATCAAGTGAATTCTTTATACTTTGGTCAAATAATATGTGATGCTTTTTTTTTCCTTTATCTTTCATTCCCCTTTTCTTGCCTTCACCTGTGTACATTGGATTTGCATCATTCTATGTCTAACAGAACCTTCTTAAAATTAATGTGTTTGAAAATAAAGTTTTGGAGGATTTTCTCTTAAAATTTCAAACTAAAACAACTACTAAACATTCGTAAAAAAATATTAAATAACATCAAACATATTATGTTATTTCTTCAATGTTTAAAAATATTAAGTCAGAAAATTTTGTTAAAATTTATATATAAAAAAAAGTCCACTCAAACATGTCCTTTTGGAAAGCAAATGAGATACGAATTGTCGTGTGAAAAATATTTACAGTGCTTTAATTTCTACGGAGGGATGTGCACGTATCTCAGACATGTCTTGTGAGGTGTAGTTTTTGAAGTGTGTTGTGGATCATATATAGGGTGGAGCAGCTTCACGTGTCCACCTTCTGTTGTCTCTCATGTCTTTCTCTGTGCGCACACAAAACAACTTCATCACTTTAGCGCACCCTCAACCCTCTCCATTATAATCACTCACTCTTATTCAGCCTTGTCTTTTTCCAACCCAAGAAAAATCAAAGTTGAAGATAAATATTTTCGAAGGGTGCATGATTGAGTTAGTACGTTGAAGATTTCGTTTTATCTCATTGGAGTCACGTTTTTGAAAGAGATAAAGTGAATGGCCTAATCTAACACATAACCATATTCACGAGAACACTAACAACAGTAAATCAAAGAAACAGAGTAAGTTTCTTCTAGTTGATGTCTGATACTGATAGGTGGATATTTTTGTCTTCCTACTAAGTTGTTTTCCTTAAAAGTTGAGAATTATATATCGTAGAAACTGCATTGTAAAAAATGCACATAACCATGAAATTCGGATAGTAATTAAGTATCAACTTTCGGATTAGGAAGTTGTTTCACCTAATCTTCACAATTAACCGCTCAAGTGGAGATAAAATATCTTAGAAGTTGGAATGCTTGATGTGGAAGGAAAGGATCCCAAAAGAATGAAAGTAACTGTGCCATATGATAAAACCAAAGTTTCACATTTTATAGAATATGATTCTAAATACTCTTATGACAGCGAAGAAATTGCTTTAACACTTGTTAGCTGCAGGTTGCTACATTTTGTCAGATATTCACTTCGATTGATCATGAGTTTATTCCATTCAACCTGTAAACGCACTAATGGAATGCTGTGAATATACCTTCCCTGACACGATGTTTAAGCAAAGTATATTATCGACACCACAAAATTGAACAAAGTTAAGCAATTGGCAAATTCTTAATCTTTGTCACAATTAGTTCACATGTCCAATTAGTTCCTACGTAGTAATGCAGTTTGGTGGAAACTGCAAAACCATGTATCTTGTTTGTTTCAGCCCTTCCCTTCATTTCTTTGTTGATTCTTTCTGAAGATTATTTTCTGATAATATTATGCCTAGAAAGGTTTCCTTTTTTAATTTGCCGGAGCGAAATGCTATTAAGAGTTAAGATGCGAATTAGTGAACCAGTGAAACATAAAATTTGCAATCCAGTGGATTTTTCTGGAAAGTGGAAATCATGATGATCAAAGCAGATTAGGCTTCACTCTCGTTGAAAATATGCAACGGGACCAACAAAATAAATCATTATAAGATAGCATCTACATCTTTATGGTTCCCACTTTTGTCTCAAAAGATTGACCTATGTCTCCAAAAATCAAGTCTTTTTTAATTACCATATATGTTGAGTTGTATATTGTCGAACCTAATCTTGATGGTCGAGCGGTGATTTAGGCTTGATCTGCAGAGGAACCAAGATTTATTGTAAAGTTGTTGTTTTGGTACTTGTTGAATAAGACATTTGAAAATCCACTTAGCCATGAATTAACAGAAATATGGGTGTAGAAAAAATAATCATAAAACAAAAAACTAACCAGATCAGCCAATCGATTGTAAAATTGAATGGCTAGTTTAAGCAATAGTCATGAATGACTTGTTTTGTGGCTAGATGTATTGATTTGGACTATGAAATGAAACAAAAGACACATTAGTTTTACTATTTGCAGTGTGTTCAGAAATTGAGAGAGGCCACCAACCAGGGTTGGGGACTCTGTTATGTGAAGTTCTACAACACACACATGTGTGAAGCTAAAATGGGGATTGGGACGTAAAGTAAAAGGATAAGGACCCCATTTTAAGGAGGCAGTTTGGTTTGGCAGTTGAGGAATTTAAAGGTGTTTTCCACTTGGGAATGGATACATGAGATGTGAAAATTGTTAATGTTTGGAAAGAGTAGAAGAAGAGTATATGTATGTGTTATGTAACTCGGTGCGGTTGAGTGTTGAGTGTTGAGTGTTGAGTTGTCTTCCAATCTGGTGGCTAGTGACTGCAGCTGCACGCTTGAAATTGGACCCTGCAACTTTGGTCATTCATTGACTCATCTCAAAGTTTAGTAGAAGCATCACCTCACCTCACACCTTGCGCATTACCAGCTTTAAAGCCAAGTAAATTAAGTGCCCAACCAAAGCACCTCCTACCTCACTTCACCACCACCATTTTTATATGCATATCCCACCTATCCAACCTTTAATCGCCCTCAACGTACTTCTTCGGCATCTACGTTTTCTCTTTGCACTATGGAATTTAACTTTTATCACTCCATGCACTATTTGCAATCACCTTATCTACTACATACAATACATTCAATCATGTATGCAACTATCTAACTATTTACTCATGCACACATCCCTCCTTATTTATCCTAATTTCAGAAATTCAATTTATAAATGGATTTACAACTAAATATTCACACCATAGTTACATATGTATTTTTTAGCAATATTTTTAAAATTAAATATGTCATTAAAGAGATAAAGATATGAATTTAAAATTTAAAAAATTAATCAAAATTTACTCGAAAGTTAACTAAATTTAATAAATTAATAATTAATAATATAATAAATATATAGATAACTTTAATAATCATAATAGTTTTTTTATAAGTGCAAAAAATACTTATTATAATAATAATGATTATTATCAAAAATTATTATTTAATGTGGTATATATTAAATGTTTCTGATATAGTTAAGCAGTTATTAGCGTAACAAGCAAGTAGATATTGCTTATATAATTGTGGGCCCCGAAACAAACCTTAAGATATGATTGGTCAAACTAAGTACAACCTAAGAAATACATCAAGTTGTGAAATTTAAATGAAGTCATGGGCTGGTTTGAAAGTCTAGGGCTTTAAATTCTCAGTTTTATTATTTGCGTATAAAAAGCTCCTCTTTTATATAATATTGATATAAAAATATTATATTGTCAACTTTTAATAAGTTTAGATATTTTTTAAATAATTAACAGAAAAAGTAAATTTTTTATTCACAACAACATATTGTAGGCCTAGTTAGCTACCTACTTCATTAACTGAACATATTTTTATTCACAACAACATATTAAAACATTTTGTCATTGAAAAATTAAATTTGGTTAGGAACCTGAAAACACTCGTGCACCATAACTTGCCTGTTAGTCTAGGTCGAACTGTCTGTAACGTGAGTTCAATAAATAAAATATCAAAAATATTCAAAGTATGTTAAAGTTTATATACATGACTTAAAAGGTTGATTTCAACTATAAAATGGATTGATTTTACATTCTAAAAACTTATTAAATTATTAAAAACATTTTGCATATGATTTCGACTAAGTTTTATAAAGAAACTCGTTCAAACACCTCTAACATATTCTTTTATACTAACAATTATAAATTTATCATGGGCATTAATGTATGTTGTTCACTTATTTAGATTTTATTTATTTTACGTTGTTGAGTAGGCATTTAGGTGAGAATTGGTTAGCAATATTTTTGAGTTTACATGACATTAGAGTGGTTAAATTAAATTTTGTTAGAGAGTCGTTTTCATATTATTAAAAAAAGGAAACGCGGAAATTATGATATTAATTGGACCGTTTGGTTTTTGTTTTCTATGAGTAATTATTCTCTTAACCCCAAACAAACTCATCGCATCTCTCCCAAGTAAGAAAAATACGGTAATTTATGGGCATGTTTCAAATGCTGCACGTTTTTTAATTTTGTAATTAAACAATGAACAAATAACAAAATTTTACTAATCTACGTACCTCAGTGGGTCCTCCTGCTAATTTAAGTGTTTATCCCTCTAATTACAAATAAATAAGTAATAACATGACTTTATTAAACATGAATTGGGTTTGTGGAAAGGAATCGGCGTACCAAAAGTAATAAATCATGATTTGAATCTCATTAAAAGAAGTGCGTAGTAATATTTGACCATGCTTTTATACTATTGCTTAGAAAAATAAATGTACAAAAAATAAAAGTATAGAAGTGTAAAATTTAAGGAAAATAAATAAATAAAAACGTTATGAACAATATTGATACTAATTTAAAAAGGAAAAATACTAGTTAAGAAATCTGAAATAATAATACAATGATATATATAAGGGTTTCGCTTCTGACAATTAATTTTTTAATTAATAATAATTTGCTCTAATCAAATTCATTAATTCGAAAAACAATCAGTCTGATAATTATTTTAAAGTAAACTTTTAGCATTAAAGTACGGTCAATTTTATTTATATTTCTATGTTTCTCGTATTAATTGTTAATTAAAGAGTTAAATGTGAACATAAAAACAATTAAGTTATAACCATTTATTTTTTTAATTACCAAATAAGTGTTAAGTTCCTATTATATTTTACTTAAAATCCTATTTATGATGATTCTTGTGGTAAAAAACAACCACACCATGTAACTTTTTTTTTTTTTTAAGAGCTCGTTTTAATATTGTTCTCGTCTCTTTAAACTAATCCTGCTCTAGTATAATCTAAATTTCAAACACTACACACAGATACGAGCCTTTTATTAGCATCAGAAATAGTGAACCCTAATTTGTAAGAGACTGTGTATCTCAGTAGTATAGTTTAAATTCTATATATTATATTTCGAAATATGATTAGTGGACCCTAAACCCTAAAATTGAAATTGAATTGAAACTGTTAGAAAATGTTTATTACACACATCACATGTTGGTCTCCATTGAAATTTTTGTTACTCCTTACGTTTCAACAACTTCTTAGAAAATTTTCTCTAACTTCACTTTCAAGGCCAAGACCATTTTTCTTCTCCCATGGATTACTCCTACGTTATATTATTAATTATAAATTATTAATTTAGATACATTTTTCAAATTAAAAGCATTAAACTTGTACACCACTCGGTTCCATTTTCACACGCAGCCGAATCGTTGTTTTTCAGTTTCAATAAGAAACCGACAAAAAAGGGTATTATGGGAATATAGTCAAATCTCATAAAAGCGTAGCGTAAGTCCGTGATATTATATTATTTATATATATGACTAAAAAAAAATACACGATTGTCTTCTTTACCAAAAATAAACATTTTTCACCGAATTGTTTCTTTAATGGAATTAAAAAATTACCATATTTTAGAAACAGAAGCTTCCACTTCAATTAAATGTATAAATATAAATACAATTTTACTTGTGTATGTCATCATCTGTTTCTTAAAAGCCGTTGCTGCGAACAGAGACGACAACAACAGAGGAGCAACGAAGCACACAACATCAGATCCACCTGATTCTGTTTGCATCCAATTTTTCATCACCTTCATTCTGTGTTCCCCTTCCACCTTCCACCTTCTCTCTGTTTCGCTTTGGCCCAATGAGTTGAGCCACATTGAAGGAATCCACGTGCAGGGTGGAGTGAGTGAAGAGTATGTTTCGTTCTGCAAGATGGAGGAGCGACAAGAACAGGGTCAAAGCAGTTTTCAAGCTCCACTTCCATGCCACCCAGGTCACTTTCATATTTCTCAGAATTTCGACTTTCCTTCTTCTTCTTCTTCTTCCTCTCCGGTGTTTTAATTAATTGAAAAAAGAGACACCGTGTTTCACCATCAAACTCGTGGATCAATTACCACACCAGTTTCAAGTTTAAGTCAAAGATATAAATAACTAGTTAAATGCTTGGGGGGCAGTTTTATCAGCCGTGGCAGTTTTATCTTTCCAATGCAGAATTGTGCCTTGAGACTCTTCAGTATGTGGCCTAAAGAAAAGAACAGAGACATTATTTTTTAAACCCTTTTTTTTAGTTTTATTGAAAAATAAGAATGGGAATTTGGATTAGAATCTGGATTTTGATGGTGTTCTTTTAGTGCTGAATTGTAATGGGATTGGAATCAACTTGGTAAATAAGTTGTTGTGTTTGATGATTCAATTTCAGGTGTTTCAATCTGGAATGGATGCATTGGTGCTGTCTATTGTTCCAGGGGACATTGGAAAGCCAACTACGAAATTGGAGAAAGCTACAATTCGAGATGGAACTTGTAGATGGGAAAATCCGGTGTATGAAACTGTGAAGTTTGTTCAGGAACCTAAGACGGGGAAAATCAGTGATAGAATATATCATTTTTTGGTTTCAACGGTATGAATTATGCTCCCTCTCCACCATTCATTGTCAATTGGTTTATTTTGTTTAATGTGAGCTGGTTTCTGCGTTTTATGCAGGGATTACCAAAAGCTAGTTCCATTGGGGAGGTTTCTATAAATTTTGCTGATTATGTGGAAGCCACAAAGCCCTCCTCTGTCTCTCTTCCCATCAGGATTTTTCATTGTGATGCTGTTTTGCACGTTAGTATTCGCTCTCTTATTTTCTGATTTTTTTTTTTTTCTCGAAAAAGATGTGGTCCAGAGGTAAAGTTACTTGAAAATTGAGGGAAAAACTAATGAAAAACTTGAGTAAACCATAAGTCAAAGCAATGTTGATCTAGGTAAATTTTATTTGGTGCTTACAAACAGGTATCTCTCCAGAGGCTGCAAGAAAACGGCGATCGAAGGTACAAGGGGGGAATTTCCATGTTATTATTTTTGCCATTCGGGTTAAAAGAGTTTGCCTCAACTCAGTTTTTGATGATGCCGTTTCTTCATGTTGGATAAATTCGCAGAGAGGAAGATGAATGCGAAGATTCCAAACTGAAATATGATGATAGAAGCTCAAGGAACCAATTACACAACGGCGATACGGATGAAACCAGCAAATGTTATTCTTCTGAAGTAAGAATTTCACCCTTTTGGGCTAAAGAATTAATGTCACTTCTTTTTATGTCTCATCCTATGTTATCTAAGTTAATGTCATGCTTTCATGATTGAAAACTTCCTTGATATGTAAATCGAAGTGACGTGTCCTTTCTAGTTTCTAAGTACACATTTATCTATTTCTTATATTGTTTCACAGGATGTCTCTGCCAAAGCAACCATCAATAGAGCTGAATTGAGTTCTAATTACAGGACATCCAGTGGCTCTGATATGACATTGTCGAGTTCTGATGACAGCTCTGGACTTGATACTCCCCGCGAAAGTGGACCTAGAAAAAAGAACATCCACCTCAACACAAAAGGGTTTCTTCCAGATCCAGTTCTGCACCATGCTTCAGAACCTCAAAACCTTGCTCTCAATGCCTCAACATCACTGCATGATGTACATCAGAGATCACACTGGGACTGGTCAGCTGGTTCGGAGCACAGGCTTAGTACAGATGATTCAACATATGGTTCTCATCATAATTCTCTTCTAAAGGAAAGCTCCCAACAACCTTCCTCGTTAGAGGTTGAAAGTCTCAAAGCTGAACTTGCTGCTTTGGCCAGGCAAGTGGATGTGTCGGACTTGGAATTACAGACCCTTAGGAAGCAAATTGTGAAGGAATGCAAACGGGGGCAGGATCTTACGAGGGAAATCATTGTCTTGAAAGAGGAAAGGGATGCATTCAAGACAGAATGTGACAATCTCAGGTCTTTTCAGAAACGCATGGAAGAGGCCAAAGTGAGAAACAGGTCACAATTGGAAGGTGGAGACCTTCATGCTCTTGTTGAAGAAATAAGACAAGAATTGGATTATGAGAAGGACCTAAATGCAAATCTCCGGCTGCAGTTAAAGAAGATGCAAGAATCTAATGCCGAACTGGTCCTTGCTGTGCAGGACCTGGATGAAATGTTGGAGCAGAAAAATAGGGATTTGTGTAACCATGCCTATGAGGATAAAAATTCCCCAGATAAAAGGATAAACCTCTCTAAATGTGAAACGGATGATGATGATTATGAAGAACAGAAAGCATTGGAGGAGCTTGTTAAGGAACACACCGAAGCCAAGGAGACGCACTTACTTGAGAAGAAAATAGTAGACCTCTATGGTGAGATAGAGATGTACAGGAGAGACAAAGATGAGTTAGAGATGCAGATGGAACAGCTTGCCCTGGACTATGAGATACTGAAGCAGGAAAACCATGGCCTTACATATAAGCTGGAGCAAAGCGAACTGCAAGAACAGTTGAAAATGCAGTATGAATGTTCATCTTCTCCTTCTGCAATGAATGAAATTGAAACCCACATCAAGAATCTGGAAAGTCAACTAAAGGAACAATCAGAAGATTTCACAAATTCTCTGGCTACCATCAAGGCACTTGAAACCCATATCAGAAGATTAGAAGAGGAAATGGAGAAGCAAGCACAAGGATTTGAAGCTGATCTAGAAGCAGTGATCCGTGACAAAGTTGAACAAGAACAAAGAGCTATCCAAGCCGAGGAAGCTTTGCAAAAGACCAGAATGAAAAATGCTAAAGCTGCTGAGAGGCTTCAAGAGGAATTCCGGAGGCTCTCCACACAAATGACCACCACATTTGATGCGAATGAGAAAGCTACCATGAAAGCATTGACAGAAGCGAGTGAAGTGCGTGCACAGAAAAGTGTACTGGAAGAAAAGCTGCATAAAGTTAAAGAAGAACTTGAGTCAACTACTGCTGAGTATGATGTAAAACTGAACGAACTTTCCAACCAAATAGATATGATGAAAGTTCAGATACAACAGATGTTGTTGGAAATTGCGGATAAGTCCAAGCAGCTTGAAAAACAGAAGAAGCACGAGGAAAAAGTTAGTAGGGATTTCTCTGATGAGATCGGATTACTAAAAGCTGAGATTGGAAAGCTTAATCTGGAGATTTCATGCTTACTTGAGCAAGTAGAAGAAAAAGAAATTTTAAGAACTGACTTGGAACTAATGAAGAAATCAGTTGAGGAATTTGAGACACTTTTACAGAAAGGAACTGTGGAAAGAAATGAATTGTTGGGAACAATTGAATTGTTGAAGAAGGAGGCAGAAGAGTCACTTAATGAGCTAAACAGAATGAGACAGCTCAAGAATGACAAAGAAACTGAGGTTAAAGTTTTGCAGTCAGAGTTGGAGGCCGTTAGAGCTCAGTACAATGACCTGAAACTCTCTCTTTCTAAGGACGAAGTTGAGAAAGAAAAACTGCTAAAGCAAGTTTCCCAGCTAAAGGTTGAATTGAAGAAGAAAGATGATGCTTTAATAAGCGCCGAGAAGAGGTTCAGGGAAAATAATGCACGCGCACAACTTACTGATGGAACTAAAAATATTCTAAAGAACAAAAAAACTGCTTCAGTTCCTCAGAATTCAAAGGAAATAGCCAGTCTGAGGGAGAAAATAAAAACGCTTGAGGTAAAGTTTCAAATACTAATAGTCCGAAGAGCCGGGTCATGTTAGAAATAATGTTTGATGCCCAAATGCTAATATTTCTGAAACATTTTTATGATTGCATCTTTTATCCATCATTTTTAATTCTTATTTATTTGCTGCTTTCTTAGGGTAAAAATTAATTTACTTGTGGTAATTGAGGTGGGGTTGTTTATTGCAGGGCTTGATACAGAGAAAGGAAATAACCTTGGAAACTTCAACAACTTCATTTTTGGAGAGGGAAAAGGAACTCCAGACCAAAATTGAGGAGCTGGAGAACAAAGTAGAGGAATTCAACCGGAGTATTGCTTTGCAGAAGGTATACTCATATTTGTACAGTCAAATTATACTGTTGGAGAAGTTTCATTTCTTCATTTCTCTTGAGACAAAGCTGTTTCTTTTCAAGAAGTCTGAATTACAAACATAATCTTGCTCGGAAATGGCATCGACATTAGTATTACATTATTGAATTGTTGATTTATGAAGCTATTGAATTACGCATGTGGAATAGTAAGTGTACATTGGCATACCCTTGAAACAGGTGGTTCAGGATATAAGTATTACTACTTCCAATGAGATACCTGGAGATGTAAGAAGTACAGTCGAGCATATCAATGCTGCTACATTGTTATTCAAGAGGTTTGACTATTTTACTTTCCTTCAATGTTCTTTTCTCTCCCTATTGCATTAAGCGGACATAGTTTTAGTAATTTGATAACATACTCGTGTCTTCTCGGTTTCTCTATGTTACTCTCGTAATTTTATGAATTCAAGCCATTGAATTGCTTATTACTGATCAGTTTCTGGCCATGGCAGTGACATAAAGTTCCAAGAGAAGAAAGAAGCAGGAATCTCCATAAACGATACTGTAGATATAGTAACTGAGCTAACATCATTGAAGGAAAGAAACAAATCAATGGAAAGCGAACTTAAAGAGATGCAAGAGAGATACTTAGAAATGAGCCTCAATTTTGCGGAGGTAGAAGGTGAAAGACAAAAGCTTGTTATGACTGTACGGAATCTTAAGAGTATCCAGAAAGGCTAATATATCTTGGAGTCTGCATTGTATAGTTGCAGCAACCAACCACATCTCATAACGAATAAATTAACGTTTACAATGGTAAAATATGTGCCTTTTTTTTCCTTCTTCTTTCTTAGTCTTGTTATTTTCATCCATGTTGCAAAGTTATGAGTTTGTAATGTCCAAGTTTTACTTTGTTACCGATGGTTCTCTCTCGCTGTCACGTTCGGTAAACAAGGGTGAGATGAATTCTTGTGTACTTTTTTGCTTTTATAAACATACATATATTCTTCATTGTATCTATCAATAGATAATGCAAAAAAATAGTTATTTTATTGATTTATTTTCTTTTTATCTGCCCTAGATTGGTATAAATTTTATATATTTTGTTTTTCAAATATATACTCAGTTTTATTTCATCTTCTGATTGATATTAAAACAAAGTAGTTGTTATAGTTTTGGTTTCTCCAGTTTTCAGCTTTATGAACTAATGTAGATATTTCCTTTTATCAATGATTACTCATGTATTTTTAGGTAGTGATAGCAGTGTTATTAACCGAAATTGGCCATATACCTTACGTAATTAATCCCATCTATACTAATGTATAAATAGATATTGATGTCCACGTCTTAAAATTTTAATTTTATTTTCATAACTATTTTATTTATGAATAAGAACTTTTTATTACCTTGCATAACTATTGAAATGGAGTGGAAGAAGTTGTCTTTAGATATTTTAATTCATCCAATTAAACAGTGAATTGACAGACCATTGAATACTCTGTCAATATTTTTTTTATATAATTTTTTAATGTAATATTTTAAAAATACATCATTAATATTTTAAATTTTTTATTTATTAATTATTAATTTTATTAGATAAAATAAAAAAATTATCATATATTAAAATATTCAATTATAATCAATAATTTAAGTTTGATAATATTTATAATTTAAATTATAATAACTTAATATATTTACATGTTTGAATATTATAATATAAAAATATAATTTTTTAATTATAATTTTTATTTTAATATATATATATATATATATATATATATATATATATATATATATATATTTTTTAAAGCATATCAACAAGTCTGAACCATCCCACCCTTAGTAGATTAGGCAAGATAAAATGAGATAAAAATATTTGTCTCTCTAATATATAAGGTATGATGATAAACTGGTCTACTAGACCTATTTTTTTATTCTAATAGAAATGAATGTGTTTATATTAATATTAATAATTGATTTTTAAATTATATATATGTGACATTGTTTAATGAAATTAATTTCTTAATAATAAAAAATTATTTAAATATAATTTTTATAAATTTATTTACGAATATAATACAATTACTTTCCTCTCTTTTCTTATTTATTTTTTTACTTTTCTCTTTTTTTTCATTTTTATTCTTTTTTTTATCTATGTTTGTGCTAATTTCCTTTTTTCTCTTTCTTATTTTTTTCTCACTCATCTTATTCTTTTAATTAAAAATATTAAATTCAAATTTGATAAAATGAAATTTTTATTATTTCTAAAAAATAAAAATATTTAAATTATCAAAAAATACTATAATTTAATATATTATATTTTAAAAATATATATTATATTATAAATTTGAGGTGTTATAAATTATTATGTTGTAATTATTAACAAAATTATTATTTATATTAAAATAACTTTTTAATAAATATTTTTTTAGATTATTTAATGTCACTAATCTTCATAACTTAGCCTAATTATAACTAGATTATATTACTAAATAAAAAATTGTATTTAACTCATAAATATTTAATATTTTTTAATTAGATGAATAATTAATTTATTATGATAAAATAGTTTGTAATTAATTATATATATTATTGTAAATAAAATTATTTACTGTCATAATAAATAAATTTATTTACTGATTATAATTTTAAATAATTAGTTGATATTTTTAAAAATTTTAATATTGATTTAAAAAAGCTTATATTAACACAATTTTATCATATATCAATATAGTAATTTTAATTAAAAGAGTAAGTGGAAAATGAAGGAGAAAAATAAAAGACATAAAGAGTGACACAAGAAATGAATAAGGAAAGAGAAAAATAAAAAATAAAAATATGAAAAAGAGAATAAAAGATATATATATATATATATATATATATATATATAAATAATCAGGTTATTGGATAATAAATTAATATTTTTTATTTTGAAATATATTATTTATAATATTGATTCTATTTAATGTCTATAATTATTATTGGTATTTAATATATGCATTAATTAAATGTATTTAATAAGTATACACCTTATTTAATATATGTATTTAATGTAGTATTTAATAGGGTATCAATTAGTTGAACACTAGTTCAAAATGGAGTGAGTTGATAAAATTTTAAATTTTTTAATTGTAGGCTAAAAAGAGTGTAGCTCACAAATGAGATCGATTCATGTTTGCGGTAAGTTGATTCGTGATTTTTTTTTTCAATATTTATATGTGAATTTGTTGAGAAAATATATTTTATTAAGTTAATTCAATTATTTTATTGATTAAAAAATCAGACATATATACACTAATTTAATATTTCATCTCTTTCTAGATATATATCTTTTATATTGAGTTAAACACATTAATTTTTATTCTTTTCCATAAATTCAGGGTTTTTTTTTTATCATTATCCTTATCCTCATTTATAGTTAAACACAAATTTGAAGAGTCACAATTATGTTAAAGAGTTTGTTTTTTAAACTTTAAGAACGAGTTAAATTTTTTTTATATATAATGTTTTATGTCTATACATTGATGTTTATTTTTCTTGAAACATCATGACAGAAAGTTAACATACCTATATATGTAAAATTCGAGGATAGTTATAGAAGCACTTACAGAAAAATGGTTGGAATTATGATTATATTTATGTTGAGTTTGGCGCAAGCTGATTACAATATTTCATCTTTACAAGTTGGATCATTTCGTTGTGATCTCAAACGTGCGATTGAGTGTGCATATTTAATATGTTGTCGTCGGAAGTACTATGAGTGTGCGCATAAATGTGACGTAAACTGTCATAAAATGTCCTACCACAAGGCAAAAAGCCCTTTTACGTCATTTTATTTTCGTGGGATAAAAAGGTTGTTTTACGTCATTATATTCTTTTTGATTTAAAAATATTCTACTTAAAAAAATTTGGTACCAATTTATAAACATGAGACGAGATTTTTATATCATATTTAAAAGGATGATGTAAATCTTTTTGGATCCAACATAAAAATTGATTTTACTTTTACGTCATATTCCTATTAGTTTGACGTAAAAATAAAAAACTCTTTTACGTCACTTTTTTTTTTTACATAAAAATTACTTTTTATTCTATCTTAGTGTCACTTTATTGTCTTGCACATCAGAAATTTGTAAAAAGGTTAAAAACATAAACATTGTGAACCATTTTTTAAATTTAAAGTTTCTTTTTTATTGGATTCGAGTTTAAATTGTTTTCGTATATATTCAAGGTTAATACTCTATATCTTCTGTTATACGTTTATATTGAATACGTTTATATTGAATTCGTGATTATTTTTGGGATCTCAATTACGTTATTTCATGAATATTTTTACTAAATTATTATTAGAATATCATTATTTATTTATTTATTTGAATGTATTTTTTGTTTACATACTTCATTTATGTCTCAATCACTTTCTTTGTTATTTATATTTTTTTTTAAATATAAATTTTGAATTTTTAGGAGTGACTGAAAATTTATAACATAGATAGATATAAATTGAAGTTGGATGAATGTACATTGTATTTGTGAAGAGTACGAAAAGGGAGTTGAGAAATTTTTAAAATTTACTAGTAAAAATGGAAAAGCTATGAAATGGAAATATTATTGTTCATGCATTTGTTATTTGAATCAAATACATCATAAATTTGAGGATATACGTGATTAATTATTTGTTTATGATATTATTAAGAGTTATACAATATTAACATGACATGAAAAATATTAGACATCTCAATTATGTTAACAACATAAAATTTTGACAAAGGGATAGATGATAATCTAGAAGATATGATATATGATATTGGTGAAGAAAATTTTATAAAAACACATGTATATGATTCTTTAAAATATGATTTTGAGCAATAATTATACATAAGATGTAATTTTATAATATTATCATGAACTTAAAAATTGTTTAATTTAAAAATAAGAAATAGATTGAATGATAAAAATTACACCGAATTATTGAAACTGTTCCAAAATATATTTTCCAAAAATAATACATTACATGTTTGTGACTATAAAACAAAAAAAGATATTATATTCAATATATTTAAAATACAAAAAGATATATACATATCTAATAAATATTTTTGTTCCATTAAATAGGTGTCTCACACACGTGGTTTGTCGCGGTTAAAAAACAAATTTCTTCACTTTGCATGTGTTCGTGTTTTTATGTCTGATGGAGCGGAATCTTATTTGCAAAGAGTGTAAAAAAAAAAGTAATAAGCGACAACAAATTTATCCAAAAAAAATAGTGGTAGGTAAAAAAAATTATGCATAATTGTGACAAACACATATAAGTTGATAAATAATATCTACCATTTATTTTTCACAGTTATTTTTCTTATGTTTCTTTTATATATTAACTTCCTTATGTTCGATCAGATTAATAATTATTAGAGCCAGATAAAAAATAAAAATGACAAACAAAATTTAATTATTTTTATTTTAATAAAATGTTCACCCTTTTAATATTTATATTTATGTTTGAAGAAGTTATTTTCATTAACTAAACAAGTAAGCAACAAAAAAGTACAATTTTACTTACTCTATACATTAATCAAAATTTAAATAAATAATTATTTTTTATATTAAAAATTATTATTTGTGATCGGAGGTAAAAAATTAGTTTTAGAGGAACAAGTATATATACTTCTTTTAAGAAGATCATGAGATATTTTTTTAATAAATTTTTTTTTTTTCCATGTGTCCGTTCTTTATTTTCGTCGCCATATAATTAATATAATCTGCAATATTCTTTTCTTCGTTATTGTTCTAATAAAAGTCAAAGTAATAAAATGGATACGGACTAATTATTGAATTTATGATTAATACACAGCTTTTAGCAATTTAAATGTGATGTAACTTAATCTATTTTACCTTATATAATAGTAATTAATGTAACTTATTACAAATATGTAATTAGGAATATTTTGTTTATCCTAGACATATGATAATTAAGAACTTAATAATTATTTATTATCTTACTTTATCTATTTCATTCTTTCTTTTAATTCTTATAATTTTTACCTATAAATTTAAGAAAATTTTAAACAAAATAATATAATACTAATAATAAATTTTTTTCATGAAATACAAAATTTAAGTTTTCACAATTTTTGTTACTCTATTTTTTTTATTAAAAATATTTAAGGAAGTAATATCGGTATTTATATTTTTTATATAAGTATATTGTAATATTGTAATTTATCTTCTTCTAAAAATTGTAAATTTTAATTTATTAGACTATTTTTTTATTATCTTTTTAAAATATTTGTTATTTTTTTATTTATGCAAATCATCATTTCTCTACGATCACAAATTTATAAGTCCAGAACTTAGTCAAGTTAACAAAACTCTTGAGAAAAAATATCATAATAAAAAAAATCTAAAATTTTTATTCATTCATATTATTATAATGAAACCTTGACACGTTTTATTAAATAAAAAAGAAAATAAAATTAAAGATGACTTAGAAGTAAAACTACATGTTTCATCAAAATGTGTTAAGATCACATTATCATTAATTGTTATAAAAAAAATAGAAATAAAAAATTTATTATTACTTTTTAAGCCTATAAACTACACAAAGAAAGCAATAAAAACGAATAATCATATATAAAAAAAAGTACAGATAATATAAAACTATATTTCTTATTTTATATTTTTTGTCATAAAAAAATAGTAATTAATAATATTTAATTGATCTATTTAATTTCTCTATCTTAATTATTGATTACTTTATTTTTTTTACTTGTGAATAAGAAAAATAATAATACTTTTAACTTGTACAATAACAAAATTGTGATTATTTTGATAATTAATTGTTCAATTTTTGCTATAACTAATTATAATTAAAATTACTTCTGTTTGTAATTTTGTTGAAAGTTATTACAAGACAATTAATTATTTGAATGCATTAGAAAAACAACTTTTATTTACAAAAAAATATGTATCATGACCTACACATTTCATATGCAATAAAATAATTTGTTTTAATTACAAATTTCAACATTAAAAAATTATGTTTTTTATAGTTTACTCTATTTGTCAAATGTTCGTTGTCTTAGAGATGGATTATTGTTTACAATAGAAAGAAAGAAAGAATATAAATTGCTATAACATTGTTCAAGGAAAATATTGGCAGGTAAAAAAATATTATGCTGAACATGATTATAATAAGCAAAAATGAGTTGATAAGTAATATCTGCTATTTTTTCTTTTCATAAATAATTTTTTTTTTTCTTATGATCATTTTCTATGCTAACAAATTTGTTTGCAAATCAAATTAATGATGCCACCCATTAGTTATTGATGACAAATGTATCAAAAGAATTAATTTTCATGAACTATATAAAGCAAAATAGTATCTGAGAACAAGCAAAGTGGTTCCTCTAATGCGTCTGCTCCAGCACCAAGTTTTTTACAATCAGTGGAAAATTTCTAAATACCAACTAATCAATGGTGAAATTCGGCTGCAGAAATTGCTATAGAGAATCTTATATTGACACGTATGTTACAACACAATGGATAAATCATTACTATTTTAAAAGCAAAATAAATAAAATAAATTTAATGTAAAATTATAATTTCATATTCATCGTTTTGAATTAAGTAATTTATGAAACAGTTATTGTAGCAACACTATATTTTATTGTTATTTTTATGTAATTTGAATTATTTTATATGATATATTTTTATAAATATACTATTTTATTGTCATAAATCTTAACACTAATTGGTGATAAGTGAATGGTCTAATAGATATATAAGCTGCATTAAAAGAATTGTGTAACGTGAAATTCCCAATTTGTCAATGATTAAGTGAAGTTAAGAATTATATATTGCCTCGAATTTTTTAAATACAAATTATTTTTATTATATATATAATTATATATATATATATATAATTATATAAATGATGTTCTTGAAAGACTATTTTAAATAAAAATGTGATTTACAAAAATTTGACTCAAGCTCATATGTACTTAAATAAAACATTGGATACAAAGCACACAAATTTAAATACATATTTTATGATGTAATATTGTAGTACTACAAACATATATCTATTATTATAAATGTGGTATGAAAATATACTAATGTTTATATTAAAAGAAGATGGTTGACCTATGTTAGTAAATTTTTTTTCATAAATTGAGGATATTAGATTCCTTTTGACAATCATGGTATTAATGATGTTAAAAAATTTATATATGAGTCTAAGTATTATAGTCATTATTGAGTAAGGACAAGAAAATTGAATAAAATAAAAATAAATAGTTAAGGTTAGAGTGATATCAAATTTTACATGAGTTTAATTTATATTTTATTATTGTTGTGTTCTCTTTAGTGAATTTTCTCGAAATATCTAAAAAGTAGTATCAAATGTTGATAAGTTGAAGAGTCGTCTTTATATAAAAATTTTCTTAATATGACTCAAGTAAGCGTGTCTCGTTATAATAAACAACATTATATAAAAGAACTACTAGTGAGTTCGATAAAATATATCAATACGAAAATTGTTAGTCAAGAAAGAAATACTCATTATCCAATGTCATAAGGTTTTGGATTAAGAGTAATGTCAATTCCCGATGTAAGTTGGAATCATCTCTTATTGGTATTGTATTATCCAGTAAATATTGTTCGAAAGATCTAAAATATATTTAGTTAATAAATATTTATTAATAAAGAATTTAATTTGAAAGGGTAGTTTAAGAGAATAAAAAATATATTGTGATAATAATTTATATGAATAATTAATTATAATTGGTTATACATAAAATTAATCTATATAATACCATGGTGAGTTATTATTAAAATGAGCCCTCTTTATCATCCAAAAAAATGTGCACAATTGAAACTTCAAAAGTGGCATTGAATATTCTGTGGAAAAAAGCAGGCTGGCAGAGAAAGGCATCACTGCTGAACGCATAAACAGTTGAAAACCGAGAAAAAAATTGTAATGTAGTTGACTCATTTAAATCACAGTACATATGCAAAATTATTTATTCACTTATCTTGAATGAGTGTTATTCTAGGGTGTCAAAACATCCTTATTTTTATAAATATTGGTTAAAAAATTGAAAATTAAGTTGAATTAAATTAAAAAAATTGTAATTTAAATTATTTATTTTAATTCGATCTAATTTAACTATATAATGATGGATTTTTTTAAAGTGATATTATTCTAAAATTTGTAATATATATATAATTTTATTTTTAAAATTATTAAATATATTTATTTATATATTTATAATTTTATTTTTTAAAATTTTAAAATTTTTATATTTTTTAATAATAATTATTTGATCACTTAAAATCATTCATCAATATCTATTATATACGTTTAAACTAATTATTTATTAAAATTATGAGTCGATCAGTCTTATCAAATAATAATAATTTTTAAAATAAAAATAAAATAGTATTATTTTATTAAAAATATATTTATATTATAAATTAATTTAATAAAAGATTAAAAATAAATATAAAAAATGTTTATCATTTATTTATTATAAATTTTAATGATTAAAATGAATTAATAATTTAGATTAATAAATTATTTTAATAAATAATAATAATAATAATATATTTTTAAATTTTATTTGAAAATAAAATAATTTTTTTAATATTTATATATTAAATTATTATATGAAATAAAAAATAATTTAAATTTAAAAATATTTTTATTTTTAATTTGATATTTTAAAATTATTTATTTTAATATTGATGTGTTGATTTTTTAATCAAGTTAAAATTAATTTGTTAACATGATAGTGTAATATAAGATTATATTAAAAAAATATAATCTATTTTAAAAAATATATATTAAAATCGGATTATTAATCTTTTCGTTCACCTTCTTCAGCGCTACTTGTTTGCTTATTTTGTGGCGAATTAGGATCAGGATCAGGATCAACCTGATGACAAGACAGTTCTGGCCTACAACCCATGGAACATTCAATTTATCACCACTCCATTACCAAACTTTCAAAATATTTGGTCAACATCAGTGTTCCCACCCTTTTTATACTTATTTTCAGTGTTTTCATTTTAAATGACATATATTTAAAATAACATCTCTAATAAAATTACTTTTAAAGTCTAACTATAAATATAACATTACATAGACACTGAAAATTCCAAACATGTTTAGAACAATAAAAATTATAAACATCTCTTTCACGTTTTCTATTTTCATCCATTTTTTCCAATCATATATCAAGAGTTGAAGCGTTAAGTTTGTGTGTATGCAATTTGTTTCACTCTATTTTTATATCTCTTTTAACATAAATGAGATTGGAGTGTTTTCAAACCTTTATCTTTTAATATATATACTAACCTTCTAAAGTCAAGAAATTTAACCTTTTTTGAAAATTAAATCAATTCCATACGAGTTTGTCTGTGATGAAATCCTAAAATAATACTGCCATACAGTGTTTCACCTGCTATATCAAGTAAATGACCGAATACCTGTCATGGAATAAATTGCTAAAATAGGTTTGTAAAAATAAAATTGCTAAGGAGGTCTAATAATAATTTACAGTGTTTTCACGCAGTGGAGGGTGTTAAGTTTTATTGTTTATATTACCACAATTCCTTGTATAACTAAACACGTAGCTTTTGGTGTAAGGATTACTTCTAATTAAACTACAGCTTTGGAATAAAATTTGTAAAAATGAGATTCCAATTTTTTTTAAAAATATTCTTAATTTTTTATAGCATATATATTATAAAAAATGTCTTATTTCGGACCAAAGAAAAATAAATAAAGCAAAAAAGAAAAACACAAATATTATCTATATCGGTTTATTTTTTTATTTATATTTTTTACTAATCTAAAAAAATTCAGACGAACCAAATGATGAAATATAAACACTTTATAACGAAATTATTATATAAATAAACACTTTACATATCCATCACAATATGCTGTGAATATATATATATATATATATATATATATATATATATATATATATATATATATATATATATATATATATAGATAGATAGATAGAGAGAGAGAGAGAGAGAGAGAGAGAGAGAGAGAGAGAGAGAGAGAAATAGGGTCTACAAAACTGTTTATTGAAGAAAAAAGCAACGATGGTTTGATTTGATGAGGCACAGGGAAGCCATGGATGCATGGTGTGATATATAGAATAGAGATATAGAGAAAATATACTATTCACATTCTGCCGCAGATTAATCCGAAAACGATGACGAAAGCCATTACAAGAGAATGATCAATTCCACCCTCCACATCCAAAGTTAGAACATCACTGCCCAGTACCACTCCCGATGATGAGTGCTTTTGCTTTGCCTGCAAATCACTGTCAAAATATCAACACCATGTTAACGAATCGAAACTAACAACAACACAAATGATTATATTACATGAGCAACTATGTCCCCATCATCTACGTTGACAATCTGAAACGCTGTTTTGCCACCGATTTTCTCTATGCAGTATTTTTGGCACTCCACCGTACTAATCTGGCACCTTAATTTTCCTGTGTTCATCTTATAACATCGTTTAACTTGAAACCAAGGCTTTTCCTGGATCTCACATTTAGAATTATCGCTACCTCTGTAGACATCCCAACGTCCAAAAGCAAGTAGTCTCTGCAAAGTCGAAATTATATATAGAATAGGTTATGAAACAAACGATCGATATATATATAGAACTTTACACTATTATTATTACATACCTTGTGTATGGTGCTCAGAACTTTGCCTCGGAGATCCAAAAGGTTCACGTCTCTGCTACCCTTTGTGTCATAGTTATCAACGCGATAAACGATGAGACCGTTGGAATCGTAGACGGTGCAACCGTTAGAGTTGAGAACAAGTGATTTCATCCAGAGGGTGTATGTTTTTGGTCCATTGGAGGTGCAGGGAGAGGAAGTGGGTTCCTGATCAGGGTAAACCTTGTTCATTTGGGCTGAACCAGAAAGAAAGAATGAATGAAAGAAAGAAGGGGTGGTTGGTTTGAAGTTGAAGGCTCGAAGGAGTACTTGTATTATATCATATTCCAATTCATTTGCGACTTATTAGGCTCGAAGGAATATTTATATTATGTCATATTCCAATTCATTTGCAACTTCCCACTGTCCTCTCAAGTCAAACGCTCAAAACACCTTTTCACTGTTGTCACGGAAAAAAAAATTAGTACTTTTCACTTTTCTCAATAATATAATCCAATATACTGCAGAATTTGTACACGTCATTATTTAATGTGTGAAATTTGTTAAAAAAAAAAAAAAGGAACAGTTTTCACTGAAAACAACCAAAGTAATAAATTGATTAGTTAATCATTTTCGACTAAATTATAAACATTGTTTTATATAAGAGCTGATTGATAACAATTAGACGTGGATAATGGTTAAGTGAAGCAATTTTGCACCATGTGTATTACATACTTAATAACAATCTTTTTAAAAATTTGATTTAATTTATGATCTACTTAAAATTTATCTCATATTTAATATATTGGATCAAATACAACCTAGCTATCTCTAAAAAAATTAATTGGTCAAGACAAAAAAAATTAATTCAAAAAAACTATATATATTACAATTATTGTTACTGAAAACATGAGTGGAAATATAAATATATTTTGAAATATTTACAAAAAATAGTATGATTTTAAACCATAATTTGACCTTAATGTTATTTAATTAAAAAAATAAGACAAATTTATTATTCAGTAAATTTATATATTTGAATTTTATGTGAGTCAACATTCTTAATATTTAAAATAGGAAAATAATTTACACAAAAAGGTAAATAATTTACACAAAATGGTAAATAATTATATGATTTCAATACATTATTAAAAATTTAATTATTATAGATATTTAAAATGAGTAAGGTTGTTAGAATTTTTGAATTGTCAAAAGTCAAGTTTTTTTAACAATTCTTTTTATAAGAGTTTTAGTCTGTTTTATTCATAAAATTTCGACTTAAGCCTATTGTTTCTATGCTGTAAACTTTTATCGATTGGTCTAGTTTATTCACATCAATTTTAAGCTTAAAGCTTTCATACAAAGAATTTAAATTCTTTGTTTTTAACATAATTTATAAATCATATAAAAAGGGAGATTAAATAAAAAAACAGTTTTCAAATATTTTTATTTATTTATTTATTATTATTATTATTATTATGAGTAATATCATGTGAAAATATAACAGTGAAACTGTTTTAAAGATATTCTGTAATAGACAGAAAATCCAAAGAATTACTTATAAATTGTTTTCTTTTACGATTAAAAATTGTCAGAAACATATAAAAAAAAATCATTCTTCATTCTCTAACAATCAAATGCTATTTTCAATAAATAGTTATTATATATATACTCTTATTTTCTATTGCTCTTAAACTATGTCTTGTATATATTCGTTCACCATGTAATCCTTTCAATCGCTTTATTTCTTTTTTTTTTTCCTCCCTTTCTGAACACACCATTAAAGAAGAAACAGCTAACAAGTTTCAATATTTTGAATATTTACAACTTGAATTTGAGATAATAAAAGTATGCTTCCTTTAATTTTAGATCGAGTGTATTTTCAAATGTGTGTACACGAAATATATATATATATATATATATATATATATATATATATATATATATATATATATATATATATATATAAAGTTAAATAGATATAAAAGTATCATATAAACTTAAATAGGATGTCAAAATTCTTAGGTTCAAATAGTGAAATTGTAATAATTAGACTATTTAAATGAGTTACTTTTCAGAGTTTGTCTTTTATTGGATATCATTAAGCAAATACTTGCATCACAAGGAATCTTTAACTTTTCATGGCGTTGATCTTTGTTCATTTCATCGAAAAAAGTTAAAGTAAGAAAAAAAAATCAAATTATATTTGTAAAATATATTTTACAATTTTTTGACTTCAATTGTATAAATAAAAATATATAATTATTAATGTTTCAATTTTTGTCTACCTTTTTCTTTCCATCCAATCATATTATAGTAAAAACGTTGACAGATATAGAATTTCAGATATCCTTTCCTCACCAATAATTATTTATTATTTTAAACTTAAAAACCTTCTTGTTTGCTACTTTCTATTGGTGAATGGAATATCATTGGTTAAATTATAATTTTTACATCTTTAATTGATTTATGATCCATAATATTGATCTTTTAAAAATTTTCCGTGGCTTTAGTCGTCAATTTTTAAAAATATCACAAATTTTGTCCATTATTTTGTTTCATATACTCTTTTTTTTATCCGGTTGAGTCTTAAAATGTAAAACATTTATGTAAGATACAGTCAGTAAATGATAAAATTACTAATCAAAATGTAAACATTGAAAAAAATAATCAGATACTAAAATTAATAATAAGATCAAAGTTAATATTTTTGAAATATTTGTAAACTAAAATGTTGTATTAAAATGAAAAGGCAATTAAAACTTCAATTTAACTTTTAAATATACTTAGCTTAGTTGTGTTGATGTGATTGGAGTTAAAACATGGTCATACATTTGTGGAGTTTTCTACAAACATTTTAGGTAGAGGGCGGCTATAGATCATAGATGTCACGCCCACAAGTGATAATATATTTTTTTTGGGAAGCAACATTAATCTTATTTATTCTATACCCTATCCACTACACCTTAATTAATCATTATCTTTCTCTATTTATTTATTTTTGGTAAAAGATAAGTTAGTTTTAGGTGATATATCTATAGAGAAGCAATTGATAATTTGAGTGAACTTATTGTATGGTCATAGTCAATGTAAATGATTCCTTCTTTTTATTTATACGTATTGTGCAACCAAGTTTGATAGAGGATATATGGAGTGAGGATGAAATAAAGGCATTATAAGAGATTTTTTAGTAACTAAATTTGTTGTGACGAGTATGAAAACTAATTGCATATTATCTATGAAATCTAAGTTCTCACTAAAATGAATTGTTTACAACTGAAAGAGTAAAAAAATAAATAATAATAATAATAATAATTAAATGACTCAAAATAAATTTAGTAAATCTATTTCCGTTGAAGACACTAAATAGATACACATTTCACAACTTAAGTAGTACAAATTTTACTAATGTAATTGTTAATGAACTTGTCTACGTTAATTAATTATTTTATTTAATAAAGTTGTAAATTCTATAATACACACGTTGTTAATATTGTAATAATAATTTTAAAAGATGGTTATAAATGTGATATTATACGTGCACCCAGGTCAATAAAAACATTTATTTGTTGAAATATAAATGACAATGCTGACACATATTCATAATGATGATTTATGGCTTCATGAATATTGTCGTGGTCAACTTGTATATAACTTTGTTGAAAGTATTAAAATAGGTTTAATACTTGAATATGAAAGTTAAAAAAAAAGGTTAAATTAGATTTAAAAATTAATTGTAATCTAAATTAAATTAATTCAATTCGTCTATTTAAATCATGAGTTTAGGTTAGTTTAATTCATAAATTTAAGAGACCGATTTTTTTATAAAATAATAATAAGTTTTTAAATATAAATAAAAATATTATTTTATTTAATATATATATATATTATAAATTATTTTGATAATGATTCATTTATTTTAAAAGTAAATATTAAAATAAATATGAAAGAAACTTTTTTTAATATTTAAGATTAATTATTAATTTAAATTGATAAATTATTAAAAAATAAACAATGATAAAGAAAAGTAGGTTTTTAATTTGTAGTTTGAAATTAAATGAATGAATTATCTTATAATTTATATATTAAATTATTATATCTTAAATAAAAAATATTTTTATTAGTAAAATTTAAATTTTAAAATTATTTGTTTATATTCAGTTTCATGGTTGATTTAAAAATTTATTTAAACATATTTTTATTAAATTTTAATATATATATATAGTAGTTTAATTAAAAAAATAAGTGGGAGAGAAAAGAAAAAAATAATGAGTGGATAAAAAAAAAGATAAGAAAATTTACGGTTTGAATAAAACTACTTAGTAAATAAATTGATAAAAGTTTTATTTAAGTAATTTTTTAAAATATATTATTTATAAAATTCATTCTAAATTCATCTGATGTTATAATTATTTTCCTTTCTTTTCTTTTTTTTATTTTTTTACTTTCCTCTCTCTTCGTTTAATTTTTTTCCCTCGTCCATTATTCTTTCACCCCATCTTATTGTTTTTCCAATTAAGAGCAGTAAATTAAATTTTGATAACAAGAATATTTTATTATTACTGCAAAATAATAATATTTAAATAATACATAAATATTATAATTTAATATATTATATTTAAAAAATATTGTATGATAATTAAGATGTTATAAATATTATTGATATGTTATAATTTTTAAGAAAAATTTACATACTTATTTGAAATTATTTTTTTAATATATTTTTTTAAATTATCTAATCTAACTAATTATCACAACTCAGATTAATTATAACTATATTAGATTATTAAATAAAAAATATACCTAACTTATAAATATTTGATATTTTAATTAGATGGGATAATGATTTATTATAATAAAATAGTTTTAAATTAATTATTTATATCATGATAAATAAAAATATTTAGTGTCAAAATAAATAAAATTATTGATTATCATCATAATTTTAAATGATTCGTTAATATTTTTGTAGTTTAAATATTGATTTTAAAATATTTATGTGAATATATTTTTATTAAATTTTAATAGAGTAATTTAATTAAGAAAATAATTAAACGATAAGAAAAAAAAAACAAGATAAAAAAAGAAAAATAAAGAATAAATAAAAAAAGTTATAGAATAAAAAAAACTATATATGAACACTTACTTTCATAAATAAATTCATACAATCCTATTTAAATATATATATATATATATATATATATATATTATTAATAAAATTCATTCTCAAACACATGGTCTATAAAAGTACATATGGAACAAACTAAATAAAGTTATAAATGTTAGGTACTTGACCGACAAAAACAATGTACGCCAAATGAAAAATTGATTAAGGATAATAAACATACGGAAGTTAAGGAAATAGAAGACAGACTTATTATTAGCGTGTGTATATATATATATATATATATATATATATATATATATATATATAATTTTATTTTATTTTTCATATTATATCAGTTTCCTTTATTTTCTCTCTTATCCTTCAAAAATAAGATGTAAATTCAACCTTTTTCATAAAGAAAATTATTTTGTCCAGCAAATAAACGTGTATTAAAATTAATTGGTATCAAATATAACATAAAAAAAAACTTACAAAACACCATTATTCCCTTATTATGATACATACTTAATGTTCTTCTTTCCAGTAGTAAGTAGCCGTTTTGTTCACGCTTTTTAAAATTATTTAGGTAAATAATTTGAGAGTGGGTTATTCAGGTCAGTAATATGTTTGGGACGATTTTAAAAAAATCTCCTTTTTAGGAAAAAAAAAAGGTTGCCTTGTTGTTGGGCTGAGACGTAAGTATCTTGTAGCCCAAACTGTTTCTGTTAGGGTTTTTCTATCTTTTCTTCCTTTCTTCTCAATTGGGCTGGTTGGGTTTTTCTCTCACGATGTTCAATTTTGCTCTGCTTTCCCTTCCTCGCACCTTTTTGCTCTTCCCTTTTTCTCTTTTTTCTCAATCGACCTAACAGTAGAGGGGAATCTGAATATAGAAGCCGGGGAAGCATTCTCAGAATCTCTGGTACCCCAAATCGTTACGGTTTCAAAGGTGTCGATTGTTTGTGCTTCGTTTAATTGTTCGATGAACTTGGAATTGCCTAACACATTGATTCTCTATTTTCTTTTGTATTGATGACACCTTGAACCCCTGCGTAACCATTACTTGTAATTAGTTAGACTTTAGACTGTTCCTTTGTTATTCATATGATTTACCTAGCTTAGTCTCTTGATTGTTTATGTGTATCTGACTCACCGTTTTGTTTAAATCAATCTAATTCTATGTTTCGTGCATTTCATTTCACTCAAACCTTTACAATTTTTTTTTCTCCGTTGGATTTTTCTCTGTATTTTTTGTATTATTGTGAGTTACTGGACGCTGCCGCTATTTACTAATTGCTCCACCAGTAACTACTATATTATTTCAATTTCAATATTGTTTTTTGTGAAAGTAAACAAACGTATAAGAAGTGATTTATATTGCATATCTGCTTGAAGCTTTTACCCTTCTTGTGTATAATAGATATAGTTTTCGGGATCTCATGATGCAATTCACCTTAATCCAGGAATGCCGGAGAGTAAACCAGTAGTTGGGTTATCATGGCAGCCACAATTGCCTATTCTATCATCATTAAAAGCCACTGATGGATGTCATACCAAACCTCAAACTGAGGCATCAAGCAGCACTCTTTGGAAATCCAGTTCAGAGCTGGTTGATGGCCTTTTTGTCCCTCCAAACGATCCCAGAAAATTAAACAAGTTACTGAAAAAGCAAGCTAAAGACACTGCTGGGAAAAATTGGTATGCAATTTAGCAAAACATTATTCTCTCTAGCAGGTTTTCATCTCTGTGCTGAAATTTTTTCCTTTGGTGATTTATCTATTCATTTTATGGACATCTTAGCTCAATCTAGTTGTAGTAATTTTTTTTTAATCAAACTTATAGAAATTTATTCATATTCATCTTATGCAGTTATTTTTTTCCAATGGTTTCTTTCTTGTTTCTTTAGTTGGAGTGTAAAATGGAGTGATATTGTAATATTTAAATCTATGGCAGGTTCAATATGCCGGCCCAAACCATCACCCCTGAGTTACAAAAAGATTTGAAGTTATTGAAGGTGATTTTGACTTTTAACATCTTTACCTTTTTATTACTTTTCTTTCTATAATGTTGTTTTGAATATGGTTATATGTGATGTATCGTGAAATTAGCTTGGGTTGAGCTATAATAACATACACATACATGTTCACATTAATAAAGACAAGAATGAATAATTAAAGCAGAACCAGCTGAAGTAAAGTTACATGTCAGATTCTTCTTTTTCATGTGATATGATATTTAGAGGTATATGTTGGATTAGCTTTTTATTACTGTGATATTGAATTTAGGCGGGATAGATGAAAGAAACAGAAAGGCAGGGAAAGAAGTGGGGGAAGAGGAAACAAAACAGAATAGGGAGATTTAAGGGAAAGAGGAGAGAACGGAGAGGTAAAAGAACATAGCTTCTCCAATGGTTCTTGGCTTGAATAGGTGAACTTGGTCAGCATATTTTTCATGCAGACCAGCTAAGTATGTATCAACGAGATAGTCTTCGGATAGGTGAAGTTTACAAGGAACTGCATCAAAGGCATCATTAAATTCTGTCAAAGTGCCACGCCGTTGTAGTTGTAGACAACGCATCACAAATCTTGAAAGTGATATTCTTGACAGTGTATAAAACAGTGCCCTTCTTTTCAGTCATATCCAAAAATGTTAGAGACATCATCCTTTTTGCGTTTTAGCTGCTGAAGTTTATTAGAAATGCCTCCACCACGCTTGATGGTGTATCAATCTTCACAAGCCTTCGCTCCATTTGAACAAACCTTTTCTTCCATTTGATGCATCATTGTCTATGATCTTGTTTTTGTGCCCATGGGCGAAAAGTTTCTGATCTGGTAGCTGTGGACAGATAGCTCTCGAAATCACTGATATGGAATTTAGGTGGGAAAGATGAAAGAAGCAGAAAGAGAGAGAGAAAGAAACAGAAAGAGAAGAGAGAACTAAAGAGAATAGGGAGGTCTAAGGGAGTAAGATGTAATGATGTAACTATTGTATAAAAAAATATCAAGTTCTCACGCAATGGATATATGTAAATTCCAGGATACCATGACACATATTTAGTCATATTACAAGCATCTGGAAAAAATTCACTCAGACACAGATTTTCGTGTATCTCTCAATTTGTGTTAAGCTGTCTAGTTTTGTTTTGTGAACCAGTTATTATCCTTAGACTTTAATAATAAGCATGTATTTTGGTGGTTACAGTTGAGGTCTGCCCTTGATCCAAAGCGTCATTACAAGAAAGGTGATTCTAAATCAAAGACACTTCCCAAATATTTCCAGGCAAGCAAGTTTTGGTTTATATAGATTACACAAGCATAAGTTAGTTTTGAGTGTTATTACTTCTTTCATCAAAATTTGAATTTCTATTTGACATCTATTAGTGAAATTTTGAATGATCAGGTTGGAACCGTTGTAGATTCTCCAATGGACTTCTTCTCAGGAAGATTAACAAAGAAGGAGAGGAAAGCAACGCTTGCAGAGGAACTGCTTTCTGATCAAAACCTTGCTGCCTATAGGTAAGACAAGCCTTGAACTGTTTATCAGCCTGGTTAGAGAGTTGTTTATGCATGTTCCAATGCTCTTTGGGTACTTACTCGTTTTCATCAATAATTTTTCTAGGAAGCGGAAGGTTCAAGAAATTGAAGAACAGAATCGGCCTGCTGGGAATGCAAAGTGGAAGATTAAAGGTAGTAATTCCCGGAAGCGAGCTAAGGAAAGGAGGATTTACTGAATTAGTAATCCATTTCAGCCGTAGGCTCAGTTTACAATACTTTTTTGTAGTTTAGAATTATTCAATGTTACATGGAAAAAAACTTAAAACCGATTGGTGCTATGTTTTAATGGCTTCAGTCAATTCTGCTTGGGCAGAGTTTCTATGTTTCAACTTAACCCAATTTAAGGTGAATGATCAAAATAGACAGATTTTGTAATAGGAAGAATTTCTTGAAATTATCCTCTAGAATGTGAACATCAAAACATCAATTTGATCGTTATTTATCGAAAACCTGCAATATAATTACTCGATCTTTGCCTGCCTCATAAATTAACTATATAACCTGCCATGTCTTTTCACCATCAAAGCGATTTGAATTTGAGTCTGGAGAGTCAACTGTCATATTACTGAACAAATGAAGAACAATCTACTATAGTGTTCAAATTTATTGTGCTGCTTAACAATCTACTATGTATGATTGTGTATAAATCATTCAATTTTCAAATAACAACAAGAAGGGAATTGAGAGCTTTGGAGGGGAAGGGAATAAGCATAGAGATGGCGAAGAGAGGGAAAAAGAGTGTACATTTTCTATTGGTGGTGAAGAAGATGAGGGTTTAGCTTGCATCATAATAAATAAATAAAATAATCTTATCACTTGAAATTAAAATAAAAACTTTATTATCATTTTTGATAAATATAAATATATTATAAATAAAATACAATCAACTCAAATAATGAAATATACATTTATTTGACTTAATTATTAAAAATAATTTTAAAAAATAATTTTAGAAACTTATTTTTAAAACATTCACGAAGCATTAATTTTGAAACACCCCTTGATAGAATTGGATGCTTGTTTATATGTGTAGGTATCTATTACACTAATAGTTTCTTAAAACTGGATGACTCAGTTAATTTATACAGGTTAATCAATAATTACAATTGGAATAATGATTATCATTGTCATCCTTAATATATATAAAAAAGTTCTCATATATAAAATTAAAATAAAAAATAAATTAATAATGAAAAATAAAACATATAAAAATAATTATTATCACATACTAAATTGAGATTTATATATAATAAATATTTTATCTTTTGAATAAAAATATAATAAAAATTCGAACATGCATATTTGCCTGTGTTTTCGTTAATATATATAATTTTTTTATAATTGTTTTTGGGTATATATATATATATATATATATATATATATATATATATAAATAATATAGAAAAATTTATTATTTATATATTTCAAAAATTAATAAGAAAAAGAGAGAAAAAAATATAATAAAATGTAACGTGTTAAAAAAAACGGGAATACATCAAAAAGTGGGGTGAGAAAAATATATTATATATATATATACATCTTAAATATTTTGTTACTTTAAATATAAAATTATTTTCCCATATCTCTATCTGCATTATTAATTTTTTAATATTAAAAAATTAACATGTTTCAATATATATATATATATCTTTATTTTTTTTGTCCAGTGCAGTGATTTATTTTGGCATAGACGACTGCAATAAAATATCATTGGATTATTTATATAAAGCATTTGCTAACACAATAAGACATACATATTTGACAAGAAAATTTGAACTGAAAATGAAATAAAATAGAAATACTTAGTCACACAAAAATTCAAATGGTTGTACTTGTCACAGAGTAAACATTTGCATCTGGGTTGTCTCAGTTTTAAGCATCCTGTGCAGAATCCTAGAAATCTCAGTAACTCTTCACAATATTGAGCACAGATGAATAAGTTCCTAAAATTCCAAAAATGACTCCAAATGCAGCAATTGCAACGCTCAATGCCACCTGATAGTGTCAGATAAAAGGAAATTAGACTGGTGTTAGTGTAAATGTTGTCATGCAAGTTTCATGGAATCTACATTATGATATTGGCAAAAAATTCAATTCAAGATCAGTAGAATCATACCTGTGCATGCGTTGCCTTTTTTCCCACAATTATCAAAAAACATGTACTTGGAAATATCACTGACTGAAAAATTGTGCATTCCCCAAATTAATTTGCAGTTTCATTGGAGTTCCTTACAAGAATTTGAAACAATAACAATAAAGGAAAGCACAGTGGACTACACAGTAAACTCAATGCTAAGTACATGAATAGTTATTCCTTTAAGTACATGGTATAATAACAATATTAAGAGACAAAATAGTGTTTTAGCTCTCCTATTTACTTCTACAATTCTAAAATTAGAATTCAAAGTTGGTGTATGTAAATAAAGTTTAACATGTGATTAAACAGTTTTAAATTGAAGATAATAAACTCAGTTAAATTATAATCAAGAAGCAGGTCCTTCTATTGAAAAATCATGACAGAATCAAGGCTTCCTAATTTCCTTCATGAAAGTGAAGCTTTCATAATTTAGTTGTCATAGATTTTTGACAAGGAAATATGAGAGAGTGTGTATGTTTATGTGAAAGTGATTGTGAATATATTGAAGTGTTTGCTTACCACAAGTATACTGAAGAGAGAGCCAATTAAAGCCATCACATACCCTGAAATTGTAATAAAATGGTGTTAAGAGTGACTTAGGTTCATATGACATGCCATTTTTATATTCAAAGTAGAATTTTCTGTATAAAACACGTTACTTTAATGGAAATAAATAAAGATATATGGAGTAATCGACACTTCAACTAAGGATAGAAGTAGAAATAGCATAATTGACATAAATATATATGAGAAATGAACACTTCAAAAAGGCAACTGAAAAGTACAAAACTTATATGAACCTGTGATATATAATATGCCCACCTCAAATACACAAATGGATGGAAAAGAAAATATGAATATATATGTTTATAGGCAGAAAGCTATATTAATTTCTTTAGTGTCTTTGACTTGTTGAGCAGTCACGTTGAAACTAATATTAGAGAGACAAAGTTTAAGACTCACCAAAAAAAGGAATAAGAAAAGCAGCACAAACTGTAGATACAACAAGTGCAATTCTGATAAGAACGAAACACGGATAAGTATTTGAAAATCTATCTGGTAGCAACTCCTCGAGACTTCTAGCTAATGGGTTCATCAACAAAGCATATTTGTGTATAGTTAAGAAAATCAAACTAAAATCATTCCTGCATTTGATCAAGCTATTTTCAATTACGACATTCATAAAAAACTACGTTGAGGTAAAAAGGATATTTAGTGAATGGGTTGATTACCTGAAAAAGAGTGAAGAACACAACATTAGAAAACATGTACACTTGACTAAAACTGATGAAATATGCAAGAGACCCAGAAAATCTCATACTCACTGTTGTCCATATTGCAACCTTGGAAGCAAATGCATTTCGTGGCAAATTTAAGGTTATTTGAGACAAAGTGTCGTCACCAAAAGTAAGGAATCCCATGATGGCAACACCTCCATATATTGCAACAGACAATACAAAACTGTGTGTGAACAAACGAGTTTAGGAATTAGATATTCAGAAATATGAAATCAGATATGTTTTGGTAGTTGCAGTCAAAATTAAGGAGGTACCATACCATACTATTACTGCTTTAGTAAACTGTGTTTTATCAGCCATAGATTGGTAAATATTTGGAAAAACGGAATGTCCTGCGAAGCAAAACCCGTGGATTCCAATAGCTAATGGAATGCCACTCCAGTTGACCAATTTAGTACTGTGATGGAATCCAGCACCATCCATTATACCAATACAAGACACACAGACAACAATCAACGGTGTAGCAAAAACCCCTCCAGCTGCATATCATAACAAAAATTCCAGTAAGGATATGGTAAGTTGTAAAATTGAAAACAAAAGAAATGTCCTTTACACTTTGGAGTACCTGACAGTGCAGAGATTATACGAAGATCCTTCAGCAAAACAGTTGGGATAAATATAAGTGCAGCCAAAATTCCAAACAAGTGCACAGAATCTAAGTGGAAACTACCCAAATCTAAGGATTTTCCGGGAAATAGTCTAGTGAGGTTATCTCCTTCCAAGGTGATGAATTCTACACAGCATGACTGCACTCACAAAAAAATGTCTGATAAATACAGTGCAGACTAACAGAATTAAGGTGTTACTAAAAGAAATATAAGAAATGATTGCAACACTTACATATAATTCAGTGTACAAGATGATCTGCAATATTCCATTACATCGATTAGTGTTTAGTATAACCACTATTTATTGCGTAAGTGAAAAAAGTTATATCTCAGCATTCTTTCTCACTACTATGACATGAGTTTGTATTATACAACAAATAAAGATATGGATAACTCACTGATACAATAATACGACCATATTTTCCAAATGCAGCTTCTCCTATATCAGGATAGCTATTGATTCCTTCTCTACTTTCAAAACAGTATCTCATAAAGGTGGCTGTACAGCAACAAGTGATAGCAAAAAGAACCATCAACACCATGCTCATCCAGCCAGCTTCCTTCAATGTGTAAGGTGTTGACAGAATGCCAACTCCAGCCATCACATTGGTTGCTGCCATTCGTAAAAGATAAACCATCATCACCTCATAAAATGACCAGGTAGTAATAGAAACTTAGGAAGTACAGTTAAGAATTTTCAGACAGGATATTACTTCTATTACCAAACACGGATATATATAGGATCCACAATCTTCTTAGAAGCCCTTTAAATAAGCTTTTGATTATTTTGGATACTAATGTACATTGAATGTGCAGGGTTATCTGGGGCAAGTTATCATCAAACAAAATGTTCAAGGATACAACAACAGTATGCAATGAAATAACATACCATTGAAAATTGTTTGCATTAAGCTGCACCCATGACCAATGGGCAATTCGCCTTCTAAATGACCTTCCACTGAACCTTCCTTCAACAAGGTTGATTGGGGACTGACTTCAGGACTAGAGAGGAAAGGAGTCTTTCCATCTATTTGCAAGTTATTCTTTGAACGGTTTTCAAAACTGGAAAGTATAATACTTGGTACTCGTAGAATTGAATCAAAGTTTGGTGTTGCTGCAAGTGTGTAAGAATCTGTAGTCTCTCTGTTATACGAAAACGGAGAAAATTAAAATGACATGATCAAGGTTTAAAATCAGGTGGCTGCAACATTGTGGTTGCCAATACCTGCAACTATATCACACTGCAGTTGTATAGAGATTTTACTCAATTGTAACTACTAACCACTGTGCAAACACTACATCGAACCTCATTAGGCAAAATTCCAAAACTGATTACAGTGTGTAGTTTTCTCTTTCTTTTTTTATGTATAATATGTTATAATTCTAACATAATATTGACATAAAATATTTATTATCGAAAATAATGACTAAATTATGCCCTTTAAAGTACACTTTTTATTTTTATTTCTAAGTAATCGTTTGATGTATAAATGAAAAAATATATAAAATAAGTTCATAATATATGGTCCAAGTTTCAAAATTTCACACTACAGGCTACTCTAATGAATACAAGTTACTACTAATATGACAAAGAGGACGTACAGTATTGCATGTTAAGTTTCAAATGTGTCAACAACTATACCAACTCTGAATAGTTTTTACCAAAATTTTTAAAATCAGAACCATGATTGACAGGGTTGATGTCAAGATTCAAGGGTTTAATAGTTTAATTGAAATAAATTAAATTTAATAAAATTATATTTTTAACACATAATAATATAAGAATTACATTATAAGATTATTAATAATAACATTTTTTTAAAAGAAAATCACTACAATAATAACGAATATTAGAAAAAAAATTAATAATTATAAACATAAAGTATAATAGAATGAAAAATTAATATTAATAAAAATAAGATAAAATCATAATAAAACAGTTATAGTTTAAATTCGAAGTGAATCGTGAGAGATCAAACAAAAAAAACTTAAAAAATATTATCCTTTGAAAAATTAAGAAAAAATTATCCTTTAAATAATATACTTTTTTTAATTTTAATTTTTAATTTACTAGAATTAGATGACAAAATCTAAACTTACTTTTTATTTTATTTTGTTTTTATTTTATCAATTTAATTATATTTTCAATTTTTTAAATAATAAACTGATTTTCAGATCCGATTGATCAGCGATCCGATTCAATTACAAAAATAATGATTCTTACAACTAAAAAAATTAATATGTTTAAATATTTAAAATGAAATTATAATAAAATTTATTTAAAATAAGACAAGTTTTTGGTAGTTAAACAATTTTTTAGAAATGACCATAGTATTTTTTCATAAAATTATAAAACTAACTATTTTTCAAAAACAATTATGAAAATTAATAAGTCATACTTAAAAATATGAACTCAAAGTGGTGTTTCTAAGCAAGACTTTAATTATTTTTTCTAAATCACTGAAGTTTTTTTCATTCGACTTCACTTTTTTATATTTAAAAGATTTATTATTATTATTATTATTAAATTTGTTATTATTTATTATTTGTAAAAATTTATAATATTTATAGTAAATACGATTATAATAATACATATTATTAATATTATGAAACTTATTATTATTTATTATAAATAAAAAAATATAATACTAACAATATCAATAGTATTTATTATAATATGAATAATTAAAAAAATAATAAAAAATTAAATTAATAATAATTCTAACAAATAAAATAATTAATACTCATTATTATTATATTTATTATTTATTATGATTATGATTATGATTATTAATTATAATAATAATAACACTAATTATAGTAAATATAATAGTTAATAATTATTACTATATTTATATCATTATTCTTACTATATTTATAATAAGTACTAACTATTTTTATTCTAAAATATTTTTTATTTTTTATTACAATTATAATTAATTTCTATTTAAAAAATTATAAATTTAATAAGAATGATACAAAGAACTTGAGAATTCATTAAAATATATCTGAAATATTTATGAAGTACGACTTTGTGTAAAAAAAACTTCTGAAATCGTATTGCATATTGCATATACCATAATGAAAGACAGCAACTAATTCCAAGTAGAGAGAGCATAAGCAGATTAAACCTTTTTCAGTAAAAACTGCAAAAGGATTTAAACAAATAGTTGGTAGGTGGCGTAGAAGAGTGTACTTGTAACTTTGAGGCCATTGGAGAGAAGTGAAAGATTGAAGGCTTGTTATATTGTTTTCTTCGTCATCACTCTCCAACTTGGCAGTTTCAGTATCACGTCCTTCACCTTCGTTCATATCATATTCAAAGAAGAATTCAAGGTCTCTCTCCTTCTTGTTGCCGTTAGAAAGCATTTCTGCAACGACCCCAATCCAAAGTATAGTCAGGAACAAGTTTTCAGCCGCAGAAGATGCAATCGATACACAAAACACACCCTTATATATAAGGACAATTCAACAGAATAAAAATCCATGTAAAACGACAACAACATCAGAGAATGTTACCCGTTAGAGACTTGGCACATCTAGATCTAGTCATTTATTATAAGAATTTATAATTTTAGGTTCATATTGTTGGAGCTAATATGGCAGAAATTGACAAGTTGAAGAAACAATTGTCAGAGAGCTTTGAAATGAAGGATCTTGGTCCAGTCAAGCAAATTCTTGGTATGAGAATCTCCCGAGATAGAGATAAAGGTATTTTGAACTTATCTCAAGAAAAATATATAGAAAAATTGCTTAGCAGATTCAATGTTGGGAATGCTAAAACCAGGAATACACCTTTGGGAACTCACTTAAAGTTTTCAAAGAGGCAATCTTCTCAAACAGAAGAAGAAGAAAGTCACATGTCTAAAGTGCCATATGCATCTGCAGTAGGAAGCTTGATGTATGCTATGGTTTGCACTGGACAGACATAGCACATGCGAGTGGGAGTTGTGAGCAGATTTCTATCAAATCCCGGAAAGGAGCATTGGGAAGGAGTGAAGTGGATATTCGGATATTTGAAAGGCACTTCAAAGATGCATTTGTCTTTCAAGAGAAGTAATCTCATTTTACAGGGGTTTTCCGATGCGAGACTTGGGAGGTGATCTTGACGGTAGAAAGAGCACAACAGGTTATATTTTTACATTGGGTAGTACAGCTATCGGTTGGAAGTCTAAACTTCAAGGAAGGGTCTCTCTCTCAACCACTGAAGCGAATATGTAGCTATCTCGAAGCGACGAAGGAGATGATATGGTTGAAGAACCTTCTAAAAGAATTAGGAAGAGAACAAGATGGTTCTCCGTTGTTTAGTGACGATCAAAGTGCTATTTGTCTTGCTAAAAATCCAATCCTTCATTCCGGATGTAAGCACATTGAATTGAAGTATCATTTTATCGAAACCCGATAAATGATGGAGACTTGAGTTTGTTGAAGATTCCAGGTGCAGAGAATCCCGCTGATATGTTGACCAAGACTGTTACAACAACTAAGTTGAGGCTTTGCATTGCCTCAACTGGCCTTCGAGCAAATTGATGATGAAGGCACTACACTAGGTGGTAACGTAAATCAAACTCCAAGTGGGAGAATTGTTAGTATTATGGTGCTTGATTTAGTCCCACATCGATTAGGATTGTGAGATAAATTTCTCTATTTTGTTATATAAGCAACCCTATGTAAAGTTTGATATACACACAGAAATAAAAATACTTCCTAGTGTAGTCGTGGACGTAGGCATACATATTTTAGCCGAACCACGTTAAAATTCTTGTGTCGTTTATTTTTCTCTCCTTTATTCTTTCCTTTATTATTGTCTTGTTCCTAACACATATAATACCACGTTCTCTTTTACTTAATGTTAAGAAATGAAATCATGTCGATCAAGAACTATGCTCCTTATAATGTATATTCATCATAGATCTTCCTAAATTAAATAATATATACAAAATTGTAATTATTACGATTATTATCAATTATAATAATATTAATATTAATTATAATATATATATAGTAATTAATAATAATAGAAAATTACTATATACAATAAAATTAATAATGATATTCATAATAAAATATTAATAAATAATTAAACTAATAATTATCCTAATAAATAAAAATAGTTAATACTTATTATTATATTTATGATTTATTATAATAATTATTAATTATAATAATAAAATTATAATATATATTAGTTTAATGAGAAAGAGATAAATTAATAACCTAATAAATAAAATGTCACGTTCTCTTCTATTTAATATCTTGTTAAATTAAATAATATATGCAAAATTGAGCTCAATGATACTTCATAATATACTCTAATAAATAGTCATAAGAAACTGTGTGTTAAATAAAAATTATAAATTTTATACAAAATATATTTTAATTCGTGTAGTGTATTAAAGAAATATTTAATTATATTATAAATAATTTTTTAATAAATAAACACTTTTAAAATTATATATTTTAGTTTATATGATAAAAAAGTGAGCATAGGTTCACTTAATTTGAGTTAATAACATTTTTTTTCCTTTGAATCAATTAATTTTAATTATTTGGTTCAATTTGAACTTGTGTTAACTTATTCCTCCAATTCAAACAGTATCAATGAATTTGAATATAAAGTACCATGTATCAAATTTATTATCAATAGTAATGAAAATTAAATTAAATTCAATTAACAAATGCATTGTGATATTATATGATGAAGAATATATAAATTGAATTAATGTCAGGGACAAGTTAAAGAAAATCTAATATCTAACTAGGTTGGTTTTATTTTTTAATCCTATTAAAATGAATACAAATTTAATAGATATGAATCATTAACTTAGATTTGTGTCTAACCTTGTGTAGTAGAAGACAAAAATCATTACTGTATAAAGTTGGTAAAATGATCGAAAAATGGGTTAAATTGTCGGACACCAGCGAATCATGATTTGAAAAACAAGTACAGTGTGAGTGTGAGCGTGAGACATCGAAGATGAAAGAGATGGGATGGGACGGTACGAGTATAGTTTACACTCAACATGGGATAAGCATGTACACACCCATCCAAGCATTTGTCCACATTACTATATATTCATTATTTAAATTATAAAAATTATAAACTTCTAGAAGAACACAAATTTTCATTTTTTTTCTTATTATCATCGTCACAATACCTACATATTAAATATGAGTGCAATTTATTAATATTAATATTATTATTATTATATTTTTAATCTTTTCTTACGGAAAGATGTTCAAAGTTGACTATTAGAAGATGTTTAATGTAATGGATGTTTTATTTTAATATTATATTAATAATATTGAGCAAGAAAATATTGTAATGAAGTTTTCCTCATCTATAATAAAATTTTTCATATATATATATATATATATATATATATATATATATATATATATATATATATATATATATATATATATGTAAGCGGGAGAGGAAGCAGAATCAAAATTTTTCTCTTATCTTTCTTCTTCTTTTGTCTAAATTTCAAGCAACGATACTCTACTCTTGCAGGATCTAGTGAAACAGGAGAGAGTTTAAATTAAGTGAAAAAGTTTCAGTAGAAATACCACACCAGGTAAGGGGAAGTTTAATTCATTCAATATATGAAATTGAATTGTTGGGTACTCTGTGAATAAAGAATACGAGTAGAGATATGAATTATTTGAATGTCTGATTTTGAAGAATTTCTGATTCTCATTAACTGTTCATCGTTTGAAAGTTTTTAAAATTCTTAAAATTAAGGATGAATTATATGGTAAAATTGTTGTTTTCAACTTAAATTAGATATAATTCATGTTTAATTTGAATTTGGGACTAGTTTGGTTGTCTAAAATTGAATAATTTGAAATCTGTAAAAATCTGCAAAATCCGATAATGTAATGGGGCGAAGGAAGAAGAAAGGGATATGGTGGGGATTTTTTTAAAAGATCAAGGGTAAAATAGTCATTTTACATCCTAGGGACATAAATGGAATTTTTGAAAATGTTCAAGGGTAAAATAGTCATTTTCGGGACATGGAAGGGATTTTCGAAAATGTCCAAGGGTAAAATAGTCATTTAAGGACATACATGGAATTTTTAGAAAAGATTAAGGGCAAAATAGTAATTTAATGATTTCGAAAAAGATTTCGGAAATGATTTTGGAAGTGATTTCAGAAGTGATTTCGGAAATGATTTCAGAAAAAAGGAAGAAGAGGAAGAATATATATATTTAAAATATATAATGAATGTAGCAGTTTTAAAGATTTTGTAGTGTGTTGTAACGTGTGTGAGTCAGACTGAGTCTAAGGGCTGCCCATAATCAGTCATGAGATGTTATGCATTGGCTAGACTGAGCAGGAGGGTTGGTGCCCAGAATCAATCAAGTACTATTATTTATTGACTTCAATGAGCCGTGAGGATAAGTGGTCCAGAATCCGACAAATGTGAATGATTTTTGTTGTGTTTGAATGGTACCCGGGGTGGTACAAAGTACTTTAGTATAATAACTATGTCGGAGGATTTTGAATGAGGTCCCAGACTTCATTTATTGGTTGGGTCAGGTAGACTACGAGATCAGGTGGTGAAAAGTCAATGGGAGATAACTAGTGGCGTGCTCGGAGGGGTACTTCAGTATGAGTGATGAAGGGCGTCAGTAATCCTACTCTGTGTGGAGGGTGGTCAGAATGGTACTGCGGGTGCCGATCACAATGTGCTCATAGATGATAGTCTCTCAGGCATAATTAGGGTATACTTCCGGAAGGTGTCCTAGTATGTTGATAATTTCGTAATTGATCATAATATATAATTATTACTTCTATATCTGTTTTATTATATCGAATGATTTAATACTTACCCCTATTTTTCCATGTGGATGAGACTGCGATGATTACTTTTATGTGGGAACAGATCAGGAGTTGAAAGATGGAGATGTGACTACTGGACAACAAGGATAGTTCAGTGAGATAGCTTTGAGAGAGCTACTTTTACATATATAATATATAAATAAATTATGTTACTATATTTTGAGATTCCGTTAGTGAACCGAAATTTCAATCTATGTTACAATTAGAGTAATATAATGTAAGATAGATATCGTTATTTACTTGTTTACTATTTTGCGAAGAAATTATTATAATAACGATTTTTAGGATTATTTAAGGTTAAAATATCGTTAATCAAGGCGCATGAATGAATGGTTGAATATTGAATTAGATTTAAAAAAATATTTTATATAATATTAAAATAATATTATCTAATGTTTTATTGATAGATTATGAATGAATGGTTGAATATTGAATTAGATTTTAAAAAAATCTTTTATATATAATATTAAAATAATATTATCTAATGTTTTATTCATAGATTATGATAAGATAAAAATGATATAAGTAAATCATGATAAGTTAGTGAATAGATATAAGAAAAGAATTCAAATTCGGTCATAAATTAAATTTTTACTGCTTTTTCTTTTGTTATTACTTATTATATTTTCTTTATTTTCCTAAATTTATTTCCATCTTATTTAAAAAAATGTTTAACAAACACTGAAAGTCTTGTAAAGGAATGTGTGGGTATCATAATTTGTAATTGTATTTTTTTTTTCAAACTTTCAAACCTCAATTTCATTAAAGACAAAGAGCTTTAAGACTAAAGTTGTTTTTTATAATAATAATAATAATAATAATAATAATAATAATAATAATAATTTATACTATTAATAATAATTCATGTTGAAAAGTAAATTCATAAATATTTTCGTTATTATTATAACACATTACTTTTCTTTTATTTCAGGTTTATTTTGATTAATAAATAAAATCAATCACTCGTGTTGTCCCAAAAATACATTATTTTAATTTAATATTTATTTTTTCCTTTATAATTTAACATAATTCTTAAAAATCATGTTTGCCCACCTACTATCACCAAAGGAGACTTTTTTTGGGTGAATTTTTTTTAGTTGAAATTTACCTATTATTTTTTATGGTGACCTTTCATGTTTTCAATTACTTTTCTACCTAACTAATTTTGTTCTTCGATAATCATACAATATTATAATAAAATTATAATTTATAAAATTAAATCATATGTGTAACTAACATTTTTTTAATAATAAGTGCATTGTTTAATTGAATTGTTAAACTTTTTTTCATGAGCATAATATTAATTTGTATTATTTATTATGGCAAACAGAAACTACCAAAAGTTTAACCTAAAAGGCATATCAGCCCAATATTTCATTAGTAATATGGTTTATTATAAGTTTAAAATCAACACAAGTTGCTAAATTTTATGTTAACTGATATTGGTTATATGAATATAATATGATTTTCTTTTTTAATTTAAAATACTATTTAATTTATTATTTATTTTAAATTGTACATTTTTTTAGCACTGAACTAATTATAATTAAAGATAAAAAATAAAAAGTAGAAAAAAAATTGTGATTAAAAACTAACAAAGTATTTACTTTATTAAAATTGAATGTGTTTATATTTGGATGGATTTAAAGCATATTTAAATATAATCTCTTTTTTCTTAACTTTCATCTCATTCAACCCTTCTGTACCTTTTTTAATAATTAGATGATTTTATTTTTCTTAAAGTTAAGATAATAATAATTATTATTTTTTTATCAATTTTACTATTTACTTTTTTCAAAAATGATTTACACACACAACACATAAATATATATTTATTGTATTTTTATCAAAAGAAAAATATACTATGTTTCTTTATATTTACATAAAAATCTTGAAAGATTAATAATAAAAAAAACTTAAAAAATATGTGATTCCACAGTCGGTTGTTGGCTTCTGGAGAGAGACTCGTTCACATTGAAACAAATATGAAAACTATTGTTTTGTGATGAAAATATCTTAATAGAAAGAACATACTATATTAAATATAGTTAATGGTATCATTTCTAGTGAGATGATTCCGGGAATGAATGTTCTACATCAATTAAATTATATATATAATTTTTTTTTGTGTGAAAACCATAAACACAATGCAAAAGAACATGGACAAGAAATTACCTGAGAAAAACTGTGTGGAAGAGAAGATAAAGTGAAGCTTTGTTGTGATGAGGGTATGCGTGAGAAGCAGTTTTAGAAGATTGAAGATTGTGGTTTAGGTCTCCGAATGAGGCCAGGGTGTGTCCAAAACCAAACCTTTTTAATCTTGATTTATGAACTGATGTCAATTCTTGGTCTGTAAAAGTGGGATTGTCCCTTCTGTGCCATGACACCAGAAACGGTTACAAGACTGGAAGGAAGGTGACAAATTTGCAAAGCAAATAATTGAAATTGATAGGGTGGAGATAAAGCTGGCACTGCCTGGCTTGGACCTTGAGGGTGTGACAGAGCACAGCCAACGGAAGAAAAGGGACGTTGGAAGCATTCTGAAATTGTTTTATTCATACTTCCTATCTGCGAACCCTATCTTTGGGTTTCAGGAAAAAAGCCCAACAATTAAGAATGAAACGTTGATTACAATTAGCAAAGCCCAAAGTTTTATTATAACAATAATCTGTTTTTACTGGAATTAACGAACATGGATAATTTCAATATATGTGCTCATCATATCACAAAGACAAGAAGCAATAAAGGATTACTTTTCTTCTTTCAGAGAGATTTACGAAGAAATTTTACATTTTAACCAAACACTTGAGTATTTCTTTTGCGTCAATTACGCACATAGGAAAACATGATAACTAAGGGAGGGAAGAACCAACGTGTGCACGATATTTGTGAACGCGTCATGATAAGTATGACGTGAAAAATTATTTGATTGTAAAAAACTAAAGAAAAAGAAAACGAAACCATTAATGTTGCAAGGTGGGAACCAATTCTGTGAAAATAAAATAAAGAACTGGGAAAATACGCAGAAAATTTAGTGGATGTATGGTATACTTGAATTGAATGTAAAGATGTACATAATGCATATCATGTGGAGGTCCTTATCGATGGAAACTGGTGGTGTGATGGATCTTTTACAAAATCAAAAACTAAACCCCACATGCTTTCGTGCTTCATCTCCCATCATGCTTCATATCGCTAATCCATATCAATTCATTTATTCTGCAACTCATTTGCAAACCCTTTGAGGTTTAAGTTTTGTATTTTTTTTTGGAGGAGTGTATAAACTTAGAAAAAAACACCTGCTTGAAGTATAAATTATTGGGTCATCTTTCATTATCTATAATCATAAAATAAATTTATAGAAGTAATAGTATTACATGTGATGTAAACATTAATATGCAAATATTGTAATGCTATTCAAATTTTTAACTAAGTAGATACATGACTATTGTACAAGAAAGAAGAATCCTTACTTTACACACTAAATTTGAAAGATTGAATTAATATTAATAGAGAATAAGTCATCACTACTGCAAAAAAGGCTTTTTATATTGGTTAAAATGAGCTTTCTACATCGGTTAAAGCGACGACATAAATACGGGGGTCATAGAAAGTAAGACTTTCTACGTCGGTTATTAGGAACCGACGTAAAAAACCCTACTTTCTATGAGCTATTCTGATCGGTCATAACTGGTTCTGATCGGTCATAGAGCTATTCTGATCGATCATAACCGATTCTCGACTGTCATAATACTTTCTATGTCTGTTAACACCGATAATCGACATAGAAAGTCTTACTTTCTATGTCGGTTAAACTTATAACCGACATAGAAAGTCTTACTTTCTAACTTTCTATAACCCAAGTATCTATATCGGTTAACGATGAATCAGTGATTGTATGTGTTATCAATGTCGGTTATGCCTATAACCGACATAAAATGTTACACTTTCTACGCTCGGTTATGTCATTAACCGACGTAGAAAGTACTTTTACATCGGGTAATGACATAACCGACGTAGAAAGTGTTATTTTTTTAAAATACCTGCATTTTCTTTACAGATGCTACCTTTCTTCGAGTAGACACTGCCTATTCATCACGGTTCCAGCACAAATATTCACGAGATCCAGTACGGACAGTATATGCACAGTTCATATATAAATTTGCTACGGATATATATCCAGTACGATGACAGATCCAAGTCATAGACATGATATGTACATATGAAACATATTGAAATCAATATATGTACCTCGGTTCCAGACAGTTCATTTACTTAAACGAATGTAAATTTGCTAACTTAAATCAATTCAATCTAAATTGTTACAAGTCAAATTTGCTATGAAGATTGAATACTTAATAGGAAAGAAGCCCACTGCTCTCTAATATCGTCTAACACTTCAATCTTCATTGGAGATGAGTCCGTAAATTCCTACATATTGAAACATTTCAGATTTAGAAATCATTTACATAATTGGCATATTTGAGTTAATTATAGTATATTTACCTCCCTCCATGAGCCCATAATATTTTTGGCTACGATGGTGTGCATGTGCTTCATCACATAATACCCGCACTCATGGCTTCCCGGTTGGCGTGGACACTACAAGTTAAATACATGTCAGATTAACTTTAAATGACAAATTGAACAACAGTAAGAGGTGTTTGGTCACCTTTGGTGCAATATACGTCAACTTCTTTCTAGCATGAGATGGAAGACCTTGCAACCTTAGGTGAGCTTCCAAAGCTCTACAAAAGGACAAATAATTTTGATGTAAGTAGTGCACATATGATACAACAATTAAAAAAACCAAACTTACGCGTCTATGTGCTTTCTAATATCTAAATCATTTGGTTTCTTGTGTAATGAACACAAGAGAATCACAAGAAATTGTCGAGGAACAATGATTATGAGCTGCCAATGACCCCTGCACGTTGAAATAATATTAGTAAAATTTAAGTTTTACATAAATGTGCATTAATTTATAAGATGTATACTTACTGATGCAAGTAAGGTGCTAAGTAGACTTCTTTGCCCCCAGTTTGAAATGTCTCTATTAAGTACGTTTGCACCTCTTCAGCTTTATTCCCAACGGGCTGAATGGCAACAAGGTCAACAAATCCATAGAGAAAGCGAATCTTCCTCTCAACACACAAACGATGTAAATACCTTCAACATTGAAAATAAATAAAGTTATAAAATAATGTACCAGGTGAGAATATAAAAAATATGTAAATATACTTACATTTCCCAAAGCTGCAACTCGATACACATAGCATATCGGTACCAAGTGAGAATATCAAAAATATCCCTTTAGAGTAAGAAAAAAGGGATCGTCTTGGTCCCGCATACGACTTCGGGTGGCATATCTAACCGTATGGAAGTGGTCCCGATAGTCGCTGCCAGCTGCACCGACTCGCTGTAAGCAGATGGTGGTGGTGGTGATTCATGCACAACTTCCTTTGCTTTTTCAGCCTCTTTCTATACAAGTACCAAAAATCAATAACATTAATATACATCAACCTATCAAAAAATAATAAGTACTATCGTTCAATGCATAAATCAACCTTGTGCATGTGTTGGGATGGGTCTTGTTAATGAAACTGGCCATAAGATAAAATTTCCAGGTGCCTGTCCCACTTGTTTGAACCTCTTCAGTGGGAATATGGATTGGGCAGACAACATCCCGGACATCTACAACCACCACTCTTATCATATCATCTCCAATACTCTGGTGGTGGATGGTTGACCCCAATGCATACATTTTCCCTAAGGTAAACAAAGGATAAAATATTTTAGACTATATAATGCTTAACATTGTACCAAATACATGTCAAAGATATAATACGTACCGTATGCCACCAAATGCTCGGGAGGACCCGCAACATACAACTCACAGTCAGCAGTGTCAGTAGGAGCAACCTCTGCCCCTCTATTAGGAGCATCACAACTCTCCTTTGTGCTGACATGAATCGGGGATGCCTCTCGTGCGGGGACAGAAGGTTGAGAGGACAAAGATACCAACTCTGCTCGCATTGAGCTCAATAACTCTGCCTTCAAGTCAGAGTACACCTCATCTCGAATCTCCTTCCTAATTTGTTGTTTGAGGGACTCAAACTCTTGCTCATTCAGATGCCTCAAAGAAGGAGTTGCCACAGATGGGGCACCAAAGTACTGTCTGATGCCCACCCCTCGTCCAGCACCACGAACACGTCCAGGATGCTCTGGGGTACCAATGACCACTGCCAATATATCCTGACGGCCATGTGGGTGGAATGATCCCTGAGTGCTTTGCTCAACCAACTCATCCTACAACACAAATCTAATTTTCAAAATCAAAATCACGAAAGAATGCCTACAGAAACACATTCAAATGACTAAACTACTTACAATACATCTCTAAATTAGCTAAAGGCACCTGTGATGTTTCCCTCTCTTGACAACATTATTACATACCAGATTTAATACTGTAAACCTACAATGGCTAAAGCAAGCACGAAAACTTACCTCTTGAAGACCTACAGAGGTGGCAGGTGGCGTGACGTGCAGAGCCGGGTGGGGAGAAACGTATCACAGGCGACGGGCACCAACGACAGTAGCAGCAGGCGGCACGACGTACAGCGTTGGCAGGTGGCGTGACGAGCAAATGTGGGTGCGGAGAAACGTACACAGGCGAACGGGGAGCTCTGCTATGGGTGAACTGATGAAATGAAATGGAGCGTAGGGAGAAACGTACACAGGCGAACGGGGAGCTCTGCTATGGGTGAAGTGGTAAAACAGAAGATACTATGTCGATTGCCCTAACACCCATCATCAAAGACACTTTCTATGTCGGGTAAATTTTAACCGACATAGAAAGTTCACTTTCTATGTCGGTTAAATGTTACCCGACATAGAAAGTTCACTTTCTATGTCGGTTAAATCTTACCCGACGTAGAAAGTGAACTTTCTATGTCGGGTAATATTTAACCGACATAGAAAGTGAACTTTCCACTTACTATGTCGGTTAAAATTTACCCGACATAGAAAGTTTATGATTTTATTACAAAATTGCCACCGCGCTACATACTATGACGGGTGGATTACGACCGTGATAAAAACTCGTCATAGAATGCTATTTTTTCACTAGTGCATTTTTTACATCAAAAAAATAAAGCATAAAATAATGATGATAAATATTATTAACGTAGAAAGTAGTAGTTTTCAACATCAGTTTTTTTTACCAACTTATGTATTATATATTTTTTAAAATAAAAAATGAATATTTTTTAGATTGTTATTTCTATAAATGATGTAAAAAATATAGATACTATATTGATTATAGTGTTAACTAATATAATATAAATACTTTTAATATCAGTTATAAAAGTAATTGATAAAATATGTGCTATTTTTTTTATAAAATAGTTTATTTATTTTATTTTCATCATACAACTATTAAATAAAATACAGATTTTATATTTACCATATATTTTAATATTTAAATTTATATATGTAAATAGTTTATTTATATTCTAAATAACATATATACCTATCGATATCTATTTATAAAATTATAACAAAATAAATTTTTTAAACAAAAAGGGAGAAATGTGAAAAGTAATATAAAATAAAAATAATAATGTTTTAAAAATTGGATTGAAACATGAATTTTAGATTTAAAGATGAATTCAACCAAATTTAACAAAATTATATTTTTATAATAAATATATAAAAATTTAAAATATATTATATATTTTATAAAATTATATTAAAAATTTTTAATTTTTTTATCAAAATTAATTTAATAAAAAAATTCAATAATTTTTTCCAATTATTTAAAAATAATAAATCGTTTTTCAGTCTGATTTTCGATTAATCCTATTTTCAAAACTAAAGACAACATATAGATACATGATTGCTAGAGCATGGATGTGTTATGTCGCTAAGGTATTTAGGTGTGCTTGTGAAAAAAAAAAAAAAATAATGTGATCGGAGACCAGTGAAGAACAGTATAGTGGTGGAGGAGAATGATTTTATCAACTGTGTAAGAGAAGACAAACAAAAAGAAAATTGAGATGTAATATAAAGTAAATGAAACATGAATTCATAAGATAAATGACAGGTAAAGATGAAAAATTTAATTTATTCTATTTTAAGAATCTTTACATTATTAAATTTTCTCTATAATTGATGAATATCAATTTAAATATTAATTGATGTAAAAAAAATTATATGGTGACACGGAGTGATACGGAGTGATATATAAAGTAGATATAATATTGGTTTTCTTTATTAGTGATCTAGTATCTAATTTTCTCTTACCGTAATAACACGTAGACGAAGTAAAATCTTCTTCTCCTATTAATATAAATCTAAATTCATCTATTAACAAAGTAATTATATAAGAAATAAATTTTACAAATTCCAATCAATAATAAAAAATAATTTTAAAATAATATATTGAAAAACATATTACTAATATTTTTCCATTTCAAAAGTTATTAACTATAATATAACTAATATTAGAAGAGTCATCAAATAAAAATATTAACTATTAAAAGCGTTGCATGTATATTTTTTTTTTTGGAATTGAATTTAAATTTGATTAGTAAAAATTTGAAGTGAAAAAGTAATTAAGACTACAAATAAATGTGATATGCTTTTTAACTTTCATACTTAATTTTTTTTTTCTAACACAAATGTTTGTCTATTTATGAAATTTCGTTTTTATAACTTAAGTCCAAAATCAGAAAAAATTGAACTAGTCTGATTAATTTGATAACCATTATTGACCTTTAATTACCAATATCTAGTACTAAACTAATTTTCCTTTTTTTTTTTTTGGATGATTTCTAATAGATGATATTTTGTTCTATTATGATTTTTTAAAGCATAACTTAGCATTCAAATGATGACGGTGAGGTTTTTTTCTTCCTGAAAATATACTCCAACTCTTAGAATGTCTTGCTTGGAAGCATTAGGTGGTCCTTTCAGGGTTAAAAAATGATCTCGTTTTGTCTGTTAACCCCTATCATGTGTAGAGAAAGACACTTTGCCCTTACACCAGTCAAAAATATAAGCATATCAGAGTAACGAAAAGGTGGGAAAAATCAATTAAAATAAAATTCACAACATATTTAATCAATTAATTTTATCCACAATGCTTTATTGTTTTAGCCATAAAACAAAGTAAATTAATGACTAACTAAACAATAACAGGAGACATAAACATGAAGACAGAGGAGTAAACATTAAATTAAGTAAAATTTAACCTGAAGATGCATGATGATGATGAAAATCTTTATTAGGTATAAGTCCTCTGTTGATATTCAAAAATATAATCAGGAAAACAAGAGGTGGGGTTTGTTATATTTCTAGGTTAGAATATGTTTGGTTCTTGTTGGAGAACAACTGGAAACTGTGGAATTTTGTTAGAGTTTTCTGCTTTTTTAAAAAAGCACTTTTCTTTTGTTAATAGTACTTTATATAATAAAATATTAAACCGACCAGTAATCACGGTACAAAATAATTTCGATATTTTATGTATCGCAATCTTGTGATAACCTTTTTGTAACAGATCAAATTTGACAGAAAATAACGTTTTTAATGAATAAAAATAAGGACAATGTTCTTCAAGAAAAACTCTTCACGAAAAGGAAAAGAAAACTGTGAAATAGATTGAATATGCATGTTTGATAGAACACAAGATGAAAAAAAAAAAAAAAAACCCTACTAAATTAAGCATTGTGCACTTTCACAGAAATTTTGTCATTATTTGGAAGAAGAGTAATCCCTTGGAGTTTGAACATCTCGTAATTTATGGTTGATCGTTGTTTAACCTACATTAGTGTTGTTGACTAACATAGAACGACTTTTATCCAAAACGTTGAGATATCAATTTCTTCCTTCACCAACTTCACGATATAGTTTAGTAATACTATTCAATTCAAGCCCCACTCCATCATCAATTACCACACCCTTTTACTAATCACTCTAATTAATTAATTAATTAATTAGACGAAGCAGAAAAGAAAATAAGAAGAGAAGAATTGTCTTTGCAGCATAAATGGCCATTTTGAACGTATTTTATTATGAACCCAAAAATATAACACCTTTACTTTTTTATGCCTTAATTTTCTCTTTGTTTATCATGTTTCATCTTTTCTTTCTCTCTTGTGTTAATTTTTTTCTTGACATAAATAAAAAGGGCTCTCTTTAACAGCTTATGGGTATGTGGCAATCGTAATCAAATTAATTGTTGGTACTTGCTTGTTGGCTAAACTCTCTTTCAATCCAAGTTTTCATTCTGCAATGGCTTGAGTCCATTGTCGTTGTCACCCAAACAATTTTGCTCACTTTTAGTTTTCTCTGTCTCTCATTCCAACCAGCTGCTAGTTGGTTATTCTTTCCACCGGTAGTTGCCGAATCTTGGATTTAAACTCTGCTTTCTTCACTCTCTATTACCTTTCATTCTTTATTTGCTGCAAAACCAACCATCTAGTAGCACACAATGCAGATTTTTAGAACCTTTTAAACTTAGTTGCAGTTTCCCGCTTCCCACCTAGTCTTGTTTCTCATGAGTTATACTCATTCTTGGACTGTGTTTTTTGAATTTTGTTTGATAGAACTGAAGTGGTGAGTGGTTAACAAAACAAGATGAACCCATGTACTTCATTGTGGTATCTCTCTTTGATTTCCACGCTCGCTTTCGTGGCTTCTAACACTGTGCCCTCAAATGAAGGTATGTGTTTTGTTGGAGAATTCACTTTCTTTTTCAGATCTCAGTTATCCACTCACGTTATGCCATGTTTTTCTGCTTCCAAAACCTTGTTGATTGTTTAATTTCTTCTAAGGTAGTGTGTTAGGTGTAATTAAGTAGCAATGATTGGTAGGTAGCTCTATTTTTTGCGTGAACTTGCAAGTATCGAGATTGTGTGATTCGTTTTGCTTTTCATGGACGTGGTTTATTTTTGTCTTGGCAAAAGCTATCCAAGTTTTTATTACGGTGTTCGTAGCAATTAAATGAAACATTTGCATCGTTTCTTTCTTTTGTTGATAGTTTGGGCGCTTAGGTGCTTTAAAGAAGCTGTTTATGAAGATCCATTTCAAGTTTTGTCCAATTGGGATACGGTAGAATCAGATCCTTGTAACTGGTTTGGCGTCACCTGCACTATGGTTCGAGATCATGTCATCAATCTGTAAGATATTACTAATCTTTTCTGGCTGGTGCTTTTTCTGTTGTTGTTGATGGGGTGTACAGTTGCTATCTGACATGGCTGATGACGTGAATTTCTAAGGTAGCCCATCCTAAGCACTAAAGTTTGGGATTCTTCTTTGCAGAAACATATCCGGATCATCACTAAAGGGGTTTCTTGCACCAGAGTTGGGGCAACTCACCTACTTGCAAGAACTGTATGTTCATCCTTTCACCTAGCCGTACTTCACCCTGAAAAGTGAAAACCTTTGGCTTAGTCATTTTGTGATTATTACTTGTCTTGGTTATGGAATATCGTGGCTGAAGCTGATTTCTTGTTCACTTGTTTATACAGAATTTTGCACGGGAACAATCTGATTGGAACAATACCTAGAGAGTTGGGCTTGTTGAAATATCTCAGGGTGTTTGATTTAGGAATGAATCAGCTAACAGGACCAATTCCTCCAGAGATTGGAAATCTAATTCAAGTTGTGAAAATGTAAAAGAAATTCAGTATGAACTTCCTGAATAGAAAAAGTTATCGACTCTCCTACTTATTCAAATTTGTTTTCATTCTTGTAGAAACTTGCAGTCCAATGGCTTAACTGGTAGGCTACCTCCTGAGTTTGGAAACTTAAGATTCCTTCAAGAACTTCGGCTGGATAGGAATAGACTTCAAGGACCTATTCCTGCTGGCGGTAGCTCTCATTTTGATTCAAATATGCGTGGGATGTAAGTATAATTTTATGATTGAGTTGTTATAGTTTGGTCAGCGATTCATTATTCTTATTCATGTAGTTCTTTCCTAATGTTGTTGATAAACACTCCCTTTTCAGAGTATTGCTGTAGACTATAGGAGTGTGGGGCACCTTTATATATGTTGTATGTAGCAATGATTAGACAAGATAGTATTTGATCTTCATTTTGGTCTTGTATGCATTTAATTGATGTAAATTATGTCAGATTTCAACTTAAAAAATCAAAATTAAGTGAAGTTGTCTAGTAGATATATAAGTTACACTCCAAGAATTTAATACCAATTATGTTGGGAAGTCTCACATTTCCTATCTCAGTTCTTGGAATGCAGCTTATATATCTGTTGGTAACTTTGTTGAATGTCAATTGGTATTAAGTTGAAATATGATATAGTATCAGAATTTATCGTTCATTTTGGTTCTTGCCTATTCTAATAAGCTCACCTGGCTTGGTAGGCATCTATTAAGAGGGTGTTGGAAAATCTCACAGTTTGTGAAGGAGATATTTTAGATACATGTTCAGGAGTGTCAAGTTTTCAACATGTTCAGGAGACATTCAATATGAAAAAGGATTTCATTAGGAAGACGAAAATGTCCTTTGGGTTATGAAAAGAGCTTATATCTGCTGTGGCTTAAAAACATGCAGTCAGAGTCAAAACTTGAATTTTGTTAATCTGTCTCTAATAAATTTGTATAATTAATTCAGGTATGCATCAAAGGAGAATGTAACTGGACTCTGTCGTTCATCTCAGTTGCAAGTAGCGGACTTCTCATATAATTTTTTAGTGGGTAGCATACCCAAATGCTTGGAGCATCTTCCGAGGTACTTTTTTGATACCCTGGTCACATTGACATTCTACTCTTCTGCCATATTTAGTAAACATATACTATGTCTAGCAGGTTAAGCTTTCAAGGGAATTGCATCCAGAGCCAGGATTTAAAGCAGCGACCTTCTATACAGTGTGGTATGCATTGACATTACCTTTCAAGAACTCAAGATTGAAGGCAGGAATTAAATTTCTCTTCCTAGTCAACTCATAAAATTTGAATCATGCACAAGAAATTAAATGAGCCGAGTCTTGACTTTATTGTGAAGTGGCTTTCATGGATACTAACTTTTTGTTCCACTTTTGAAAACCCAAGCCGAGAATTGATCTATGTACTATTTATAGATAAGAATTTTGTCAAATTCAATATACACTGGATAATACTTGCTCTTTCTAAATTATGTATCTAACGTTGAACTATAATTTCATAGCGGGTGCTTCACCTGCCAGTGCCAAGAGCCAGCCAGTTGTGAATCCAGGCCACCAAACTGCTGAATATGTGTCCAATCATCACGGAGCATCAAAACCTGTTTGGCTTTTGGCTCTTGAAATAGTAACTGGAACTATGGGGGGCTCTCTCATTCTGGTTGCTATTCTTGCTGCTTTTCAGAGATGTAACAAAAAATCATCTATAATTATTCCTTGGAAAAAATCTGGAAGCCAGAAAGATCAAACAGCGGTATATATAGGTATGTAGATTCTTTTTTCCCAACTTTCTATTTACATCTGATAGTTCTAGAGCTGTTTTCAACATAATTGGCTCTATTAATGTGCAGACCTCGAGATGTTGAAAGATGTGAGAAGGTATAGCAGACAAGAGCTTGAAGTGGCCTGTGAAGATTTCAGCAACATAATTGGGTCCTCACCAGACAGTGTGGTTTACAAGGGAACAATGAAAGGTGGGCCTGAGATTGCTGTGATTTCCCTCTGCATCAAGGAGGAGCAATGGACAGGATATCTTGAGCTCTATTTTCAGAGAGAGGTAAATGGAAATTTTACTTTCGCAACAGCTTGCTAGAATTTGCAGACGAATATTTGTCCAGTATCTTATAATATGTATTTATGCTATTAATGTCATTCAGGTGGCAGACTTGGCTAGGTTAAATCATGATAATATAGGAAAACTACTTGGCTATTGTAGAGAGGATACTCCATTTACAAGGATGTTGATTTTTGATTATGCTTCAAATGGGACACTTCATGATCACCTACATTGTTGTAAGTCAAGTTTATCAAATGGTGTACATGTAAATGTAAGTAGTAACATTTTTCAGTTCCCTCAACATGCAATTATGACTGCAGATGAAGAAGGATGTCAATTCTCTTGGACACGGCGTATGAAGATTGCCATAGGCATTGCACGTGGACTCAAGTATTTGCATACCGAAGTGGAGCCTCCATTTACTATCTCAGAGCTGAATTCTAGTGCTGTATACCTTACAGAAGAATTTTCCCCTAAGGTGCGCACACGAGCTGGTTCAAATCTTCAAATTTACCAATTACAGTTGTGGGCATATCTTCTTGCAGTCAAGAATGAGCAGAAATAGAGTAAAATGCACCTCTGTTTATATAGTATAATGTGTTGGAGATCCAAAAGCTTGCTTATTCATTGTAATGAACCTGAATTGCAGTTGGTTGATTTCGAAAGTTGGAAGACAATTCTTGAAAGATCAGAGAAGAATTCTGGTTCCATTGGCAGCCAAGGTGCTATCTGTGTTCTTCCAAACTCCCTTGAAGCACGCCACCTTGATACCAAAGGAAATATATTTGCTTTTGGGGTACTTTTGTTGGAGTTAATCAGCGGGAGACCTCCATACTGCAAGGACAAAGGATACTTGGTTGACTGGGTGAGTAACTTACCGAAATTTGATGTTTAAAAGCCTCACACAACCTTGAAAAGGTGTGCATTTTTACTCAAGCCGCATTTGTTAAATGAATGTTTGTGCTGCAGGCCAAGGACTACCTTGAAAGGGGAGATGAAATGTCACGCGTGGTGGATCCTGAACTGAAACATTTTAGACATGAAGACCTCAAAGTGATATGCGAGGTAATAACTCTCTGTATGAACCCTGATAAATCTGCGCATCCATCTATGCGAGAAATATGTAGCATGCTGGAGAGCAGAATCGACACGTCAGTAAGCGTGGAGCTTAAGTCATCATCTTTGGCTTGGGCCGAACTTGCACTTTTATCTTGATGTATAGTCAAACTAAAAATATTAACAGATCTATACTAAGACAAACATACACACAAGTAATACTTTTTCTGACTACTTTCTTCCTTCTCTCCTACTCTTCAATTTCATTTCTTTTGTAAATAATTGCTCAAAAAAGTATGTGTTTGGCTTTCGGCACTAGAGGATCTCGTTGTATAGAACTAGTGGACTAGTCCAAGTCCAGAATTGTTAAATAGAACAAGATTGTATTGGACAGAGTTTCCTTTGTGTACCGAGAATGCGTTATGTGTCTTGGACCCTTTTCCCACGTATTTTTCAGAGATTATTATGATGTATGTTATAACTTTATGAGAGTTATTTTTGTTGGGATAAAATTAAATAATAAGATAATTAGTTTTAAAAGTTTATAAGAATAAAAAGATAATAAGAAGATAATTAGGAGTTTTTAGGAACATTTTGATATTGGTGATATCTTGGGCAATTATTAGTTGATTTTGTTGACAAAGTATCTAAATAAAGCACTCTGTATATTATCACTTGATGTTTTTGCAATGAGTGATACATGTTCAATTTATAGGCCTTTGGATATGGCCTCTCAACTACATGTATTTAATGCAACTACTACCTTTCAACTACATATATTCAATACAACTACTATCTCTCAACTACATACATTCAATATAACTACTATCTCTCAACTACTACCTCTCAACTACTACCTCTATCACAACTACCTTTCAACCACATGCATTTAAGGTTTACCTAACAAAATCCCCACATAAACTTAAATGTTTTTCTTGTCCTTCATTCCAAGCATCTTCTTGTTGTTCTCGAACAGAGTGGTTGGCAGTGGCTTCGTGAACATATTTGTCGCTTGTGCTCGGGTTCCGACGTGCTCTAGCTCCACATTTCCTTCTTTCACTTGTTCTCGGATGAAGTGAAACCGAACATCAATATGCTTATTTTTCTCATGATTGACCGGGTTCTTTTCCGATTCAATGACCGACTTGTTATCAACTCGAATCATAGTCCCTTTTTCTTGCTTCAACTCGAGCTTGCTTAGAAGGTTTCTAAGCCAAACTGCATGACAGACACTCCAGGATGTTGTAACGTACTCGGCTTCACAAGTTGACAACGTTACAATGGGCTGTTTTTTTGAAAGTCAGGTGAATGCTGTGTTTCCCATGAAGAATACATATCCAGACGTGTTTTTCCGGTCATCAACATCTCCACACCAGTCACTATCCGAGTAGCCTACTAGTCGGTAATCATCCCTCCTAGTATACATTAGGCCAAGTGACGCTGTTCCTCTCACATACCTTAGAATTATCTTTAGTGCCTTCCAATGAGTATACCTTGGCTCCTCCATATACCGACTTGTTATTCCAACACTTAGCATTAAATCTAGTCTGGTATTTGTAAGATACCTAAGACTTCCAATCAGACTTCGGTATTTGCTTGCATCAACTCGGTCTCCATCTGCATACTTAGAAAGTTTTGTACCAGGTTCCATAGGGGTGGAAACCGGGTTGCAGCTTGTTATCTTAAACTTCTTCAAGACCTCCTCAGCATACCTTTCCTGCGACACAAAGATGTCATCCTTTCCCTGAACAACTTCTAAGCCAAGAAAATACTTCATAAGACCCAAGTCAGTCATCTCAAACTCCTTCTTCATCACTTCTTTAAACTCTTCAATTAGCTCGGCATTATTCTCCATGAAGATAAGGTCATCAACATATAGGGCAACAAACATCACATCTTCTCCTTTCTTCTTTATGTATAGAGCATGTTCATAAGGACACTGCTCATATCCATTTCTTTTGAAGTAAGTGTCAATTCTTTCATTCCAGGCTCGTGGAGCTTGTTTCAAGCCATAAAGTGCCTTCTTCAATCTCAACACTTTCTTCTCTTCTCCTCTTCGCATGTATCCGAGTGGCTGTTCAACATATACTTCCTCCTCCAAGATTCCATTCAGAAATGCCGACTTCACGTCCATCTACAAGATTGTCCATCTGTGTTGAGCTGCTAAGGAAATCAGCAGCCTAATTGTTTCCATTCTCGTCACTGGGGCGAATACTTCGTCATAGTCTATTTCTTCTTTCTACTTGTACCCCTTCACTACGAGTCGAGCTTTATATCGCTCAACTTCTCCTTCAGCATTTGTCTTCTTCTTGTACACCCACTTTACGCTGATAGACCGCGCTCCTTTGGGCAAATCAGTCAGCTCCCATGTGTTGTTGCGTTCTATTGCCCCGATCTCCTCGTCCATTGCATTTTTCCACCTTTTCTCCTGCACGGCCTCTTCAAAACTTAAGTCTTCTGAATCTGCCAAGAGACATACAACATGCACTTTGTCAGTGGAGTTGTATATATCTTGTAAACTTCGCGCTCTAGGCTGTAGAGGTTCATCTTCTTCATCAGAAGTCTCGTGATCTCTCACAGTATGTGGTGTATCAACTTCCGAGCTTCTACTTCCTATGGACTCCTTCTCCGAGTTGTTCCAACTCCACTCGCTTTCTTCATCAATTTGAACATCTTGGCTCATGATGACCTTCTTAGTTATTGGGTTAAACAACCTATACGCCTTGGTTTTCTCATCATACCCAATAAACACGTACTTTTTGTTTCTATCTTCGAGCTTGGTCCTCTGTTGAGCTGGAACATGACCATAAGCTATGCTACCGAACACTTTAAGGTGAGACACACTCGGTTTTCTTCCACTCCAGACTTCTTGCAGTGTCTTCTCGTTCAGCTTAGCATGTGGACATCTGTTTTGCACATAGATGGCACATTGCACTGTTTCTGCCCAAAACTCCTTTGGCACGTTTTTGCTTCTCAACATTGTTCGAACCATGTCAAGAATGGTTCGATTCTTCCTCTCGGCAACTCCGTTTTGTTGGGGTGAGTATGGTGCTGTTAGAAATTTCCTTATCCCTTGCTTCTCGCAATACTTCATGAGTTCGGATGAAATGAACTCGCCTCCTCGATCAGACCTAACAGATTTGATAGGCATGCCAGTCTCTTTCTCAACCATTGCTTTAAATCTTTTGAACACCTCAAACACCTCGGATTTCTCCTTCAAAAAATATACCCAGGTTTTTCTTGAAAAATCATCTATAAAAGAAATGAAATACATTTTCCCACTGAAGGACTCAGGGGTAACCGGTCCACAAAGATCTATGTGAATCAATTCGAGTTGTTCCTTTACACGGTACTCAGTCGTCCTCGGAAATGAGGTCCTCGGATGCTTCCCGAGCACACACTCTTCACAAAATTTCTTTTCAAATTCCATAGACGGGAGTCCTCGCACCATCTCTTTCTTTACCAACTTGGTCAGCCTGCCAAAGTGCAAGTGGTCAAACCGAAAGTGTCACATCATTGCTTCATCCTTCACGTCAAGTTTCAAGCACCTCTCTTGGACTATCTTCAAGTCCAACTTGTACATTCTGTTCTTCTTCATTTTTACTCGGGCAATCAAACGATCCGACTTGTCTTTCAGGTATAGTACTCGGTCTTTCATCAGAACCGAGTAGCCTTTCTCCATCAGCTGACCCATGCTCAATATGTTGCTTTTGAGATCGGGTACATAGTACACGTCTCTGATTTCTCCAACTCGGCTATTCTTCTGTAGGTACCAGATTGTACCTCTGCCTTTTACTGCCACCTTTGATGCATCTCCAAATGATACGTGTCCGGCCTCAACTTTAGTGAGCTCCTTGAAAAGGTTCTTGTCCCCGCACATGTGGTTACTTGCTCCTGTATCAAGATACCAAACCGAGTTGTCAGAACAGCTCGGACTTAGCTCGACATCCGAACTTCTCGACATCATCAATACTCCTTCTTCCTCAGTATCCTCAGAGAGGAGGTTTGTCTCCTTCTTCCTCTCAGAGAGGAGGTTTGTCTCCTTCTTCCTCTCAGATCGGCAATCCTTCGCGAAATGCCTAACCTTCCCACAATTATAACATTTGATACTTGAATAGTAGTCCTTAGCAAAATGACCGTACTTCCCACAGTTGAAGCACTCAACTCCGGAATTGCTTGATTGACCACCTCGGCCTCTACCATCACGACCTCTACCTTGTCTTCGGCCACGCCAGTTTTGTTGACTAACTTGTTCCTTGCCTCTTTCATATTCTCCTCTGTCTCTACCACCTTGGCTTTGAGTGTTCTAAGCATAAGGAACCTTCTTCTCCTTTAAGGTTGCCTTTGCTTGGAGTGTTTGATCAAGGGACTCCTCTTTCTTCTTCCTTCTCCGCTGCTCATGCGCTTCAAGCGACCCGGCAAACTCTTCCACCGAGAGCACCGACAAGTCCTTGGACTCTTTTATTGAACAAACAATATTCTCAAAGTCGTCAGTTAACGACCTTAAGATTTTCTCCACCACTCGGCAAGTGGGCAACGTCTCTCCATTTCTTCCGAGTTGATTCACCACGGTCTCAACACGGGAGATGTACTCGGCAACCCCTTCGACCTCTTTCATCCTCATGCTTTCAAGCTTGCCTCTAAGAGTTTGAAGCCTGACTTGCTTCACGCGATTATCCCCTTTATTTGCCTTCTCCAGAATATCCCACGCTTCTTTTGAAGATTTAGCATTTTCTATCTTCTCAAAGCCGGACTCATCAACAGTTCGGTGCAGTACGTACAAAGCCGTTTTGTCCTTTACTCGTGTTGCTCTCAATGCAGCAAGCTGAACAATCGTCTGCTCTTCAATATTCTCTGGTTCTTGGTGCCCATTTTCGACCACATCCCATACTTCTTGGGAACCAAGGAGAGCCTTCATTTGCATGCTCCAGTTATCATAGCTTACGCCTTTCGATAACTTTGGCAGGGGCATGCTGTTAGCTAAGTTGGTCATCTCAAACAAACTCTCTAACTCTCAAACACTCTCTCTAACGCACTCAGACACTCAGGCTCTCAAGCTCTGATGTCAATTTGTTGACAAACAAGTATCTAAATAAAGCACTCTGTATATTATCACTTGATGTTTTTGCAATGTTTTTGCAATGAGTGATACATGTTCAATTTATAGGCCTTTGGATATGGCCTCTCAACTACATGTATTTAATACAACTACTACCTTTCAACTACATATATTCAATACAACCACTATCTCTCAACTACATACATTCAATATAACTACTACCTCTCAACTACTACCTCTATAACAACTACCTTTCAACCACATGCATTTAAGGTTTACCTAGCAGGTTTTGGAAGATCTTGGGATTACGTATAAATACACTATTGTAATTCTGATTGAGATATGACAAAGAATCAATAATATACAGTTTTACAGTTTTTGAGAAATTCTTTGTTATCAAATTGGTATCATGAAAGACTGAATACTAGAATTGAAGGACAAACTTGGAAGGTTGATTGTTCGAGTAGAGATGAGAAAGAATAGAATATACAAATTGCAGTTGAGAAACATTCGGGAGAGAAGTCTAAGATCAAATGTAGAGGACATGTTGAAGGAAAATTACCGATCTGGTCACATGCATTTTTGTGGTTTAACCGAGTTAATTCATGATGATAATCATGATATTGTCAGAGTTGGTGATGCAAGTGAAAGAGATCGAGTAGGGTAAGCTAATGTTCTACCAGCTGTTATCAAATCGGAAAGAGAGAAGGAGGTCATAGGTTGTGCGTGATGAAAAATGGTGAGTTGAAAAGGATGATAGAGCCCGAGTTTCTACACCACCTGTAGTAACAAGTTCAAAAAATCGAGGAGGAAAGATAACTGAATCAGTAAAGTTGAAGAAAAACATGAAGAGCATGGTGCTTAGATTGCCGAGTATGAAAGGGAGAATTTGCAAATGAGTAATCGGTAAAAAGGCGAGGATTCTACTTCAGAATAATGCTAAGTATAGAGAGAAATTCGAGTTAAGTACGAGTAGTGAATTCCGAAGTGATCATATTCGAGCTCTTATTGACGAGAAGGTTCGAGTTGATATTAAAGAGAAAATCAAAGTTGTTATGGATGAGAAGGGTCGAGTTAAAGAACACAATGATATGTTGGTGATGACCAAATTACCGACCGATTTATACTCGGCGAGGTTCTGAATAAGTTCAAGATGACCGATTGTAATTTGGTATCAACCCCCATAGATTTAGGGACAAAGAGGTTGGACAATTATTGATTTATGGGGTACTCGATGTTGGGTCTTTCGATGCGAGACACAGGGGAGAAACACAGCCAATGAGACTTGAGTCCAACCCACATAAAGGATTGACATCACTCTCAACCCAAAACCTTAAAACATTAGGTAATGGGTCATACATTCTTATATGTTGCTCAACTTTCTCATTCTTACTTAATGTGAGACTTAACTCACACTTGGTTACCCAACAATCTCCCCCTCAAGTGTGAGTCCCTCCACATTGGTACATCCCTTCGAGCACACTAGTGGCCCTTTCAAGTACCGTCATTCATCATAACGGGACATGCTTACTTGATATCTTTATCAAGAAGATTTTCGATACAAGGACCACTCTTAAACACCCACTGTCGATCAACCTTCGGCTCTGATACCTTTGTTGGGTACTAGAAAGGAAAAGAACACACAAAACTCAACCAAGTCTCTGGCTCACAACAACCCAAGTCCTCAATAAACCACACCAATAACTCTGATACCACTTGTTGGATCTTTCGATGAGAGATTCACAAGGAAGAAACACAACCAATGAGACTTAAGCCCAACCACATAAGGAATTGACACCACTCTCAACCAAAAACCTTAAGGTATTAGGTAATGGGTTATACATCCTTATATGTTGCTCAACTTTTTCATTCTTATTCAATGTGGGACTTAACTCACACTTGAATTACCCAACACTCGAACAGTGACTGGTGTGGAGATGTGGATGATCAGAAAAGTACATCGGGATATGTATTCTTCATGGGTAACACGATATTTACCTAGCTTTTTATAAGCAACCTATAGTAATATTGTCAACTTGTGAAGCCGAGTACATAGCAGCATCGTGGAGTTTGTGTCGTGCAATGCAATTTAGAAATTTGCTAAGATCGGTGGAGGAGAAACAACTTGGGGCAACTGTAATCCAAGTTGATAGCAAGTTGGTCATTAAACTGGCGAAAATTCTGATCAATCATGAAAGGAGTAAGTACATTGATGTACATTTTCACTTTATGCGAAAACATGTGAAGAAAGGAAATGTGAAACTCGTACATGTGCTGAGCTGAGATCAAGTTACTAATATATGAAAATTGCAAGAGACTCATTGAGATGAATGATAGAAAGAATTTGGGATACTCAAGGAGATGACAAGTCGGCTAAGTTAGAAATGCGGAAAGTTTTTAAAGACAGCAAGTTGGGGGTTGGGAGATCGGTCAAACCGATATCAATTTTTGTTACAGAGATCTAATTTTACAGAAGAATTTTGTTGGGATAAAATTAAATAATAAGATAATTAGTTTTAATAGTTTATTAGAATAATAAGAAAATAATTAAGGATTTTTAGGAATATTTTGATATTAGTGATATCTTTAACATTAAGAAAATAGTGAGACTGTGTATAAACACATTATTGTAATTTTAATTGATATATGAGAAATAATCAATAATATACCATTTTACCTGAAAAATTCTTTCTTATCACTTCTTACAAAGCTGAAGCGGTGCTTATAAGTTGTTTTGGAAATCTTATTCTGTTACCCAGTTGTCGGGTACCTTACCACTAACTAACTTCTGTCATCAAGGCAATGGAGAGCGTGAATACTGAATTCGTGAAGATAGGTTGGCATTTAGTGATTTCTTATGGTTGCATTAATGTAAATCATAACCCTGTTTGTTAGTTCAGCATATAAATTATATAACATTTTGAAAGAAAAAAAAAACATATAATGTGCCGCGCCCTTGATCTACTTCAAAGAGAAGTAAAAGAAGGGGTGAATAATAAATGTTTTTACATAAAATCCTCTTCCAAGTGAAAAAAAAAAAGTGGTTTGGTTGGCAACTTGTCAGGCCAGCAACCTATAATATATGTTACTTGATCTTGATACAGCCACACACATTGTCCCTTGAAACTAACCAACATTAATGGAAAACTGAAGAATGTTTGGAAGACAGATGCATTATAATAATACATGCCAGTTTGGATTTGTAGTTGTTGAATCCAGGCTAAAATAAAAATAACACAATGGCCCCCGATGTTGTCAGACAGTTAGGAAAAAAAAGTTAACTTTTAACCGTGAAGGAGAGCTGAGACAGCGAAAGGGGGAGACTTAGAGGGCACGCGCTTTTACAGTGTCCAAGCTCATCTCACTTGGATCAGTTGCTTGCAGTTCGACTTGAATGCCGTCCAGTTCCCTCTTGAACCTATCCTTGGAACTTGCATACACCATCTTCATCCTCACCTTTGAAGTGTCCGGTGCCCTGCACACAGTGTATCTCATTCACACACAAACAGTATTAAACAGGTTGTTCAACCACAAGTATTAGTCTTAAGATGTTTGCATTACTACCTAGAACCTAGAATATAATACTAAGGTTAGAAAAATGATTCTGGTTTTTATTGTGGCCAAGTGACTCTAATTATCAACCAAGTGCAGTTTTGTATATACGTTAAGGATGATAGTACCATGCAACGAAGAAGATCTTGCTTTTCTGGCAATTCTCATCGGTTGTGAAATCAAAATCATAGACGGCATAACGACACTCATCAGATGGCAAACTGGCCTGAAAATCTTCATAGCTTTCTGTCGGTCCCCCTATTTTGTCAACCACAACTTGTTGCTGCTCAATTTTGAACGTAATGAATCGGTAGATCCGCCTTGCTTTAAGCTCCTGGAACTTCAATTTGCAGTCATCATGCACAGCCATTCCGGACGCTGAATTTGCCTGCTCCATAATTTTTTCATAAAATGGCTTATCATTTAACAATTCTACTCATTCTTCTTCACATGTCACAACACGCAAATTTGCTTTAAGTTCCTTCTCTCTGAATGTATACTAGACATTAAGAAACGTTGAAAGTAAAAAGTTGGTATCGTCATCATTTTACAATAGTTAATTTTGTAGGGGCACGCATGCATGCACATGATGAAATGCCTTTTCATTCTCCTAGACATGATCGATCTTATCTGCTACCAAGTTTCACCTTCAGAAGTCAAAAATCTACCTAATTACATGAAATGTGGAGTATTTTGGAAGGAGGGTAAGAAGAACCCTATAATTAATGACAAAGCAGAAACAAGTATCATACAACTAATAGCTTGAAAGATAAAGAAGTGCAAACGGATACTAAAATACCATTTTGCCAGCAATGAGGAAGAAGCGCCCTTTGAAAAGTGTATGAAAAGAAAGGGGTGCGAGCAATGGAGATTGGAAATGGGAGCAACAGACTCAAATGAAAATTATGGAGAGAAATAGAAGATAAAGATCCTTGTTTTTGGGAACCACTAGAGGTGGAACTTTGAGAAGACTAAGATTGCGGGTAGGGAATAGAAAGTGGCTGAGAAATTAATGGATGAGTCTGTTGCAATCTATTTTACTTCCAAGTCTATGCCATGCACCAACCTTAATTTTAATTAGATGTTCCAAATTAGGAGAAGCCTTAATTAGAGAAGTCATGTCCCAAATAACCAATAAGTATCCAATTAAACTAGGGGATAAAATATTTTTTAACTACTTTCTTTTTCATTTTAGAGAAAAATATAATTGGTGATTTTTTTAAACTCAGTGATTAATGACATAATCTAACCAGGCCAGGACCTAATGTAAATTGAGTGATAACTCTTATCTTATCAGACTGGGTAATAAACTATAATTGTCACTGTCTATTTGTTGTTTTTAAAGACGCGGATTCTACATTCGGCTTTAAGTGCGCTCGGCAATTTGGAGTTGGGCCCAAAAGATTTGGACCATCCTTCATCAATCAATCTCATAGAATAAAAAGCTAGGCTATTACTTCTTGCACCCAATAGTTTTTTCCTTGCACCTCCATAACTTATATGTATAATAGTTGAAATACTCTTTTCTCTAATTTTTGTTTAAAATCTAAGAGTTTTTTTTGTCTTTTGTTCCTCTGCACATTCACATCTCCTATGAACCTTTATAGTTTGTGCAAATTTGTTTTGTTGTAGTTTCACTTTTATTATTTCTGCTTATAAGATGAGAAATTATAAATATTTTGTATCTATTACATGAAAATTAGATTAGAAATGACTATAGAAGTTCAAACTGCTCAATCAATAACGTATATTTTAAAGTTGAAAGTGAGTTTTGGAAAACTCAATTTGAATTACATTTTAATAAAAGTTAATCCAAAAATACATTTTAAAATGGGGTTCAAAAATATTTTTTCAGATTGACTTTTCCAAGAATATATTCTAGATTAGGTGTTTCAAAATGCATTTTCAGTTTAGCTGATTCGGAAATACATCTTTTATTCGGTGTTCTATAACGCATTCACAAAATTATGATTTCAGAAATATATTCTGAAACATCCAAATAAGAGCTAATTTGAAAATTAGTTTTAGAAAGAATTATCTTATTTATAAGGGTGCAAGAAGAAACAGCCCAAAGCCAATATGATAAGGCCCAAGTAATACGATTTGGATTGTGGGCATGGCCTGCTGAACGTGTTGATTTTATAAGCCTATTATTCAATGGGCTTTCATTCTAGAGTCCAAGTCAACTTTGGTTGGCTGGCCTCTAAACGTAATCCATGACGTCTCTGATGGCCCAATTAAGACAAAAGGTTCCAATGACACATTTTAATGCTTTCCGAAAACCGTGAAAAAGGTATACATCAATGCAAGTGTTTAAAAATGTTCTCTCTCGTTTCTAACTGAGTATAGTATGAAAAATATGGATAAGCAACGAATAATAAAATATAACATATTCCATAAAATCTTCAAAAAAAAAAATATATATATATATATATATATATATATATAGAGAGAGAGAGAGAGAATGATGATATTTTGACAATTAGAAACCATACAACTCTTCAAACAACTCATTTTTATTAATATAATAATATATGGAATGATTTAATAAAAATAAAAATAAAAATAAATTAAAATTGTTATTATAATATTAAAATAATATTGTTTAAAAGAGTTATATGAATGTGGGTAGTGAAACTATCATTTTTCATATATATAAGAGTTTATACGTACGGGCAATTATTCTAATTAAAATTGACCATACAATTAAATTATTCTATATGACTTCCCTCTTTGTGAAGAACCCTAATTATGAACCTGGCAGTGGGTTGGTTCAAATTCATTCCGTTTAAATTTAATCCAGGGAATGATTGCTGTTTTAATATTTTATATTCGTTAGTGGTTACGTAAGCCCAACTTTTAACTCGCTCAAAACCCGAGGTTGCGTTAGGCCCACGTAACTAAATGGCCCACAAACTAAAAAAAACAAGAGGATACGCCATGTGAAGACATGAACAACAGCGTCTGTTAGCCTTTGTTTCTATCTGTTACCGTGCCTGAAAAAAAAGAAAAAAAAAAGAGAGAGAATAGGAAAATATATTTACTAATCTTAGTTGAGTCAATTTTTCAGAAAAATTATTGAGTATCCTGTAAAGACATTTATTATATAAAATATTTATTATTTAATTTTTTATGCGTTGAGCCATAACTTACACAAAATAGATTATGTGTTAAAGACATAATTAATTATATATCCATACATAATTAATTATATTCAGATATGCATACTATAATTTAAATAATTATAAGAGTTTACTTTAATATAATTTTAATTTTTTTATCCTTTTATGTTAAGATTAATTAAATATATCTTTATTAAATTATTATTTAAAATTATGTAAATTATATTTTAAGTAAATAATAATAAACACTAAAATATATTATTATTATTATATATTAAAAAAAGAAATAAACACTAAAATATATACAATTTTTTTAAAGGGAAAAAACAAATTATCACTATTTTCTTAAAACTATATTATTAATATAAAGTTTTATCAATTTCACTACTATTTAATTTATGTAAAAATCTAATAAATTCAAACGTAATTTCGAGTTAAACGAAACAACACTAAATTCATAATATTAATTAATTATTAAAAAAATTAAAAATCATTTAAATAAATTTTTCATATTATTTATAATTTGTTATAAAATAACTATTTCATATTTAATTCTATTCTAATTTAAGTCATATTATTTTATTAAATTTGAATGAATTATATATTAATAATTAATGGTTTGATAAAAAATTATTGAATAGAAAATGTAAAAAATGACATGTTTAATAGTTTTTATTTATTTTATCATATAAATACATTAATCACATTTTCAAGTAAAAATATGCTTTTAATTTACATTATAAAGTCATACAGAAAATATCACACCTTAATATAATAAAAAAACATTTTAATATTAATTATAAAATATTATAAAAATAATAAATAAAGTATAAATATATTTATCAAATATTAAAAGTTTATTTTTAATTTATATATAAATTAATTATATTTTCATTTATTTTTATCTATTTTATTAAATACTTTATTTATATTCCATCGTATATCAATTTTTTTCTTATTGAATTTATAAAAAATATTTGGGTTATTATTTTATTTTTTTAATCAATTAAATAAATCTTTTGACCTTTTTTAATTTTTAAAATAAAACAATTTCTATTTTTTTAATAGATAGATAAGTGAAAAATAAATTTGTTTAGATTGAAAAAATTAAAATAAAAAAGTAAAAATAAATGATAAAATTAATTAAAAAATAAATAATCGGATAAATTAATGAAAGATCAAAATATTTTTTATTATAATTTTTAATAAAAATAAATATCAATTAAAATCGATATATAATTTAATATGAAATAGTTATCTTAAAATTAGGTTAATAAAAAAAATTAAAAAAATTAGATATAAATTAAAAATAAATTTATCATATTTTACACATATATTCATAATTTGTTTTATTTTTATATCAATTTACGTAATTTTAAAAATATAAATTTTAAATAAATGAAAATGTTATTATTTTTAATAGTAAATTGAAAATGAAACTATAATAAAACAAAATATAAATTACCAGTTTTTATATAATAAATTGAAAATTATTACAATTAAAAAATGTTTTTATGTTAGTGTATCAATGATTTCAAGAGTTACAGCATCACTTGTCATGACAAACAGTAAAATATATAATAACTCAAATAATAACTCTCCTCTTCTAATAATAATAATAATAATAATAATAATAATAATAATATTATTATTATTATTATTATTATCATTATTATTTATTTGATACCAATATGTTCAGATGCAAACAGCCCTATTTCACCTGGTGAGCTCCCTTTTCCTCATTAAATAGTTACGTTAGTGCAGAGAGAGGTTGAATCATCTCAAAAAGATTTTTTAATTTAAAAATAAAATTAAATATTTTATTATATATCCTACAAAAATAACTTTTATTTAAGTAATTTTTTTCTAATTTTAAATAATGTTTTTTATTTTAAACAATATATAAAATATTTTCTTTTATTCTTAAAATAGCATCTCCCTCGTATGCTTAAAGTCAAAAGCCTCCCTGGAAATGGTATCAGTGACAATCTTGCAAACCTGAGTGGTGTTGCTCGCTAGATACTACTTTTTGGTAATGGCCAAGTTGTTAGCTTTAAGTTGCTGGCGCAACCTCTCCCCGCGACCTCATTACCCCTCCATGCCTATATACCCTAAGGGAGAGCCCGCCACCGCCGTCCAGGAGCTCTCAGACTCCACCGCTCTTTTCTCCGTTATTGGAATGACTTGTGCCGCCTGCGCCGGTTCCGTAGAGAAGGCCGTCAAACGCCTCCCTGGGATACGTGAAGCCATTGTCGACGTCCTTAACAACCGTGCCCACGTCATCTTCTATCCCTTCTTTGTTAACGTGAGCCAAACAACTCTCTCTATCTTCTCTCTCACACATTCACACTTCTCACTTTTTTAATCTTTCAGGAAGAGACCATTCGCGAGGCCATTGAAGATGCGGGTTTCGAAGCGCAATTACTAACGGACGCCCCACACGAGAAATCCGTTCAAGTATGCCGCATCCAAATCAAAGGAATGACCAGCACCTCCTGTTCCCCCACGCTGGAATCCGCTTTACAAGCCCTTCACGGTGTCCTTGAAGCCCGCGTGGACCTGGCCACCGAAGAGACCCAAGTCTACTACAACCCAACTCTCCTCACTCCAAACCACATTTTGCAAGCCATAGAAGACTCCGGATTCGAAGCCGCGCTCATTAGTTCAAGCGAAGACTTAACCAAGATAGACCTCCACGTGGAAGGCACGGTAACCGATGACGCTGCCATGAAACCAATACTGGATTCTCTGCGGACACTCCCAGGAGTCCATGCGGTGGACTTCACCGTGGAACTCAGCAAAATATCGGTTTCTTACAAACCCGACGTCACAGGACCCAGATATCTCATTAACGTGTTTGAGCAAATAGGGAATGGGAATTTCAAGGCGAAAATATATCCCACAGAAGAAGGACAAAGAGACTCTCACAGACGCCACGAAATAAGACAATATTATAAATACTTCTTATGGAGCTTGGTGTTTACTATTCCTGTGTTTCTAACCTCCATGGTGTTCATGCATGTCCCTGGAATTAAGGACGCACTGGATGCTAAAATCGTGAACATGCTTACCGCGGGGGAGGTTGCACGGTGGCTGCTGTCCACGCCGGTTCAGTTCGTACTCGGCAGGCGGTTTTACTACGGTTCTTATAAATCGTTACGCCGTGGCTCTGCAAACATGGATGTTCTCATTGCGTTGGGAACAAACGCAGCGTATTTTTACTCTTTTTACTCTATTTTGAGGGCTGCCACTTCTCCGCATTTCGAGGGGAATGATTTCTTCGAGACGAGTGCGATGCTTATCTCGTTCATTCTGCTTGGGAAGTATCTGGAGATTTTGGCGAAGGGTAAGACGTCTGATGCGATTGCCAAGCTCATGAACTTGACGCCGGACACGGCGGTTTTGCTGACTTTGGACGGCGATGGGAATGTTGCGGGAGAGGAGGAGATTGATAGCAGGTTGGTTCAGAAGAACGATGTGATTAAGGTTGCTCCTGGGGCGAAAGTGGCTTCGGATGGGTTTGTTGTGTGGGGGCAGAGTCACGTGAATGAGAGCATGATCACGGGGGAGTCGCGTCCCGTGGCGAAGAGGAAAGGGGACACTGTTATTGGAGGAACTGTGAATGAGAATGGAGTTTTGCATGTTAAGGCGACGAGGGTGGGATCTGAGAGTGCTCTTTCTCAGATTGTTCGCCTTGTGGAGTCAGCGCAGATGGCTAAAGCACCTGTGCAGAAGTTTGCTGATCGCATATCCAGATGCTTTGTGCCTCTGGTTATTATTAATTGTTTTAAGGAATTTGTTTGTATTTATTAAATCATTGTTTGTGCTTGTGGAGGATGAGGACCTATTTTAAAGGGATGGATGGATGTTTGCATGCAGGTGATTGTGATTTCGTTCTCGACTTGGCTTGCCTGGTTTTTGGCGGGAAGATATCATGCTTACCCAAAGTCTTGGATACCGTCGTCAATGGACAGCTTCGAGCTTGCTTTGCAGTTTGGAATATCTGTTATGGTCATAGCCTGCCCTTGTGCTTTGGGTTTAGCAACTCCAACTGCGGTTATGGTTGGGACCGGAGTTGGTGCATCTCAGGGTGTGCTCATCAAAGGAGGGCGGGCATTAGAGAGTGCACATAAGGTTACCATTTCAATTTGATTATCCCTGCTCATAACTTTTCATGCTAATCTGATCTTTTAGTTTTGGTCAACTGTTTGGACTGAAACTTACAGAAATATATTAACGTGTTTATAATAAAACAATTCATTTAAAAATTATTTTAAATAAAATTAATTTTTATTTAACTAAAATATAAGAGAATAAATTCATTAACTTCAAAATATAAATTATTTTTTTTATCATCATTCTTATTTTAAAATTTATTAATTTAAAATAATAATTAATTTTAATTATTAAATATTATAATAAGTAATTATTATTTTTTAAATAAATAATTTTTTATTAAATTAATTTATAATATATATATTAATAAATATTTTTATTTTTATTTTTATTTAAAAAATATTTATTATTTTAGAGAATAAGAACAATTTATGAAATCTACTAAATTATGACCTATATAGAACAAATTAAATAAATCTTATTCAATTTAAATCATATTTATTTTTCTTAAACTATTTTTTAACCTTTCATGCCTGTAAACAATAAAAAAAACTCTTATATCAATATAATAATAAATAAAAACTAATTTTCTTAACCTATTTTTTAATCTTTCATATCTGTAAACTCCTATTTTTTGTTTAAAATAAACAATTACACATATATATAAATTATTTGTTTTTTTATATAATATATTATCTAATTATTATTTTTAAATATGTCTAACACAAATATGGATTTAGGATAAATTATTTGAAACAAAAATCATTTGAATATAAAAATAATATATATAATTTTTTTTCCAACACGACCTTATCAGCATGAATCGTACCACGTTTTTACCGAATTTGAAAAGTAACTCATTTACGTAGTTATGCTTCGACCCAGTATGGTAAAAAAACCATCCAACATCCATCTGATTCTTTTCTTGATGATATTTCACAGATAAAAAAGATAAAAACAACAATTCAACGACCTATCTTTAGATTTTATATATTATTTATCTATCTTATTTCATTTTCTATTAATCCATCAACCAAAATATTATTATTTTAAAATTTCCAAAATTTCCATTTATATGTTTATAAAAGGAGGTTCTCAAAATATTTTTTCCTTTTTCTTGTGCTTCATTCCTATCTCTCTACACTTTGTTGAAAGACTGGTCATCGGTTGCATGTTGTGGCGTCTGTAAAAGCTTTCATGATTTTTTCTGTAATTACTTACACTAAATATGTTTATGACTGTCTTGTAGGTTAACTGCATTGTTTTCGATAAGACTGGTACTCTCACTGTGGGGAAACCTGTAATAGTGAGAACAGAACTATTGACAAAAATGGTGCTCCGGGAATTCTATGAACTTGTGGCTGCAACTGAGGTAGTCATCTCCCCCTATCTACTTCTCGAATGCTTAGCCTAGTCAATAGTTATAGGAACTAAGAGTTTGTTGTCTAATTATGATTGCTTCTTTTTTTTCTTTATGATGATTTAGTGCTTTGAAAATTCATGGATTACAGATGCATATGCTTATGTCATAAAAATATTGCCGTTAATTTGACTTGCCTATGCCAGGTGAATAGTGAACATCCACTGGCGAAGGCTGTTGTTGAGTATGCTAAAAAATTTAGAAATGAAGAGAACCCTTCTTGGCCAGAAGCACGAGATTTTGTTTCCATTACAGGACACGGAGTAAAGGCCACTGTTCATAACAAAGAAATAATGGTGGGTAATAAGAGCTTGTTGGCTGACCATAACATTCCAATTCCTGTTGCTGCTGAAGAAATGCTTGCTGAAGCAGAAAAGATGGCTCAAACAGGAATTTTGGTATCTGTAAATGGGAAAGTGGCTGGAGTTATAGCAGTATCCGATCCACTGAAACCAGGTGCCCAAGAAGTCATTTCCATTCTCAAGTCAATGAAAATCAAGAGCATCATGGTGACTGGGGACAACTTCGGAACGGCTAGTTCTATCGCGAGGGAAGTAGGAATTGAAAATTTTATTGCTGAGGCCAAACCGGATCAAAAAGCAGAGAAGGTGAAAGAATTGCAGGTATGAAGGCATAATGATTGCATATTTTCTCTACTTAATTCTAAGAAGTTAGTTATTCGAAAATGAAAGAAATGATAGGGCTGGAACCTTGAAATTGAAATTAATACCTTTTGCAAACTCCCTGGTTTGATTGCTGGTTTTTATACCATATTGAGTGGGTTGTTTTGCTCTTTCAGGCTTCTGGTTACACTGTGGGTATGGTGGGGGATGGTATCAATGATTCGCCTGCGCTTGTGGCAGCGGATGTGGGAATGGCAATAGGTGCTGGTACAGACATTGCTATTGAGGCTGCTGATATTGTCCTCATGAAGAGCAACTTGGAGGATGTCATTACTGCTATTGACCTTTCCAGAAAAACATTTTCCCGTATACGCCTGAATTACGTTTGGGCTTTGGGTTATAATTTACTTGGAATCCCAATTGCTGCAGGAGCTCTTTTCCCTTCTACAAGATTCAGATTGCCACCCTGGATTGCTGGGGCTGCTATGGCCGCCTCCTCTGTCAGCGTTGTTTGCTGTTCTCTGTTGTTGAAATATTACAGGAGACCCAGGAAGCTCCACAACCTTGAGATACGAGGCATAACCGTCGAGTCCTCCTCCACTGGCATATGATGCATCACCATTCTTGGTTTTGCCTTAAGCCATTATTGCATGTATATATAATCAAGTGTTGTGTTGCGATCATGTTAGTTGTGTACTAAGTTGGTGGGAAAGGTTCTTTTTCTCGTAAATAAACTCAATGTTATTTTAGTTCTGTGTACTAAGTTGGGGGGAAAGGTTCTTTTCCTCGTAAATAAACTAAATGTTATTCTAAAATTTACAAATTCATATTTGTGATCCTATATTATTATTAGGATATATTTACTGTGTGATTAATGATTTTGGTATATCAAGTGAAACTAAAAAGTTTCTTTTAACATCTTTAAAATAAAAGTTATAAATGAAACATATTATATGATAAGAATAGAAATATTTCGTGATAGATCACATAAAAATATTAAGTTTCTCTCGTAAAACATATATTAATAAATTTTTAGAGAAATTCAGAATAGATAAATGTTCAACATCTTCTGTTCCAATACAAAAAGGAGATAAATTTAGTCTCATGTAATGTTTAAAGAATGACTTAGAACGAAAATAAATGAAAAATATATATTATACATCTGTTATTGAGAATTTGATGTATGCTTAAACATGTACGAGGTCATATATTAGCTTTGCAGTTGGTATGCTAGGTAGATATCATAATAAACCTGAATAGGATCATTGGAAAGTTACAAAGAAAGTCTTAAGATCCTTACAAAGATCAAAAAATCACATGATTACTTATAGAAAAGTTGACCACCTTGAAGTGATTGGAAATATAGTTTTAGATTTTGCTGGTTGTATGAATACACGAAAGTCTACATTTGATTATGTGTATCTTTAAGTCAGGGGAGTGTTTTCATGAATAAAGTGTGAATCATACCATCATTGTTGCATCGATCATGGAAGTTGAATTTGTGACATGTTTTAAAACCACAATTTAGGCTAATTAGTTGCGAAATTTTATTTTAGGACTTGGAGTAGTTGACAACATTATCAAATCGCTAAAAATTTATTATGATAATTCCACAACAGTTTTTTTCTTTAAGAACGACAAGTATTTCAAAGGTGCTAAACATATGAAATTGAAATACTTCACCGTTAAAGAAGATGTTCAGAAACGAAGAGTGTCAATAGAACATGATCTTATATATGATTGTTGATCCTTTATCAAAAGGATTACTGCTCCCAAGTTGTTTGTTGATCATATGGACATTATGTTTAGTAGTAAATGTTAATGTTATTATTAATACTTATGTGACACTCCAAGATATTTAATGTATAAGTTTATGAAATTTGTGTTTTCTATTGATAAAGGATCAGATCATGTTCTATTGACACTCTTCGTTTCTGAACATCTTCTTTACTTATATGCATGCAAATTATAATGAAGAAAATAAATTATGTTATTATTATTGAAAATGATATTATGTTTGAATCCATTATGGACTTTTCATTATAAAGTCATATTAAGGAGAAAGAGATAATATAGTAGTAACATGTGGATTAAATAATATGTAACTCTCATGACTCTTGTTATAGCTGTATCTTTAATTATGAATAATGATAGAACCAATTTATGTAAGATCCTTTAATATGCATTATGACTTAAGTATTAAATCATGGAATGATATCACATCACATAAGTCAAGTGAGAGAATGTTATAATTAATTTAATTAATTCATTCTATTAAGTAAGTTATGTGAAATATAATGATGAACTCAAATGTGATTTAATAAAATATAAGGACCTATTGATTATTATGGAAAGTTAGAATAAAATAAAGATAAAATAAAATAAAAATTTACGATAACTAACTTGATGGATGTTGGTTGAGAAAGGGGATTAAAATTACGTCTCGACCATAAGGTTTTTATCACGAGTAAACTATCATAAAAATGTGACAAAAGAAAAAAAAACAAAGAGATAAATAAAAAAAAAAGTTGGAGAATAAAGACATTGAAAAACGTATTTTCATTGAATATCTCTCATGACAAAGAGATAGATAGAAAATAAATTAGAAAACAAAGACATTGAAAAATGTATTCTCCTTGAATATCTCTCATGAAACATTATTATAATTTATGTTATTATGTTATAATAATGAATCTAAAGATCCTGCATAGTAATTTTTTGGAATGAATGAGAAACTTAATTACATAATAATTTAGTCGAATGGTTTGTTGTTATATGATATGTTGTTATTATTAAAATGTTAATATTTTAAAATTATTTTTATTATTGTATTATTTATCTATTTTAACATTAGGAAAATTATTCTTATTGAATTTAAAAAAAATTTGTGATGTAAAATAATTACTTTTTGAATATATGTTAATTTAAATTTTATGTGGAAAAATATTAAAAAAATAATTTATTTTAATATATTTAAAAGAAATGAAACACTTCACAGTAAATAAATATTATAACAACATTTATAATTTCCAAAAGCAATAAATCTCTAGTCCCTTCAAAATAGTTCACCATAACTAATAATCCCATTTACCTATAGGCGTGTTTTTAAAAAAATAATACAAGATAAAATGTGTATAAATATTTTTATTTTAACATCAACAAATAAATGTTAATAATATAAAAATTATTTATGATAAACTAAACAATCTCCCACAAATCCTTCCTTAACAATCATACAATAAGTAATTACAGATAGTATAAATTGATATACTTACTTCATTTGTTCAAATTATTCCAATACACTTTACCCTGAAGAATATGTTGAATTAGGTGCATATGCTTACACAATCAAAGGTCAGTTTCGCATCCAATTGCACTTCGTGTTGAACGTTTCACCACTAACTAATTTCAAACCCTATTAAAAATTATATGTAGCTGTTCTAAAATAAATAAATAAATATTTATTACTTGTTAATGTCATTGTTAATAGTAATAATCAACTAATGAATTGGGTATCGTCAAAATGTTAAAATCAACAAAGTCAATTTATATCTCATCATCAAATATTTAAACTTGTTACTTAGTGATCAATGATGTATGGGATTAATAAACCGAATTTTAAATATATTTTTTTGCCGTGTATATATATATATATAAAAAAAGCAAAAGAATATACTTGTATTATATTTTATATAGTCTAAGGGAACAAGTCGTCAAGTTCAATACTATGTAAGTAGGGGTGCCAAAAACAACTAAATTGAGCTTATCTTTCAATAACTAAACTAATTTGAACTTAAAAAAAAAAACTGATTATTTTTAACAAATCTATATTTTATATGAAAAAGTGAAACAACAAATCCATATTCAAAACAACCTTAGAGTATTTAAGACTAAAATGATACAAGAAAATGATTCAAAGTTAATTAAATTAAAATACTTTTACTATTTTTTTCTAAATAAAAGAGTTTTATTTGAATGATCGATTATAAACTACATATGATATTTAAAATTTACATATATATTGTAAATGATTATTTTAGGATGTATAGACAATTATGAGGTTTGTCTAGAACATTCATTCATAAAAGAGAGTGTCTAATAGCTCGCTAAGGAAAGATGAGCGAGACGAAAAGATATATAAAGTTGTGAATGTCAAAATAAATTGGTAGGAAATCATTTCTAATTGGATTGTATTTACAAATATTTGTAATTATCAAATATATTATAATAATTTTTAGTTATAAAAATGTATATTTTATTTATAAATATAAAATAATTGAGATTATAAATATAATAATAATCCAATAAGAAATTGCTCAATTTTTCATGATAAAATATTTAATACTTTATAAGAATAAGAACTGTAAAACTGATACTGTATTAAATTAAAACCAAACTAAGATTGATTTTTATGTTAAATTCAGATATTTTTATGAAAATCAAACCAACCAAAGAAACATAATTGAATTATAACACAAAATAGCTATTGTTAACTAATTTAAATAAAGAGGTTAACATATTTATTTTAAAATAAAAATATATAAATATCATTTAAATTTATAAATTTTATTTTTTTCTAAATTTTTTTAAAAAGGTTACATTTATTATGAAATAGGATGATAAGATAAATATAGTATTAAGAAATAAAATTTCAACATATAAAAAAAGAAATAATAAATATATAGAGAAATCATGTCCCAAATAAATCCAATTAAACTTGGGGATAAATATTTTTAACTACTTAATTTTCATTTTAGAGAAAAATATAATTGGTAATTTTTTTAAACTTAGTGATTATTGGGTGATAAACTCTTATCTTATCAGACTGGGTGACAAACTGTAAATTTCACTGTTTATTTGTTATTCTTTAAGACACACAGACACTAGATTCCTTTTTGAGTGCGCTTGCCAATTTGAATTTGGGCACAAAAGATTTGGACCGTCTTTCAACAATCATTCTCGTAGAATACAAAACTAAGATGATAAGGCCCAAATAATACGAATTGGACTGTGGGCCATGACCTACTGGACGCGTTGATTTTATAAGCCTATTATTGAATGGGCTTTCATTTAGAGTCCAAGTCAACTTTGGTTGGCCGGCCTCTAAACGTAATCCATGACGTCTCTGATGGCCCAATTAAGAAATACCATTAATTAGTTAAATAAAATATATAACGAGAGAATGGCAAAAGGTTCCAATCATGACAAGTTTTTAATGCTTTCCCAAAACAATGAAAAACGTATACATCAATGCAAGTGTTTATAATTTTTCGCTTTTGTTTCTAACAGTGTATGTGTATAATACGAAGAATATTTGGAAAAACAAAAAGAATAGAATAGAACATATTCTATAAAATCTTCAAAATATAATATATATATGTATATATATATATATATATATATATATATATATATATATATATATATATATATATATATATATATATATAAAGAAAAGCAGAATTTATAGGTAAAGGCAATTATTCTAATTAAAACTGACCATACAAATAGATTATTCTATATGACTTCCCTTATTTCAACCTTGCCTAGTGGGCTTCTTTGTGAAGAACCCTAATTCTGGGCCGGGTAGTGGCTTGGTTCAAATTTATCCCCTTTAAATTGAATCCAAGGAATGGTTGTTGTTCTATATCTTTATATTTGTTAGTGGTTAGTGGGCCCAACTTTTAACTCCCTCAGAACCCAAGGTTGCGTTGGGCCAACGTAAGTAAATGGTCCACAGAACTAAAAAGGAAAACAAGGCGTGTGAAGACACGAAGAACAGCGTTGGTTAAAAGTCAAAAGCGTATGGATGGAGATTGCATTGCAGAAGCAAACACAGGTTGACAATATAAAAGCGACCCTGGAAGTGGCATCAGTTACAATTTTGTAAACCGAAGTGGTGTTGCTGGGTAGATACTACTTTTTCTTTTTGTAGAAAACCAATGGCGAAGTTGTTAGCCTTAAGTTGCTGGCGAAACCTCTCGCCGCGACCTCACTACCCCTCCATGCCTAAATACCCCAAGGGACAGCCCGCCACCACCGTCGAGGAACTCTCAGACTCCACTGCTCTTTTCTCCGTCGTCGGAATGACTTGTGCCGCCTGCGCCGGTTCCGTCGAGAAGGCCGTCAAACGCCTCCCCGGGATCCGCGAAGCCATCGTCGACGTCCTCAACAACCGCGCCCACGTCATCTTCTACCCCTCCTTCGTTAACGTGAGCCAAACAACTCTCTCATTCTCTCTTCTCTCTCATACGCATTCACACTTCTCACTTTTTTTTATTCTTTCAGGAAGAGACAATTCGCGAGGCGATCGAAGATGCGGGTTTCGAAGCGCTATTACTCACGGACGCCACACACGAGAAATCCGTTCAAGTATGCCGCATCCAAATCAAAGGAATGACCTGCACCTCCTGTTCCTCCACGCTGGAATCCGCTTTACAAGCCCTTCACGGTGTCCTCGAAGCCCGCGTGGGCCTAGCCACTGAAGAGGCCCAAGTCCACTACAACCCAACTCTCCTCACTCCAAACCACATTCTGCAAGCCATAGAAGATTCCGGATTCGAAGCCGCGCTCATCAGTTTAAGCGAAGACTTAACCAAGATAGACCTCCACGTGGACGGCGCAGTAACAGATGACGCTGCCATGAAACTAATACAGGATTCTCTGCGGACACTCCCAGGAGTCCTTGCGGTAGACTTCACCGCGGAACTCAGCAAAATATCGGTTTCTTACAAACCGGACGTCACAGGACCCAGAAATCTCATCAGCGTGATTGAGCAACCAGGGAATGGGAACTTCAAGGCGAAGATATATCCCACAGAAGAAGGACAAAGAGACTCTCACAGACGCCAGGAAACAAGGCAGTATTATAAATCTTTCTTATGGAGCTTGGTGTTTACTATTCCTGTGTTTCTAACCTCCATGGTGTTTATGTATGTCCCTGGAATTAAGGAAGCACTTGATGCTAAAATCGTGAACATGCTTACCGTGGGGGAGGTTGCACGGTGGTTGCTGTCCACGCCGGTTCAGTTCGTACTCGGCTGGCGGTTTTACTCCGGTTCTTATAAATCGTTACGCCGTGGCTCTGCGAACATGGATGTTCTCATTGCGTTGGGAACAAACGCAGCGTATTTTTACTCTGTTTACTCTGTTTTGAGAGCTGCAACTTCGCCGCATTTCGAGGGGAATGATTTCTTCGAGACGAGTGCGATGCTTATCTCGTTCATTCTGCTTGGGAAGTATCTGGAGATTTTGGCGAAGGGTAAGACGTCTGATGCGATTGCCAAGCTCATGAACTTGACGCCGGACACGGCGGTTTTGCTGACTTTGGACGGCGATGGGAATGTTGCGGGAGAGGAGGAGATTGATAGCAGGTTGGTTCAGAAGAACGATGTGATTAAGGTTGCTCCTGGGGCGAAAGTGGCTTCGGATGGGTTTGTTGTGTGGGGGCAGAGTCACGTGAATGAGAGCATGATCACGGGGGAGTCGCGTCCCGTGGCGAAGAGGAAAGGGGACACTGTTATTGGAGGAACTGTGAATGAGAATGGAGTTTTGCATGTTAAGGCGACGAGGGTGGGATCTGAGAGTGCTCTTTCTCAGATTGTTCGCCTTGTGGAGTCAGCGCAGATGGCTAAAGCACCTGTGCAGAAGTTTGCTGATCGCATATCCAGATACTTTGTGCCTCTGGTTATTATTAATTGTTTTAAGGAATTTGTTTGTATTTATTAAATCATTGTTTGTACTTGTGGAGGATGAGGACCTCTTTTAAAGGGATGTATGGATGTTTGTATGCAGGTGATTGTGATTTCGTTCTCGACTTGGCTTGCCTGGTTTTTGGCGGGAAGATATCATGCTTACCCAGAGTCTTGGATACCGTCATCAATGGACAGCTTCGAGCTTGCTTTGCAGTTTGGAATATCTGTTATGGTCATAGCCTGCCCTTGTGCTTTGGGTTTAGCGACGCCAACTGCGGTTATGGTTGGGACGGGAGTTGGTGCATCTCAGGGTGTGCTCATCAAAGGAGGGCAGGCTTTAGAGAGTGCACATAAGGTCGGCATTTCACATTTGATTAGCCCCTTGAATTCTTTAATTGCTTTGTGTTTGTCGATCGGCTTAAAATTGAACAATTAATAAAGTGGCAAGTAAAAAATAAGCATAGGAATAACCATTAATCTCAAGTAGTGTTTGAGAGCCATTTCTGCCACGTAATCCAACATCAAATATGTTTTAGCCTTTTAGGACAGGAGTACCAACTAATATGCTCACTTCATATCATGTCTTAGTTCTTAAGATGAAGTATTGTTGTTTGTTTATGTTATGCTGGGTGAAGGGAAATAGTGTTTTTGGATATCAGTATCAAATATCAATCTGAAGACTGGTAATTGATTGTATGATGTGGCGTCTGTAAAAGCTTTCATGATTTTATCTGTAATTACTTACACTGAATATGTTTATGACTGTCTTGTAGGTGAACTGCATTGTTTTCGATAAGACGGGTACTCTCACTGTGGGGAAACCTGTAATAGTGAGAACAGAACTATTGACAAAGATGGTACTCCGGGAATTCTATGAACTTGTGGCTGCAACTGAGGTAGTCATCTCCCCCTATCTACTTCTCGAATGCTTAGCCTAGTCAATAGTTATAGGAACTAGGAGTTTGTTGTCTAATTATGATTGCTTCTTTTTTTTCTTTACGTTGATTTAGTGCTTTGAAAATTCATGGATTACAGATGCATATGCTTATGTCATAAAAATTGCCGTTAATTTGACTTGCCTATCCCAGGTGAATAGTGAACATCCACTGGCGAAGGCCGTTGTTGAGTATGCTAAAAAATTTAGAAATGAAGAGAACCCTTCTTGGGCAGAAGCACGAGATTTTGTTTCCATTACAGGACACGGAGTAAAGGCCACTGTTCATAACAAAGAAATAATGGTGGGTAATAAGAGCTTGTTGGCTGACCATAACATTCCAATTCCTGTTGCTGCTGAAGAAATGCTTGCTGAAGCAGAAAAGATGGCTCAAACAGGAATTTTGGTATCTGTAAATGGGAAAGTGGCTGGAGTTATAGCAGTATCCGATCCACTGAAACCAGGTGCCCAAGAAGTCATTTCCATTCTCAAGTCAATGAAAATCAAGAGCATCATGGTGACTGGGGACAACTTCGGAACGGCTAGTTCTATCGCGAGGGAAGTAGGAATTGAAAATGTTATTGCTGAGGCCAAACCGGATCAAAAAGCAGAGAAGGTGAAAGAATTGCAGGTATGAAGGCATAATGATTGCATATTTTCTCTACTTAATTCTAAGAAGTTAGTTATTCGAAAATGAAAGAAATGATAGGGCTGGAACCTTGAAATTGAAATTAATACCACCTTATTTCAAGCCATAATCAGATAATGATTTATTGGTTCAGTAGTCCGTACTTATGTAATGTTGTCTTTCTGACATTGGTTTTGCAAACTCCCTGGTTTGATTGCTGGTTTTTATACCATATTGAGTGGGTTGTTTTGCTCTTTCAGGCTTCTGGTTACACTGTGGGTATGGTGGGGGATGGTATCAATGATTCGCCTGCGCTTGTGGCAGCGGATGTGGGAATGGCAATAGGTGCTGGTACAGACATTGCTATCGAGGCTGCTGATATTGTCCTCATGAAGAGCAACTTGGAGGATGTCATTACTGCTATTGACCTTTCCAGAAAAACATTTTCCCGTATACGCCTGAATTACGTTTGGGCTTTGGGTTATAACTTACTTGGAATCCCAATTGCTGCAGGAGCTCTTTTCCCTTCTACAAGATTCAGATTGCCACCCTGGATTGCTGGGGCTGCTATGGCCGCCTCCTCTGTCAGCGTTGTTTGCTGTTCTCTGTTGTTGAAATATTACAGGAGACCCAGGAAGCTCCACAACCTTGAGATACGAGGCATAACCGTCGAGTCCTCCTCCACTGGCATATGATGCATCACCATTCTTGGTTTTGCCTTAAGCCATTATTGCATGTATATATAATCAAGTGTTGTGTTGCGATCATGTTAGTTGTGTACTAAGTTGGTGGGAAAGGTTCCTTTTCTTGTAAATAAAGTCAATTTTATTCTAAAATTTACAAATTACTTCCATAATTTCCGTTTAAGTTTTTTCACATATATTAAAAAGTGAAATAAGAAAAAATAGAGGAAAATAAAATAAGTGGAGAAAAAAAAATTAAGGAATATAATAAAAGGACAAGGAGATATTTGAACTTTTTATTTAATACTCAATTAATTATTCTTCCATCAAATTAGTTCATTTTACAAAAATGATACTTTGAATCAAGGCTTTATTAAAAAAGAGAGTCTCAAATCACTGTTTTGATCACTAATTAACAAGTTGCAATATTTATTTGATGGGCAGAGATATGTACTTTTTGATTGTGTACCAGAATGATAATACTTTTTGACCAATTAATAGTTTTATTAGTTGACTATTTTTAAGAAGAATAATTTTTGTTTTAAATGTTTTATTGTAAAACTTATTTTTTAAAAACGCTATTCTGGGCAACATTTCTACTTAATTGATTTTTATTTTCATAATTTATCATGTATTTTTTTTAAATCTGTAGAGAATACTAAATTTAGTCATGGTATGTTGTTATTATCAAAATATTTTCTCAGATATTATTAATATTTTAAAAAATATTTTAATTATTGTATTATTTATCTGTTTTTCTATATTAGGAAATTTATCTTATTGATAAATATATTTAATTAAAATAATATTTATTTTATTCTATTTTAATATATTCTAAAGGAATGAAGCACTTCACAATAAGTAAATATTGAAACAACATTTAAAATTTCTGAAAGCAATATATCTCTATTCCCTTCAAAATTAATAATCTCATTTAATTATAGTGGAGTTTTTTTTAAAATAATACAATATAAAATGTGTATACATATTTTTATTAATTTTTCAATTTTATGAACACCAACGAATAAATATTTATAATATAAAAACTATTTATAATAAACTAAACAATCTTTAAAATCTTTTTTTTCATTAATCAATAACTTTTTATTATATTAAAAATATTATTTTATTATCTTTTATTTAAATCATGTATTAATTTTTTTTAAATAAAAAATAAAAACATATTAAATTAAACCATTATAATTAAGATATTATTAATATTTGATATTAAAAATCTCTTAAATTGTCTCTTTTATTTTTTTTCCTTCTTTACAATCATACAATAAGTAATTATATATAATATAAATTGATATACTTACTCATTTGATTCAATTATTCCAATACACTTTACCCTGAAGGATATCTTAAATTAGGTGCATATGCTTAAACATCGAAGGTCAGTTTCGCATCCAATTGCACTTCATGTTAATGTTTCACCAGTTAACGAATTTCAAACCCTATTAAAAATTATTTGTAGCTATTCTAAAATAATATAAAAAAAAATTTAAAGTTGTAATATTGCTAATGTCATTGTTAATAGTAATAATCAACTAATGAATTGGGTTATCATCAAAATGATAAAATCATCAAAGTCAATCTATATCTCATCATCAAATATTTCAACTTGTTACTTAGTGATCAATGATGGTACGGGACTAATAAACCAATTTTTTATTTTTTTATTTTTTATCCTGTATATAAAAAACAATCAAAAGAAACCGCGAACCCAAAAAGTAATATATACTTGTATTCTATTTTATATATTCTATCATAGAATGGGAACAAGTTCTCAAAGAGAAGATGCCAAATTCGATACCATCCAAATAAGCATAACCAAAAATAACTAAATGGAGTTTATCTTTCTTTAACTGAACTAATTTTAACTTAAATAACTACATTAGTCTTGATGCTTCTTCTTCGAGATGTAAATTTACTAGTATTACAGCAACAACACGAAGCAAAGAGAAAACAAAAAAAAGTGTTAGATGTGTAAACAATTTAAGTCCCTTGGCTGATCTTGGTTAATTCAAATTTACAAGGCTCAAAATATTGATTATATTATTGGCAAACTTTTAAATGTACAACATACATTAACAACTTACGAGCATTTTAGCCAGACATACGTCTTAATGAGCTATTCTGGGTAGGGTTGAGAATAGTTTAAAATCCAAGAGTAAGAAAATGGTTAGGTTGGAATATTTTTCTTACAATATACAATCCCATTAATATTTTTTGTTTAAATTAGTCAATAATATTATTTAATATTTCATATAATTTTTTTATGTTTTCTTTAACAAAATATAAATACCAAAATTTGAATATTTTTATTAATTTATTATTATTATATATATATATATATATATATATATATATTCAAAAAATAATCTTATTGTATTATGATTCATGTAGATTCAATATAGCAAACATAACTTACAAATTTTCACAGCAAATCATTTTCAAATGTATAAAGCCTCATTCTTCATTTTTTTTCTTACATTAAAAAGAAGGAAGATAAATCTTAAAACATAAAAGAAAAATTAAAAATCATTAATCTAATACAAGAATTATAATAGTTCATGTTGTCGGATTAATCTTTTGATTTTGTTTTTTTTTTAACAATCAAATATTATTTTTGTAACATAATATTGGATAAACTAAAAAAGTAAGTGTTTGAGATTGATGTTAATCAATTTGAATATTCACATATTAGAATTAAATGCTTCAAAACTACATGAACGAAAAATGTCATTCAATGAGAAAAAAAAATTAAGTTTAAAGTGAAAATATAAATATAAATATAAATTAATAAAAAAATTAAGTTTTAATATTTTTTTTACTCAAATATAATTGAATTATATAAAATACAAAATAACATTGTTAACTAATTTAAATAAAGAGGTTACCATATTTGTTTTAAAAATATTGAAATATTATTTAAAATTATAAATGTTTTCTTTTCTGAAAATTAAAAAAATGTTACATTACCTTTATTTAAGTCTAAGAAAGCTGCATTGCAATCTTTCTTGTTAGAAAGGTTGTTTTTATGAACTATCTAAATAATATACGTTTAATAATAATAAAAAAAACTTTGAATGGTTACACTCAAACAACTAAAGAGTATACACTTAAAATTCTTATTTTTTAAAAAGGTAACTTGTTTGTTTTTTAACAAGTTTGGCTTAAATCAACTGTTTTTTTTTAATCAAAATCTAAGGTTATTTATTGAGATAATTCTAATAACTTGTTCTCACAAATCAAACAATACTTGTGCACGTATCTTCCTACGTATTCAAACGATATTTGAAATATATATAAACCTAATAAGGTTAATGACAGTGTCATATTTTCTTCAAAAATATATTTTTATCAATATTTTTTCTTTCATTTTGAGAGAAAAAAAAAGAAAAGAAAACGTGTTTTACTGTAATAAAAATGTTTTTACATTATTTTTTATTTTATATATACATTTTATTTTTCAAAATTTCTTATTAAATTATATATATATATATATATATATATATATTTTTATTTTTTTTTGTTCAGTTTTCTTTCCGAAATCAAACATATGATACAATCTCTCACTGTAAAATGATGGAATAATTGTTTGTTTCATGAGAACACGCATCAAATCTTAAATTTACTATACGAATTGATCACGCTTTAAAATAAAGTCTTTTTACGGCAATACATTAACTAAAATGGGTATTATATTATTTATTTCAAGTGGAGAATTGATCCATTATAAAAAATGAATGATGAATGTTGAAAAAAAAAAGTAGCGTTACTAACAAGTGCGTCTTTTTTTTTTATCGGTTGAAAAGAATGACAAAGGAAAAAATAACGAGAAATTTAACAGAAATCAGTAAGCAATTGATCAACAGTTTCATATAAAAACTTTTCCTAATATTAATCATTTCTCTTCCAAAAATATTTTAACCTTTTTACACCCTATTAATTGGAATTAGTAGTAGTAGTAGTCATGTTATAACCTTTTCAATCACTGTTTATTTATCTTTTATTTAAATGATGCTAAGCCATGTTGAGTTCTATAAATAGGCTTTATTTATGGGGTTAATTGTGAAGAAGAAAGTATTAGAGAGTGAAATGGGTAAGAGGTTAGAGGGTTGGGAGTGCATGAGCAGTTGGCGGCAGTGCTGTGGAAATTTGTGGGTTCAGCCACACTATCCGTCGATGAAGGTGGTGGAAACGGCGGAGAAGGTTTTGGAATTAGAAGGATCAGATAGCAAAGTGGTTTTGTTCAGCGTTATTGGAATGACGTGTGCTGCGTGCGCCGGATCCGTGGAGAAAACCATCAAACGCTTGCCTGGGATTCGAGAGGCCGTTGTTGATGTCTTGAATCACAAAGCTCAGGTCCTTTACTTCCCGCGAATGGTTAACGTGAGTATCCATTTCAATATTCTCATCATTGCTTTGCTTTCTCTTTTTCCACTTTAATTATTTCTTATTGCCTTTTCAAGTCTGCATATTAAACTTTTTTCTTCACAATATTCGTGCCTCTCTATGCATGTTTTTGAATATTGCTTGAGTTGTTTAAGAAAATCACTGAAGTTTATACTAGCATAAATGAATAACATAACTCATAAGTTTCTATTATTCATACGGTCTGAAGAGGGAAGAAGGAAGAGGGAAGAGGGGTGAGGGTGAGGAAAAAATGGAGTCCCCAACACAATACTCTCACACAAACAAGGCTAACATTATTAATTGGGTGCACTTCATTGTAAAGCTAAATGATTTTTTTTGCAGATATTTCATTGTAAAACTAAATTATTTTCTGTAAAATTAGATGCAGGATTATATTACTGTAATTATTTACGTCGGTTTAGGAAGCGGAAAGGGCAGACATATGCATTTGAGAATAACATTCTTATTTAAATTACATGATCGGGAAAATTAATGTTCAAGAATCAATTTTATAAATAGTATATTTAAAAAAATATTAAATTAAATTTTTTATTAATTTATTTATATATGTAGATATATTTATTATTTATATATAATTTTTTTTATCTTTCACATAATTTTTTAATTAAAATTAATTTATTTAAATTTAATAAAATTATATTAATATAATTTTTTAATTAAAAAAATATCAACTAATTATTTAAAATTAGAATAACAGTAATATTTACGATGACATGAATAATTAATTTTAATTTATTTTATCATAATAAATGAATTATTTACAAAATATTAAATATTTATGAGTTAAATATATTTTTATTTAATAATTTAATTTAATTATAATTAAATTAAGGTATGATAATTAATCGTATTAGACAATTTTAAAAAATATTTATTATAAAGTTATTTTAAAATAAATATTTAATTTTTATTTTAATAATTATAGCACAATAATTAGTTCTTAGATTTATAATATATTTTTTTAAAATATAATATTTTTAGATAATTTAAATATTTCTATATTTTAAAAAAATATTTTATTAGATTTTAATTTAATATTTTTAATTAAAAAAAATAATTGTAATGTAAAAAAGAGGGAGAGAAAGAAAGAAAAATAATTACAGAATAAAAGAATAATAAGAAGCAAATGAAAAATAATAATTATTATATTAAAGAAAAATATTTTTTGTATTTATACTAAATAAATTTAATTAGATAAATAAACTATTAAATATTTTATTTAAATATCTTTTTTAAAATATATTTTTTATAAAATTGATTTACATGTTTAATTTAAAATAACCTTTAAGTTAGTTATTTAGTGTTTATGGGGTTCTTTAAGCATGTCTTACGCGTACTTACATGATATATCGGTCCTAACAATATTGACAATTGATCTGTTGCAAATTTTTCCAAAGTTCTCTACTTTTGTTGCGTCAATCATTTTAAAATATTGAATCATGGCAAATGATAGTGTTTTAAAAGTAATTGGCCGACTGATCGAGAGGGTGAGTAGGGGAAGGACTGGATCAAAGATCTTGAAATTCCAGAGTGTGCAGAAAAATTGTCTAATTAATTAAATCGATAAAGTTATTCCTTGCCCAAAGGCTCAATAATTATGTTTAAAGATCTGAAATTAACCTACCAAAACGTAAATTAAACCTTTAAATGTTTACTCTTTTGTTAAGAATAATGATGCTTGAGATGGTGACATTTCACTTTCAATTGTAATTTATAAAGGCTCTACCATATTTACAAGAAAAGCAGCTGTATATTTTTTATGTATGAGATGACACTAACACACATATCGTATTTATTATATATCCATTTTTATCTTTATTAAATTTCCGTCACACTCAAGTTAAATACTACCACTTATAAATAATAATGCATGTGTATATAATATGTACAAGGTTTTTAGCTAGAATAGTGGAAGTTTCGTAGTTGCGTGTCATCTTATCTATTTTATCAATATTATATTAATATATTAGAGTTGTTTTGGAGGTTATTTGTGCAGTTGTCAATATATCATACATCATGTTCGTTTATGTATTGCGTCTTTGTAAGCAATAGTTGGATAATATATAATATATTGATACATATGCACAGCTGGTCTGATAAGTTTATTGTGTCACTGTTTCCTTTCTTTGCTTTTCCAGTTTCATTTTTCACTTGAATATGAAATCAGTGGCAGACTAATCATGTTCTTTCATATAATAGAGACGCCTTTTTAAACTTCATTATTTCTTGAGGTATTTTTATCCATTTGCTTAACAAGCATTATTCTTAATATGTTGTTGTTTATTATCAACGGTTTATGAATAAACTAAAATCGAAGTATCAAGTAAAAACATGACATTATATCTATACCAGAATCTAAAATCAAAGTGAACCTGATTTTATAGTGTTCATGAATAATGATCCCCAACTTGCATGAATATGCTTTTTCACCTTTAAAATGTGGTATTGGCCCACATATCTTCTAGCCCATGTATATATATATATATATATATATATATATATATATATATATATATATATATATATATATATATATTATATATATATATATATATATATATATATATATATATATATATATATATATATATATATATATATATATATATATATATATATAATATTCACTACTAAACAAATTATTTGCTACTGTCGGACCCGAAATTGTCCTATTAGCACTTTTATATGATATGCTCCACTTTCTTCCTGTAGCCATTATTCTTCTCTTTTGAAGATCCCACTCAACTTAAATCTCTTTTAGCGGATTTCTTCTTACGATCTAATAGTATTATCTTATTTTATAAACTTTAGCATTGATATCATGATATGTTTTAATCTGTTGGAGTAATTATTATGAAGTATAATGTTGATGTACGGAGATGGTAAAACAATTTTATATTCTTATCTAATTATAAATCACTATTTGAATCACATTTTTATATTCATACGTTATACGATAACTTTTAAATATAAGCAAATAAAAAAAATACTTAGGACAGGATTAGCTTAATCTATGATTTTTATAATATAAATAAAAAAAAACATAAACATATAATTTTACGTTGAGTTTTAAAAACTCAAAATTAATTTACCGATAAAAGATTCTTTTATTGGTGATTAATAAATATTTTAGGATAACATATAATTCTGTCAAAAACATCTAATAAAGTCAATTTTTACCTCCCTAATTTTGAAATACATTCCTTTAGATATTCAAAAATTATCTGAACTACTTTTTACCTCTTTATAAAACACTATCTAAATCACTTGAAGAATAAAAAATAGTATACTTTAGAGGACTAAAATTGATCAATGTTTTTAAGAAACTGGTAGTGAATAAATACTTACTAGATGAATCTTTAGTTAATTTATTTTATTTTTCAGTTTACTCCTTAATTTGTTTGGAAATATTTCATTCACTCAAAATGTAGATCTAAATCTAGAAAGTGAAAATAATAATAATAATAATTTGTAGAAAATATAATTTGATGAGAGAAAAGAAAAAGGCTATGGCCATTATCTTTTGTTCACAAACCATAAATTTCATGCAGGAGGAGAGGATACGTGAGGCCATTGAAGATGCTGGATTTGAAGCCAAAGTTATTGAAGAAGACTCCAACTACACCTCAACTCAAATATGCCGCATACACGTACGAGGCATGACTTGTACTTCTTGCTCCTCCACTATTGAATCAGCTCTACAATCACTTCATGGGGTGCATAAAGCGCGAGTGGCCTTAACTACAGAAGAAGCAGAAGTTCACTATGACCCTAACACACTCACCCACAACCACCTAATGGAAGCTATACAAGACACAGGGTTTGAAGCCATACTAATAAGCACAGGGGAACACATAAGCAAGATTGAACTTAAAATTGATGGCATTAAAAACGACCAATCCCTTAGTGCCATTGAACACTCTATCCATGAACTTCCCGGTGTTGAAACCATAGACATATATCCGGACATTAACAAAATTGCCATAACTTATAAACCATACATGACAGGACCAAGAACCTTCATAGAAGTCATAGAATCCACAGGATCAGGGTGTTTTAAAGCGGGGATATTTCCAAATGATGGAGGAAGAGAAGCACATAGACAGCAGGAAATTGACCGGTACTTCAAGCTGTTCATATGGAGTTTGGCTTTTACCATTCCTATTTTCTTGACATCCATGGTCCTCATGTATATACCTGGAGTTAAACGTGTTTTGGATATCAAAGTTGTCAATATGTTGAATATTGGACTTCTCTTGAGGTGTGAATTTGCTACGCCCGTGCAGTTTATCATGGGGAGAAGGTTCTATGTTGGGGCATATAAATCATTGCGCAAAGGTTCTGCTAACATGGATGTGTTAATAGCCTTAGGGACAAATGCAGCGTATTTCTATTCTCTCTATGTTGTGGAAAGAGCTGCTTTCTCTCGGCATTTCAAAGGAAGCGATTTCTTTGAGACCAGCTCTATGCTTATTTCTTTTATTCTGTTGGGGAAGTATTTGGAAGTTCTGGCAAAAGGGAAGACGTCTCAGGCCATTGCAAAGCTTATGAACTTGACACCTGAGACAGCGACCTTGCTAACTCAAGATGACGAGAGAAATGTTGTTAGTGAAAGGCAAATTGATAGTCGGTTGATACAGAAGGACGATGTGATCAAGGTTGTTCCTGGTTCAAAAGTAGCATCGGATGGTTTTGTCATATGGGGACAAAGTCATGTAAATGAGAGCATGATAACTGGAGAGGCAAGGCCTGTGGCGAAGAGGAAGGGTGATATGGTGATTGGAGGCACTTTGAATGAGAATGGGGTTATGCATATCCAGGTGACAAGGGTTGGATCAGAGAGTGCACTCTCCCAGATTGTTCGACTTGTTGAGTCAGCCCAGATGGCTAAAGCTCCTGTTCAAAAACTTGCAGATCATATTTCTAAATATTTTGTTCCTCTGGTAAACTTAGTACTACTTTTTCTGATTTTGTTTTTTTTTGTTGTTAGTGATGGAGTCAGAGGAAATTCATCTATGCTCATCAGTTCCTTTTTTTTTTTTTCTGCAGGTAATTGTGCTTTCTCTTTCAACATGGATTTCCTGGTTTCTAGCTGGACAGTTACATGCATACCCGAAGTCTTGGATACCATCCTCCATGAACGAGTTTGAGCTTGCACTTCAGTTTGGGATTTCGGTCATGGTCATTGCCTGTCCTTGTGCTCTAGGCTTAGCCACTCCTACGGCTGTTATGGTTGGTACTGGAGTTGGTGCAACACAAGGTGTCTTGATCAAGGGGGGGAAAGCATTAGAAAGTGCACACAAGGTAAGTGAGTAGTGGCCTGGACATTAACAGCAGAGAGATTCTATAGGTACCCTCTTTGTTGCGGTTTGAACTTATGTAGTTCCACTCAGTTTACAAAGAGTCTTTTTTAGAAAAGAGTAAGTTTTGTGGCATTTATCTTGATGTGAAATTCATTCACAATCACAACTTGGAATATTGCAGGTGAATTGCATTGTGTTTGACAAGACTGGAACACTCACAATTGGGAAGCCAGTGGTTGTAACTACAAAAATCTTCAAAACGATGTCAATTAAAAATTTCTATGCATTTGCTGCTGCAGCAGAGGCAAGCCCTATTCCATTTACCATAACTACTTGACTCTATAGTTACATATAAAAATAATGTTTGAAGTTATATCTTTATTAGGTGAACAGTGAACATCCAATAGCTAAAGCAATTGTTGAGCACGCCAAAAAGATCATAGAAGAACAAAATCAATCCTGGCCAGAAGCACACAACTTTGTTTCTGTTTCAGGCCATGGAGTGACGGCCATGGTTCTAAACAAGGAAATCATGGTTGGGAATAAGAAGATGATGCTTGATCATAACATAACCATTTCAGCAGATGCTGAAGAAATACTAGCAGAGGCTGAAAGCCTGGCTCAAACTGGGATTTTAGTATCCTTGGATGGAGAAGTCGCTGGAGTTTTGGCTGTATCTGATCCAGTGAAACCTGGCGCCAATGAAGTTATTTCCATTCTCAATTCCATGAAAATTAAGAGCATCATGGTGACAGGTGATAACTGGGGAACTGCCAATTCCATAGCCAGACAAGCCGGTATAGAAACTGTCATAGCAGAGGCTCAACCTGAGACTAAAGCAACTAAAATAAAAGAATTGCAGGTATAACAAAATCATTGCCGCAAATAACCCTGTGTCAAACAATACATAATTACACGTCCTTCAAATTTTTTTACTTAAATTCCCTATAACGAAGCCGTCATCTAAGCCATATAACACAACCTTTAGCCAACTTTTCAACAGGAAACAACTAAGAATAAGTCAAGTTACAAAACATGATATTTGAAAAAACAGTGTATGCATTAACAGTGAGACAAATCTTACTCCTGTTCAATCACAAGTGGATACGAACTAAAAATTTATTGACTTTATTGAATCACCTTAAATGTCATATATACTATGGTTTTTTTCATTAACTAACAATGTGATTTTACGCTGATATCACAGAAATTAAACACTTATACTTTCTCTAACATCGTAAAATTTTCATTAAACAATATAATACAAAATTTTATTAAAATATGTTCATGTCATTATTTGATTGGAGAACTTGTGGCAGGCTTCTGGGTACACAGTGGCAATGGTGGGAGATGGCATCAACGATTCACCAGCACTTGTGGCAGCAGATGTTGGAATGGCAATAGGTGCTGGCACAGACATTGCAATTGAGGCAGCTGACATTGTTCTCATGAAGAGCAACTTAGAGGATATAATCATTGCCATTGACCTCGCAAACAAAACTTTCTCTCGTATACGTCTAAATTACTTTTGGGCTTTGGGTTACAATCTCCTAGCCATCCCAATTGCTGCGGGCATTCTTTATTCTTCCACTAGATTTCGGTTACCACCATGGATTGCTGGAGCTGCAATGGCTGCCTCTTCTCTCAGTGTGGTTTGCTCATCCCTCTTGTTGAAGAATTACAAGAGACCTACCAAGCTAAACAACTTGGAGATAAATAGTGTAAAGATTGAATAATCGTTCCATGACCCAATTGCAAATGTCTCCTTTGTTTGTTGGCACTAAACAAAACAGGTAATTTTATCAAACTAGGCATGTATGTACAAACATATAGAAAATAACGCTAGATTTTGAATGTGAAAAAAATGTCCCACCTTTTTTTTAATATTTATTATGGATAAGAATATGATCAATTTTATTTCAGATTAAATAAAAAAAATAAACAAAATCATTAATTCATTAATATTCATTTCATCTATTAATAATTTGTATTGAATAAATATCCTATCCATTCATAATATAATAATTCTAAAAAACTAAACTTTTTTTTAAATTATGTATTTTTTGGAATTTCTAAAATAAAAATCTGTAAAAAAAATTTTAATTTTCCAAAAAAAAAAATTAAAACAAGTTTGAAATTATATTTTTGGAAACTTTTTATATTTAAATTATTTTTTATTACTTAAGTATTGATAAAATTATCCATTATATTTTGAAAAATAACTAATAAATAATAAATTATCTATAATTTAAAAATAGATGAATTTTAATTCAATTTATTTTTTAAATATTTTTATAATAGATGAACTGGATAGATTTATATGTGTATGGATGAGGGATAAATTGTTTGTTTTGTCATTTCTAATATGTATAGTAACTTATTTATTACTAAAATGTGCTACATCTTTTAGTTTTCCAACCCAAAGAGGTCCATGACTTAAGGCCTGTTTGAATTTATGTATTCCCTCAAATGTGATGTTTTGTGAATGTAGGATTCCTATTCAGACGTGAATATGGTGGATATAGGAAATTCTTTAAACAAACACGCATTAAGTGTGAATTTATGTTGATAAAAATGGGCAATTTTTAATGGTAGAGCAGGATAATAAATAGGAGACAAAAACCAACACTACATTTAAAGTGACTGAACACATCAATTTGGTAGGGGCCACAATAGTTTCTTGCAAGCATGCTATTGTATCAAAGGCCATGCTCTCAAAGTTTTGAGATGAAATATAAAAGTTTAAATTAAAGCCCATACAGAGACTGTGACATTAATGGTTTCAAAAAGTCAATGAAGCCCATGACGTTTAGCCCAAATTGAAAGGATCAGCCCATGCTGCAATTAAAGGTGCAATTTATTAATATCTCCCAATCCTCATTCATGCGCTGGCACCTAGCCATCTCCTTTGTCTCTTAGGTGTTCCTGTACTTTCGTTTTCATAAATATACAACATTGTTTTGCTTTTATATATATATTTTACATTGATTATTGTTACTAAAATATCTTAAATTTATAAATAATGAATTATACATAGTCTTTTTCTCTTATAAAGATTAAAAATTTGTAGAATTTATTTTTAAAAATTAAAACTTTACTACTGTTATTATTCTTCACACACTAACAAAATTAATCATTTGTGTAATAAATACGAATTAGTTATAATATCTTATATTTAAGGACGGATAGAGTATTTTTCTAATTAGATAGTAAAATTATATGAATTAATCATCTTTATATGTGAAAAAAAACTATCTATGATAATTAATCGTAAAGTTGTTAAATTTTTTATAACTGACTATAAACACATGTTTTTGAAAAATAAAATTATAATCAAACTTAATTTATATCTTTTCAGGTATCCGTTAATACTAATAGTAGCAGCGGTAAAAAAAACAGACAAGTTTTTTGGTTAATGACTACACAAGCAAAAACTTTTACTGTACTAAACAATACATCATTAATTATTATTTAAAAAAACTCATAAATAATAATAATAATAAAAAGAAAACACTGGGTATCTATGATTACACTATACAAGTTTTAATATTTTAACACAATTCTTATAATTTTTTGGAAGTAGGTAAGCTAAAATAGATTCATAGAAAAGAAATGATAGAGTACTACGAGGCTAGCTGATAGCATATCTGCAGTGTGGGTTGATTGTGGCGAGGGTTGGAAATGAATGAGATGCGATGTGATGTGTGATGTGATGCGACGTGTCATATATAAGATGAAGTTGGGCGCATGTAGCATGTTAATAGCATCACATTACCAGAGAAACGAAAGCTACGAAACTAGAAAAACAAAACAAAAAGGACGAGTCAGAAACTGAACCACGGGGAGTCTTTGTGTTTTGTATCAACCATTGGAGACAGTGCCTGTCTCTGTGTGTTGTTGGCTTTCACCTCTCAGAATTCACTACTATAGTAATGCCAGTGTCACTACCACTGCCATTGTGATCACCCATTCCATTTCTAAGCTCAGTGAACAGTGACCATTGAGCACCAACCACTTCCTCCTCTTTCCTCACTCAAACACACCATTTTTGTTTTGTTGCTTCCTCCTTGTCCCTTCCACACAGTGTAGTGTTCCCTCTTCAACTAACGAGGTATTACTCTTCATCTTAACTAAGCTCTTGCCTCAAGAAGCTCTCCACTACTACATAGTCCATAGCACAAGCATGCTGCTTTTTCTCATTATTTTTTTACCATTCACTGTTTATTAGAGACCCTTCATTTTTTATCTGCATCGTGCATGATGTTGTTGTTTAGTCAAATTATTTTATTTATTTTCTCTTAAATTTGTGAGGTGAGTCCATTCACCCTACGCAAAGCTCATGTGTATGTTCCGTGTTTAATGGATCACTGACTTGGAGCTGCAAAAGCATCCAGTGCCACTAGCTGATTTCTTTAGATGCGTGTACATTAGTAGTTCCACGAGGGTTTTGCACATGATCGAGCTCGATCTATCAAGAGGTAAGTGTTGACCCCATTTTGCTTTTTCTTCTGCCAACCCTTGTATTTGCTTATATTTTGGTAGTGACTAACTCTACTTTTATTTCCAGTGGCTTTGCATTCATCTATTGCTCACTGAACAGGACAAGCAAAGATCTTCTTGAATTTGTTGCTCGTTTAGAGCCCTTACAAATCTGCTTTTCAAGGTGATGTATCAGTTTTATAGCTTCTTCGTTTGTTTCCATTAGAGCTTATGCTTGCCGATGAGAAAATTTTTCCCCTTTCTATTCAATATACTTTTTTATTCCTTTTGTGAAAGAAACAGTAGCTGTTGCATGGTCCCTCCGCTCAAAATAATCCACTCTCATGCATCATAATATTCAGTGGTACATCTCCTGATGCAAGCTCTGTACCTTATTTAAATGTCCCTACTTCCTTCTTTAGCTGGACTGTGTTTCCTGTGGAACTAACAGATTGTTTACTTTGCCACGGCAAATAAAGTGTGATATGAGAATAAGGCATTGGGTTGGCAGTGCTACATGCTTTTTATTTGAGAAAAGAAGCTTTTTCACTTATTAGTTTATTTTCTCCTTTTGTTTCCTGCAAATTTTCCCCAACAAAATGAATTGCTTTTTCAAATGATCCAGAGATAACCAATACTTTTGACCAATATACAATCACTTGTTCTTTCCTCCTGCATCTCACAAAGCTATAATTTATAAGATGGACTATACCTGCACTTGCACAAATCTTTGGCATGATGATAAATATATTCAATTTTATACTTCGATCTAATTATGTTGATTATAAAAATGGTCCATCCTTGTGGCTAGGTTGCTCATCATTATTATAAAAATATTCCTTCGCTGCATGAATGCATGCTTAACCCTGTGTTTGTATAGTATTGCCACACTCAATACCTACCCGGACCAAGGTTAAATCTAATGTAACATATATATTTAGATGTTTCTTTTTATGTATGTCAATGCAGAATATATACATAAACATGCATTTAGTGAATCATGTGAGATTTGTACTCGAATAGTCAAGCAGCTATGTCTCATCGTTGAAATTTCAGTAGTTTTTTCATGACTTTTTTATTCCTCCTCTCTTTGTTGGTATCTACAGTGATCGTGTAGTTCTAACTAAAATCGCATTTGGAAATAGAAAGCTGACCGCCACCTTCAATGATGAACAACTTCAAGTTAGGCGTCGATGTAGTTAGTGCTCACAATCTATTACCTAAAGATGGACAAGGTTCATCCAATGCCTTTGTGGAACTTTATTTTGATGGCCAGAAGTACCGTACGACCATCAAAGAAAGGGATCTTAACCCTGTTTGGAATGAGAGCTTCTACTTCAATATATCTGACCCTTCTAATCTTCACTATCTCTCACTTGAGGCCTTTGTCCACAGCCATTCAAGGGCTACTAACTCCACTTCATTCCTCGGCAAGGTTAGCCTAACTGGGACTTCTTTTGTCCCTTACTCTGATGCAGTTGTCTTACACTATCCATTGGAAAAGCGAGGTATTTTCTCTCGTGTAAGAGGAGAGATTGGCCTTAAAGTTTACATCACTGATGACCCAACCATAAAATCATCTGTTCCAACTCCTGTTGTTGAGTCCATACCAACTAATAATCCAAGCTCAACACATGCAGAAGTTCGGGCACCAATGACAAACAGTTTGCTAAATGAAAAGGTTGAGTCAAGACACACATTTCATCATCTTCCCAACACAAACCATCACCAACACCAGCACCAGCATCAACAGCATTCAACTGGCTTTGCAGATGCTCATTATGTAACAAAGTATGAAGCTGATGAAATGAAATCTGAACCCCAACCCATGAAGCTAGTACGCACTGGTACATCAGTACAACCAGTTGATTTTGCGCTTAAAGAAACAAGTCCATATCTTGGTGGGGGAAGAGTTGTCGGTGGTCGTGTCATTCATAAAGATAAGACTGCTAGTACATATGATCTTGTGGAAAGGATGTACTTTCTGTATGTCAGGGTTGTCAAGGCTCGTGAGCTTCCTGCTATGGATGTTACTGGGAGTCTTGATCCATTTGTTGAGGTGAGAATTGGAAATTACAAAGGTATTACTAAACACTTTGATAAGAATCAGAGTCCTGAATGGAATCAGGTGTTTGCCTTTTCAAAGGACCGGATGCAAGCATCCATACTAGATGTTGTGATCAAGGACAAGGATCTCATCAAAGATGATTTTGTAGGCATCGTGAGGTTTGACATTAATGAGATTCCTTTGAGAGTCCCACCAGATAGCCCTTTGGCTCCAGAGTGGTACCGTCTTGAGGACAAGAAAGGGGAGAAGATTAAAGGTGAGTTGATGCTTGCTGTCTGGATTGGTACCCAAGCAGATGAGGCTTTTTCTGATGCATGGCATTCAGACGCAGCCACGCCTGTTGACAGCACACATGCTATCTCTGCAGTGATGCGTTCAAAGGTGTATCATGCACCAAGGCTATGGTATGTGCGTGTCAATATTGTGGAGGCACAAGACTTGGTTCCTACGGAGAAAAACCGTTTCCCAGATGTGTATGCAAAGGTGCAGATTGGAAACCAAGTGCTGAAAACAAAAACAGTTCCGGCACGAACACTGAGTGCACTCTGGAATGAGGATCTTTTGTTTGTTGCTGCTGAACCTTTTGAAGATCATTTAATCATTTCAGTTGAAGATCGGGTTAGTCCTGGAAAGGATGAGATCATTGGGAGGGTCATCATACCACTGAACGCTGTGGAGAGGCGTGCGGATGATAGAATCATTCATTCTCGATGGTTCAACTTGGAAAAGCCAGTTGCTATAGATGTTGATCAGTTGAAGAAGGAAAAGTTCTCAAGCAGAATTCAACTCCGGTTATGTCTAGATGGAGGATATCATGTTCTTGACGAATCTACTCATTACAGCAGTGATCTCCGTCCCACAGCAAAGCAACTGTGGAAGCCACCAATTGGGGTTTTAGAACTTGGAGTGCTGAATGCTGTAGGACTCCACCCCATGAAAACAAGGGAAAGTAGAGGCACATCTGACACATACTGTGTAGCAAAATATGGTCACAAATGGGTCAGAACAAGAACCATTGTTGACAATCTGTGTCCAAAATACAACGAGCAATACACTTGGGAGGTTTTTGATCATGCCACGGTTCTCACAGTTGGTGTCTTTGACAACAGCCAGATCGGGGAAAAGGGTAATGGTACTTCAAAGGACTTGAAAGTTGGGAAGGTCAGAATTCGCATCTCTACTTTAGAAACTGGCAGGATTTACACTCACTCATATCCATTGTTGGTTCTTCACCCAACTGGGGTCAAGAAGATGGGTGAACTTCACTTGGCAATACGGTTTTCATGCACTTCTTTTGCAAACATGCTTTACCTGTACTCACGTCCACTGCTTCCTAAAATGCACTACGTTAGACCTTTTTCTGTGACACAGTTAGACATGCTACGCCACCAAGCAATGAACATAGTGGCAGCTCGACTCGGTCGAGCAGAGCCACCACTTCGCAAGGAAGTAGTGGAATACATGTCGGATGTGGACTCTCACCTTTGGAGCATGCGGCGAAGCAAGGCGAATTTCTTCAGACTGATGACTGTATTCTCTGGTGTGTTTGCGGTTGGGAAGTGGTTTGGTGATATCTGCTTGTGGAGGAATCCTATCACAACAGTCCTGGTTCATGTGCTGTTTCTCATGCTTGTATGCTTCCCAGAATTGATCTTGCCCACTGTCTTTCTCTACATGTTTTTGATAGGGGTGTGGAACTTCAGATATAGACCAAGGTACCCTCCTCACATGAACACAAGAATCTCACAAGCTGAGGCAGTGCACCCGGATGAGTTGGATGAAGAGTTTGACACTTTCCCTACGAGCCGAAGCCCTGACCTCGTGAGAATGAGGTATGATCGCTTGAGGAGTGTAGCTGGAAGGATTCAAACAGTGGTTGGTGATTTGGCCAGCCAGGGAGAAAGGATTCAGGCACTGTTAAACTGGAGAGACCCACGTGCTACTTCCTTATTTATTACATTGTGTCTTCTCTCTGCGTTGGTGCTCTATGTTACCCCTTTTCAAGCTGTGGCTGGTTTGGCAGGTTTCTACATCATGAGGCATCCAAGGTTTCGCCACAGACTGCCATGTGTCCCAGTCAACTTCTTTCGACGCCTCCCTGCAAGAACAGACAGTATGTTGTAGACTTGCCATATACTGTAGTAGTGGTAGTGTAAGTGACGCTACAAACCTGTTTTTCTCTTTTTTTATCGTTTTATCTGCTATTGTTGAATGTACTTTTATTATATAACGCTATAGTTTGTGATATTTCCTCGCAAGCTCAAGCTGGAAGGACTTCTAATCTGTATGTGGATTGCTTAGCTGCATGCAAATCAGTCAGCCTTGAAATAGAATTATCTTTCTTCTAATGTTTGGTTTTTGACTTGTTCTAGTACATAAAAAAAAGGAATCAAGATCTTAATCAGTATAGATTTTGTGAAGTCCAGATCAGGACAATAACTTTTATCACCTTATTTAGTTTTTCTAAGGGTTGAGAAGAGTGTGGTA